>OX276335.1:160202085-160896838 GCA_946251815.1 Dasysyrphus albostriatus | reverse complement strand
TGAGTGAGTGAGTGAGTGAGTGAGTGAGTGAGTGAGTGAGTGAGTGAGTGAGTGAGTGAGTGAGTGAGTGAGTGAGTGAGTGAGTGAGTGAGTGAGTGAGTGAGTGAGTGAGTGAGTGAGTGAGTGAGTGAGTGAGTGAGTGAGTGAGTGAGTGAGTGAGTGAGTGAGTGAGTGAGTGAGAGTGAGTGAGTGAGTGAGTGAGTGAGTGAGTGAGTGAGTGAGTGAGTGAGTGAGTGAGTGAGTGAGTGAGTGAGTGAGTGAGTGAGTGAGTGAGTGAGTGAGTGAGTGAGTGAGTGAGTGAGTGAGTGAGTGAGTGAGTGAGTGAGTGAGTGAGTGAGTGAGTGAGTGAGTGAGTGAGTGAGTGAGTGAGTGAGTGAGTGAGTGAGTGAGTGAGTGAGTGAGTGAGTGAGTGAGTGAGTGAGTGAGTGAGTGAGTGAGTGAGTGAGTGAGTGAGTGAGTGAGTGAGTGAGTGAGTGAGTGAGTGAGTGAGTGAGTGAGTGAGTGAGTGAGTGAGTGAGTGAGTGAGTGAGTGAGTGAGTGAGTGAGTGAGTGAGTGAGTGAGTGAGTGAGTGAGTGAGTGAGTGAGTGAGTGAGTGAGTGAGTGAGTGAGTGAGTGAGTGAGTGAGTGAGTGAGTGAGTGAGTGAGTGAGTGAGTGAGTGAGTGAGTGAGTGAGTGAGTGAGTGAGTGAGTGAGTGAGTGAGTGAGTGAGTGAGTGAGTGAGTGAGTGAGTGAGTGAGTGAGTGAGTGAGTGAGTGAGTGAGTGAGTGAGTGAGTGAGTGAGTGAGTGAGTGAGTGAGTGAGTGAGTGAGTGAGTGAGTGAGTGAGTGAGTGAGTGAGTGAGTGAGTGAGTGAGTGAGTGAGTGAGTGAGTGAGTGAGTGAGTGAGTGAGTGAGTGAGTGAGTGAGTGAGTGAGTGAGTGAGTGAGTGAGTGAGTGAGTGAGTGAGTGAGTGAGTGAGTGAGTGAGTGAGTGAGTGAGTGAGTGAGTGAGTGAGTGAGTGAGTGAGTGAGTGAGTGAGTGAGTGAGTGAGTGAGTGAGTGAGTGAGTGAGTGAGTGAGTGAGTGAGTGAGTGAGTGAGTGAGTGAGTGAGTGAGTGAGTGAGTGAGTGAGTGAGTGAGTGAGTGAGTGAGTGAGTGAGTGAGTGAGTGAGTGAGTGAGTGAGTGAGTGAGTGAGTGAGTGAGTGAGTGAGTGAGTGAGTGAGTGAGTGAGTGAGTGAGTGAGTGAGTGAGTGAGTGAGTGAGTGAGTGAGTGAGTGAGTGAGTGAGGTGAGTGAGTGAGTGAGTGAGTGAGTGAGTGAGTGAGTGAGTGAGTGAGTGAGTGAGTGAGTGAGTGAGTGAGTGAGTGAGTGAGTGAGTGAGTGAGTGAGTGAGTGAGTGAGTGAGTGAGTGAGTGAGTGAGTGAGTGAGTGAGTGAGTGAGTGAGTGAGTGAGTGAGTGAGTGTAAAAGAGACATAGACAGAACAAAGTATAATTTCTAAGAATGCAATGGAGCACTTTTAAGCTGGAATGCATTCTTATCATTATATCTGGATCGCTTGCTTTTGCCTTCTGATAGATACACAGTGTGTGTCTAATCCGATCTTTTGTGCCGGCAACATCGGCTTCTCGTTGTTTAAATAAAACATTATTAAACCCATTAAATTAAATCTGTATTTTTATTTGAAATACTTCTGGCCACCTTGTATAACTATATGAATAGTACGAAAATAGAAACCTGGTAAATTTTTGATAAGATCTGAATGTATGTACATATATGCGCATGTGCACAGCTAGTATTTTATAAAGGATTCCAAAATAAGGTAGGTGGCCAATATTTAATAAATTAGATACTAAAAATTAAACTACATAGATCTATACAATTGTTCTCTTTTTTTTCTCTTTATCTAAAAGTTCTTATTTTTGCTACTCAACTAAGAATTTAGTTTCTTAGAAATATTTATATGCTGCAAGTCTGGATGTGTATAAGGTTTCTATAAAGCTTTCATCAAAAATAGATTTCTTATAGAAGTCATGATTTCAATAAATGCTTCTTTAAAATTTTTGGAAGCTAGATATAGAAAATTAAACGAAGCTAGCATCTATTTTCGGATAGACCTCTGTAAATTTATTTAAAGAGGGAACATCAAGCTATGACTCTATGAAGATTCTGTAGAGTTATCAGTTTTCAAAGGTTTTTGTTTTTGTTTCCAAGAAGTTTAATTGCATACTTCACTTTGACATGTGAAATCTAGGACACGAACCACTTTGAAATATGAAATCTTAGACACGAACCATAAAAGAAAATGTCAATTTATATTACAGAGGTCCAAACTTGTAAAAATCATTTTAAAGAAACTTTTTAAAAACGATTATTATATATTGCGTAAATTATTGTCCAGTTGCGTTAATGTCTATTAAAAATCTCTTATTATAATACATACACTAACACCAATTCTTTTTCTATACCGAGTGAAAAACAGAGTTTACATTAGTTTAAATAAAATCAAATATAAAAATATCGATCTCATAAAATGAAAAAAAAAGTTTTAAAAAACATTTTGAAATTCAAAAAAAAAAGCTGATTAAGTTTTTGCATCTTCTGAATCACATCTAGGATGGCCGAGTGAGAAGAGTACTGGACTGCCAGTCGATCTCGTACTGGTGAAGTGTGTAGATGTTTTCGGCTTCCCAGTTTATTCAAACTAATTATTTCGGAGTAACGTAGTCAAGTTTAATTTAAACCAAGTGATTCTCAATAGTGTTAATAGGACAGAGGAAGAGGTGGCAGACCTCAGTCGATCTCATTCTGTGGAAGTGTTAAGACGTTTTTGGGTTCGACAGTTTATTTTAATTTAATATTTCGGAGTGACTAGTTGAAGTTTAACTACAGTCAAGCTATATTCAATAGTGCCAATAGCACAGAGGAAGAGGTGGCAGACCGAAGAAGATGAGGCACAAAATACTAAAGAGGTTGATGATGAACAACCGAAAGAAGAACAGCGAAACAGCAAGCAATTTGGAGCCATAGAAGGGGAGATGGTGCGCCTCAATGCCCAACTTGCGACACTGGTGCTAGCTCCAAGGAACAAACAAGAGGCTCGCCGTGAAAAAGAAAGGCTGAAGCGAGAGCGAAAGGCACCACAGGCACCAAAAAATAAGCGCAACAGCTACCACAGCTGCCACCAAAAGAGCAGCTACAAATACGGGAGCATTCTAAAGAAAATCTGCTTGTACAGCAGCCACAATAGCAGCCAATGCCTAAGGAGCAAAGGCAACAAAATAAAAAGCAGCAGCAGAACCAAAAGCAGCAGACAAAACAGCAGCAGTCACAACAGCAGCAGCTAAAGCAACAGGCGCGGAGCCGACAGCAGCAGGAAGAACACCAGCAGCAGCCACCGCCGCCCAAGATGGAATGAATAGAGACCATAGACCTATGTTAGTCGGCCATAGGCCAAAACTTTTTTATTAAACGACTAAGTAAGGATAAGCATGCTATACACTGCTTCACAGTGGCGGAGCATAAAATTACTAAAAATTTATTAAAAGAATCAACGACTGAGTTCTTCAGTTTTACCCCCAAAGTGGATAAATATCAGACGGTCCTCTTGAAGGGCATAGATTCCTGCACGGAACCACAGGTGCTCTTAAATGAGCTCCGTCAAAAAGCGAGCGACGATCTCAACTTTATCGGGGTCAAGCCGTTCGCTACAGTCAGAGCCAGACGGGAGAAGCGGTCTTTGACGTTCTTCCTAGTTCAGCTATCGCCCAGCAGCAAACTGAATAGGTTGAGGAGTATCTCCGTCCTCAACTACCAGGTTGTTACTTGGGATAAATTAAAGAGACGCGGTGACATGCTTCAATGCATGCGCTGCCAAACGTTTGGCCACGCTGCAGCAAACTGCGAAATGCAGTCACGATGCGTTAAGTGCGGTATGGACCACATAAATACGCCTATCAACGCGTGTTCCTACAACAACGCCTATCAATCCCCAAATTTCCTACGCCTAAATAGCGGCAGGGAGGGGAAAAACGGTACAGCTTGCAGCTAAGCAGCCCAACCGGCCCTAGTGCCAAAGGCACCGGACGCTCAGGCCGAAATTAAAAGTATGTTGCTGGCAATTCAAGGCCAATTAATAGGACTTCAGACCCAGATAAAGGAGCAGGCGACTAGGGTAGACTATCTCTACTCTGTTTTGCCTAGCCTAACGTAAATAAGAGGTTAAAGGTGCGCCGTTGGAGAGACCTCTTAGGATCCTTGCTGGGAATGTAAATTCACTGATTAGGACCGAACGTAGAGCAAATCTTTTCCAATTGTTGAAAGACCAAAGTACAGATGTGTTTATGGCCAGTGAAACTAAGCAGAACCAGAAACATAAGTTGACTAACAACAATTACAATATCGTTAGAAGAGATCGACCCAACTCCACTCAAGGGGGGGGCGTTGCAATCTTCATACGAAAAGGCATTAATCATAAAGTTATAAATAGTAGTGATCTGCGCAGATCTCGTCTGTTAGAGGCATGCATCGTATGCATTTCTCTCCAATAGGGGAAGAGAATGTATGTGATCGCGATTTTTTATGACAGAGCTTGAAAAACTTTTCGAATGTCTACGCTTGAGTTTGGAAGAAAATAACTTTCTCATGGCCAGTGATTTGAATGCCAAACACCAAGATTGGGGAAATCAAATTCAGAATCAAAGAGGTATTCATCTTTTCAATTGGATGAGTCGATACAACACTGAATATGGTGTCGACCTGCTGGCTACGGATCAGCCATCGTTTCCAAGAAGCGGTGCCTATCTGGACCTATTGCAAATAGACGCAAGACTGACAATGACTGACACTGTGGGTCAAAGACCAAGAAACTGTTTACGAACGATCGAGTACGACAGTGATCACTGCGAACTCGCCGCCGTAATACAACTTCCGAATGAGTTTATGGAGTTGAATGAGTATGTACCTGTGCATACTTACAATTACAGTAAGGTGCGCTGGCCACGCTTTACCAACGCCTTATCGAGCGAAATCAGTTCGAATAACATATCCCCACCAAATGACAGGAATTTGACAAATAACGAAATAGACCAATACCTAGAACAAATGGACGAGACAATCAAACGAACAATGAACAAAACAATACCGAAATATCGGATCGGATCGCGATCATTGACGCACTACACAGACAAAAAAGTGGACTGCTGACAAGACTAAAACTCTTGTACCGACGATTAACTGACCCTCATGATCTGGAGATTAGGACATTGAAGTCGTCGATCAAGAAAATCAACCAACTAATTAGAGAGAACTATCGGTTGTCAAATAATTTGTATTGGCATAACAAAATTCGGGCCGTTAATTCTAGCGACCCGAGTATGTTTCCCCAAATTAACAAGATATTTAGAAGGAATGATCAGAACGACCTTCCTTGTCTTAAGCTTCAAAGAACGATGGACAACAGAGACGTACTTCTGACAGCAGGAATTGATCCAGAGGACACCGTCTCGGACGATGACCTCTTTATTGTCGAAGATATGCAGGAGAAAGTGGAGGCTCTGGGGGCTGATTTCCCGCAAGTGTACAAGGTGAATGCGTGCATTCGCCCCAATCATGACCAGGAAAACAGAGCCTTGCTCCATCACTTCTACCCTCGGAATGACATCACGCAATGGCGATCAGAGAACCTTGGTTTCACTGGGATCAATGAAGATCATTTGACAAACGCCATAATCGCCGAGCGAAATGGGTCCAGTTCCCTGTTAATCACGAAGGTGGAGCTCCAGCCCATCTTCGATTCATTAAAGAAGAAGAAGTCAGCAGGAGTCGATGGCATATCCAACGTTGTACTTCGACATGTACCTCAAGAAGCCGTAGACATTTATACCACACTATTTAACAACGCTCTGAATAATGCATATTATCGAGTGCGGTGGAAGACAGCTGTGGTGAATCCTCTCCCAAAAAAGGGAAAGGACAACTCCAGTCCGGCGAATCTCCGGTTGATAAGTCTTCTTCCGAGTATCAGCAAAGTGTTCGAAAAAGTTATCAATAGAGCTCTGTCTAAGTGGGCAGAGGACAATATGACACCAATTCATGCCGCGTCGAAACTCGTTTCTGATGTCCAATGGAACAACTCTAAGAAACAGTGTACGGGTGCCTGTCTGGTTGATTTGGAGAAGGCCTTCGACACCGTATGGTTAGAAGGTTCCTATCTAAAGCTGACCAGACTTGGCATTAGTAAACCACTATTATATATGCTTTATGATATGCTCAATGGCAGAAAGTTTGTTGTCAAAAGTGGCAATGTAACTTCTGCCACAACCTTTAATATTAAAAATGGTCTTCAGCAGGGAGCAGTCAACT
This sequence comes from Dasysyrphus albostriatus, assembly GCA_946251815.1. Classification (NCBI taxonomy): domain Eukaryota; kingdom Metazoa; phylum Arthropoda; class Insecta; order Diptera; family Syrphidae; genus Dasysyrphus; species Dasysyrphus albostriatus. Next base: position 160,890,498 of record OX276335.1, on the reverse strand, counting down.
CGCCGATTCTATTCAGCATTTACACCAGCGATCTGATAAGTAGTCTAACTCTAATCTCACTCTAATTGCGTACGGAACAGCTCCAAAAGTCGAGGTCATCAGGATTCTTTTGCAGCGTGATTTCGAGAAGATTCAGCGATATTGCGATGACTGGAAGTTGAAAATCAACTTTCAGAAATCAGAAACTATCTTGTTTAGGACTCCGTTGCTTAGAGCCACAAGGGATACGAGAAAGAACTCGTAGGGCCAAATGGACATCCACTGGCAAGTAAAAGTGTAGTAAGGTACCTTGGCATCTGGATGGATCAGTATTTGTATTTTGACCGACATATAAATGCTGCTCTGGCCAGGGCTAGGGGAGCTTTTGCCCTGACGAAATGGTTGTTTTATGGGAGCCGGCTTGACAGCAGGGTGAAGGTGATTTGCTACATGGCCCTTATCCGGCCGATGATTGCCTATGGATGCCCGGTTTGGTTCAACGTTGCCCCATCTCAAATGGAAAAGATTCGAGTGTTTGAGAGGCAGTCATGTCTTCGCCGCTGCCTTGGATTGCACAGAACACCAGAGTCGGAGTACAAACACTACCATCCCAACCTGGCTCTATACAACGGGGCCAACATAAACAGGATAGATAATTTCTTGCTGAAGCTTATTCGAGGTCACATTGCAAGAGCGATGTCCTCGTCTAACAGCTTAATTTTCGGGGCTTATTACCCTAAATACGAATACTACGAGAGTGTGCGTCTAAGCGGCTTTATTCCGCCCGATGCTTTCCTCCACCTAGACAGTCGAGGGCTGATCCAGGATAGAGCGGCGGTTCCGCTAATCTACCACGTCGGCCGTAGAACTGTAGATCGGCGGCTCCTTTACAGTCGAGACGTCCTCGCACAAGACGGAGCTGAGCACCTTCGGTTCAGTAGGACTGTGTCCGAACGAGACCGAAGGGATAGGGTAAGGCAGGAGAACCAGTTCTGGTGGTTAAAATATGAAGAATGAAGTTCCTTCAGATATTTAAAAGTTGTCCTTGGTTTTTCTCTGTCATGGCCGACTTACATAGGTTTAGGTAGTTCGTTTTATATAGGGACAGTCAGGGAAGCACAAAAAAAAAAAAAAATTATAACTTCAACAAAAATACAAAAAAAAAAAATATATAAAAACTGGAAAATGCTTGCTGTGGCTGTTCTAGTTTGTAAGTAGTCTGTAAGTAGCTTATAAGTAGGTTGTAATTAGTTTAAAATTAGTTGTAAGTAGTTTTAAGTAGCTTTAGGTAGTTTTAATTAGTAGCAGTAGGTAAAACGATTAGCGAAGCTACAATTAAATTACAAAATGCTCTTAATAATGTTAATGAGTGGACGAAAACATGGCGAATAGCGCTCAATGAACAAAAGTCAGTCCACGTGGACTTTACGTATAAAAAAATAAATAGATTACCCGTCTTTCTTCATACCGCTCTTGTTCCATTTGCAAATGAGGCAAAGTATCTGGGAATGACTCTAGACGTGAAATTAAAATGAAAGCCGCACGTGAAAAAGAAATGCGAAGAACTAAAAAGTAAATTAAGAGATATGAACTGGTTACTCGGTAAATATTCAAAGCTAAGTATTGAAAATAAATTGATTTTATACCGACAGGTTCTTAGACCTGTTTGGACTTATGGTATACAACTATGGGGTTGTGCCTACGATACAAACTTAAATAACTTACAAACGTTTGAAAATAAATTGCTTAGGTCATTTGTAAATGCTCCGTGGTATATAAGAAACGAAGATCTTCTAGGAAATAAAAAGTTTCGGGCGAAAACATAGAAATCGACTATTAGAACACGCTAATTCAACGATTATTGACATTCTTGACGAGTCGAATTTAGTACGCCATCTGCGAAGAACAAAACCTTCCGACTTGGTGCGGTGAACAGAAAACCACTTTAAAATCGTGGATTAAGCAGGAACTTTCACCGGAAAGTAACCTGCAACACGTTACTTAACTTCGTTAAAAATAAATTGCTAGATAAGTTTCAAGTTAGTTGCAGTCGGGAAGTGGAGGTGGTTTTAGTGTAGTAAGAAGAGCCTGAATAGCAGGTTTTGCACCTACCCACGGGAAAATAACCACAAAAAAAAATTCAATTTCCATTGAATCTAAATTTGGAATAGGAATAATAGCTGCACTATAAAATTTATCTTTACAGAATGATGGAATTGTTACAACAAATACTATCAGATTATCTTTTAATAACACAGCAGTTTTAATAAATCTCATCAGTATTAAACATATCATGTTCTAACAAATTAATTTTTGAGAGCAAAATATTATCTTAAATTTTAGAGATATCGTTTTTAAGATTTGAAAAGTACATACAAAATTGTAGAATAAGAGAGTTTTTATCTGTTTTAAAAAAGAATTTCCTCTGTCAAGGTTGTAATGTTCTTATAAAATTGTTCCATTTTCATGTCATTTTCTAATATATGTTTTTTATTGTTTCAAAATTCTGAATCATGTTATTATTTATATCAACTTGCTTATTCAATTCCCCAGTTAATTGCTCAATGTTTTTTTCTACATTGTCAAAAAATGAATATATGTCTTCAGAGTCGGTACTATCCATTGTACCTGCTAAAAATTTCATTCCGTGACCCCATATATTTATTAAATCTCGTTTTTGACGTGTAGTCCTAATGTAGTTTCTTAAACTATATAATTCTTGCTTTATTGAAATAAGCTCTTTTTAAATAATTATGATTCCAATTTCAATCACTGAATGACTTGTTTTGAGGGATTTGAAGCTTGTTTCAATTGCCTCCGTTGCCTCCAAGTATTTTGATATGTTAATAATATGAAGGAACTTCGTGTAATGATCAATAATTTAATTTCTTCAAATCTAACAATGGTACAGCCGTTGTTATTATGTATTGTAGTAATGTCAATTCGTTGTCCGTTGATAAGATGAATTAACAGCATTAGTATTGCCAACGTCATCATTTAGGTTAGGTTAGGTTAGGTTAAGGTGGCTGTCAGGAAAACTGCTGACACACTTAGGCCAGAATAGGCCCATTGTGATACCACATAAAGAATGCGAGGTAATCCTCGTTAATTAAACCAGTTGGAGCTTTTAATAAAGCGATGGAGACTCTGAATGTCGATTTTATTTAAGTCACTGGGATCACTGAAGAAAAAATTTCCTAAGTGTGTTTTGCGTCTTTGAGAAAGAGCAGGGCATGAGCAAAGAAGGTGTAGGATAGTTTCTTCCTCCTCCTCGTCGATGCAGCTTCTGCAGAAATCATTTGAAAAGACACCAAGTCTATTGGCGTGTTTACCTATGAGGCAGTGTCCAGTAATGACACCAATTGTAGAGCTAATATGCAATCTGCTCAGAGATAACAAACATTTTGATCGCTTCGGATCCAGTGTTGGCCAGATCTGTTTTGTCGCCAGACAAGTAGTGATACCTGTCCATCTGCTGTTTGTCATCATCATAGAATCTTGCTTAAGCATAAGTTTACATGTAGCGATCGGTATTCCAATATTCATCTTGCAAGGTGATATTGGTGTACTAGTTCCTATCCTGGCGAGTTCATCGGCTTTACAGTTTCCTGGAATATCTCTGTGTCCCGGCACCCAGAAAAGGTGAATGTTGAACTGTTCTGCCATCTCCATTAGAGACGATCGACAGTTTCGGGCAGTTACGGAGTTTGTAGAAACAGATCCTAATGATTTAAGGGCAGCTTGGCTATCTGAGAAGATACGGATATTCAAAGTAGATATTACGTTTTCTTTGAGCCAAGATAAAACTTCTTTTATCGCCAGGATTTCCGCTTGGAACACGCTACAATGATCGGGGAGACGGAAGGAGAGACTAATGTTTAGTCGTTCTGAGTACACGCCACCACCTACCCCCTCTTCGGTTTTTGAGCCGTCCGTGTAGAAGTGAATTGCTTCATCTCTCAAGAATTCATTATCTTCCCAAGTGGACCTTGTTGGAATTGTAATTTGAAAATTTTTGCCAAAAACCGGCTGAGGGATGGTGTAGTCGGAGTGTTTAGGGATTGATTCGAATTTGTTCAGAATGATAGTGTGTCCAATAGAGTTATTGGACCATTGAGAAATGGCTCTGAGACGAATAGCTGTGTTCGCCGCCACTTGTTTAGTGTATATATCGAGGGGTGTGATGTTAAGCAGTATGTCTAACGCAGCGGAAGGTGTCGAACGGAGAGCTCCGCTGATACACAAGCAAGCCGATCTCTGTACTTTGCTTAGCTTATCACGATAAGTTATTTTATCTAAAGCAGTCCACCATACTGCCACCCCATAAGTGAGTATCGGTCTGATGACCGCTGTGTATAGCCAGTGGGTGATATGTGGCGACAAGCCCCATTTGTTTCCAATAGCTTTTTTACAGGAGAAAAGTGCCACTGTGGCTTTTCTAATTCTTTCTTGTATGTTTGGTTTCCAGCTCAACTTTTTGTCTAAAATCAGACCCAGATATTTAGCTTGATCTGAGAAGTTAAGTGGAATACCATTTATTGATGGAGGGTCTATGTTCGGAATTTTATATTTCCTTGTAAAGAGGACAAGTTCAGTTTTGTGGGGGTTTACACCTAGTCCACATTTGTCTGTCCATTCAAGTAGTTTGTTGAGAGCGGTTTGCATTAATTCTGTTATGATTTGAAGATGCTTTCCCGATATTGCAATGGCAACGTCATCAGCATATGCAATAACTTTGAAGCCATCCGCTTCTAGATTGACTAGTAGGTCATTAATTACGATGTTCCATAAGATTGGCGATAGGACTCCACCTTGCGGTGTTCCTCTGCTAACAGATCTTCTAACAGAACATTCACCTAATGTTGAGTTAATTATTCTGCTTCTTAGCATTAGGCTTATTAACTCCCTAAGTGAGCTATCTACATTCAAGCTCTTAAGCGCGGTTGTTATTGCCATATTGCTGACGTTGTTGAAAGCACCTTCGATATCTAAGAATGCAACCAGAGTGTACTCTCTATGATGAAGGGAATATTCAATAGTGCGTACCAAGTTATGCAAGGCCGTTTCTACCGATTTCCCTTTGCGGTAAGCGTGTTGTGCCATAGAGAAAATATTGGGTTCTATGGAACTACGCAGATGGATATCAATCAGTCGTTCTAGAGTTTTGAGAAGGAATGATGATAGGCTGATAGGTCTGAGATCCTTCGGATTTACATGGGAGCTTTTACCCGCTTTGGGTATGAACACCACTTTAACTTCTCTCCATAAGGATGGTATGTGTGCAAGGTTCATACACCCTTCCAGAATTATCTCAAGGATAGGGATGATGATGTCTGAAGCCATTTGCAGTTCAGCTGGTATTATACCGTCAGGTCCAGCTGATTTATATGGATCGAAGCTGTCGATTGCCCATTTGAGTTTTTCCCTAGTAATCAGACCTAGTTTATTTGTTGTTATTTTGTTAGACTCTATTGAGTCATCACTGCATATATTTTGGGAGCTACCTGGGAAGTGAGTATCTAGTAGCAAGTCAAGTGATTCCCCACAAGATTTAGTCCAAGAGCCGTTGATAGTTTTCAGGGCGCTTGGCATAATGGGATTTGACGAGAGGATTTTTCTCAATCTTGAAGCTTTTGAAGAATCTTCTATTTTGTTACAGAAGTTTCTCCAGGAAGTTCTTTTATTTTTCCTCAATTGTTTTTTATACTTCTTAAGGGATTCTTTATATAAATCCCAGTCAGAGAGTTCTTTGAAATATTTAGCTCGGTTGAAAAGATTTCTACATTCCTTCCTGAGCGATTCTAGCTCTAAGTTCCACCAATGAGGTTTTTTCTTTCCTCTTATTTGGATAAGAGGACAGGATATGTCCATTGATTTACTGAGAGCTGAGGTGAGATCATTGACTTTATTGTCAAGATCGATTCTGTCTAAGGGGATACGTAATAGGTTAGGTTTAATTAATCTGCTAAGAGTATCTCTATATTTTACCCAGTTAGTTTTCCGATGATTCCGGAAAGCTATCTGTTTCGTAGTTTCATCATTTAGATTGAATTGTATATACCTGTGATCAGAGAAAGAGTGCTCTTCTGATACTATCCAATTCGTGATCTTTTGATGAATCGAGTCGGAGACAAGAGTAATGTCTAATGTCTTGCCGGTTTCTGGTTATGAATGTTGGTTCATTACTAATATTGCTTACAATGGGGTTAGTACTGAGAATAAAATCAAAAAGTGACTCACCTCGATCGTTTATGTCAGAGCTTCCCCATACTGTATGGTGGGCGTTAGCATCACATCCAATGATGAGGCAGATTTTTTGCCGTTCGGCGTCAGCGATTAACCTCTTTAGCGTGTCGCCAGGGAGAGGGCCCAGGTGGTCGTGGCTGAGGTACGCAGACGCAAGCCAGTAGGTACCTTTCTCGGTCTGGAGTCTGACTGCGGTTACGTCTTTATCGCTGTAATCAGGGAGTAAATATACATTAGTGGTACTTCTTACCAATATTCAGGATCTGGGATCACCTTTGACCGTTGCATGCAGCAAGTAGTAATCAGAAGTCCTGAGTCCTTGAATTGTGGATTTGTAAATCCAGGGTTCTTGGATCAGGACGACATCTTCCCCATTTTTCTTTATGCGGAGAAGAAGGGAGGCTGAAGCCTGTTTTGAGTGCTGGAGGTTAATCTGAAGTAGTTGCAGCATCATCGCTACTTTCCTTCAGATCCGCCCCCACCACGGTTTCGTTGAGCTCCTCTTCAGATTCTGACTCAGAAGGTGACCGTAGGAGATCATCCTCACTGAGCAGAAATTCGGACATGCGGTTAGCCTCCATGTCAGAGAAGCTGTCAATATTGGTAGCCTCAGGAGGCGGGTTAGTAGGGCATATTCTCGTGTTGGACGTACTCGGTGCATCTACTTCCATTGCTGGTTGGTCGATGCAACGAGTATTTTCCTCCACAGAGGATATGACCTGTGACAGTAGAGGTGAAGGTGTTTCCTCATCTTTTTTGTAGACTTTCAGGATAGCGGTAGTCCAACCAAACCTAATAACACCTTGAGTTGACACTAGGGGAGCCAGAGATTCCTTATTGAGTACCATGATGGCAGATCTATAAGGACCAACTGGATCTTCTAGCTTCGCAACCTTCCAGTCGTGAGTAGGGAGAGTTGGATTACCGTACCTGATCATCTTTAGGATTGTATCCTTGCAGGATAGATTTGCTGGGATTCTGATGCGAGCTCTAGGTCTGCAAGGAATGTCTTCCTTAGCCACGACTTCGAGCTTAGCACCAGGCCATAGCCCCTCTAACCTACTAACAGCAAGCTTATATAGATCATATAATCTCTGGTCATCAAAGGCGACGAGTTTGGCCCTACCCTGGTACCACCCTGCATCTTCAAAGACAACAGGCTCTCCTGGATTCTCCATTATAAGAGTCCAGTACGATTCCTGGAGTTTATTTGAGACCGTCGTCCATTGATCAGAAGATATCATACCATCCACATTGCTTCTGTCGATAACAGCTACAATAGTCTTGTCCTTTAGCACGTCACTAAAGGACAAGTCTTTTTTAGCATAGGAGGTGTTATGCACCTTTGGTTTTTTGGGGTTCGGAGTGCCTCCCTCTACAGACCGTTGTCGCTTCGACGAGAAGTCTTTGCTGGTCGTAGGTTTAGCAAGAATGTTCCTAGCCCAAGCGAGTTTAGCGGATTGCTTTGAGTCTAGATCGGTCATTGGCATACTTCCAATGACTTTTTCTATTCTCTCTGCGGCCCGCCTCTCGCTGCGTGATGCGTTTTTGTTTCCCTCGCTGGTGGAAGATGAGCTGTTTGTCACAGTTCTGCCGTCAGGGAGGGAACCCTCCATCGTGTTCGGACGGGGTCTGCTCTCACCAGTGGTAATATCGCGCGTCGCAGATATTTTTCTTGTCAGAACAGCCCCCTTCGAACTCGTGAGAGGTCTAGGAGTGGGTTTAGAGCCAAGCGTCATGGCTATATTCCCACGATTTTGTGTAAAGAGTGTTTTTGCTTCCGTACCCTTTGGGACTTGACCAGCAGAGCAGAGGCTGACAGTCGCAGTCTCACCACTACTAACGCTGGGCAAATCCACCGAGTACGGATTGGATATAGTACCAGCAGGAGGTACACCTCCTCCCTTACTAGTAATAGCGTCTAGACTGTGAGTCGTTTCATCATTCCTAGGAGTGCCTGGGATGATGGTCGGCTCAGCAGTCCCACCGCTCTTCACTTCTTTGTGGATGGACAATTTTGTATTTATCGCTGGCGACTTAACCTCACCTGAGGTCAAGCCCTCGCCGGCAGTCGCGACACCTGCCGACTTTTGAACGTATATCCCCGTTCGATTTTGTTTTCTTTTATTCTTGCTTTTGTCCATATTTGTTCAAGTTTTCTAACATTGAGGTTTTTTGTTTGAGTTATGTTGGTTGTGTGACTCTGCAGCTGGATTGCTGGAGAACCCCACGTAAGCACCCCCACCACGACAAGGTCAACTCGTAGGAGGTGAACGTCATCATTTTGTCTGCAATGATAATTTTGGAATTTAGTTTTCCGTTTTACCTGATTTTTATAAGATTTTTTTGGATGTTTATCTGATATCAAGTGATGACCTACCATTTTATAGTGTTGTATTTGTGTGTTTTTAGGATTTGACTTTCCTACTCTACATTTTCTCACAAATTCATTTTCAAAATCAGTTACAGTTTCCCTGTCTTCATTTCATTTATTAACTTTAATCGTTTTATTTTCATGTAATACTTTAGAAAGTAAAGCTATTTCGTCGGCTTAGAGTGTAAAGCAGCTAACTCCCATTTTGCATTTGTTTACAAACAAATATTTTAAACAAATTGTTCGCAATATTTGAATAAAACCAAAATTGCATTAAATATTTTTCAACACTCGTTATTACAAAATTCAGTGAAATTGAAAAGATTTGATAGATTTTTGTATTTTTTAGCAATTTTCGAAGTGGTCTATAATGTCAAAAAAAAAAAAAAAAAAATGTGGAGTTAGGCGCTTTACACTCTAGGCCGACGATTTGTTCCTCAGGAATAAGGTTGTTTATTAGGTCTATTGGTTTTATTTATGTACTTGAATAAATTGTATTGTTATATAAAACAACAGCTTCGAAAACTTTTTCTTCTAGGTCATCCTCGTTACAAGGATCAGCATTAAAAATTCTGATATGTTCAAAAAATGTTGAATGCAAACGTTCTATGTCAACATTACGAGTTTCCAAATAAGGAGTTGTCACATGAAGTTGAATGTCACAAGTATTTAAAAATTGTCTAATTGAAACTGTATCAAGCGAATTATCAGTAACGATAAGCTTAGGCTCTCCTAAATACTGGATTCGGGTTTTAAGTGCTTTAGTTATGGAAATCCATGTTCTGTCTTCTAAAAGATACGTCGTAGCAAATTTGGTAGGCTTATCTATTGTGGTTAAATACATAACATTTCGTATGGGAAACCATATATCTACGTGCACAATATCGTTATGTTTTGTAGAGGTATCCGTCACATTTAATTTATGCTTTATATGAATTCTGTCAAATTTAGCTAAATTACATATGTTACAATTATTTATGAATTTTTGAATTTCTTTTTGAAGGTTTGGAGAATAGTAGTTAATAAATATTATTTTTTATTCTTTGCAAAATATTTTATGTTATTGTCTAGAAAAGTTAAAAACAATTTGTAGTCCTCACAAAATATATCTATCAAACCTTTTTCTGGTAATTGGTTCCTCATTAATTCTTATATATTGCTTACAGATTTTATATTCAATATGGTTCGTATTTTCTTTTTGATAATTATTTTTTTAGACGTTGATTCTCTAATAGATTTTTTTAATACCATTTAGTTTTTAAAAATATTCAATGGCTTTTTAGTAATAGGTATAAAATCATGCACTGTCAGATTCTGCACTGTGTACGGTGTCAATTTCATCATCCAATAACTCGTTGAGATTAATTAAAACTTCATCGCTATTGTCAACCATTTTCTTTACCCTTAATGTACTCTACATTGAAGTCAAACTCTGTTAATTTTATTTTCCAACGTTGTAATTTAATGTTGGGTTCTTTTAAAGAATTTAGCCAAACTAACGGTCTGGGATCAGTTTTGATTACAAAACTTCGTCCAAATAAGTAAGGCCTGAAGTGTTTGGTGGCCCAAGCCAAGGCTAAGAACTCTTTTTCTATTGTACTATTTTTTTTCATGCTCATTTAGAGCTCAACTTGCAAAACTTAGAGCCTTATTATCTTGTGTTAAGACTGCCCCTAATGCATAATTGCTGGCGTCTGTTACTAATGTGAACTTCTTTTTAAAGTCAGGATGTACTAAAATTGGATCACTTTTGACAAGTTCTGTAAGCTTACAAAACGCATCTATAAAGTTTTTTTTCATTTTTATTGACTTTGGTATTTTGTTCAGATACTTAATAAGGTGATGAGCAACCTTAGAATAATCTTCTATAAAACGTCTGTAATAACCTGTTATGCCCAAAAATTTTTAATTTCTTTTTGATTACTTAAGAGTGGTATTTTGTCTATTGCTCAACTTTTTTGGATTTGTTTTAATGCTATTTAATGCAACCACATGATCTAAAAACTCTGTTTCCCTTTTCATAAACTGACATTTATTCAATTGAATTTTCAAATTAGCCTCACCTAATCGTTTTAAAATTTTGGTTAGTGAATTCCATGTTCTTCAATACAGGTCGAAAAAATCAAAATATCGTCCAAACACATTATCAATCAGACTTTGAAATGTAGCAGGTGCATGCAATCCAAACGGCAAACGAAGAATTTCATAATGACCGTTGGATGCAGAAAACGCGATCTTGTGAATATGGCTATGATGCATTTCAATTTGATGAAATCCCGTAGCAAGATCCAGCGTTGAGAAATACTGACATCGACCTAATTTATTAAATATCTCTTCGATATTTGGCATAGGCTGTCGGTCTTCGATAGTTATCTCAGTGAGTTTTCGGAAGTCGATAACAATGCGCCACTGTTGTTTACCGGACAGTCATGCTTTTTGGAAACGACCCATATTGGACTATTGTAAGGACTATTAGACTCCCTAATTATACCCTGTCCAATAATTTCTCCGATTTGTCTATCGACCTCATCCCTATATACTTCTGGATAACGGTATAACTTGGAATAATCTGGTAATTCATGTTTTGTTTTGATGTGATGCTCTATTTCATTTGTAAATGACAAGTCATCATTTTCTTTGTAAAATACCCTTTTATACGAGTATTTCTTCAAAACATTTTGAAGTAAACCTTTCTCATGTTCACTTAAATGCATTTTTATATGTTTTTAGCAGTTTTTAATCATTGTTTTATTTATTAATTAAAGGTGTGCAAATTCAAATTTTTGGTGTGCAAATTCGACATTGAAATGCACGATTTTTCGAAATTTTGAAAAGTTCAAAATTGTTTTTGTTTATTGAGATATAGCCATTTTAGTAAGTTGTGAAAATTGCATTTTTCTATGTTCGTAGCAATTTCCTGATCATTAAATTACAGTTTAACCAAAGGTGTGCAAACAAAAACTTTGAGTATTCAAATTTGAATATAAAATGCATATTATTTTAAAATTTTTAACGGTTGAAAATATAGTGTTCGAGGTATTTTATTTTCCGTGAGGAATGAAAATGGCAATTTTTCGTGCTTTTTTTATATTTTAATTTATTATTTAGCTGTGGAAGTATGCATTTTTCAAGCACACACACTCGCTTTCTATTAGAAAAAAAGAAATACTGTATAACAAGTAATAAAAATTAAAAAAAAATGTGAACGATCCTCATAGGACTCGAAGCCATGACACTTAGGTTCACAGTCGGCAGCTCTCATTGATTGATATATTTTGATTGAGTTATTTTGTAATAAGTCTTCTTTCAATCATTTAGTTCTTTTCCTTAGCGAAATTTTAATTAATTAATTATTAATTAATGAAGGGTGTGCAATTAAAATTTTTGGTGTGAAAATTCAATTTCAAAATAAGCAATTATTTTAGCCCCTGTGCATTTCGAAATTTTACTTGGTTACCGAGATATGACCATCTGAAAGTTTCATACAAAGTACAATTTGTTTATATTTTTTTAAAAAAATAGGGGGGTGTGCAATTAAATTTTTTAACATATTTGAAATGTGCAATTAGAAATACATCGCGTGGCATTTTTTTTGTTGCGAAAATCGAAAGTCGGCCCGCTGACGGCGTGGTGGTTGCGTTTATTGAGAAAATAACTAATTCTTAATATGCGTATTGGTACTGCACCGACTGCCGCAAACTTTCTTTGTCTCAACTTGCGTTTAAATGGTTAATTTAAAAGTGGAAATCATGAAGCTCTCTAAAGGCTTCAAAGAACTGCTTTGTAATTTTAAAGACACAGTCTCAGGTTTCAATTCGTTAGCACTTCCAAATGATCCGGTAGATATCGTTACATCTACTGACGACCTACTACTGGGCCCTCTTCCTCTTTTGATCTTGCCATTCAGAGAGGACTTGCTTGCGCAATCCAGCTAAACTGAGCGTTCTCATAACATATCAGTTGCCAAAAAGAACAACAAAAGAGGACGAGATAAAACAGTAGTTGTAAGGAACTCCAGTCCACCCCTTTAAAAAAAAAACAAAATTAAGGGCAAGAGTACGATAACTTAGGGGCCAAGAAATAATAACGGTTTTTTGTAGAACGGTTCAATACAAGCATTTTTTTCGATGGGAGGGGGGGGTCTATCTCCCCTATCTCCTTTGGGCGGTAGGGGCATTTTTATAAAAAAAGTACTTAAAGAATAAAAAAATTATACAAAAATAACGGTAATACTTACAATTAAGTTTTATACTTTTTTTAAAGATAATACTCCGTTCTATTTGCTAATTTTTAAATCAAGTGAAATCTATGCACAATTTTTGAAAAAAAACAAATTTTGAACTCAAAATTTGGGAAAAAAAAACATTAAAAAAAGTTTAAAGTGTAATTTTTCAAAACTGTAAATTATATATTATTTTTTTTTCTAAAATACGTTGCTCTTATTAATTCTTAATCAATACCTGAAAACTAGTTGATTTTATGTCTTCTAGTTTTTGAGAAAATTAAAAATTACTAAAACTATTTTTGTATGTTCGTTTTATTCTATTTATTTTTATTTTATTTGCTTTTTTGCTTGCTTATACATTACAGCGGCCGGCGTATAAACAGTGAGGTATGTAGGTATGCAACCCCCCTGCTTGGGCACATTATAGGTTTTGGAGTAGGTGAAAAGTTGGGTATATGCAAAGTTTTTTTGCCTCAAAGCGAAATCACTGTAAATACCAAAAAAACAAAAATTTCATAAAAAAGTTGTTTTAAGATAAATTTAAAATTTATTTTTGTGTGAGGCTACTCAATGTTACGGACTGTTCAATGTATGTACATAACACATTATAGAAAAAAAAGCCACACAAGCTTTAAAATTTCTCCCGTTATTCTTGGTGCATGCACATGATGTGTTACAAGTTAATATATCTAAGCGAAGGTCATTCTTTAATCAACCTTTGTGAGAGTAGTGTGTTTTTTTTTTTAAATGGCGGCTAAACATCCACTGCTTCATCCTAAGCTTGAAAATTTTTCCATTTTGTGTTCATTCGAAGATTTAATATCGACAAACGAAAAAACCATAATTTTTTTAGAAGATGTTGGACTTATTCCAAATAAAACATCAACTCCCCCATCATGTTGCAGTGTTCCAATGAAGGTAGAAAATAATAGGAATACTAAGTTTGGCTGGGTTTGACGATGCTCAGTAAAAAGTTCAAAAAAAAAGGTGACAAAACGTGCAGAAATTCAATCAACCCATCCATTGGCACATTTTTTCATGGGCCACAATGCCGATTAGAGATTCGGAGAGTTCTTGCCGTGGTTATCTTGTTCGTCATTAAAATTCCAGTTAACACAGTTTTTCAGGTAAATTAATAAAATCTTGAACATAAATTACAGGTGTTTTGAGTTATTTCTTTATATTACTTTTGATTAAATGAATCTAGCATTTACTCGCTTGGCGCCGTCATGATACAAACAATGAGCTGAGTAAATCTACAGTAATAGATTATTTCAACTATTGCAGAGAAATAGCTGAAATAATAGCGTCACACGCTGATATAAACATCGGAGGCGAAGGGAAACAGTTCAAATCGATGAAACATTTTTGACGAAAAGGAAATACCATCGAGGCCGCATAACAGAACAAATGACGATCGTGGTGCTGGGCTTGTATTGTAAAGAAGACAAGATCGGACTTTTCTTTAAAGTCAACTCCAAATGTAAAGCTGATTTGTGGCCCTACATACACAAGTACGTTAACCCAAATACGAGTCGCATTTGCACCGACAGCGCTCGGCAATATATGGGAATTGAGAAAATATTCCCTGGGAGCACGGTCCATAACACCACGAACCACAGTAAAGGTGAATATGTGAGTGCACACGATCATACTAACACCATTAATGATCTGGAAAATCAAAATAGGCTCGTTAAAAAAACCATTTTGTGCCGAAGAACAACTTACCATCTTCACCAATACATGGCCTTGTTTTTCTATCGAAAATACTGCCTCGAAAAAAAATACAAAGAAGATATGGGGTCTCAAATTATGGAGTTCTTGTTGGATATGAAAAAAGTGTACCCATGCATTGCCGATGGAGCTGAATGTGTAGGATTACACCTTAAAGATTTTGATCCGCCAACCATTGAAAGTGAAAACTTAGAGGCTGTTATCCCACCTAAACAGCCTAGGCTTCTTAATATCAACAACGAACTTAATGAACTCTACGAACTTGACAGTAACCAGACAATGACTTCATTGACGAAAATAACGTACATTTTTAAGACATTTGTAATTAACTGAGACTGACTGACTGACAAATTGACTGACTTCGACGTGGAATGCAATGTAAGTCTACCTCCATGTGGTGCATTCTGGGTAAAGCTAAATGACTTACTGTACTATACTTATTACACAGAACTTAATTTATCACAATCCTCAAAGAAAAGTAATCAACAAATAAAAATTTAATAAAAAGTAGGTTTGGTAATTTTCAATTTTCTCAAAAACTAGAAAACATAAAATCATCTAGTTTTCAGTTTATGATTAAGAATTAATTAAAGCAACGAATTTTAGAAAAAAATAGTATATAATTTTCAGTTTTGAAAAATTACACTTTAAAGTTTTTTTTTATGTTTTTTTCCCCAAATTTTGAGTTTAAAATTCGTTTTTTTCAAAAACTGTGCATCGATTTCACTTGATTTAAAAATTAACAAATAGAACGGAGTATTGGCTTTAAAAAAAGTATAAAACTTACCTGTAAGTATTACCGTTATTTTTGCATAATTTTTTTATTCTTTAAGTACTTTTTTTATGAAAATGCCCCTACTGACCAAACGGGGGGAGATAGACCCCCCCTCCCATAGAAAAAAATTTTTGTATTGATTTGTTCTACTAAAAACCGTTATCATTTCTTGGCGCTTAAGTTATCGTATTCTCCCCAAATTAAGCTTCTGCAACTTCAAACTTTGTATGAAAGGTGTGTTAATAGTGATTTAATATTTTTCCACCAACTTATCAGTGGTGAAATGGATGCTGCTGACTTGTTGGCCTGTGTAGGCATTAACTACCTCGGATGAACTCACCATCTACGAAGATTTGAACTTTATCACGTTCCTTTTCATAGAACCAACTATGGTATACACGAACCTCTGAACCGTATATATGCAGACTTTTTAATTTAAACGCATCCGTTGTTGATTTTAACCTAAGTAAAATTGGATTAGAAACATTGTTGCGCACCAGTTCCCCACTCTCGTAAATTTTTAATTTTGTTTTCTTAAATGTAATATAGTTTCTAATATTGTATGTTTTGTAATAGTTTAATTTTGTTAATGTTTATTTATTTATTTATGTGCTTGTGTTAGATTACTTAATCTACTAACCACTAACACATGCACTCATGATGAGCCTCTGTTTGTAGAATGCAGCTTGCTTTAAGCTCACTACAAAAAAAATTCTGAAGTGTAAAAAAAAGATATGCAAAAATGTATTTGTGAAACAATTTTAGATGTGACCTTTTCGAAATTGGTGATTCTTTTTAAGGCAGTGGTACTTAAAAAATATAATCTAAGGTGTGTTATATTGGGGAATCCAAAGCTAGCGCTGTAAAATTTCCCTTTTTTCATAGTTTCCAATAAAATATTTGTGTGTTTTTTACCTATTTTGGGATTTTTGCTTCATTAAGTAACTATCATGCTTATTTTTGAATAATTTTATTCCAAAAATAAATTAATTTAATTTCCGGATAAGGGAAAGGAATCTTAAATAAAAATTGCAGCTCAATTTTTTTTGAAGCAAAAAATAGTCGTTGATTATTTGAAATATCTCCATTTTGAATTAAAAATAAATTATAACTTTAAATAATTTTTTAACATTAAATATTTCCATTTTATGAAAATGTAGTGTTTTGTCAATATTTTACGTATGTACGTAGTGACTTTTTGAAGAAAATAATTGCAGCAAAAACGCTACAGTTGTAGCAGGGGGGCAACACTGCTCAGCGTCACCAAAAATTTGGACTATCGGATGGAGGTGTGCCGCCGAGGTTGCGGCGGCCATTTGGCCCATATTTTGTATTATAACTTTTGCTATTGTAAATATTCTTAATAAGAAACTTGCCTTCCAACGTTTCGTAGCTGGTCAGCTACTTAAATTGAATGCAAATGAAATTGCAATTCGAAGCAGTGTTTATCGACCTAATTGTATATGGATCGACAACATTTTACTTTTTGTTGCTCCTTAAAAATGATCAAAATTTGAATTTACTTACAATTGATTAATAAATTAACATTATAGAATAATATAATTTTTGAAGCTTGTGAGTAATGTACAGCAATGCTGTATACATTAAAATGTTTCCTAGGACTCGTTGAATAGAATTTTGAAAAATTTAAACCTTTTGGTGGTCGTAGCCGAAATATACAAACCATAGTTATAGTTGGTAGTATAAACTAGAGGGTTCTAGGAAACCGGTATCACCGGTATGGGTTCTGATCTATGCCATACCGGTATGGGTTCTGATCTACGCTATGGGTTCTAGACCATGCTTAGCAAACGTATTTGGGTTCTGATCTATGCTATGCTAAATACTGGTGTTATTTTGGGTTCTAGACCATGCTTAGCAAACGTTAGA
The DNA here is from genome assembly GCA_946251815.1 of Dasysyrphus albostriatus. NCBI lineage: Eukaryota > Metazoa > Arthropoda > Insecta > Diptera > Syrphidae > Dasysyrphus > Dasysyrphus albostriatus. The sequence goes on along the minus strand of OX276335.1, from coordinate 160,873,275 downwards.
ACGCAAAAACGTGGTATCACCGGTATCAACCACCGGTACCAATTTGGGTTCTGATCTATGCTATGCTAAATACCGGTGTTATTTTGGGGTTCTAGACCATGCTTAGCAAACGTTAGAACGCAAAAACGTAAAATTCACGTTCACGTTAAAACGCAAAAACGTAAAATTCGCGCTAAAACGTAAAATTCACGTTCACGTTAAAACGCAAAAATGTGAAATTCGCGTTAAAACGTAAAATTCACGTTCACGTTAAAACGCAAAAACGTAAAATTCACGTTCACTTTAGAACGTAAAAACGTAAAATTCACGTTCACGTTAAAACGCAAAAACGTAAAATTCACGTTAAAACGTAAAATTCACGTTCACGTTAAAACGCAAAAACGTAAAATTAGCGTTTACGTTAAAACGCAAAAATGTAAAATTCAGGTTCGGAACGCAAAAATATTGGGATGCATTTCCAACAGTTTGATTCTAATTGGGAATAATTATCAGTGGTTGGATTTCTAGCACCATATGTATTTTTTTCATTTCAACATTAGTTGTGGGATGGATTTTCAGTGATAAATTGGTTGTGGGATATACTTTCATAGTTGGATTTTTTGAATAGCACAACATTAGCACCTGCACGGCATGCAATATAAAATTGATGTGTGCATTGGATAAACATATTCTTAATAGGATGTTCATATGCTTAAGATCAAATAAGAACTAGCATTCCAAAATACTTACCTCTGTTGGTTGTGCTGGTTAGAATTATATACAATGCAAGAGAATTTCAGAAGAGTTTGATTAAAAGACACATTTGTTTTTTTTTTTTTACGATATTTATTTATATTTAATTTTAGATTTTAATATTTAACAAAAAAGGTATTATTGCTGGTAGGGGGCTTACATCAAACCCCCCTTTAGATGCTCTTATTTGTAATAAATGCAGCAGGTGGGCCTCTGCCACAAGGCTGTAAATGTTGGTAGTATCCACACTACCAACCTTCTCCCAAGCGGCATCCTGAAGCTGCTGGAACTCCCAGCATTGGCAGCCATATTTTGTTAACCACTCTTCCATCTGTTGTGTAATTTTTGCGTCCTGATGATTCATGTTGCTTCTATGTCTGCTATAAACTGATGATTATGATGATAATGCTCAAAGTATTTATACAAAAAAAAAAAGAGGGGAAAAAAAATTCCAAATACAAACATAAGTATTTGTATGCAGACCATTACAATCCACAAAATTTAAATTTAAAGGATGTTAAAAGTCATCAGAAATAAAAATCAAATAGGATCAACACTATATTTCTGTAAGGATGGATGTCAACAATTAAAATTTACGATTATGATATTTGCATTGGTATATCAAAACCCTGATACATCGATAGCATCATGTCAATCATCGGACTAATAGAACTTGACCCCTCTATCTGATGCTTTAGAATTTTTGAATGGAATACATTCAATACAATAGGGTTAGCACTATATTTCTATAGGGATGAATGCCGGCAGTTAAAATATACGATTATAATACGTGAATTGATATATCAAGACCCTGATACATCGTTACCATCATGTCACTCATCTGACTAATAGGACTTGACCATCTATATCTATTGCTTTAGGATTTTTCCTGGATTGAGGTAATAATTAGTGTAACAATAGCCTAATACCGCACTACCATCATATCATTTATTTGCCTAATAAGGCTATACCTCCTTTATCTATTGCTTTGCTAGCATTATGTCAATAATATTACTAAACCCTGTCCCTTATCATTAAAATCCTGAAAAATGGCCCAAGGGTTATTTTTATTGCGGTATACAAATGTACGTCAATAAGGTCAACACATTATTTTATCTATAGGGATGGATGCCGACAATTAAAATATGTATTCATGATGATCGCAATACATAAATTTATCCAACTGCTTCCTTATTTACACCGATGATATCCCAAGTGTCAACAATATAAATTTATGATGAGGTTAACCACATGAATGAATGCGGTGAAAAACTCTATTGTTCTACTATTAGCAATCAATATGATATAAGCATGCATTATTACCCCAATACTTCTTTTCATTAGTTACTTTTCACCCCAAAGAAACCTTTTGCAATGTGTAATACGACATTTAGGATCATATCCTGTATATGACTACTTTCCTATCCTTAACAGCAAATGAATAAATATACAAATGTTATGATATTCCTATATTATTTTGAAGTGGTGATGTAAATTAAATGTAATGAGCAAATCTTGAATAATAACACATGCTTCTTTTTTTTTTTAATAATATTGTATTTTATTTATATATTTTCTGGTTTTAGTTTTAGGTTTACATTGAAAAATAAAAAAAAAATAATAATAATCCTTAGAAAATTCTGTTAACAACTTGGTCAAGTGGATCATGATCATGAAGCATGAGGCAATAAGCTGAAGTATTTGCAGAAATGTTTTTTGATGTTCTCATCTCCAAGCGTATATCGATAGGTCCTGTTTTCAAAGTCTCATTTTGATGTCTGCAGTCTATAACAAAAATTGGAGCACGGGATTTAAATAAATCCCAAGAAAGCAAAGGTTCAGTGTTGGTTTTATTGCAGTAAGTTCTTTGAAAATCCGTATACATTTTGTAGAACAAGCTATATCTATTTCTTTCGAAAGAAATATTAAGATCTTCATGAGGATATACATCAGAGTTTAGATACACTTTTAAGTCTGTTAAATCACAATGGTCAAACGTTGTAGGATCAGCAGATATTTTTTTTATTTTTTGCAGTTTGTAGTGCAAATACAATGTATCGAGGTTTTTCTATTTGCGTTGTTGTTTTAACGTTCCAGATGTGATGGTCAGAGCTTGATAACATAGGATACTCATAGAGACCCCAGTTTCGGAAAGCAATTTTCATAAAACTATTTGTATTTATAGATTTATATAGATTTAATTTCATCGAATCTGATAAAGTCACGTGTGGTACTCTCCACTGTACCTTATGTAGTTTTACTTGTACATTTTCATCAGTTGGGGAGATTATAGCGTTTTCATCCATCCTAGAACGAGTGAGAAATAGATCATGACGAGCATTGGGAATAATTTTTTATAATCTTCAGCAAAACCCAAAAGCTTATTCAATGGAATGCAGTAGTTAAAATGAAATGGTTTCAAATAAATAACTGAATCAGGAGACCATGAAGCATTTAAAAGCATATCACTCTCATTTTTTGTCAACGATAAATAGTTTTTGATTGTTTTTGTAATCATCCCCACATTTCGATTGTTATCAATTTCCTTTCCATTCAGCTCATAACGTATTTCGTCGAAGAGAAAAGCCATTGCATTGTTTACAAGTCTTGTGCTGACTATTTCTTTTCCATCTGTCCTCGATAGTGACCCTTCAACATATAGAAAACTTTCCGAAGGAAGAACATTAAGATTTTGGTGTTGTATGCAAATCTGAACGATGTCATTTTTTTCAAAATTGTTTTAATATGGTGAGTAAGTATGATATTCATATTTAGAAACACTTTCATAGATTTCGGGCTCTTGGAAAATGTTCAACATATTGTTATATTTTGTTTTTGATTTTCAATATTTTATGATATACCCCAATGAGAGTAAAAAATCCTGATTATGTTTTGTAAGATTATGTGTTACCGCGGCTGAGTTCGAAGCTTGATTGAGTAATGAATTATTTTCGGCGGTGTTTTTATATGGGATTGTGGTGATTATATTTTCATATACAATCATGGCTGCGGTTGTAAATGTAATCGAGCCGTTAATGTCTCTCCTCTAAAACTTATAACTTTTCCGTCTTGATCTATGAACTTTAAACACAACGATGTTATTCGTCTGACGTTCACGGGTAAATAAATGACATTTTTCGGAACTTCTATGATTTTATAGCCTGGACTTACTTTAACAGAAAATTCATGTAAAATCTATAATATAACATTCAATGCGTATGGCATTAACTCTATTTATATCGACGAAGAGATCTGATTCATATTGCCTATTTGCCTTCAGCAGCTTCTTACTAAATCCTAAAAGAGATTCAATTGAACTCGGTTTAGAGAAGTCAATATCTTCCGAGCTGAAAATTTCACATTTTATTTCACTTTTTAATTTTTTTTTTTTTTTTTTTGTTAATATCATTAAGTTCTGTTTGTATTAAATTATTTATATCTTCTATCTCATATGAACCAATAGGAAGCGAGAAACACTTTATCGCCCACATGTATCAAATTATGAAACTCATCTACATTTGGTATAGAGTTATATGTTTGAAAATCTATAAGTACGCAAACATAATTAGATTTCAGTACAATTGGTTGAAAATATTCTGCATTGAGACTTGATTCATTCCCACTTAATGTTAATGTTAGCGACATCCTGGTTAAAAGAAAAATGAGACAGTTTTGATGTGTTCACATGGTTTTATTCATTTTTTATTTAAACTTTTGAAAACATTTCAACATTGGTCTAATAAAAATCTTAAGCATAAATGTGCACATATAAATGTATCAAAATCTTGTTCTCGAATATAATTATAATTTATTTGATTACCAAGATAATCTATTACTTCAGTTGGTAGTCTTAAATTACAAAAAACTATCGAAATACTTTATAATATTATATTTTTTATTTCTAATATATGCTACCCAATGAGTACCCATACCAGCTTCACTATCCAAATTTATAACGCCACACTCTTGATCCGTAGAGGTTTTTGGTAATGAGTCTCGCATAAAAACTCCTCTAAAGTGCTTGAGATGTTTCTTTCCAAACCGTAGAATATCATGATTATTTAAGGGTCTCTTAGGCAGCAAATCAATCAGTTTTTTGTATTAGGTGTGTTTAGAAATAAACCAAGACCATTTTTATATGGTTTCAAGTATAACCCCTTCCCTTGAATAGCGACTGCCTCCATAGCCTTATTATGTCGTTTGTTTTCTTCAAAAGCTCTTTTAGCAACATGAACGTCATTGAGTGCTTTTGCAACTCCGGCAACTCCACCTGTTAAAGATCCAACAGCTGATAAACCAGCTAGAATAGGAGTTAGAAATGGAAGAAAACCACCTCTCTTTGGAAGTGGGATTATTCTTGGAGTTTGTATATTTTGTTTTTTTTTTATTTTTAAAAACATTTTTTGCAGCTTTCAGAGAAATATTTGCTATAGATGTTGTACCACAACAATTGATATTGCTTTTAATAGCATTTCTTGCTTCAGTTATGGCCTTTTTAAAAATATTTTTCTTACAAGGCTGCTTCTTTTGTTTACTAGCTCGGATAGTTTTTTTTTTTTATTCTCTTTATTACCCATACCGAACTTTGTTTTCGCCTTCATCATGTTGGTGACCAAAAGGCCGCTTAACTTTTCAGACGTTGAAGAGTCGTTTGCTTTAAATCGTTTCCACGCTTGCTCAGTTAGAATTTTATCAGCAACGTGTCGATCTGAGACAGAGCTACTCTTAGAATATGCAATATCATGCAAACGACAAGCCTCATCCAGAGACATGAGAGATTATTTAAGAGAGATTATTTTTGCATGGGTCGTCATAATGGAGTTGATAGTTTTTACTTATGTCAGTCCTATACCCATATACCAAAACATTTAATTAGAGACAATGCTAATTTTATTATTCTTTTCAAACAAGATGAATTGAATTTGATGCATGTTTACAAAGATCATATAAACTCTGATATGACATTTAATCAGTTTAAAGAATTATGTTCTCAGTGTTGGGCTGATAATTTCGGTTTTCTGGTTATAGACAAGGAAAGCACCATTAAAAAAGGTCGATATAAAAACAGTTTTCACAAAATTGCAATACTATAAATATACATTTATCATTTGAAAGCAACACATTACATCAGCACCACTGTTTGGAGGTACTAGTCCATCATATAATCATAATAAAATGAATATTTAAATATTGTCTCATATTTTGTACTATAAAAAATGGATGAAAATGTGTTAAATGATCTAATAAAAACGCGAAATGTGCTAAAAAATAAATATTTTCAACTAAAAACTGGTAAAATGATGCGAGAAACTGAGTTGGAAAACACTTTCAAACCCATCGTTGAGCCGTTGAACAAATTGGTTGGAAATATTTAAAAAGAAGAATAACAACAAGAGGATAATATTAAAACACCGAAACGTCGTAAGCTACATTTCAAATCTTTTAATTAAAAGGAAGAGGAGGAGCATGAGCAAACAGAATCACCTTCATTAGAATTGAATAGTCCAGATAATACTTTTTTATTCAGTACACCAAAAAAATTTGATAGTCCTAATAAATCATCGTCTTTCAATCAACAAAAACTGTTATCAGAGTCGAATCGTGATACGGCCTATGGACCATATTTTGATGCAAACACTCAATCTGTAAAAATAGGAAAGTGTAGCTTTAAAATGAGTGATAAGAATATTATCATTGTTGATGAAATTTTTACTCGAACTTCGGTCTCATTGAATTGGTGTTAAAGAAAAATCCTTGTAAGCAAAAATATACTAAGGATGACTTAGAACAATATTCGAAAATCCTCCAAAAAACTAATGCATACAGAATGAATCATGATAGTTCTTCTCGAATTAAGAGTAACAGAGGTGTGAAATATACACAAATAATAAAAGCTATTGTCGCTGGACTTAAAAATAATAATGCAAAAATAGGAAAGACATAGACTCTACGATAAAGGAAACAATAAAAAGTATGGAACAAGAAAACAAAGCATCACAATTAATTTCTCAAAAAAATCTTAAAGACTCCATAGAAGAAAAGTATATTGACAAGAAAATAAAAAATAAAGTTGAATATTTAATGAAGATGATGTTTCCTAACATTTACACCCATAGATTAAAATAAGTAAAAAAATGTTGTTATATTTGTATTAATTTTATGTATCTGTATTCTATAGTTAATAGAAGCGAGAAAAATATTCCCACCCCAATTTAAAAAAAAATCACAAATACAAATGCTATTATTAAGAATATTTAATAGTTTTCAAACTTTTATTGTTGTATGTGTTACAAATATTTTACATTTTACGTCAATTCCTCTTACAAAAAGTAAAAAATTGTTAGTAAGCATTCAACACTTTAACCAGCAACAACTATAAAAATGGACTCAAAAGTCATAATTAAAAACATTTTTGATTTTTTAAAAACGATGAGCAAGAATGTATTGGATGAGCATTATGAAGAGATCTTAACTTGCATTTCCCTGCTTAAAAGATTCGATAGTGTACATTACACTGAAACTATTCACGGACATCATTACTCCAATTGCTGCTGGGCATTCAACCAATGTAAGCTAGGACCCGATACCTGCGCCTGCTATATGGTAGAAAACCGTTTGGTTAGAATTAAGAAATTGATGTTATTATATAAAAGATTGGAATAAAAGCATACATTTATAAAAATATATAAAAGATTTGTTTTATTTATATGAAGTCACTCTTTTTAAATACTCGTATGAGTAAGCGAAAGGTTGTTGAAGAGTTACATAAGGCTACACGGCGAAATTTCAAACGTCGTCATGTTATCATAAAGGGATATGATGACTTGTGGCAAGCAGATCTGGTTGAAATTATACCTTACAGCGACCAAAACAATGGATTTAATTATTTGATGGCTGTTATCGATGCTTTATCAAAATTCGCTTGGGTTGTCCCAATGAAAAACAAAAAATGCATTACTTTTTCAAAAGGAATGGATGAAATATTTACTAGTTCTTCTAGGATTCCAAAGAACTTGCAGACTGATAATGGAAAGGAATTTTTCAATACAAACTTCAAGAGTTTGATGAAAAAACATAAAATTAATCACTATTCTACATTCAGCTCAATGAAGGCTTCAATTATTGAAAGATTTGATAGAACCTATAAGGAAAAAATGTGGAAAAAATTTAGTTTCAATGGAAGCTATAAGTGGATTAAATATTTATAAGAAATTGCTTTATGATTATAATCATTCTTTCCATCGAACCATTAAATGTAAACCTGCAGATGTAAACAAGAAAAATTCAAAGTCAATGTGATCACTTTTCAAAAATAAGAAAGAAGTGTTTAGTAAAAGAAAATTCAAAGTTGGTGATAATGTAAGAATTAGCAAGTATAAACATGTATTCGAAAAAGGTCATACACCCAACTGGACTGCTGAGGTTTTTAAAATAAGAAAAGTCCAAGCAACAAAACCTTTAACATATCTTCTCGAAGACTTTCAAGGAAAACCTATTCAAGGAGGCTTTTATGAACTAGAACCTTGTCGTAGACTTTTGCTTGCGTTTTGGATAGCTCCCGAGTTTATTAATTTTGTAGCCTTTTTAACTACCCAAAAAAATTTAATTTTCTGTGCATCATTTGAACAACCTAACTTTTGCGAAATATACCATAAATTTTTTAATGTGCTTGCTTTTCTAAAGTTCCATTTTAAAGTTTTAAATTAAACATAATTGAAATACATTTCTTTGAGTTAAAGTGTTTTTTTTTTGATATCTCAATCACCCACATTTGTTCTCTCTTTCTGTCTCCCTGGTGAGTGCATTTTTTGGCATATGTTCTGCCATAGAAGCAAAAGTGAACCTACACAAATCCTCATTGTTTTATATTTCCATGCAACAACAAAATATTAATTGAGTGCTTGAGCTGATTAAGTATTCTTCAAACCATATCATCGCAAAAATTAACCCATCGGCCTATATTAAGTAGCTGTTTCTTTCTTGCTTGGTGAGTGCATTTTTTACTCGTATATGTTCTGCCTATGAAGCAAAATTGAGGCTACATGTATCTCTCTTTGCCTCCTTTTTCATGCTACAATACTACTGCGCAACATCTCAGCCGATCAACTTCATCCCACTGCTATCAGCCACCGTGGAATTTTTCTTCAGACTGTATAGCAAGAAAGAGCTTACAAAACATATAATTGCTTTCAGTCTTGCCTTCTAGGTGAGTTCTATTTTTTTAGTAGTGTTCTGCCAAGCAGTCCAATTTTTGGTACTACCACATAAATACCCCCTTGGATGTTTCTATTTACATATGTTCGTATACATCAATCATCAAAAATATTCAACGTCAACATATTGCTCATCCTTACCGACATCTGTAATTACCGACATTTATACTAAGCCACCCACGTACAAGTGCCTGAACTATTCGGTTCGTGTACATAATAACCGTGTACACTAAAAACAAACGATCAATCTCTATTTTGAAAACATTTAAAAATATTTACTCCTTCGCAAAAATAAAAAAAAAAGGAATAATAACATCTGACGTGGTAAACACAACAACTAAAAATGGATAAGGAAATACGCTGTGGGAACATTGATTGTTCTCTAAATGAAAAAACAAATGATTGGGTAATTTGTAAGGGTATTTGCGGCAAATTTTTTCACCCTGTATGTGTTGGTTTAAGCAAACGTGCCAAATCTTATCTAACTGAATATTTATTACATTTTAATTTCTATTGTGCAGAGTGCAAAACTTTAACAATCTCACACATATTACTTGCACTTAAATGTAATAATGAACGGGTAGACCAATTATCGGATAGTATCGCTGAACTGAAAAATGAGATTCGCAACAGCTCTAGTAAAACTAATGATCTCATGGCCGAAAATAATGAATCCACCACAAGAAGTCTCGAAAATCATCACTTTGTATTTACTTCCCAACTTGCTAATATCGAAAGTCTATCCAAACAGGCCCTTAACAAATTTGCAGAATGCGTTGATAATATTAATTTGGTCCCAAACCACCTAAATACCCAATTTATAAAAATAAAGAACGCTATTGCTTCAATAAATCCCTTACAAGAATTGTCGACCTGTATCCAATCAATAACCACGATGAAGGAAAGTTTAGAAATGATTGAAGTTTCCTTAAATAAGCAATCAAATGCTATAAGATCAATTGGAATAGACTACACAGCTACTTACGATAAAATGATCGGTGATTCGTTAGCACTAGCTGACGTTTTGATAAGAGAATCCACTGCCACTCGTATTGCCATCGCTGATATATCTGAAGAAATGAAACGTGCATCCAATCAGAATTGCTTACTCCAACCCCAGCTACATAACAACAACAACAAATCCTTACTCAGGGAACTTCAAGACCTGGATACCTCCGTCGAACATTCAAGCGAAGACTGCAGTTCTCCTTCTTCAACTGTTCTCCCAGTACCAACACCAAACATCACTTCACACCAACCCCCAGCACCGACGCCAACCATCGCTGCACAACAACCCCCAAAAACAACGCAAGCCGTCACTTCTCAACATTCTTCCAACTTAATTAAATTCAATGTGGTTTGGACTCCCGCCGAATGGAACAATCGCCTGAAAAAACTTAAATCTAATCAACTTTCAAACTATATCGTCAAAGGTGCACCTCTACACGCAAATAAACCCTGGATTCAAAGATACTTTCAAAACACCTATAGATTCCTCCCAATTAATTGTGACCGTCAAAAACCAGGAATATTTAAAATTTCTATACCATATTCTTATAAATGGTTATTCTCTAGTCATTCTTTGTCTAAGAAATAGTTTTATGAAAATGGTTCCCGAGTTAGTTGCAACATCTTCAAATAATAGCTTTAGATCTAAGTCTTATTCTAGGAATAGTTATAAGTCTAAATCTCTCCCTAATTTCAATTATAGATCTAATCCTAAATCTATACCTAACTTTAAATATCCTTCTTCAAACAATTTACCTAGCAAATCAAACAATCCCCCTTTATCTAACAAAGCTATAACTACTTCCAATTACAAATATCCTAATTTCTTTCTCTCACATGTTCTTAACCCACCTGTACCAACATCAAGCAAACACAATGTTCCACCTTCGTATAATCTTCCTCTTAATCATGTTCATGTTAATTATCCACAAAATAATAATCACTCAAATACACTACCTGCCTCTAATCCCTCTTCACATAAACCTCAATTTCTCGATCCACTTTTCCCTCCTAATGTTAAATTAGCAATGCAAACTTCTGACTCGACTGAATCTCGATACACAATGGCTAGATTGAGAGATCGCCGAATCTACGATAACGTCCGACTTTACTTAGCTTATCTACATGATAAGCCTGATTTTATCTGCATCGATGGTAAAACCAAAACCAATGTCTTGCTTTCTATTCACCAAGAAGGTCTTCCTACCAACACCTCCAGCCTCCGTAAGATTTTCAATTCCTTTCATGAAGCTTTTAACGTTACCAATCAAATGGTCTCGGATGACCTGGCTGCCTATTCTTCTTATGTAAATTCTAGGAGTAATTTGTATCGTCATCGTAACCACCATGGTAATAATAGTTCTCTTTAACATTGAATTCCCCCTTCGTAATCCCCTAAAAAATCATCCAACGTGTCTAACGATCTACTACCAAAATGTAAGAGGGCTTCCCTCCTTCGCTCGTGTACTTGAACAACTCTACATCGGACCCTACAACAATAGCTAATTTTTTTGCCAATTTTTTCAAACAGTCAGATTGTGATACTGAGCCTGATACAAAATACTTCGAGTACTTAAAAGATTCTCCGCAAACATCTTATTCATCTCTTAATATTCTCCCAACCATGGTAAGTGCAAAACTTGATAAGTTAAAAGAGGACTACTCTACAGGCCCTGACTGCATTCCAGCAGTTGTCCTCAAAAAATGCTCAAATGCTTTTATTCACCCACTGACTTCTCTCTTTAGGCTATCTATCTATCAGGGTGTTTTTCCTCAATCTTGGAAAGTGTCCTTCATAGTTCCTATCCATAAAAAAGGACCAAAAAATAATGTGTCTAATTATCGCCCAATAGCCAAACTTTCTTGCATACCGAAAATTTTCGAAAGTATCCTCTATGATGCACTCGCTTTCTACTGTAAACCTATTTTGTCTCCCGTTCAACACGGTTTCTTAGCTGGCAGATCTACAACAACAAACCTTGTGGAATTTGTGTCTCATACGCTTTGCACTATGGAAAAAGGGGACGAAGTTGATGTTGTATCCACTGATTTTAGCAAAGCTTTCGACAAAATGTCTCACAAAATAATTACTTTCAAATTAAAAATACTCGGCTTTCCTTCACTTTTCATCTCATGGATTGACTCATATTTGTCTAACAGAAATTACATTGTCCACTTCAGATCATCCCTTTCCTTTCCTTTCAGCGCCCCTTCCGGTGTTCCACAAGGTAGTCATCTAGGCCCAATGCTATTCATTTTAGCAATCAATGATGTCGCAAACATTTTGGATTGTAATCTTTTGATTTATGCGGACGATATGAAAATATTTAATCGTATATCATCACCCACTGATTCTCGCTATCTGCAAGACAACCTTGATAGATTTTCTCTTTGGTGCCAAAAAAACTTCCTAGAACTTAATGTAAGCAAGTGCCATACTATTACTTTTTCCAGAAAACGCCAACCTGGGCCACTTCGTACCTATTTCATTCAAGGGGACGTAGTGCCTTATGTTACTTCCTCTCATGACTTGGGGGTCATAGTCGATAGAGAGCTTAATTTTCACTCCCATATTGACAACATCATCAATAAAGCCAACTCAATGCTAGGGTTTATAAAACGTTGGTCAAAAGAATTTCCAGACCCATATGTGTCTAAAGCGCTTTATGTTACCTTTGTTAGACCTATTCTCGAATATGCTTCTCAAGTTTGGTCATCGCATCAAGTTACACAAATTAAACGGATTGAAACTGTTCAACGTAGATTTCTTCGCTTTGCACTGCGTAGCCTTCCGTGGGACGATAATTATCGTCTCCCTCCATATGTCGATCGTTTGCACCTTATAAATCTGAATTCCCTAGAAAAACGACGTGAAACCTCAGACATCGTCTTTATTCACGATTTACTTACTGGTAATATTGACTGCCCAGCCTTACTGAATGCTGTCTCCATCAACACCAACCCGCGTAACATAAGGACAGTACCCCTTTTTCGTATCCCTTATCACCGTACAAACTATTCCTTTTATAATCCTATGTCTCGTATGCTTCGTAATGCTAACAACTTTTCAAATGTTTTTGACTTCAACATATCCAAATCAGCCCTTCGCAATACCCTCCTCTCAAGCCTTCCATAGTAATGTGTTTAAATTCTTATTTTTCTTTTATTTATTTTTTGTTATTATATTTTTGTAAATTTTAGTAGGTACATATGTACATATATAATGTTAACATTGTATTTATTGTTATCTAGTTTTTAAGCTCTGCTTGTACTAAGTATTGAATAAAATTGTCTATTGAATAAAATTGTCTAACTGCTGAAAACTGATTGTGGTGATGTATATCTAGTTGAAAAAGTTCTACAAACGAGAGGAAATAAAGTTTTTGTAAAATGGTTGGGATTGCCACCAGAACATAACTCTTGGATCGATAAAAACAAAATTCTGTAAAATTAATAAAAGAAATAAATTTGATTTTTAAAAATTTTAATTTTGCTTCTTTTTCTTATATGTATATATTTATATAGGTATATATATATATATATATACATATATATGTATATATATGCTTATAAATTATATTAACATAAAATTATTTATATTTTTGTAAATTTCAGCTCAAACGTTGATCCATGTTGGTATGTTTTCTCTTAAGCATAAGAGCCTCCTCCAATTAGTAATATGCTTTCTGTGGACAGCTTTGCGTATCTTATCGGTAAAAAGACCTATAAGAAAAAAAATAATTTTCAAGTATTTTTTATAAAGGAAGCAGAACGAGAAAAATTTTATCGCACCGTATATTCGCCCAGATCCGCTACGATTCTATCACCCCACCGTGTCGTAACCTTTCGCAAGGTATAAATGTTATATTTTAGACCCATTTCCAACTCCGATAGCTTCTTTGTTGGCTTGAATCCACTGGCTAGGGTTAATGAATTTGCTTCAAAAGCAGCGAAATCATCCAGAGTAAAAACGGAGTAGGTATACTGCTTCATCGGAATTGATCATTATGTATAATATTAGTAATTATGTTGACTGTGTAGCTTCTTGAAATCGACTATTCTGATCATCACCAAATCATTTCTTATTTATAGAAGTACCCCCACCCAATCTTCTTACACACACACACACACACACACACACACACACACACACACACACACACACACATACACACCATTGGTTTGAATGATAGGGGTATTTGAGGGTGAGAACGATGATAGTTAATCTCCTCCACACAAACATTTTTTTTTCCAATTTTCATAGGGTGAGAATGATCCTTTCACCTTTCCCATGCAAACATTTTTACAATTTTCATGTTGAAACACGTAAGGTGTGTGGTAAGGTGCTACTTATGAAATGACTCCACCCTCAGAGTTCAACCCCTTGTTTTTATTTTATAGAGTATCTCAATCGCAGAACTATGAAACAAAAAAAAAAAAAAAGAAATCTCTCGGTAGGACTTATGTTTTATAGATAGTATGCGGGTGACTTGATTGAATTCGTATTTCTATCGTAATATAAAAGTAGAAATGTTATGCTAACTAATTAACAGTCAAATTCCATAACGTAAGTAGAGAACATTGTTTCCCATATCAGTTTTTCAATTTTATTAAAGATATTTGTAAAATATTCATATCTAAGAAAAGTTATCCAAAAAGTGTGTGTTTTGCAATCGGTATAATCTGTAAAGTTAATATAATACAATGGCGAATTTTGTTTGTAACGTATGCAGTAGCAAATTTATGCAAATGTGTACACTTAACAGGCATATAAAAGCTGTACATGGTGATAAGATAAAATGCCCTCAATGTGAAAAAACGTATACGCGAACGGATTCAATGAAGGAACACTTCCGTAAGAAGCATATGAACAACCCCTCCGATAATCTGGCAATTAATGATGAAATCGAAAAGTCTAATAATAAAAGAAAATTTCTTGATAATGATGATCCTCCATCTTCGCCAAACGCACTGAAAAAACGTACTCGTAGATGCGTTACTTGTGAAATAGACGTGAGTACTTCTGAATGGTCACATTACAGTAGAACCAATGATCATAAGAGAAAAAGTAGAGTTCCAGTTATTAATACACGATTTAACAGAATAAGGCATTGTTTTGAAGGTAAAGTGGAAACGTACTCATTAGAAAATACCGATGAGGGGGTTATAGACATTAGTTCATTTTTGAAAAGTTGTAAGACTGATATTATACAACTAATTGGAAAATCGTTTGAAACAAAAGGAAGTGTAAAGTTCAGCATTGAGCTGTTTGCAGAGTTTATAAAATATATAACAGTGCATGAAGAATCAGAAAAAACTGAGATAAGTATAAAATCTTTCAAATGTCCAATGCAGATAGCTCTTCAAAATGATAACTTGGAAGATATACTTGAAAATATGAGTAAGATCATTGAGACTAAAAGTGTAGAGTTTGAGGATAGAGATTTTGGATGGACGCTATTTTGTATAAAACATATTGAAGTCAATATTTGCGAATATAAGCCCTTAAGGGGTTCAAGTTACTTAAAACTACCGAGAAGTATTGAATTGAAAAAAGCCTGTGTTAATGTGCAAAATAATGATAAATTCTGTTTCAAATGGGCAGTTATATCAGCTCTTTCCCTCATAGATGACCATTTGCATAGTGTTGTCTCCAAAAAAGGTTAAAATAAAACGAAGTTGTTTGTTCGCTGGTTGAAATTACAATGAATATATTTTTTACTTTCTTTTTGACATTTTAACAATTTATACAAAAAAAGGAACAATATGAAAAATTAAACATGATTATGCAAAATTGAATATGACATTTAACATTTGACACTTTATAGACAGAAAACAAATGACAGCAACATTAAAGGCGAGTGATGATCGTTTTGATGTTTACATGGAGCCTTTTGGGTGTGGTTTACACGCTCCTTCCAACATTCCTCCCCGGCTGTGAACGAAGTTCTCAATATAATAATTGCGTTAGCTCATCTTAATTCGGTTCTCATTTTACATGAAATGATAAAAAAATTATATTTAGTACATTTATAAAAAGACATGGTACTAGATCAAAAAAAACAAAAAACAAAACTTGAAACAAACAGATCTTGCTGAATGACAGCTACAAAATATTTGGTTTTGTTGACTGTTTGTATTTATATGTTTGTCTCGTTTCGTCTTGTACATCGGCGTCGGTTGTAATTGGCTCATATTTGCAAATTCAATGTTGCCTTTTTATTGTTGTGAAGTGTTTAATTTTGTTAATTTGTATTGTTTAAATTTTAAAATATAATTGATTAATAAGATTATGTTGTGCGCAAAAGAAACCAGGTGAGTACTTTTTGTTGATTTTATACTAATTTGTTGATTTATGTTTATAAATTATATGTTCTCGTGCAATTCATTCATCTGCCATTACAAATATATACGTTTGTGTGTCACCCATAAGGAATACACATGTTCGTGTGTTTCCATTGATAACCTTGGCCTTGGGTAATTTTCCATTGCTTGTGTTTGATTTCGGTACAGGGTGTCTCGTGTCTTTTGTGTGAAAAATATTTATTTTTTGAATAAAAATTATTGTGAATGTGATTTTTAGCGGACTGTATTTTATTGATTGGAGTTTAATTAAAAGTGTAGTTTGATGAATTTTTAAAGGGTGTTTTGTTTTTTTAGTTAAAAATTTATTTTTTGTTATTAATTTAAAATTGCTTAAAAATGTTTTTGATGTGTTTTAGTATGTTTTTAAAGTGAATTATATGTTGAAATTTTTATCAATTGATGATTTTAAAGATGAATTTTCCTTCGTGGGTATGTGTTGACTGTGACTGATTGGTTGATTGATGATTTTAAGTTTCTGTGATTGTGATTAAGTCATGTTTGATGTAAGAATATGATTTATTTTTGTGTTGATTACATCGTTTATGTGAGTTTGATTTTTGCTTGAGTGTGTATGAATGTAAATGAATGATAATTATTGAAAGTGATATCGAATGAGCGATTTTAAAATGATTGAGTGTGAGCGATATCGAATGATTTTGCGATATTTGTGAGTGTTTGCAATACTGTGAGTGTGATTTATTGAATGAAGTGTGATGCTTTTAAGTATTTTGACTGTATAAAATATTTAATAAATATGTGTCGAATATTTTGATTTACTGTGAGCGACATTTTGTGAGTGAGTGAGTGCAAAAATTGAGTGAGTGGTTGTATATTTTGATTTCTGAAAACAACATCAGAATTGTATGAGTGTTATTTTTTTTTTTTATTTTATTGAATGAGTGTTTGAAATTCTGAGGTTTTCTGTTTTGAATAAATGTTTTCTGTTGACTGCATGTTAGATTTTCGTCCATGGTTAGATGGTTGCATTTTCATCTGCTGTTCTGTTTGATGGCAGAAGGCAGATTTTGGTTATTGGCCTTCTGAATTCTCCTGACTGTGTTTTCAGATTGACGACACGAGTCAAGTTATCTGCTCCTTTAATTAAGGACGTGATGCGAGTGAGAGCCCATTTCGAAGGTGGTAACCGTTCGTCTTTAAGCAGGACGAGATCTCCTATTTGAGGTTGCTTCTCCGTTTTTAACCATTTCGGTCGTTGTTGAAGACGAGACAAGTATTCACCACTCCATTGCTTCCAAAATGAGTGTACCGCGATTTGAATTTTCTTCCATCTATCCAGGTGAGAAACTTTTTCGACGGCTAAATCTGCCTCTGAAACTAGATGAACTGATGAACCGATCAGGAAGTGTGCTGGCGTCAGGATGGCAAAGTCATCGAGGTTGTCGGTCAAGGGACATAGAGGCCTCGAGTTTAAACATGCTTCTACTTCTGTTAGAAGCGTGCTGAGTTCCTCGAATGTCAGGGTCTCATTTTTGACGACCCGTTTCAAATGAAACTTTACAGATTTCACTCCGGCTTCCCATAGTCCTCCGAAATGGGGAGAAGCGGGAGGAATAAAGTTCCACTTTGTTCCGACGTTGGTTGTTGTTGACTGGATTTGCTTCCAGTCGATGTTTGCCGCCTTCAACATCCTTTGGAGCTCGGTGTTTGCTCCCACAAAGTTTTTTCCGCAATCGCTGTATATTTCTGCACAGACACCTCGACGTGCACTGAATCTTCGAAAGGCTGCCAGAAACGCTTCAGTGGTCATATCACTGACCGCCTCCAGGTGGATTGCCTTGGTCGCTAAGCACACAAATATGGCGAAGTATCCCTTGTACATTTTTCCTCCACGTCCTTTCCAAGCCTTTACATCTATCGGTCCTGCATAGTCTACTCCGGTATGCGTGAATGGACGAGAGACTCTTACTCGAGGGGCTGGTAAATTCCCCATCAACTGCTGCATAGGTTTGGCTTTGAATCGGTAGCAGATTACACAACGGTGAATATATTTCTTGACGCTTCGCTTGAGGTTGAAAATCCAATATTTGGTGCGTAAATAGCCAACCATTTGCTGCAATCCACCATGGAGTGTTTTTTCATGAGCTTCACGGATTAGCAAATTGGAAAAACAGTGATCTGGTTTCAGAACAATTGGATGTTGCTGTTCATATTTAAGACTCGAATTCTGAAGTCGTCCTCCAACTCGCAGAATGCCATGGCAATCGATGAATGGATGCAGAGATCCAAGATATTTTGATGATGATGGCTGCTTGAATAAATCTTCGATGACTTCAGAAAATATTTCCTTTTGGACGGCTCTTATGCAATTAAAAGTTGCGTGTTGTATATCCTGAGGAGTAAGTGGCTCATTTAACTGACTCATCGGAAGTTTTTTAAGGCAAACACGTACAATCCTCCGGCAATAAGCAATGATTCGTACCAACTTCTTTAAGTCCGAATTTTTTTGAAATAACTTAGCTACTTGGTTTTCAGCTTCAGTGGCATGATGTAACTGGATTTTTACTGGACGCATCTCTTCTTCAGTTTCCAAAGTTAATAATGGACTTGGATATGAAAAATTCCAACTAGATTGAAGATGCTCTGGTCCTCGCCACCAAAGATTATTGTCCTTCAGTTCAGATGGTGAAACTCCTCTTGACGCTAAATCAGCAGGGTTTTGTTTCGTTGGTACATGCTGCCATATGTTGACGTTGGTTAGCCTATGTATTTCTGCGACTCTGTTGCTGATGAATGTTTTCCATTTTGATGGCGGTGCAGCTATCCAACATAGTGTGATGGTGGAATCAGTCCACGCGTAAGTGTTGATTTGGGCTAGCTGTAAAACGCCTTTAACATAACAGAGAAGTCGAGCTAACATGACAGCACCGCATAGCTCAAGTCGAGGAAGTGAAACAGTGTTTAGAGGAGCGACCCTAGTTTTAGACATAACGAGGTGAGTGCGAATTTGGTTATTTTTATCTAGAACTCTTAGAAAAACTACTGCACCGTATGCTTTCATAGAAGCGTCGCTAAAGCCATGAAGCTGTAGTTCTAAATTGCTCCTTTCAGTGAAAATCCAACGAGGTATACGGATGTGCTCAAGCAGTGGCAATTCTGACCGAAGAGAAATCCACTCACGCTGCAAACCCATTGGAACAGGAACATCCCATGCCAAACCTTTCAACCACAATTTTTGCATGATTATTTTTGCCGAAATCACGCATGGAGAAATCCACCCAAGTGGATCAAAAAGTTTAGCAATTGTTGACAAAATGGTTCTCTTGGTGATTTCAACAGTTTCGGTCTGAACCCACTGAAAAGAGAAAGAGTCACTGGAAGGAAGCCATTTTATACCCAATGTCTTAATGTGCTCTGCAGAATCAAAGGGCAGAAGAAAATCGACTTCTCGTTCTTGAGGCGCAATCTTGATTAGAGCTTCTTCAGAATTGCTTGCCCATTTACGCAAGTGGAAGCCAGCCGATAAAAGAAGTTCGTTGATTTCAGAAACCTTTTGTTGAGCCTCTTGAACTGAGTCTGCTCCACTAACCAAATCATCGACGTACATTTCCTGACGTATCATCTGAGCTGCTAATGGATATTTTTTCTTCTCATCATCAGCAAGCTTGTTCAACGTTCGAGTAGCCAAGTAGGGAGCAGAAGCTGTTCCAAAAGTCACCGTCTTCAAACGATACAGCTTCAATGGATTCGTCTTATTCTCTCGCCAGTAAATCAGCTGTTAAAAAGAATCTGGTTGTCTCATCTGGATCTGCCGGTACATTTTTTCGATGTCAGCTGTCAAGGTAATCTTGAATTTCCTCCATTTAAGAATTATATCCATAATGTTTGCTTGTGTTTTAGGTCCAACCAACAGATGCTCGTTCAAGGAAGTCCCATCTGTAGTCTTAAAGGCAGCATCAATAACTACACGAAGCTTCGTGGTTGTGCTGGACTCCTTGAACACAGCATGATGAGGCACAACATAATGGAATGGTGATCTGAGAATTTCACCTTGGCTAACATCTACTTCCTCCATCTGATCAAGCTGAAGATACTCCGAAATGCAGGCAGAGTACTGTTTGTGTAAATCAGGATTGACGTCTAACCTTCTTTCCAGTTGGAAAAATCTTCGCAGTGCTCCTTGCTGACTTGCTCCTAGTGCTGGGCGGAAACCTTCCTTGAATGGTAGTGAAACTTCGAAACGTCCATCTGCTAACCGCCTAGTATGTGTCCGGAAGTGTTCTTCACAGGCAATATTTTCTTCTGTTTCGGGATCCTCAAACGGAGATTCTTCGATTTCCCAAAATTTTCGAAGTTGTGTATCGATGTCAACAAGCTGCAGGTGGACACGGCAAGTTTGAATTGGTGCCTTACCAAAGACGATCCAGCCAAGTTGAGTATTTTGAGCAATGGGTGCTATGGGCTCACTTCCCCTAACTATCTCTGGCAAAACGACCTCAGAAAAGACATCACTACCTAGGAGCAAGTCAACACTAGAAGGTTTATAAAATGAAGGGTCAGCTAAACTCAAACCTTGGATATGATTCCATTGTGGAAGAACTTCCCTATTGGGAAGCAAACCAGTTAAAGTTTTGAAAACAAACGCCCTAGCTTCAGTTTCAAACGAGGTATGTAAAGATTTAAGTTTCATATTGACAAGGCTTTGACATGATCCATTTTTGTTGTTTCCAAATCCAGAGACTTCGACGAAGGTGCGACATTTCTTCAAACCAAGTTGTTGCACAGCTCGTTCAGTGATGAAAGTTGCTTTTGAACCTGGATCTATCAGCGCTCTCATGTTGATAAACTCTCCGTTGGACGATTGAATTTGGACGACTGCTGTTGCAAGTAAGACCATCGTATTTATCGGATTCGAGACGTGATAATTGTGAGCAATGGAATTTGTCAAAGCTTGCTCATCAACTGGATTAAATGGTGGTGCGTTTGGATTTATTTGTGTTGAAACTTGGTATGTATTTTGTATGTTATTAGGAATAAGAGACTGTGAATTTGTATTTCTATTGTTTGTATTGGAATGAGCTGAATTTGAGTTGGAAAAATGTGAGTGATTGGATTGAGAATTTTGAGATATTGAATTTTGACTATGGTGCGAATGATTGGGCTGAGAATTTTGAACGACTGATGTTTGATTGTTTGAATTAGGTTGAGGAATGTGCAGAAGCGTATGATGTTTTTGGTTACATTGAAAACAGTGGTTTTTACTCGGACATTGAAACGTTTTGTGATTGTAGGCTAAACAATTTTCACAAACACCGAGTTCCTTTATGGTTTTCATCCTTGTAGATACATCCAGCTTCAAAAAAGAGTGGCACGATCGGAGTGAATGCTGACCTTTGTGACAGACTGCACAGCTATACTTCTCCTTCTTCGTCGATTTCAGATGCAACACCTTAGGTTTGAACTTAGATGGTTCCTTGTTCATACTATTTTTGGAATTAGAACCCTGCTGGCTGACAACTTCTAAAGAACGAAACCTAGTCTCCAAAAAAACTGAAAAATCTCTAAAGGTAGGTAGCTCTGTACTCAAACCTAATTTCTCTTCCCACAATTGCTGTGTATTTTTTGGTAGTTTTTGAAGCAGAGTGAAGACTATTATAACATCCCAACTGTCTACCGGAACACCAAGGTTTTTTAAAGCATGAAGCACTTCCTTTGACTTGTCTAACAAGCCCTTAATTGAATCTGATGATTCTGTGCTAATTGTTGGCTGCTCAAAAAAACTTTTCAAATGAGTTGTGACCAAAATCCTTTTATGGTCATAACGGGTTGTTAAAATTGACCATGCCTCATCGTAGTTATCATTGTTGACTTCAAGATAATCTAACAATGACGCAGCACTACCCTTAAGACATGATTTTAGGTATGTCAATTTTTCTATCTTCGATAGGGATGCATTACTATGGATCAAGGACACAAAAAGATCATAAAATGGACGCCAACTATTATAATCCCCAAAGAACGTTGGAGGAGTTATAGCAGGAAGTCTTATTTCGCGGGAACTAGATGTTTTTCCACCACTATTTAAATAAGACTCGCGCCTATCCTGGGATTTGCTAGTGTCATCCCTCGATTTCTCGCCAAAATGCAACCCATCTAACCTATCTAACTCATCCAACATGTCCGCTTTGTAAGAGAGACAAGTTTCCATGATACTATCAAAACTGTTCTCACACTCTTTTAAATAATCGTCATCCTCTTCGGAGCCTTGAATCTCATCATGAAGATCTGAGATTTTTCGTAAATTTTCTTCTAAAATATTTAAGCGACCTAGCAAATAATTCTTGGTTTTCTTTTCTTCATCCAGGTTTTTGTAACCTGCACTATATTTTTCTACCTGATCGCAGGCTTTCTTGAAAATCTTAAATGTCGATGACTCACTCATTGCCACAGAAATTGCACTCAATGTATGTATATATATATAGTTTAATAAAATTATTGCACTCACTTTGATTCCTGATATATAAATTTCTCCTTTCAGGCTTTCAGGTACTGGAACTCAACAAAAAACACTCAGATGTAGGTAACTGCAACAATCACTGTTCGAAGTAACAGCACAGGACGACAGCTAATCAACGGCACTCAATAGCGGCAATAACTGGACACTGCAGCAATCCTCCTACGTAATGAAGTAACAGCACACGACTACAGCTATTCAACGAACGGCACTCAATAGCGGCAATAACTGGACACTGATGGCAATCCTCCAAGGTAATGAACGTTTCAATCGACGAAAAGAAAAACGTTTGAACTTTCTATATTAATTTATTAAGTTTTACTCACATTTATCTTCAATTTGTTGTAGGTACTCCGCTGGACAGGTGACTGCTGCTGGACAAATGCAGGTAGTGGACAGGACACAAAAAAACAGGAAAATCCCACGATGCACTCCAAAAGACGACGTCAAAATCCAACACTCAATTATAAATTATATCACAGCTCAATTAAATGTTTATCACAGCTCAATTAAGTATTTATCACAGCTCTTTTATTCCTTTATCACAGTATATTATAACTTTAACTTAACTTTATTATTCGAGTATATTATATTCGACTCGAAGGACCAAATGTTGTCTCCAAAAAAGGTTAAAATAAAACGAAGTTGTTTGTTCGCTGGTTGAAATTACAATGAATATATTTTTTACTTTCTTTTTGACATTTTAACAATTTATACAAAAAAAGGAACAATATGAAAAATTAAACATGATTATGCAATAATGAATATGACATTTAACATTTGACACTTTATAGACAGAAAACAAATGACAGCAACATTAAAGGCGAGTGATGATCGTTTTGATGTTTACATGGAGCCTTTTGGGTGTGGTTTACACGCTCCTTCCAACACATAGAGCTAGTAAATATCGGATTGAAAACATTCAAAACGGAGTGATAAGTTTAATGAATGGAACTCTAGTTAACTTTACAAATTTAGTTTTCCCTTTGAAACTTAAAGATATTTCGATTTTTGAAACTCGAAACCCTGCAATAAGTGTAAATGTGTTCGGAGTAGAAAAAAATGTAACTGGAGAAAACTATAGAGTTGTAGGTCCATATTATAATTCTAACCATAAGAGAGACCTACATATAAACTTGTTACTTATACAAGAAGGCGAATACAATCACTATGTGTGAATACAAAATATGTCCAGATTAATAGGAGCTCAAATAAATCATGGTAAACGATCAATTAGAATGTGTTATTCATGCCTGCTGATATTCAACACGTATAAAGGATTTGAGAAGCATGAAACTGAATGCAACAAAATTGTGACAGCCCTACCAAATGAGACAAATAATATACTACAGTTTGAGCATCAATCGAGGTCACTCGAAGTGCCGTTTGCCATCTATGCAGATTTTGAATGTATGCTGGTGAATAAGATGTCATATTTGTAAGAAGGCAGTATGGGGCGACGTAAAGGTACGAGATCATGATCACTTAACTGGTAAATTCAGAGGAGCAGCGCATTCAAATTGTAACTTAAGCTATAAGATACCTAAATTCATTCCAATTTTTTTCCATAATTTGACCGGTTATGATTCTCATTTACTTATAAAAGAGTTGGGTAATATCAAAGGGTTTATCAATATTATTCCTCTCAACAAAGAGGAATATATATCCATATCAACAAAACTATTTTTTTTTTTTTTTTTTTTTTATAATTCATTTTTATTTTCCATTTTCTTAAAACTATCTTACAAAACTATTAATAAATAGTGAGCAGAGCGAGTTTCTAGAATTACGGTTCTTAGGCTCATTTAGATTTTTACCTTCAAGTATAGATAAGATAGCAAAAACTCTTGATGAAAAAAAAGATTTTTAATTTTATCAACAATTTTCAAAGATGATGAATCTATTCAACTTATGACTCGTAAGGGTGTTTTATGTTATGATTATTTAGATTCTATAGAAAAATTAAGTGAGACGGAGCTTCCTCCAATAGAATCATTTAGAAATTCTTTGGTTGAAGAGGATTGTAACCAAGATGATTATAATCATGCTGAGAAAGTTTGGTCACATTTTAAATGTAGTAATTTAAGAGAATATCTTGAACACTATTTACTTACAGACGTCTTAATTTTATCACACATTTTTGAAAAATTTAGAATTGATTCTAGAACAATTTATGGTCTAGATCCCTGTCACTATTATACATTGCCAGGTTTTTCGTGGGATGCTATGTTGAAAGAAACAGGTGTTAAGCTTGAACTTTTGACAGACATTTACATGTATAACTTTTTCGCTAAGGGCATAAGAGGAGGTTTAACACAATGTAGCTTGCGACATTGTAAAGCAAATAATAAATATATGGTTGATTATGATTCAAGTAAACCATCTGATTATTTAATGTACTTGGATGCTAATAACCTATACGGTTGGGCCATGTCTGATTACCTCCCACATTCAGACTTTAAATGGGTTGAACCTCCAACTAATTTAGATGAGATTAAAGGCTGGTTAATTTCAAATATAAACATTGGTCTGGTAAATCCGATAAAAAATTAATTGCTGATTTGAATAATAAAGTTAATTATATAATTCATTACAAAACATTAATTTAATGCCTTGATAATGGTTTGGTGCTTAAGAAAATTCATAGAGTGATGCAATTCAAACAATCTCAATGGCTTACAAAATATATTGATTTAAACAATGAACAATGAAGGATCAGCGTAAGCTTTGCAATAATGCTGTATTCGGAAAAACTATGGAAAATGTAGACAAAAGAAAAGATGTTCGAATTGTCGATTCAATAGAAAGCAAATGTACCCATCTCGGTAGTCTCGCTCTTATAGCTAAACCTAATTTTCATAGCATATTAGAATTTTCGGAAACCATGGCTGCTATTCAGTTAAAACGAATTCACAGTGTATATAATAAGCCTATATACTTAGGTTTTTGTGTTTTGGAGATTTCAAAGTATAAAATGTACGACTTTCATTATGCATACATGAAACCTAAATTTACTGACAACCTATATCTGGCCTACATGGATACCGATTCATTTATTTATAAAATAAGAACAGATGATTTTTACAATGATATAAGAAATGATATAATAGATAAATTTGATACTTCAGACTATCCACCCCAAAACCGCTATGGTATTGCCCAGCTCAATGTGAAAAAGTTAGGATTTATGAAGGATGAAAATAATGGTCTAATAATGAAGGAATTTATAGGATTAAGAGCTAAAATGTATAGTATAGACATAGAAGATGCATCACTAATAAGTTTGCTAAGCATGGTCTAGAACCCAAAATAACACCAGTATTTGGCATAGCATAGATCAGAACCCAAATACGTTTGCTAAGCATGGTCTAGAACCCATATCATAGATCAGAACCCATACCGGTATAGCATAGATCAGAACCCATACCGGTATAGCATAGATCAGAACCCATACCGGTGATACCGGTGTCCTAGAACCCTCTAGTGCTCCTACAGCAACGCCCATTAATCCCCAAATTTCCTACGCCCAAATGGCGGCAGGAAGGGGAAAAACGGTACAGCCTGCAGCTAAGGCAGCCCAACCGGCCCTAGTGCCAAAGGCGCCGGACGCTCAGGCCGAAATAAGAAGCATGTTGCTGGCAATTCAAGGCCAGTTAACAGGACTTCACAACCAGATAAAGGAGCAGGCGACTAGGGTAGACTATCTCTACTCTGTTTTGCCTAGCCTAACGCAAATTAGAGGTTAAAGGCGCGCTGTCGGAGAGGCCTCTTAGGATCCTTGCTGTGAATGTAAATTCACTGATTAGGACCGAACGTAGAGCTAATCTTTTCCAATTGTTGAAAGACCAAAGTCCAGATGTGTTTATGGCCAGCGAAACTAAGCTGAACCAGAAACATAAGTTGACTAACAACAATTACAATATCGTTAGAAGAGATCGACCCAACTCCACTCAAGGGGGGGGCGTCGCAATCTTCATACGAAAAGGCATAAATCATAAAGTTATATATAATAGTGATCTACGTAGATTTCGGCTGTTAGAGGCGTGTGTCGTATGCATTCCTCTCCAACAGGGGAAGCGAATGTATGTGATCGCGGCTTATGCACCGGAATCACCTCAGCCAACTGATTTTTTGACAGAGCTTGAAAAACTTTTCGAATGTCTACACTTGAGCTTGGACGAAAATTACTTTCTCATGGCCGGTGATTTGAATGCCAAACACTTAGATTGGGGAAATCAAGTACAGAATCCTAGAGGTATTCATCTTTTTAATTGGATGAGTCAGTATAACGCTGAATATCGTATAGAACTGCTGGCTACGGATCGGCCATCGTTTCCAAGAAGCGGTGCCTATCTGGATTTATTGCTATTAGACGCAAGACTGACAATTACTGACACTGTGGGTCAAAGACCACGAAACTGTTTACGAACGATCGAGTACGACAGTGATCACTGCGGACTCGCCGCCGTAATACAGCTTCCGAATGAGCTCGTGGAGTTGGATGAGTATGTATCTGTGCACACTTACAATTACAGTAAGGTGCGCTGGCCACGCTTTACCAACGCCTTATCGAGCGAAATCAGTTCGAATAATATATCCCCACCAAATGACAGGAATTTGACAAATAACGAAATAGACCAATACCTAGAACAAATGGACGAGACAATCAAACGAACAATGATCAGTACAATACCGAAATACAAACAAAGGGACGCAACAGACATGTACCGAAATGCGACCATTGACGCATTACACAGACAGAAAAGTGGACTGCTAACAAGACTCAAACTCTTGTACCGACGGTTTACTGACCCTCACGACTTGGAGATTAGGACACTGAAGTCGTCGATCAGGAACATCAACCAACTAATTAAAGAAAACTATCGGTTGTCAATTAATTTGTATTGGGATAACAAAATTCGGGCCGTTAATGCTAGCGACCCGAGCATGTTTCCGCAAATTAACAAGATATTTAGAAGGAATGATCAGAATGATCTTCCGTGTCTCAAGCTTCAAAGAACGACAGACAACAGAGACGTACTTCTGACAGCAGGAATTAATCCAGAGGACGCCGTCTTGGACGATGACCTCTTTATTGTCGAAGATCCGCAGGAGAAAGTGGAGGCCGTGGGGGCTGCTTTCCAGCAAGTGTACAAGGTGAATGCGTGCATTCGCCCGAATCACGACCTGGAAAACAGAGCCTTGCTCCATCACTTTTACCTTCGGAATGACATCACGCAATGGCGATCAGAGAACCTTGGTTTCACCGGGTTCAATGAAGATCATTTGGCAAACGCCATAATCGCCGAGCGAAATGGGCCCAGTTCCCTGTTAATTACGAAGGTGGAGCTCCAGCTCATCTTCGATTCATTAAAGAAGAAGAAGTCAGCAGGAGTCGATGGCATATCCAACGTTGTACTTCGACATTTACCTCAAGAAGCAGTAGACATTTATACCACTCTGTTTAACAACGCTCTGAATAATGCATATTATCCAGTGCGGTGGAAGACAGCTGTGGTGCATCCTCTCCCGAAAAAGGGAAAGGACAACTCCAATCCGGCGAATCTCCGGTCGATAAGTCTTCTTCCGAGTATCAGCAAGGTATTCGAAAAAGTTGTCAATAGAGCTCTGTCTAAGTGGGCAGAGGACAATAATATCATACCGGACAATCAGTTCGGATTTAAGGCGGGACATGACACCATTCATGCCGCGTCTAAACTCGTTTCTGATGTCCAATGGAACAAATCTAAGAAGCAGTGTACGGGTGCCTGTCTGGTTGATTTGGAGAAGGCCTTCGACACCGTATGGTTAGAGGGTCTTTATCTAAAGTTGACCAGACTTGGCATTAGTAAACCACTTTTGTATATGCTTTATGATATGCTCAATGGCAGAAAGTTTGTTGTCAAAAGTGGCAATGTAACTTCTGCCACAACCTTTAATATTAAAAATGGTCTTCAGCAGGGAGCGGTCAACTCGCCGATTCTATTCAGCATTTACACCAGCGATCTGATAAGTAGTCTAACTCAGGCAATTGCGTATGCCGACGATCTAATTGCGTACAGAACAGCTCCGAAAGTCGAAGTCATCAGGATTCTTTTGCAGCTTGACTTCGAGAAGATTCAGCGATATTGCGATGACTGGAAGTTGAAAATCAACTTTCAGAAATCAGAAACTATCTTGTTTAGGACTCCGTTGCGTGGAGCCACAAGGGATACGAGAAAGAACTGGCGCAAGCTGGTGATCGTAGGGCCAAATGGACATCCACTGGCGAGTAAAAGTGTAGTAAAGTACCTTGGCATCTGGATGGATCAGTATTTGTATTTCGACAGACATATAAATGCTGCTCTTGCCAGGGCTAGGGGAGCTTTTGCCCTGACGAAACGGTTGTTTTATAGCAGCCGGCTTGACAGCAGGGTGAAGGTGATTTGCTACATGGCCCTTATTCGGCCAATGATTGCCTATGGATGCCCGGTTTGGTTCAACGTTGCCCCATCTCAAATGGAAAAGATTCGGGTGTTTGAGAGGCAGTGTCTTCGACGCTGCCTTGGATTGCACAGAACACCAGAGTCGGAGTACAAACACTACTATTCCAACCTGGCTCTATACAACGGGGCCAACATAAACAGGATAGATAATTTCTTGCTGAAGCTTATTCGAGGTCACATTGCAAGGGCGATGTCCTCGACTAACAGCTTAATTTTCGGGGCTTATTACCCTAAATACGAATACTACGAGAGTGTGCGTCTAAGCGGCTTTATTCCGCCCGATGCATTCCTCCACCTAGACAGTCGAGGGCTGATCCAGGATAGAGCGGCGGTTCCGCTAATCTACCACGTCGGCCGTAGAACTGTAGATCGGCGGCTCCTTTACAGTCGAGACGTCCTCGCACAAGACGGAGTTGAGCACCTTCGGTTCAGTAGGACTGTGTCCGAACGGGACCGAAGAGATAGGGTAAAGCAGGAGAACCAGTTCTGGTGGTTGAAAAACGAAGATGAAGTTCCTTCAGACATTTTATAGTTGACCTTGCTGTTTTCTTTTGTATGGCCGACTTACATAGGTTTAGGTAGTTAGTTTTAAGTAGGGACAGTCAGGGTGGCACCAAAAAAAAAAAAAAAAAAAAAAAAAAAAATTATAAAATCCACAAAAATACAAAAAAAAAAAATCATAAAACCGGAAATGCCTGCTGTGGCTGTTCTAGTTTGTAAGTAGTCTGTAAGTAGCTTATAAGTAGGTTGTAATTAGTTTATAATTAGTTGTAAATAGTTTTAAGTAGCTTTAATTAGTTTAATTAGTTTTAGTTAGTTTTAATTAGTTTTAATTAGCTTTAATTTAGTAGCTTGTAAGTTTTGTATAAAACCAAAAAAATAAAGACATAGATACCGAGTTTTTTGTAAATTCTTCTCGGTAAAAAATAAAACCGACCTGGATTTAGTATTAAGATAGTTCTTAGGCCGAAAGGCATTAGCATTAAGTTATTATAGTTTAACTTAGAGCGCCCGACTGGGGCCAGTAAGTTAGTTTTAAAATATTGATAAGTAGGCTAGTTTTTATGAATTTTTGTCTAGCTTTAAGATAGTTTTAAGAAAATGGAAAATAAAAATGAATTTAAAAAAAAAAAAAAAAAAAAAACCCTCTAGTTTATACTACTATAGTTTGCCAATAGAAGTGGAAGTTTAGCAGTTTTTTAATGTACCTAGGACTTTTTCAAAAAAATTGCTTATATATTTTATAAAATAAAATAATAATTGATTCATTAAAAAAGTTGCTAACGTTTTTATGGGTCCGGAACAATGTTAAAAAATAATATCTTAAATGTAGATTTGCAACTTAATTACTACCTATTATTTAATTTCTGCTTTCGTGTTAGATATGCATTGTTGTGGTTCCCTACATATATTTAGATTACATATTTGGTTAGAAATGTTTCCCATCTTTAATAATAAACCCATTAAGAAAGTGCTATCAAACATTTATTCAAATTGTTTTTACATTTCTTTCAAAATTCTCGTATTAAAGTTGATAATTTTATTTTATAATTCTTAAAAATGCGGAATTTTTGAAAGATTAATTTATTAATGAGGGCGTGTCGCTATGATTTTAATTAAAATGCATTTATTTTGCAAAAAATCATTTTAAACAAAATTTGTAGGCTTGATGGCTCATAAGCATAAATAAGCATTTTTTGTTTATTAAAACTGTGAAATCGTTCACCAACTTTTTGAATTCTGAATGCTGCAAACGAATTGAGAGGGCACCTTTCACCTTTTTAGTACAAGAATGTTTGCCCCATTTTAAAAAATTTCTTACACAATATAGCGTATCGTGTTGGCTTTATTTTAAGACCTTAACCTTGAAGATAGGGGTTCTCCACTGGTGGTTATTAGTCGGCAATAGTCAACGCTCGAAGTTTCATTTTTTCTTTACCCAGGTTGGCTCTTTTAGTAGATAGCCAACCTGTGTGGATAATTTTTTTTTTGTCTGTTTTAAAGATAAAAGGAGACAGCACATTTGTTGAATTTGTTGGTGCACAAAATTTGCGCCAACACAAGACCAATAGCCCAGGAAAATTAAACAAAAGAAGGCAAAACTACGAAAAAATTACGACAAAGTCGAATTTTGGTAGATAGCTTTGTTTTGGCGTCCAAAGCATCTCCTGTAAAGTTACGTAAATTTAAAAAATTAAGCCCCGGCCCAAATTTACACGGAAAGAATTGAAAAATCACCAATTGAAAAATTTGCAGTCGCAATTTACGAAAATTTGTGTTTTCGTGATTTGCAATTAAAAGTCATGATTTAAGCTTGTACTTTCTACTCTTACTCTCCAAAAGAATAATTTCACAAACAGCATTTTAAAATATTTATTTACGATAAATATCTAGTAATTTACATTGCTCAATCACAGATTTACGTTTTTTCTGTCGCAATTTGCAACTGCATACGAATAACTGCAAATCACCAACAAAAAATTCTTAAATCACGACTTTCTTATCGCAATTTACTCCTCGAAGAAGTAAAGCACCACAACATGGTATGTATCTAGTGGCTAATAGGTTAGGTTAGTGGTTAATGTGTGACACCAACAGTCTGCAATGCAAATTGGCTTAGTGGTTGCATGCTCGCTCCGCAACTCGAGGTTGTGAGTTCAAATCCAAGTAATCATAAATTAGATGCTAAGTTGATGCTAATTTTGTACCGCAATCCCGCCCGGGTACTAAATTCCCTTCCCCCTCAAACTGGTGGGGGACCCAGCTTGACGTCAAGCTGCGTCCACCACACCTTCCTAAACAAAATTTCAAAAAACTAATGATGCAATAATTTGATGCTAATTTTGGGCTCTTCAAATGGCGGAATTTCCAATTCCTCAAGTGCAACCTTACTACTTAAAAACAGCTCGATAACAAACGAGGTGTGTAGACTTTTTAAATACGATCTTTGAAAAAAAATAAAAAAGTGCATAAGACGTAAAACTAAGTAATTTGAAAAAATAAAAAGTTTTGTCTTTCTATCCCTACCCGTTTTGTTTTTACAGACAAAAAACTGAATTCTGATGACGTCACTTAAATGTAATAATTATGCAGGAACCTAGTGCTCATTTATTGTTGTAATTTTAAATTTTGGGCTCCATGCCTTGACCTTGAAATCTATTGCTGAATATATTAAACGAGGTAATTTGAAATAATAACATTTTCCATCCATCCTTTCAGATCTTCCATTAATTTTCTTGGAGACATCATATTAACCATTTTGTAAAATTCCTATTATATAATAATATAATTCAATCTATCAGATCGCGAATTCTTTTTTATATAAATCATTGATGAAAATTCAACTGACACATACAAATCATAGCTCACATATATTCTACTTCCTTTAAATAAATAAGCAAATGAAATTATTTTTTAAATTACACCTTCCTACATACATATCTATTTCTTTAATATACACTCCTCGTCAACTGAATACGCACAAACATTTTTTAATATACTTTATCCATTTTTTCCAAACAGTGATGGTTATTATGCCATCTGTTGATGCTAACTATTCCCTTAAGATGTTAAGCAGATAATTCCGAAAGAATTATCCAAAAACAACCGTGAGTTTTTCTTCAACCACTTGCAAAGTGTTTTATATGCAAAGTAGGAGTTTTTTTTCTAGTCAACTGAATAGGTACAACGCCATTTTCTTCATTGTTTATAAGTTTTTTGGAGTGCTTGACAGTTTAAATTAACGATTTTAGTGTTTTCAGTCAAATTTAATTCTTGATTTCAAATTTTAAGAAAAATGGGTAGATCTACGTGTCTTAACAGTGTTGAAAAAGCTAAAATCGATTTACTTAGAGACCAAGGCCTAACTGGACGTGCAATAGCTGATAAAGTTGGCCGAAGTTTTAATGTAGTTTATTCTTACTTGAAAAATAAAGATGCATACGGCAAAAACATGAAGGGAGGTAAGAAAACAGCAACAACAGCAGCTGAGAGACGAAGAATTTTAAGATATGCATCAAATTCTTCTGATTCTGTGGCAAAAATAAAACAAAAAGTCGGCGTAAACGCAAGTTGCTCAACAGTATTAAGAGTAATCAACAACTCAAGCCATCTTAAACGAATGAAACTTAAGAAAAAACCACCACTTGACGAGAGACGGAAAATGTTGCGATTAGATTTTTCAAGACTTCACATGAGTTGGAAAAAAGAATGGTATCACGTGGTTTTTCCAGATGAAAAAAAGTTTAATTTTCACGACTTAAGAAAAGAAAAAAGATTTTTAAAGCGCCATCATAGTCGTGAAGGAGGTGTCTAGATATGGGGAGCAGTCAGTTATTATGGAACAGTTGAGCTCGAGGTTGTAACATCAAGAATGACAGCAGCTGGGTATAAAGTAATTTTGGAAAGAAATGTTCCTAAATTTTCTAACATCTTTGGACCCATAAACTGGACCTACCAACATGATAATGCGCCTATTCACTCAGCGCGCATAATAAAAACATGGATAGAGGAGCAACAAGTGCAGTTGCTTCAATGGCCGCCGTACTCACCTGATCTAAACATCATAGAAAATGTCTGGGGATGGTTAGTACGCAAAGTTTATGAGGGTGGTCGTCAGTTCGAAGACAAAGAAACCTTAATTTCTGCAATCAAATTAGCGTGGAGCGAAATTTCGTTAAATTACATTAAAAAGCTATACGATTCCATGCCGAATCGAATTTACGAAGTAATTAAAAATAGAGGTGGAAGTACCCACTACTAAACTTAAACAAAAACTTGTTTCATTCCATTCCAATACCAATTTAAATTTTGTATATATTTTGTTCTTTGTATAAGTTACACTTTGGAAGTGGTTGAAGGAAAAACTCACGGTTGTTTTTGGATAAAACTTTGAAATTCTGTTATTTATATGTTACGAACATTTTTACCATCAACAGATGGCATAATAACCATCACTGTTTGGAAAAAATGGATAAAATATATTCAAAAATGTTTGTGCGTATTCAGTTGACGAGGAGTGTATATATACGTTGAGCGTTGACTAAATTATTGCATACATACATGTATGTATGTATGTATGTATGGAAGATCTGAAAGGATGGATGGAAAATGTTATTATTTCAAATTACCTCGTTTATATATTCAGCAATAGATTTCAAGGTCAAACCATGGAGCCCAAAATTTAAAATTACAACAATAAATGAGCACCAGGTTCCTGCATAATTATGTTTTTGAATTTCCTTTGTGGTGGAAGCAGCTACATTTAAGTGACGTCATCGGAATTCAGTTTTTTGTCTGTAAAAACAAAACGGGTAGGGATAGAAAGACAAAACTTTATATTTTTTCAAATTACTTAGTTTTACGTCTTATGCACTTTTTTATTTTTTTTTTTCAAAGATCGTATTTAAAAGTTCTACACACCTTGCTTGTTATCGAGCTGTTTTTAAGTAGTAAGGTTGGACTTGAGGAATTGGAAATTCCGCCATTTGAAGAGCCCAAAATTAGCATCAAATTATTGCATCATTAGTTTTTGAAATTTTGTTTAGGAAGGTGTGGTGGACGCAGCTTGACGTCAAGCTGGGTCCCCCACCAGTTTGAGGGGGAAGGGAATTTAGTACCCGGGCGGGATTGCGGTACAAAATTTGCATCAACTTAGCATCTAATTATTTCATCATTACATTTTTGAATTTCGCGTTGTGGTAAAAAGTCTACACAGCTCGCTTGATAACAAGCTGTTTAAGTGATAAGGATAGACTTGAGCCATTTGAAATTCCACCATTTCAGTTTTTTGTCCGTAAAAACAAAACGGGTAGGGATAGAAAGACAAAACTTTATATTTTTTCAAATTACTTAGTTTTACGTCTTATGCACTTTTTTATTTTTTTTTTTTCAAAGATCGTATTTAAAAGTTCTACACACCTTGCTTGTTATCGAGCTGTTTTTAAGTAGTAAGGTTGCACTTGGGGAATTGGAAATTCCGCCATTTGAAGAGCCCAAAATTATCATCAAATTATTGCATCATTAGTTTTTCGAAAATGTGTCTATTAATGTGTGATGGACGCAGCTTGACGTCAAGCTGGGTCCCCCACCAGTTTGAGGGGGAAGGGAATTTAGTACCCGGGCGGGATTGCGGTACTAAATTAGCATCAAATTAGCATCAAATTATTCCATCATTACATTTTTGAATTTCAATTGTGGTGAAGGTCCGCATGACGGACCTACAAAATTGATCTTTCAAAGTTGCAATATAATAATAATAAAGAGAGTGAGTGGTGATCACAAATCTTTTTTTACAAATTTGCAATTTGGCGATTGAGGAATATTTGAATCAAATAACGATTTGTTGTTCGCAATTTTTGATAATTAAAAAGAGTGTTAATTTACGATTTTTGAGTATCAATATTTTCATTTTGCTCAGTTTTGCAAATTGCGAACAAAAAGTCGTAAATTACGAAATCACGACCCAAGGTATAAATCGGGATTCACTTTTCGTAATTTGCAGCTCATTTTTCGTGATCTGATCGATGAATTCTTTCCGTGTACGTAACTTTACAAGACGCTTAGGACGTCAAAACAAAGCTCCTTACCAAAAGTCAGCTTTGTCGGAATTTTTTCGAAGTGAAAGTCTAATTTTCCTGGGCTACAAAATTGAAAGCAAAATAATATTAGGAGATACTTTGTATGGGATATAAATCGATATAAATCGGTTTTGCTGGTTTTATAATGATTTTTACTTTAAAGGATACAAATGTGTAGTACGTTCTTAAGCCGAAATCTAAGGGATTGGCGCAGCCAACCCAGCCAACTGAGAGGAATAGCCCCTGATGTCCATGTACATAGCCTTCAAAATTTGCATATGAAATTTTTCTGTCGACTCTGGGTTTTTTTTGCCATCTCCCTTGTAGCCCGATAAATTTAGGAATTCTATCAAAGTTAAATGAGCTATGAAATGTTTTGATGCAGTTTGGTTCCAATGATAGAGACGAATAATTTGCAACGGTGTATATGGTAAAATGGGGTAAAACTGCAAAAGGTCGAAAAACTAAATTCTGAACAGGAGTTGTTAGAAGGTAATTTTTGCTGTCGATAGATTTTAAAAATATAAGAAAGTCGTCCATATATTTATTTTAAAATTAAAAAAAAAATATTTAAGAAGTTATGAGTGCTTGAAAAATGAAAATTAAAAAAATAAATATTTATAAGATAATCTCCCAAAAATAAGGATTTCAACCGATTTTGAATTAATTTAAATTTTTAGAAAGTTAATAAAAAAGAAGTTAAATTAATCATGTCTCATCAAATTTTGACGCCATTTTTTTTAATTTTTGAAAAACATACTTTTTTTTTGGTAAATTTTTGACCCTTTTTTATTTTTATCTTTTTTAATGGAGCGGTATTTTTGTAATCTATTTTTGCAGCAAAAAGATAATATTAATTTAAATTTTGAGCAAAATTTTGATTTTTCAAAGTACAGTTAAACCGAAATACTAGCATTTTACAGTTAATTACAAAAAAACACTTTATATTTCTGGAGTTTAAGAATATAACCATGACAAACGTTAATTTTTTTTAGTTCAAAGGTTTAATATCTTATAATTATTTTGATATAGTTATCGTACATAACTGTACTTGCTATGCAACCATCACAAATCTAACTAAAAAATCGATTCAAAATCGAAAAAAACATCTTTTTAATCGATCTTTACGATTGAGCTGGTATTTAAATATAAAATTATTCTATTATTGTTTGTATATTATTATTGTTTTGCTCTTTTTTTACTGAGTTTTGAAGAAGATATATAAATATTTTTGTTATTAATTTTTTTTTGTATTTATTATTTCAGGAACCGAGATACCCGCTACAATTTTGAATTTTTTTTGAAGGCCCCGAATTCTTCATCATTCTTTTGTTCCGTCTGGTGTAGTTTAATATTTCAAATGTTTTTGTTTAAAAATCAACTGGGGTGGGGAGATTTAGCCCCCCTTGTATATCTTTAAGAATCACCTATAGAAGAGGGCTTTAGTCCAATTAGCCCAAGGGGAGGCGTCTATAGTCCATATAGTCCAGAGGGTCTTTAATCCATATAACCCCCCCCAATGGCATCCGCTATTGCATTTCAGATATCAATTATTATTATTATTAGTTATTAGCCTTAAAAGACAGTAAAATGGGTGATATTTTTTCGATTTTTTAATAAATTTATAATTCGATTTGTGAAGGAATAGCATGTAACGTTATGTAAGATATTTCGATATGATTTTAAAATATTAAACTTTCTAACTAAAAAAAAAACAAAAGTGATATGTTCATAAACTCCAGATTTAAAAGGTGTTTTTTTTTTTTTAAATTACTGTCAAATGCAAATTTATCGGCTTAGCGGTATTTTAAAAATATTAATTTTACTCAAAAATCTATATCAATGTTATATACGCGCTGTGAATATTTGAGATTTAAAGACTGCCCCCTTAAAAAGATAAAAATAAAAAAGTATCAAAAACTGACGGAAATAAAATATATTTTTAAAAAATCAAGAAAAACTGAAGAAAAATTACATCAAAATTTTCTTAAACATGGTTAATTTCTTTTCATTACATTTAAAAAAAAAATGTTAAATACAAATTGGTTGAAATCCTGATTTTTGATTAATTATTTTATAAATTATTAAAATACATTTTTTAAACACTCATAACTTCTAATATATTTTTTTTAGAATTTTAAAATATATGCATGATTTTCTTATATATGTATATAATATTTATCGAAAAAAACTACCCTTCTAGCAACCCCCGCTAAGAATTTAGTTTTTCGACCTCTTAAAAATGTGCGGATTGTAAAAGGAAAGACAGATCAAAATTATAAAACGTGTCCTTTATTCGAGAGGTTAAATTCAAGTAATGCTAAAAGTTAAAAGAAGAAGGAGTGTAAAGCGATAAGTGATAAGAAAAGTTCTTACAAATAACCTTTTAATATCGTTGATAGAATACTAACAATGTTTGTTGCATATGAACTATACATAAGGTTAATAGCTTAGTTTGTTTCATAGTTTTAATATTGTTATTTTAACACTCCCCCTCAATAGTAAAACATTTAATCAAATTTTATTCCAATATTTGTAAAACAAAAATAATGTTTGATTTTTGGTAAAGCTTTAGTAAGTCCATCTGCAACCATCTCATTCGTCGGAAGATATTTCACACGGACAGCACCTTCTTCAATAGCCTGCCGTATAAAATGGTACTTGTAATGAATATGCTTCGTCCTTGAATATTTGCCACCATATTCTGCTATGTGTCAACAACTTGCGTCAACATATCCAATTAAAGGTAACCCCGTTTTTCTGAATTCAAGCCTTGCGTGCTTTGTAGCATTTATATACCGAAGTAAGCTAATGGCAGTAGTCCAATGTTGTTTTTTCGGATTTTGACTGAACTGTGAAAGTGTACTTACGCTATAAGTAATATCGGGACGACTAAATACAGAAAGATGCATTAAAGAACCTATAAGTTCCTGATACTTCACGCATTCTATTGGCTCATTTTCTCCACTAATCTTCTGTTCCTTCTCAAGCTTTAACTTAGCCTGCATTGGTATGTTTAATGGTTTTGAATTTTGTAATTTGTATTTTGAGATAAGTTTGTTAATATAACTAGTTTGGCATATTGAGAGCATGCCTTGCTCCTTTGAAATTTCTAATCCAATACAAAAAGATGGATGACCTAGATCTCGTATTTCAAAAAATTGTGACAGACTTTGCTTTATTTCTATAACAAAGTTGTTTTCATTCGATGCGATGACTATGTCGTCAACATATATTCCTAATATAGTTCTTAAATGATTATTATTGATTCGAAAATAAATGCAGTTATCATATTTAGATTGGGTAAGTTCAAATGTTTTTAGTTAATCATTTAAAGTCTTGTGCCACTCTTTACTGGCCTGTTTTAATCCATATAATGCTTTATGAAGACGACAAACTTTATTCGGATGACCAGCATCAACAAAACCATCTGGTTGTTTCATAAAAATTTCCTCCTTCAAATGTCCGTTCAAAAGCGCCATTGATACATCTAGATGGTGAAGCTGCAAACATGTTCTGCAGACAATCATCCGCAGAGAACTTTGACGAATTACTGGCGAATATGTATCCATATAGTCAATTCCGTATCTTTGATTGTAGCCCTGTGCTACAAGCCTTGCTTTTCGACGATCTACACTACCATCTGGCAAATATTTGGTTTTAAAAACCCATCGACATCCGATTGCGTTTCTATCTGGGGGCAAATCACAAAGAGTCCAGGTATTATGCTTCATCAAGCAACCATTTTCATCTTTCATAGCCATATCCCATTTTTCTGCATGCGGTAAAGTTTTTAATTCTTGATAATTGGCCGGATCATCATGTTGACACGCATTGAAAACTCTTTCTAGAGCTAAATTTGAATTGTGTCTTGCTCTTATTTGGCTATTAACCGCATCTTTCTTTTAAGCATTCAGCTCTTCTGCTGATATTTCTTCCTTATTTATTTTCTTTATTTTCAAAATATTTTCAAAATTTAATGCATTTTTGTCTTCGTTTAAAAAATCTTCGGCTTCCAAAAATTCATCTTCACCTTCTTCCTATTTCTTAGTTTCCAATGATTCATCAACAACTTCACTATCTTTTGTTCCATCACCTAGTATAAGCTCTCTATAATTTTCTTCATCATTAAATGATTCTTCTATAAAGCGTACATCTCTACTTTTAATAACTGTTCGGGAGCCCCTCTTCCACAAACGATACGCCTTTGATTCCTCTGACTATCTGACGTAAATGGCTAACTATTAGAATTCTTCCGGTCCAAATTTGTTCTGGAGTTCTGTCACCATTGAGATTAGTTGGACAACGGTTTCTAATATAAGCTGCTGTGTGGACTAGCTCTGCCCACAAAAATTTTGGAAAACACCCATCAAGCAAAAAACACCTGGTCATTTCCACAAGAGTGCGGCTCATCCGCTCGGCAACTCCGTTTTGTTGCGGTGTATATTCCGCAGTCAACTGATGTTTAATTCCATTTAAAGTTAGAAAGTTCGAAAATTCAGCACTAACAAGCTCACGTGCATTGTCGCTTCTCAAAACTTTGATTCTTTTGTTAATTTCATTCTCTACTTGACTTTTAAAAATCTTGAACACATCCAAGTATTCACTCTTTCTTTATAAAAATAAACAAAGATTTTCCTTGACCAGTCATCGATAAACGTTGCAAAATATATGCATTTTCTCAAAGATTCAGTTTTGAATGGACCCCAAAGGTCAGTATGAACTAATTCTAGCAGCACTTTCGAAGATTTTTCATTTTTAACAGGAAACGGTAATCTGGTTTGCTTTCCTCTGAAGCAAGTAACGCAACTAGATAGTGAAGAATTAAACATTGGAAGACCTTGAACCATCTCTTTTTCTTTTAACTTTCAAAGAGATTCCATATTAAGATGTCCGTATCGACGGTGCCAAACTTCTAACGAATTATCATTTTTTGTTTCTGCTACTTTAAAAATGTTTGTTTTTTCTTTCATGTTGGTCATATTTACTAAGTATAAGCTTTTGTATTTCTTAGCCTCAAGCAAAACTAAACTATTTTTAACTATCAGCCCACGATCTCCTTCTATGATAAGCTTACAACCATTATCTGTAGCTTTA
Organism: Dasysyrphus albostriatus; assembly: GCA_946251815.1. NCBI lineage: Eukaryota > Metazoa > Arthropoda > Insecta > Diptera > Syrphidae > Dasysyrphus > Dasysyrphus albostriatus. The sequence goes on along the minus strand of OX276335.1, from coordinate 160,832,324 downwards.
CTTGCTGATACAAGATTGCTTCTAAGCTCAGGTATAAAAAGTGCTTCATACAGACAAATAGCTTTTGGTTTTCCACTTACTTGTACATTCAATTTTACTGTTCCAATCCCTTTTATGTTTGCAAATTTATTGTTTGCAACTTGAACTGTTCCAGTATACTTTTTATCTATGCTAACAAAAAAGTCTTCGATACAGCACATGTGAGATGTAGCCCAACTGTCTACATACCAACTAAAACGTTCAGTTAGTTCCTCTTTAACATTATGCGAAATTTCTTTTTCTGCCTTATCAGTTTTGTTTAATTCTAATGCAATGAAACCAATTTCTTCAGTCTTATACTCTTGACTTGAACTATCTGTCTGTGCAAGATTTGATCTGTCCCTCACTCTATTCAAGACCACGTGGCAGTCTCGTTTTTTGTGCCCCTTCAAACCACATCGGTGGCAATTAAATTGAAAACGTGACGTACCTGTTTGTTTCTTGTTTCCAAACTTCTTTTGATGAAATCTTACTTTGAAAGCTTCCTCTCCTATCTCGCAAAAGCTCTTCTTCTTATCACTTGCTTCCAATAAGCGGGCTCGCAAGACTTCCATTGTAGGGGATTCATTCGAAGCGTCAAATGCTGCTTGCAAATACTTAAAAGACTCAGGCAGACTATCCAGCAGCATTACTACGAGCAGGTCGTCATCCAATTTAGCGTCCATCTCACGTAACCGATTGACAATTAAATTAAAATTAATTAAGTGCTGTTCCATATTTAGATGTTCATGCATTTTAAAATTAAGCAACTTACGAAATTCTTCCAATTTTGTTCGAGTTCCCTTACGATTATATGTTCTCTCCAAAAAATCCCAGACTCCTTTCGATGATGGTATGCCGTGCACTAGCGATACCTGATCAGGACTCATTGAGATGATAATCTCACTTCTAGCATCCAAATCTATATTTGTCCATTCTTCCAATTTGTCTGCATCTAATGACCTCTGTTCTTCTCCATTCACATACTTCAGCAATCGATTCTTATGGAGAATCGCCTCCATCTGATGCTTCCAAGTGAAAAAATTGTTCCCATTGAATAATGGAATTTTTCCCGACAATAATGCCATTTTATTTTATTAAATAATTATATTTTTCAGAACTCAATTTTTATTATATTTGAGCTGGGCCCATAACCTCTTAAGAGGCCTCCACCCATAATTTCAAGAAAAACAAGAAATTGGGCAAATCGTAACAACGGTTGTGAAGTCCATACAATACGTATTGCAAAAAACTTAAGTGCTTATGAAAGAATGACATTTAAACTAGAAAAACGTCGAGCCACTTTTTTATTTTTTTCACTTTTTTTTTTACTTTATTTTAATGTTTTGGTAACCTCTTTCGGAAAAATACTCAAAACTGCTTAGCTTCAACAACGGTTCTGAGAAATTGAAGTGGAAAACACATATTATATTTACGTAATTTTAAAGCTAATGAACAGGGCTAGGAAATCGTTGGAGTGGATTTTTAAGTTTGGGCTCTATTTTTGAATAATGATCTCTTGAAAAACATCAAAATTGGTAATTTTCTAATGCATTTTTGAATGTGTAATTATATAAAAACAATAACAAAACTTTCCCTAAATGACAAATATGTTTTCTAAAATTGTTTCAATACAAAAGAAATGCCAAAAAGTAACCAATTATTGCAAAATAGCACAATTTATAAAAGTCTTTATTTTCAATCAAAAGTCGTTACTTTATTAAAGTGGCAGTTATTAGTTAACATATTTGACACAAGATGGCTTTTTTCGAAGATACCTTTTTTATGTTGGAAAATAAACAAAAAAAAGGATAACCAATATGAAAGGAGAGTCGGTATTTGTGTGTATGGCTTAGGCAGATGGGTGTAGAAGGAAAAGAAATAAAATGAGAGTGGTTGGTGGCTTATGCTTGATGATATTTGTGTCTGGTTTTGATATTAGTTTTTGGTATTTGGGTATGAATTTGTTTTTTTTTTGCTGGGAATGAATTTTATGAATGGTGGTGGTTTTTTTGTCTTAATTTTTGCTCTACCGCGCGGTTGTGTAGGTACACTTGCAGGTTGTCGATCGTCTCGATCCTTGGAAAGATTTTCTTTTTTCTGTTCTTATTTCTTTTGAGAGTTTTTGTAGGTCATCAAAATACATATGTTTGTATGTACATAGGTATATGTTGGTAGGTTTCAAGGAAAGTTTTTTCTTTGAAGGATTTCTCTGTTCTCACGTATGAGGGTCGAGAATATATTTGTTTGTAATGATTGCAATGCTAGACTTGGTGTCGGTTGTTTCTTTCTGTCATTTTTTGCTGAGCGTGCAAAGTGCAAAGAAACATATTTTTACGTTACTAATAACCTATGTACGGATTTTAATTCTTTAATAATGTTAATAATAAATAAATTTCAGAAATGTTTTTATGTACTTTGTAGGTAACTGTAACATTACAATATAATACTATGTACTGTTTATGTTAAATGGTAACTCCTATAATACCTAGTCTATGTACTACTATGTTATGAGCCATACATATTGAATAAAGCCAGTTGATTATCATCCGTCGTACACTTCTCATTTGTCTGGTCTTACATGGTGTCAGAAGTTCTTCGTTTTAATCGAATAGTAATTAATTCGCGATAATGGCTACTAATAACACGAATAACACTTATAATGACGCCGGTGTTAATATCAAACCTCCAAAACCATTAGAGGTAAATAGTAAAAATGTTGCTCTATCATGGAAGAAATGGTTGCAACAGTATAAATGGCTCGAAACCGCGTCTCAGTTGAATAAAAAATCGGCTGAAATACAAGTTGCCACGTTTATGTCTGTCTTAGGACCTGACGCTTACGTTAGAAGAAAGCAAAAATTTAACAGTCCTAACATCTAAATTCGAAGAATATTTTTCCCCAAAAATAAGTATCACCTTTGAGCGATACGTCTTCAACAGAATGACCCAAAACGAGGAAGAGCCTTTTGAGGAATTTTTTACTCGAATAAAAAATCAGGCTAAGAAATGCGAGTTTGGCACGTTGTTAGATAGCTTAATACGTGATAAAATTGTGGTCAGCATACATAGTGACGCAATACAAGAAAAGCTATTAGAAAAAGCAGAAGTATCGTAAGATGATACTGTTAAAATTTGTAGAGCAAGTGAAATAGCGGCGAGTCAACTCAAAGAATTACATAGAAACGAAGAAGCTGTAAACGTAGTTACTAAATACAGAAAAAAAGGCGAGAAAACGAGGAAAGTGATAAATAATCAAGTCGAGGTAGATAAGTTCTATTGCAGAAGGTGTGGAACTACTCACTCACGAAAAAACTGCCCAGCATATAACAAAATTTGCAACAAATGTGGAAAAAAAGGACATCTAGCTACGGTTTGTAAGACGAGAACAAGAAACCGCGATAGAAAAGTGCATGCAATAACAAACAACACAATGAGCGAAAGCGAAGACAGTGATGACAATAGTTTACTAGTCCTGTCAGTCGCCACAAACAAAGATGACAATAATAACTATATGGAAGAAATAATTATCGAAAACAAAAAATTAAATGTTAAACTGGACACGGGTGCCCAGTGCAACGTTTTGCCGAAAAAATTTATTGATAAACTTAAAGACGTTAAATTAAATCATTCAAGCACAAAAAAGTTAGTTTCATTTGCAAATGATAAAATCAGTGTCCTCGGTGAAGTATCTCTATGTTGTACAGTGCGAAATACGAAACACATGCTGTCATTTAAAGTGGTTGATAAAGCAGCCTGTCCAATTTTAGGTTAAAGTGCATGCGAGAAATTAGAGTTAATACTGCGAGTAGAAGAACTCAAAATTGATGAGAATATGTTCGAAGGGCTAGGTTGCATTAAAAAATTTGTTTATGACATTGATTTGGTCGAAAATCCAGTCTTTGAGAATTATGCCCCCCGAAAGATACCACACGCAATACAAGACGATGTGAAGAAAGAATGATTCAATTGGGTGTCATAGAAAAAACAGATGGTGCTACTCCAGCAACATCACCTATGGTAATTGTTCGCAAGAAAGGGAAAATACGAATTTGCCTCGATCTTACCGATGTAAACAAGAACATTTTAAGAAGATTTCATCCTCTGAAATCTATGGATGAGATTGCGGCCAAGATTCAAAACTCTAAGCTTCTTACAATCCTGGATTGTAAACATGGTTTTTGGCAGATAAGAGTAACTGATCGTACAAAAGGTTATTTGACTATGGCTACACCTTGGGGTAGAGTTTCATTTTTGCGTGTTCCTTTCGGTCTTGCTTCCGCCCCAGAAATCTTTCAAAAAGTTATGACTGATTTGTTGGAGGGTTGTGAAAATACCGAGGTCTCAATGGATGATATTTTAATTCATGCTCCTGATGAAAAGACACTAAATTTTCTTACTAAAAAAGTGCTTAAAAAGCTTGATGAAGCAGGCATAAAATTAAATAAACAAAAATGCATATTTGCCACAACGAAGGCACGATTCTTAGGGCATATCATCACATCGGATGGAATTGCAGCAGATCCCGAAAAGATTGAATCAATACAAAACTTAAAGCAACCATCAAATAAAACCGAACTTCAAAGATTGCTCGGTATGGCAACTTACTTAGGTAAGTTTATAAATAATTTATCTGAAATAACAGATCCGATGCGACAACTTCTCAAAAAAGACACACAATGGCAATGGAGTGCGAAGCAAGAAGAATCTTTTAATGAACTTAAGTCATCTTTATCAAATACACCGCTTTTAAAATATTATGATCCGAATCGCCCAGTGAAGCTTCAAGTAGATGCCAGTCAGTCTAGCGCAGGTGCCGTATTGCTTCAAGATAACCAGCCAGTGGCATACACGTCAAAAGCGTTAACAAAAACACAGAAACTAGCTCCTCAGATCGAAAAAGAAGCACTTGCTATTAAATTCGCATGTCAAAAGTTCCATGACCTAATTTACGGAAAACCTCTAATCATCGAAAGCGACCATAAACCTCTGGAAACGATCTTCAAGAAGCCTATACACAGCGCTCCTATTCGTTTACAAAAAATCATGCTCCAAGTTCTTCAGTATCAACCAAAGGTAATTTATTCAAAAGGCAAAGATATACCTGTTGCAGATACTCTCAGCCGTGACTGTCACAACGTGAAAAATACAGAAAAAGATGACGAACTAGAAATACATGAAATTTTACAATTAACAGATACAACAAAAAAACGACTACAAGAAGCAACAAAAAACGACAAAAATCTACAAAATGTCTTGCATTACGTTGACTCCGAGTGGCCTGATACAATTCAACATATTTCCAACGAGATAAAACATTATTGGACATTCCGAGAATCGCTGAGCAGCAGTGAAGGTCTACTCTTCAAGGGATCCAAAGTCGTCGTTCCAGATGGCATGAAGAAGGAGATGATGCAAAAAGTCCACCAAGGTCATTTTGGCATTGAACGGACACTCAAAAGCGCACGCGAACAACTTTTTTGGATCAAGATGACAACTGACATCACGATATACGTTGAATCCTGCAGTATTTGCCAAAGCCAACAGCGTTCTCAACCGAAAGAGCCAATCATTATCAAAAAGATTCCTGAGCTGCCCTGGGAGATAATTGCAGTAGATTTATTTTATTTTAAAACTAATGAATATCTTCTCGTTGCAGATAGCTATTCCGGTTACTTTGACTTTGTTCAGTTAAAGCAGTCGTCCAGCGCAGAAGTCATACTCCAACTCAAAAAAATGTTTGCAGTCCATGGTATACCGTTTGTTTTGGAATCGGACAACGGTCCCCAGTTTTCCTCCAAAGAATTTCAAGCATTTGCCGAAAAATGGGACTTTACTCATCAGACATCAAGCCCGAGGTACCCTAAATCCAACGGTCTTGCGGAGAGATTCGTTCAGATAGCAAAATCTCTACTAAAAAAGTGCCACAAAGACAAAGACAAGTCGGACGTTTATTTTGCACTACTAAACTACCGCAATACGCCTCGAAGCAACGATTTGCTGTCGCCCAATCAACGATTGATGAGCCGAAAAACTAGAACAACACTACCATCCACTAAACAATCACTTAAACCTAATGTAGTACAAAACGTACATCACAACCTCACTGCAGCCCGAAACAAAAGCAAGTTCTACGCTGACAGAGGAAGTCTCCAAAAACAACCCTTTCAACCTGGTGAAAAAATTCGAATTCAACAACCTAATCGCAACTGGATTTCTGGAACTGTTGTAAAACCAGCTAACACACCACGCTCGTATATGGTACAAACCGATGATGGATCAATTTATCGCAGAAATAGCAATCATTTGCATAAGACAAGAGCCACCATCGTTCCAGAAAAAGATGTCTCTGTTGATCCTACAGCTGATAAGACAACAACAACAACAACAACGAATCCTTCAAGTAATGTTGAACCAACCCCAAAGAACACCTCAGAATCTAACCTGTATGTCACCAAGTTTGGAAGAACAGTAAGACCGGTTGTTAGATACAATCCATGTAACTAAACTTTATTTTTGTTTTCTATAAATTTTTTTTTCTTTAGTTTTTAAAATTTGAATTTTATAGTATACGACCTGTATAATTGTAATTAATATATACCTTATGAAATAACAAAATAACAGACTTAAACAAAAAATTAAGTAAATAATAAAATACTTATATATTGTATAATTTGAAATATTGTATTAGAAATATTTTGATTCGATTTTCGTTTTGAATAATGTATATGAGCTTTTAGAAGAAAACTATAAAAGGAGAGATGTAACATTACAATATAATACTATGTACTGTTTATGTTAAATGGTAACTCCTACAATACCTTGTCTATGTACTACTATGTTATGAGCCATACATATTGAATAAAGCCAGTTGATTATCATCCGTCGTACACTTCTCATTTGTCTGGTCTTACAGTAACTATTTGTCTAGATTTATTTATATATTTGTAGTTGGGAGAAAGCCAGATTTATTTGATTTGTTTTTAGATAAGAATTTGCTTTTTGGAGGAAGGTTCCTATAGGTATACCTATTTTAGGACAGTAAATTAATGGTACCTACCTACTCACATTTAAACTCGAAGAATTTACTTGTGCTTTTTGAGTAAAAGTTTATTGATCTGTATAGGTATAATTATATATTTAAAGTGAAACTAGGTAACCCGGCAAACGTTGTTCTGCATAAAAATTCGCAACGTAATTTGACATTCAACAGCCAACATCTAATTTCAATTTAGCAGCTTTGTGCCTAAGTTCTGTTACTGTTAATAAAATAGGTAGAGTATCAATGAAATTTGAGACAACATATCTACATGATTTTTGTTTAATTTTTCAACGTTTCTCAACCAATTTTCTAGACAGTTACAGAACATAGGCACAGTTTTCTTCCCCCGAGCACACATCAAATACAGTAAAATTAAACTGGGGTAAAAAAAGTGTGTCATATAAATCAATTATAAAAATACTAAAATCGCGAGTAAAAAAAGGATAAGTAAAGGAAGGAAGACGAAAAATACCATAAACTTCTATTTGGAAATCGAAATTGGAACTGTAAAATGGTTTTAATTTTGGTTCATACCCATATATTTTGTTTTAAATTCAATTTTTTTCAAATTTTCGTCTGTAGTACTATTGAAATTCTAAAGCAGCTTTTGTATAAAAGTTTTGATTGAAATCAGCTTAGCTGTTAATGAGAATATTGAAAGTCAAAAAACCATTATATGGCATGTACGGTTAATAAAAGAAACCATTTTTCTATCCAGAAAGTACCTCTTACAAATATAATGATAGGTACACTGATTTTTTTGTCAAAATCGTTGGAGTGGGTTTTGAGAGACTTGAAATTTTCCTTATGGGATGTTTGGCAGGCAGGTAGCGTTATTTTTGGAGATAATAAAATTTCAATTTTCCCTCTAGGGAATAATAAAAAACTTTTAGCTCAAAATTTGAATAAAATCGATTGGTTTAGGCTGTAGGTCGAGGAACAGACAGACAGAATTGTGCCACCCACTTTTTTCATCGGTGTGTCATGTTTAATTATTGTTATCTCAAATTTTTGTATGCATGAGTCCAACACTGGCAATAATACCAACATATACATACATGTAGTAATAAAAATCAACACTCAGTTTTCAATAATTTTTCTTAATAAATGTGAATGTGCACAAGAAAATCTGAACAAAAAGTTTGGTGGTATTTCCTACACGTGTATGGAGATCTTTTTTGTTTGCAAAAGTTTGCTTTCACTAGTTTACTTGAACTTTTCAATTTTCTTTGATTTTTTTTTAATAAAACTGAAAGTGCAAAAGCAAATGTAAATAAGGATCTTGATAGATTCTTATGAGGATTTTTGTTCTTCCTTATGTCTTTTCCTTCCTTATGATGATGATGGGTCATTTCGCGACAAAAGTTTTGTTCGGATCGTCAATTATCATTTCGTTTTACCTTTTTACAAAGTTTAAATGAAAATGCAAATTGTACCTATATACCTTCCAAATTAACGATAGATTCAATGTTATGAAAATCTCAACAAAAGGAGGGTACCAAAACTTGTTTTTGTTTTCATAAAAATATTTGCCAATTTTCCCGTATCAGTCCCTTCAGTGATCTTATTCGATAGGCAACCATTTTACCTTTATTTTTAAACATTAACCATAATGATGCGACCATCCGCATACATAAATTTATGTGTAGTATTTTATCCAAGTTATAAAAAGTGTGCATGACAGCGGGTGAATTCTAATAAAAAAAATGTTTATGTATAAAATTTTGTCTTGCTTACACAAATCGACTCTGAACATTTCATCCAGATTTTCAAAGATGTTTTCAATGCATTTCTATAAAAGTGGACGTGGTTGTCGGTGGATCCCAAAAAACAACCTACGTTTTTTTCTACGCATACAAAATATTTTTGATACCTTTAGTAATCTCTGGTGCCATTTCTGAGAAATCAAGATTTAAAAATCGGGGTGGCAGTGCGCGGATTTTTTCTTAAAAACGATAAAAGTAGTGCGATGCTGTGGGTGGATTTAAAAAGCTAACTTAATTTTTTCCTAACTCATACAAACTAATTTTGATGCCTACAATACTCTTTAGAGCCGGTTTATAAAATTCAAGATATATAAAGTGGGCGGATGTTAATAAAAAAATCTAAAGTTTTTTCTTGCTCACACAATCAACTCTGAAGATTTCATCCAAGTCATTACGGTTATTTTCTCGATATAGAGACATGATAAAAGAGCGAAGCAAGGTTGTGGGGGGATTTCAAAAAATCACCTACCTAGTTAGGTATGTATACCTAGTCACGTATTTTATATGACAGCAAAATAATCAAAACATAAAAGAAACTAGGTAAGTATGTATTTAATACCTATGGTATTTTACTTTACCAAATTAGTCGAATTGCGCTACGAACTGCTGCCCCTTCCACCGTATTATCCAGATTTGGCCCCGTGGCCCGTACGACTTCTCACTCACAGGGCAGAGATTTCAGTCAAATGAGGAGGTCATCGCCGCCACGGAGGCCTACTTTGCAAACCTCAAGAAAGCGTATTTTTCAGACGTGCTAAAGAAGTTGGAGCATCGCTGGGTCAATATTGAAAAATAAATCGCCACGACTAAGTAGGTACTTATAGGACCACCCTCATATATAAATCCTAGGTACCTAGGCATATGCTTACATATACCTATCATATTCCTACATAAATTGGCATAGCGCAGCCGACCGACGACGATAGCCCCGAAGTGACTATGTATCTACCACAAAATTGCAGTGAATTAAATTGGATTTAAAACTAAATTAAAAAAAGTTTGTATTTTTTCCTTCCGATAAGTTTTCTTTAGTTTGTCAAAATATCGAGTACCTAACAAAAGCAAAAATACAATATGTTGCCAACTAACTTTGAAATTTCAGTAAAAACAGTAAAGCATAATGCATCTACCTGCTATAACAATAACTCTAGATAAATACGATTCAAGGTCAACATCACCAATTTTCCATTTATGTAGTGAAAATATATTTTTCGTTTTTCAAATGTTCCACGATCTCGCTAGGAATAAAAAAATAACAACCCAATATTTCATACCTAAAACACAACGTAAACGTAGAACGTACATGCCAATAAGTAAACACATATCACATACAGATACAGAAGGCAATGCAAACTAAAAAAACAAGCAAGCAAAAAAAAGAAGCTTGTGTGTGTATATTACCTACTCTTATAACTCTGTGTATCGTTTGCCTTTTTCCTTCTCTCATGCAGAGTGGCTTTTTTGCTTTTATTTTTATTCGAAGTTCCGATCTTCGAATCTGAGTTCGACATTTTGGGCAGAGGCCTCTTAAGAAATGTGCGGATTGTAAAAGGAAAGACAGATCAAGATTAAAAAACGTGTTCTTTATTCGAGAGGTACAATTCAAGTAATGATAAAAGTTAAAAGTCGAAGGAGTGTAAAGCGATAAGTGATAAGAAAAGTTCTTACAAATAACCTTTTAATATCATTGATAGAATACTAACAATGTTTGTTGCATATGAACTATACATAAGGTTAATACTCGTAGCTTGTTTGTTTCATAGTTTTAATATTGTTATTTTAACACGACACTTTTTTAGTTTTACCCTCGACGCCGTTACAAATTTTGGTCTAAAACTGTGGTTCTATATTCTTCTATATCATTTGAATGTAACTGCATCAAAATCTTTCATACTTCAATTAACTTTGATATATATGGGTGATTCTGCAAGTGAAAGAATTTTTGAAGGCTCCGTTGATATATTAATATCCGTTCAAGTATTCTATCTAATTTTTTGTATAACAACAAATCTAATTGATATCTACATAGCCAGAAAAAATTATTAAGATCCGACATATTTTGATTTCTCGAAAAATTCTTCAAAGGGTCTAATTCTCAGTCCCCTGACGTGTCACCTGCTCGTTTTGGAAGGGAAAAATTCTTACAGTTCTCTTATTTAAGTTCCAAGGCCAAAATAAATTTTCAATTATTGACGTGAGATAATATATCTTTTTATGATATAAATGAATATTTAGTACCATTATATTATATTACAAAAAAAATTTATTGAACTTTGTCCCTCGGATTTCTAATCAGTCCCCTGACCGATTGAAACATTCAAAAATATCCTTAACCTGTCCATACTCGCGCATTGGTCTGTCAGACCCAGAATTCAATTTTTCACGGTTTTTTAAATAACGGTTCATCCTGCATTGTAGCTTCCTTATTTGTTTCAATCTTCAATTTAGTGTGATCTAGTGCTCTGTGCGGGGAGAGTTTGTGTGGGTACTAGGCATCGATCGGTCTGTCAGACCCACACGAGTATAGCTACGTGTAACAATTTTGGGCTGGTACAACTGTCTATGGAGCGCCATCTGGAAGCATGTTTTTTTTTTCATTTCAATACCTTCTAAGCTGCAAAGTTTTTCTTTTTGTTTTTAAAAGAACAATATAGATTTTTTCCAAGTTTTTTAAAACACTTCAAACATTTTTTTTTCAGAGGTTTCATAAAAGTGACATTTTTCGATATTTTTTATATTTTTCTATAAAAATTGTTTTTTTTCCTTAAACACATCTCATTCAACTAGTTAAAATTATGTTTACTAGTATTTATTGTCGAAATGAGAAGTAAAATACAGCTTTCACAGTTTCGGTCTCAGAGACCATACGCGAGTATAAGTGTAATTTAATTTGGCGCGAGTATAGAAAGGTTAACTTTGAAAGCTATCCAAATTTCAGATCTAGCAGCGTGAAGCATTAAGTCTAGTGACAGTAAAATTATTTTCATATCTTACGTCCGTTTGCTATTTCATTTGTTAAGAAGGCATTTGTGCGAGGGGTCATGGATTGTCCGTTCAGTTTCTCAGTCCCCTGATGAGTGCAGAAAATATTTATATGTAACCAGGTATATATTTTAGCATTTTATTAAAGGCTTAGTAAAACCTTAATTACATATTTTTTTATTTTTTTTTCGTACAATGCGTTAACATGTTTTAGTGGTAAAAGGTATGAAAATACTCAGTCCCCTGTCCTCAGTCCCCTGAGCATTAATTACAGATTTTATCTCTTGAGGCCCCAAAAATGCTGCTTTTCTTCTCAAATACATGTAAAATAAAAAGCAGGACTCGATTGCAAGAAATTACTCTAATTTTCAAGTGGTTAATAAATTTAAAGTTAATTATCATAGGGTGTTCTGCATAAATTGTATAAAAGTGCTAGAGGGCACAGGTTCGGTCGAAACAAGAAACAAAAATTATGTTGGAGGCTGTATTTTTCTCCCCATTAAGGTGAGGGGTTTGATTTTCTTAAAAAAATAAAAAAATGACCTACAATAATAAACAGCTTAGAAAATATTCAGTTCTTTGGAACACCAGTTTTCAAAAAAGGCTATAAGATCGTTGTTTTTAATTTTTTTGACTGGTCGTTTTTAATTATGTGAAAGGACGATGTAAAGTTCATATATAGTTAGATCTTACGACTTTTTGTGTTTTGTCGAAATTATCATCATTTTATTCCATGTTTTGTAGAATCACCCATATAGTCAAATTTTGTCTAGGATACTAGGATGATCGGGCTAACAAAGTACCAATATGATAATGCCATTCTTATCTTAGTTTAGAAAAAAGTAGCATGTTAATTACAACAACAAACTGGTATGATTCCATATTGTTGTTGTATTTTACTTGCTACTTTTTACCAATTGAAGATAAGAACGCACTAAAAAACAGGGCCAATATTGACCACGAAGATGGCAATGAATAACTCTAATGAGGGTGTTACATTTATAAACTGATTTTCAATAGTTTAATATGTCAAATGTGATAAAAGATAAAATGTACTGTTTATTCAATTTCTTATGATCAGAAACTTGATTTTACTTCCCGTTTTTTTTTAAATAAAAATAAATTGTGATTGAAGTTTTACAAATTTTTCGTCTCCGATTTTGGGCTTCAAACACAATGTATGTACCTTCTTATTTTTGTTTTACTAACTCTTTGTCTTACTAACAGAACACTCTTGGACAGTAGCTTGTACTTTTTAATGCTAAGCAAAACGTATTTAAAGTGTCAATTCCACATTTAACAAATTTAAACTGTTGTACATAGTTTCATACCCCTTTTAACTTACCACATAACCTACTTATGAAGAAAATGTCTTTCGTTTAAATCTCATACGCTCGACCCCTAGTATTATTTCCTCTTAAACTTACGTCAATAGCACCTCTTCGTTATTATTAGTTGAACATAGTCATTTAAGGCAAGGTCTTTTCAAAATCTTAAAATCAAATATGGAAAAATTCAGTCGACTCCCAAATATATTTTTAATAAAGGTGAGTCAAACAAAACTTCTGATATAGCGTATCAAATTACAACCTCGATTCCATTTAAAGAACAAATATAAGATTGTTAAACATTCTTGAATAAAAGTCACTTTTTGTAAGATCTTTTTTTTGGATTTAAATGTTAAGCATGACGAGGAATACAACCCCTTTTATAAAGGATTTGTTATAATAATTATAGTTGGAATCGAAATCAGAGAGCGTTGGTATTCCTATTCTCTTTTGGAGTTTTGAACCTTTTGTTCAAGGGTTTTAATTTCTTTGTCCATAGCGTAAATTCACCACTATACGAAGGTACTTTATATACCATTGTATTGTTTGCTGTTTCCTACTCAACTAAAAGGTTTTTGAAAATTGCGACACATAAGTTTCGATGCTTCATAAGTTTTTTTTTTACTAAGGGTAGTAGCTGGTAGGTATACAGGGGCAATATTTTCACCAAATACTAAACATAACAAGCCAAGTCCTCTAGCAAAAAAAAATTATAGTATTTAAAAAAGGAAGGAAAATATTTTTTAAGTAATGCTATGTTCCTTTGTTTTCATTGTTTTTTTAAAATAACCACGAGCTACATAAGTATGAATATGTATATGTTTACCCAATCGAAAAGAAATTTCAGCAGGTATTTCAAAATAAGGAGTTTTTAATTTTTTTTGGTTCTGTTGCCAAAAGGTAAATATTTTCGGGTCAAAAATCGAGTTAAAAATATTACTCTACGAGTACGGACATGCATAGCTATTTTGTCCATACTGGTCCTTGGTCTGCGCTCGTCTGTGCATTGCCTTTCAGCCTTTTCTTTCAGTCTTTTTTATGAAAAATGTTAGGTAAAAAGTTTTAAGAACTAATTCGGGCTAGCATAATTACTATAAGAAATAAAATGCATGACCGGATCGCCCGAACTGGCTCTTATATTCAAGTTGCTTGGACTTGGAACCTTTGCATTTTTAAAGTATGTAAGTAATTATAGAAAAAGCAACACAAGCATTTAAATCGTCCTTTTGCTTATATAAACAACATGTTAATCATGCAGTATGCGATTTCATGGTATAATGCTTGTGAGGGATATTTTATGTTATAAGATTCACTGCCTTACTTTTTATAATTACAATTTATGCACCGTTAAGATCTTTACGTTCCAGAAATTTGCTTTTTGAGCAATATCACAGAACAAGCTAATGTTGTAATGAACCAGTCTGTAGATGAATAAGGCATTTCAATGAAGTTTGCTAATTTATTGAACTAAGCAGCTCTAGAGATTTGTTTAAAGCTAATCTAGTCCTGCTATATATACTTTTTAATTATATTTATATATATATGTACATTATGGAAATACATGCAAATATTTTAATATATTTTTATTTCACAATCTGTTAGCCGTAAACGCTTGAAGATCAATAAATAAATAAATAAATAAATAAATAAATAATTTCATTACTTAAACGAATATGAATATAATAAAAAAATTTTAAATTGATGGAGCAGTTTTATTAAAAACTATTTTTTTATATACACTCGCAAAAATATTTCATCAATTCACTACAAAACATGGTCGTATGTTGACTTTTCGTTTAAAATACGAAAGTTGGTAAAATAAAGCAATTTTTCGTAGGAGATGAAAAAATTCAGAATTACGAAAAAATTGTTTAGTGCTGTGTACAATACTACTTAATATATCTTTTTAATATGAAGGAGTTTTACACATATTTAATTTGCGAATATTTTTACTAATGATTTTGAAAACTACACAACCTACATGAAAATCTAAAGCATTTCGTAAATTATACGAATTATATTTTGAGTAGATACGTAGTACAGTTGTATTTCTCACATGATTGTTTGTAACCAAAAGGGTTTTTTCTTTTCGTAAAACATACGAAAGTCTACAATAGAACAACAAAAACATTTCGTTTAACCCAAAAGTGCAGCTTACGCTTAATTTTCCGTTTTGACAACGAACTTCCTAAAAGTACAAATATTTTGTAAATTCACGAGCAGCTGCGTATACAGCTTCACTTCTTAGGGGGAGGTCATACCAAAACAAAATTGTTAGATTTTAAGAAGTTGTATGATTTATTTAGGAAAGAAACAGAATGAACAGCATGTTATTATTTATAATTGAAGCATTCAGGTCAACAACTAGATAACTCTATTTTCTTACAAAATATGTTTTTTGATGCAGAAAGAACAAACAAAAAATCCCGGACCGTTTTATGTACATGAAAATCAGCTATTTTGACTTTAAATTGGAAAAACGCAATTTTGTAGGTACTGGAGTTATCTTGTTCTTGCACCGCACATGAAAAAATTGAAAAATGCAAGTATTGTTAGCGGTTATCGAATCTTTAAAAATTTGACTCTCAAACGCTGCTTCAGCTTACGAAATATTATTTTAAACTGAATCGGATAAATGCGGGGAATATACATTTGTGGGCCACCAAGGTTGCTCTGTTCTCGACTATTGTTTAGCTAGAGGTGATTGGTTAGCTCTGATAGCTGATAATGAAGTATTAGGTCTACCGTTTTCAGACCATTTGCCAATTATTGTCAACATTGAACCTGAAAATATTGAACGCATTATAAAATCATCGTATCCGGTCAAGATGTTAATACGATCTAAAGGTAAAGAGAAATGGTTCGATTTAGAATGCGATGAAGCTCGTAAGAGATCCTTTGGTTGGCTAGCAGCTTTCCGGAAGTTAAACAACCCATATTTCAAAAAGTGTTATATTAACATCACATTCAAAAATCTATGTAACATGAACAAAATTTAATTTAACGAAAATGAAGCATTAAAACTCACTTTTTGTAAAAATTCGAAAGAGTTCTGGAAAGGGATTAAAAAGTTAAACGGCCCTCAAATTCAATATTCAGCTCCATCCTACGCTGATCCTATTTTAGATTCTCTGATCACGTATGAAGAAGTTCATGGCATCGTTTGCAAACTTCAAGATGGAAAATCACCAGGTGCTGATAGGATAACAACTGAATTTTTTAAGTACGGAACGTATCACGTATCACAAAGCTTACTCAAGCTTTTAATACTATTTTTGAAACTGGCCACATTCCAAATCAATTTAAGGAAGCATGGATTTTACCTATCCACAAAAAAGGAAACATAAATGATCCAAATAACTATCGAGGAATATCTTTGCTCAATGCTTCGTACAAGGTGTTCAACTCTCTTTTTAATGAACGACTGTACCAATGGATAGAGATCAACAAAAAACTACACGATTTTCAGGCGGGATTCTGAAAAGGATATTCAAATTTCAGACTGGTTCGAAACCAAGATGGGTGTCAAACAAGGATGTCCTTTAAGCCCATATCTCTTCGCCTTGTTCATCAACGATCTTTTAGACTTCTTACCAGGAGGAAATTATGTTTGCAGATGATGTCATCTTATTTGCTAGTTCACCAGAAACTCTACAACTGATGATCAATAAACTTGATTTGTACTGCCAGATGTGGAATTTGATGGTGAACCTTAGTAAATCTAAAGTAATGATTTCTAAAAATGGATCAGGTAGATTATCAAGGAAGGAGAAATGGTACTATGGCAGAGAATCAATTGAAGTTGTAAAAGCCTACAAATATCTTGGAGTTCTTATAACATTTAACCTGAATCTGGAACCGCACCTAAGAAGTAAGTTTATACAAGCTAAAAGTGCTATAAGTGCAACATGGAGAAAGTGTTTTTCAAATAAGCTGGTGTCACATAGTATTAATTACAAAGTTTTTGTTGCCGTGGCCGAATCAATTCTAATGTATGCTGCTCAGACCTGGCAATATTAAAGATACGAGACTGTAGAAAAGTTATTAAGATATTATATGAAGAGATGTTTTCAAGTGCCGATGAATACCCCTAATTACATGATAACCATCGAAACAGGATTATCACCACTTTTTGTAAAAACTCTTAAGCTCCATGTGGAATATTTAATGAAGGTGTTTGACGTGCCTGATGAAAGACTCTCAAAAATTATAGCTCTCAATACTGTTGAAAAAAAAGAATCTTTGGTTTGGAAAACTGACAGAGCTTGCTGAATACTGTGGACTGAACTTTGAACTAAACTTAGAAGAACAAATTAATTCAAGATACGTCAAAGAAGTCCTTTATAACCTTGTCTCGACGTTTGATGAGAAGTTAAGAGCTGACAGCATTAGTGAAGCCTCTTCAGCCAACTTCAACACAATCTTTGTGAACGAAATTATTTTCGCATCGAATACGATTCAAGCTTAATTTCGACAATATTCAAAATGAGAGGGGAGCTTGAAACCCTGAATTTCATCCCTCATCGTGAGGATCTTCCAATATATTGCAGCCTTTGTAACATGCGGGTGAGAGAAGATATTATTCATTTTATAGGAGTGTGCCCGATTCTGAAGGAAGTAAGAAGAATTTTTCTTGGCAGAGATTTGTTAACCGAAGAACAAATTATAAAGCTTCTAAGCTGCAAAATTGATCCAATCTGTCTTTTCAATTTTTATAAAACAGCAATATCATATAGAATGAAAATAATAAACAAAACATTTTAAAGGTGTTTAAATTCATAAATAGATTAAACACTAAAGTTTATTTATAGTATTATTACGTCATTATGAAAACTAAAGAAAATACTATTAATTTTGTATTATACATATAATGTCAATCGAGCAGACGGCACAGCCATGTCTAAACGATTTTTGAAAAACTTTAAATGTAAATTGTACTTTTGAGAAAAAAAATTTATTACATTGAAAAACACCAGTTGGTGCAATGGCTTGTAAGATGTATGATGAAGAGGCTAACTCCATTTAAAAATTAATTTATTTTTTAGAATTTTAATTTTTTTTCTACTGTCTTTCGAAGAAAAATTGAGTTTTTGAGAAAACTTAGTTTTTTGATTTTTAAAACAGTTTTTTTGTATTTTTCTCGATGCTAAAAAATATGGAGTTTCATATCTGGTTTTTGAACCAAACGCTTCAATTTTAAATTACAGAATTAAGAAAGGTAGCATTTTAAAAAGCAGAATTTTAATAGAAAGACTGAAAAAATCAGTCATATTTTCAGCTCTGGACCTTTGGCACCTCATATATGGGAAATTTGATATTTTAGAATGTCATTTAATTGGTCAGTAATTGGTCAAGAAAGGTCAACTAGTCCTAGAAATTGGTCAGCCCTTGATAACTAGTTATAAGAACTTAAAATTTCTCAAGGTCACTCAAGGTCACGCGCGATTTTTGGCACCTCATTTATGGGAAATTTACAAAAAAAAAGATGCCATCTGAAAGATTTGTAGATAGTGATAAAAGGTCAACTATTTTCAGTAATTGGTCAGCTATAGTTTTTTTCTATGAATTTTCAAAACTCGTTTCAAGGTCACAAAAAAAACTTTTGGAACCTCATTTGGGTCATTTCAAAAAAACAAGTATGCCATTTGAAAGGCCATTTCACGGTCATAAAAGGTCAGCTATTTTCAATAATTGGTCAGCCATAGGTTTTTTTTTAAAAATTTTTAATTTATTTAAAAAAAAATTTCAAGGTCATAACGATTTTTGGCACCTCATTTATGGGAAATTTGCAAAAAATATATACCATCTGAAAGATCTTTAGATCTATATAAAAGGTCAGCTATTTTCAATAATTGGTCAGCGATAGATTTTTTTAATAATTTTTTTTTTAATTTCAAGGTCATAGCGATTTTTGGCACCTCATTTATGGGAAAATTGGGAAAATTGCATACCATCTGAAAAATCTCTAGATCTATATAAAAGGTCAGCTACTTTCAGTAATTGGTCAGCGATAGATTATTTTTTACGATTAAAAAAAAAATAAAATTCAAGGTCACGAACGATTTTTGGCACCTCATTTGAGTAAATTTTCAAAAAAAAATATACTATGTGATAGGTTTCTCGGTCATGATAAAAGGTCAGTTAGATTCAGTAATTGGTCAGTCAAATTTTTTTTTTATGAATTTTTAAAGTATTTGTATGTAATTCAGGTAATTTTTTAAAAAAAAGTAAACCATTTGATAGGTTACTTAACGTTAATAAAAGGTCAACTACTTTCAGTAGTTGGTCAGCCATATATTTATTTTTATGAATGTTTTATTTTTTTATGTAGGTCACAGTATAGATTTTTGGCACCTCATTTGTGGTGTATTTGCATAAAATTTGTCCCATCGAAAAGGCCAGTAGATCGCGATAAAAGGTCAACTAGTTTCAGTAATTGGTCAGCCATAGATAATAAATTTTTTGGCTCCTCATTTGGGTCATTTTAAAAAAAACATACCAATTGGAAGGCCATAAAAGGTCAGCAATTTTCGTCAGTAGTATAGGAGAATGTTAGTAGCTAATTTTGAACATGAAAGCAATGCCTATCATGCGCAAATTACCTATGCATCTGTAAAAACAATCTAGTTGTTAAAAAATTACTTTGACGCTAATAAGAGCTTGGCAATGGTAATAATCGAAAGTGTCGCTTCGCCAGCAAGTTTTTGCATTAAGAAGCAAAAAAAAAAGTTTGATTTGTCTGGGATTTGATCCCGAGACCCTTCGTTTAGCAGCCCTACGCTCTTTTTTATTTTTTTGGAAATTCATTTTTATTTTTCAATTTTCTTAAAACTATCTTAAAGCTAGACAAAAATTCATAAAAACTAGCCTACTTATCAATACCTTAAAACTAACTTACTGGCCCCAGTCGGGCGCTCAAAGTTAAACTATAATAACTTAATGCTAATGCCTTTCGGCCTAAGAACTATCTTAATACTAAATCTAGGTCGGTTTTATTTTTTACCGAGAAGAATTTATAAAAAAACTCGGTATCTATGTCTTTATTTTTTTGGTTTTATATAAAACTTGCAAACTACATAAAACTAAATTAAAGCTAATTAAAACTAATTAAAACTAATTAAAACTAATTAAAACTAATTAAAGCTAATTAAAACTACTAAAAGCTACTTAGAACTATTAACAACTAATTATAAACTAATAACAACCTACTTATAAGCTACTTACAGACTACTTACAAACTAGAACACACAGCAAGCATTTTCCGGTTTTAGTTATATATTTTTGTTTGTATTTTTTGTTGATTTTATATTTTTTTTTTTTTTTTGTGGCACCCTGACTGTCCCTACTTAAGACTTACTACCTAAACCTATGGAAATCAGCCATACAAAAGAAAATAGCAAGGTCAACTATTAAAAGTCTGAAGGAACTTCATCTTCGTTTTTCAACCACCAGAACTGGTTCTTCTGCCTTACCCTATCTCTTCGGTCCCGTTCGGACACAGTCCTACTGAACCAAAGGTGCTCAGCTCCGTCTTGTGCGAGGACGTCTCGACTGTAAAGGAGCCGCCGATCAACAGTTCTAAGGCCGACGTGGTAGATTAGCGGAACCGCCGCTCTATCCTGGATCAGCCCTCGACTGTCTAGGTGGAGGAATGCATCGGGCGGAATAAAGCCGCTTAGACGCACACTCTCGTAGTATTCGTTGTTGGGGTAGTAAGCCCCGAAAATTAAGCTGTTAGACGAGGACATCGCTCTTGCAATGTGACCTCGAATAAGTTTCAGCAAGAAATTATCTATCCTGTTTATGTTGGTACCGTTGTATAGAACCAGGTTGGAATAGTAGTGTTTGTACTCCAACTCTGGTGTTCTGTGCAATTCAAGGCAGCGGCGAAGACACTGCCTCTCAAACACCCGAATCTTTTCCATTTGAGATGGGGCAACGTTGAACCAAACCGGGCATCCATAGGCAATCATCGGCCGGATAAGGGCCATGTAGCAAATCACCTTCACCCTGCTGTCAAGCCGGCTGCTATAAAACAACCGTTTCGTCAGGGCAAAAGCTCCCCTAGCCTTGGCCAGAGCAGCATTTATATGTCTGTCGAAATACAAATACTGATCCATCCAGATGCCAAGGTACTTTACTACACTTTTACTCGCCAGTGGATGTCCATTTGGCCCTACGATCACCAGCTTGCGCAAGTTCTTTCTCGTATCCCTTGTGGCTCTAAGCAACGGAGTCCTAAACAAGATAGTTTCTAATTTCTGAAAGTTGATTTTCAACTTCCAGTCATCGCAATATCGCTGAATCTTCTCGAAGTCACGCTGCAAAAGAATCCTGATGACCTCGACTTTTGGAGCTGTTCTGTACGCAATTAGAGTGAGATTAGAGTTAGACTACTTATCAGATCGCTAGTGTAAATGCTGAATAGAATCGGCGAGTTGACCGCTCCCTGCTGAAGACCATTTTTAATATTAAATGTTGTGGCAGAACAGAAGTTACATTGCCACTTTTGACAACAAACTTTCTGCCATTGAGCATATCATAAAGCATATATAATAGTGGTTTACTAATGCCAAGTCTGGTCAGCTTTAGATAAGAATCTTCTAACCATACGGTGTCGAAGGCCTTCTCCAAATCAACCAGACAGGCACCCGTATACTGTTTCTTAGAGTTGTTCCATTGGACATCAGAAACGAGTTTCGACGCGGCATGAATGGTGTCATATCCCACCTTAAAACCGAACTGATTGTCCGGTATTATACTATTGTCCTCTGCCCACTCAGGCAGACCTCTATTGATAACTTTTTCGAATACCTTGCTGATACTCGGAAGAAGACTTATTGACAAGAGATTCGCCGGATTGGAGTTGTATTTCCCTTTTTCAGGAGAGGATGCACCACAGCTGTCTTCCACCGTACTGGATAATATGCATTATTCAGAGCGTTGTTAAACAGAGTGGTATAAATGTGTTGGATATGCCATCGACTCCTGCTGACTTCTTCTTCTTTAATGAATCGAAGATGAGCTGTTGCTCTACCTTCGTAATTAACAGGGAACTGGGCCCATTTCGCTCGGCGATTATGGCGTTTGCCAAATGATCTTCATTGAACCCGGTGAAACCAAGGTTTTCTGATCGCCATTGCGTTATGTCATTCCGAGGGTAGAAGTGATGGAGCAAGGCTCTGTTTTCCAGGTCATGATTCAGGTGAATCCACGCATTCACCTTGTACACTTGCTGGAAAGCAGCCCCCACAGCCTCCACTTTCTCCTGCAGATCTTTGACAATAAAGAGGTCATCGTCCAAGACGGCGTCCTCTGGATCAATTTCTGCTGTCAGAAGTACGTCTCTGTTGTCCATCGTTCTTTGAAGCTTAAAGGAAGGAAGGTCGTTCTGATCATTCTTTCTAAATATCTTGTTAATTTGGGGAAACATACTCGGGTCGCTAGAATTAACGGCCCGAATTTTGTTATGCCAATACAAATTATTTGACAACCGATAGTTCTCTCTAATTAGTTGGTTGATTTTCTTGATCGACGACTTCAATGTCCTAAGCTTTAGATCGTGAGGGGCAGTTAATCGTCGGTACAAGAGTTTTAGTCTTGTCAGCAGTCCACTTTTTTGTATGTGTAGTGCGTCAATGGTCGCGTTCCGATACATGTCAGTTGCGTCCCGTTGTTTTTATTTCGGTATTGTTCTATTCATTGTTCGTTTGATTGTCTCGTCCATTTGTTCTAAGTATTGGTCTATTTCGTTCTCTGTCAAATTCCTGTCATTTGGTGGGGATATATTGTTCGAACTGATTTCGCTCGATAAGGCTTTGGTAAAGTGTGGCCAGCGCACTTTACTGTAATTGTAAGTATGAGCAGGTACATACTCATTCAACTCCACAAACCCATTCGGAAGCTGCATTACGGTGGCGAATTCGCAGTGATCACTGTCGTACTCAATCGTTCGTAAACAGTTTCTTGGTCTTTGACCCACAGTGTCAGTCATTGTCAGTCTTGCGTCTATTAGCAATAGGTCCAGATAGGCACCGCTTCTTGGAAACGATGGCCGATCCGTAGCCAGCAGGTCGACACCATATTCAGTGTTGTATCGACTCATCCAATTGAAAAGATGAATACCTCTTTGATTCTGAATTTGATTTCCCCTATCTTGGTTTTTGGCATTCAAATCACCGGCCATGAGAAAATAATTTTCTTCCCAGCTCAAGCGTAGACATTCGAAAAGTTTTTCAAGCTCTGTCATAAAAAATCGCGATCACATACATTCGCTTCCCCTGTTGGAGAGGAATGCATACGATGCACGCCTCTAACAGACGAAACCTGCGCAGATCACTATTATATATAACTTTATGATTAATGCCTTTTCGTATGAAGATTGCGACGCCCCCCCCTTGAGTGGAGTTGGGTCGATCTCTTCTAACGATATTGTAATTGTTGTTAGTCAACTTATGTTTCTGGTTCAGCTTAGTTTCGCTGGCCATAAACACATCTGTACTTTGGTCTTTCAACAATTGGAAAAGATTTGCTTTACGTTCGGTCCTAATCAGTGAATTTACATTCACAGCAAGGATCCTAAGAGACCTCTCCAACAGCGCACATTTAACCTCTTATTTGCGTTAGGCTAGGCAAAACAAAGTAGAGATAGTCTACCCTAATCGCCTGCTCCTTTATCTGGGTCTGAAGTCCTGTTAATTGGCCTTGAATTGCCAGCAACATACTTTTAATTTCGGCCTGAGCGTCCGACGCCTTTGGCACTAGGGCCAGTTGCTCTGCCTTAGCTGCAGGCTGTACATTTTCCCTCCCTGCTGCCATTTGGGCGTAGGAAATTTGGGGATTGACGGACGTTGCTGTAGGAGCACGCGTTGATGGGCGTATCTCTACCGCTGTCTGCTTAGCCGCTTTATTGTTACGAATTTGCCGTTCCTCGCCGAGTTTACACTCCCTCTTTATGTGGTCCTCACCACACTTAACGCAGCGTGGCTGCATTTCGCAGTTTGCTGCAGCGTGGCCAAACCTTTGGCAGCGCATGCATTGAAGCATGTCACCGCGTCTCTTTAATTTGTCCCAAGTTACAACCTGGTAGTTGAGGACGGAGATTCTCCTCAAACTATCCAGTTTGCTGCTGGGCGATAGTTGAACCAGGAAGAACGGCAAAGACCGCTTCTCCCGTCTGGCTCTGACTGTAGCGAACGGCTTGACCCCGATAAAGTCGAGATCGTCGCTCGCTTTTTGACGGAGCTCATTTAAGAGCACCTGTGGTTCCGTGCAGGAATCTATGCCCTTCAAGAGGACCGTCTGATATTTATCCACTTTGGGGGTGAAACTGAAGAACTCAGTCGTGGATTTTTTCAGTAACTCTTTAATAATTTTATGCTGAGCCACAGTGGATCAGTGGATAGCATGTCTATCTTTACTCAAACGTTTAGTAAAAAAGTTTTGGCCTATGGCCGACTTACAAAGGTCGATGGTTTCTTGCAGTTCCATTTTGTAAGTATTAAATGGTGGCACCTTTCCTTTTTTATTTGGGGGCGGCTGTGGCTGCTGCTGGTGTACTCCCTGCTGCTGCTCCTGGCTCTGCTAATGTGGTTTTTGTTGCTGCTGCTGTTGCTGCTGTTGTTTCTTTGTGCGTTGCACCTTCGGTTGTTGCTGTGGTTGTTCAGTTGGCGGCTTTTGTTTTTGCTACTCTCCTTCCTTCTGCTGTGGCAGTTGCTGTTGTGCTTGCCTTTGCTATGGCTGCGCTTTTTTTGTTTGCAGCTCTTGTTGTGGCGCTGCTTTTTGTGGCACTGCTTTTAATGGCTCTTGCAGCACTTTTTTTAACTCGCGCTCCTGCTTCTCTCGTTCTCGTCAAGCTTCCTGTTTACTTTTCAGGGCTTGTATTAGAGGGAATGACATCAATTTTTTCGCTAATCGCTTGCTCATCAAGTGCGACTAGTACTCCTTGCGTCCAGTTTCCTCTTCGGAGGATGCCTCTGGTGAGGTTAGATCAACAAGCACATTAGTGTTGGAATCTCCCGTTGTGTATAATCCCTCGCCACCTTCGGACGTGTATTCAATGTCGTCATCGGATGGCGAGGAATCTTATTGTTGTAGAATTTTTGCTGCTGCTGACGTCTTCACTGTGCGCGCCGTCTCCTTCACCCCAGCTGGCAGCTGGGCTGAGGTGGTGGTGGAGCGGCGCTTGACGAGGTTCGGCGCACAGCTTTTCCTCTTCCTCCTCTTCTTCTTTACATCGGCTGTTGGTGTCGTTGCTGTTTTTACCGTTGTTGCTACGGCACTAGACGACGGTATGGCTGGTGGTGCCATCGCTTGCTTGGTTGTTGTTGTTGTTGCTACGGCACTGACCGTAGCATTGGCTGGTGGTACCATAGCTGGCTTCATTGTTGTTGCTGGGGCACCTTTCGATGTCCCCGTGGTGTTGTTGGTTTGCATTTGCTGCTTTTCCCAATCGATGAAGTTTTCTTCTTCACGATTGTGAATAAAAGCAGACAAATAATTTTTGCCCGACTGGTACTCAAACCTGTGATCATCAGGTTGTCGGTCAGCCACCTCTACCTCTGTGCTATTGCACTATTAAAAATAGCTGGGTAAGATTAAAACTTTGAAAAGTCACTCCGATTTTGGTTAAAGAAAACTGTGAAAGCCGATAACGTGCGCACACTTCCATAGATCGAGATCGACTGACTGCCGTATCCTTACTACCTGGACCACCGGGCCTGGCTATTAGGAGCTAGCAAGTCAATAAGTGAAATTAAAAGAAAAGAAAGTTATTATTTGAAGCAGAAAAGCACTAAAGCTGAAAGCTTAAGCTAGATACCAACAAAAAAAAGTAGGGGAACATTTTATTTAAGCACAAGTGGGAACAAACACATGGATATATAGAAAAAAATGATAATTGCACTCAAAAAGAGGAACACAAATTATTAATCACACAGAACAAAAAAAAATATACTTTTACCAAGAATTAAACAATTAATTAATCTTTTAGCACAACTAAGAACAAATACAGAAAAAGGAATTAATTACTATTAAAATATTCACTTATGCAGTGAAATAAGTCAGTTACACTAATAAAAATTAGGAAATACTTGTAATTATAAGATTTTAATACACAGGCGATACGTTAACACAACTAACTAGAACGAACCAGTGCTGTCCACAATGCAATCATAATTCTTCCCTGCACCTATTATGTTCAAAAAAGCACATCTTTAGTATATTTACTGTCATTGTTATGTAACTCAAAAGTATTTTTTTTAAATTTTAGACTTAGCTTTTGAAAATAACTAGTTTTTTGCATGGCCTGAACATTTAAAATTTTCAGAGATGTGACCTTTTCGAAATTGGTCATTCAAATATATTTTATATCCAAAACACATTTTTGATCACTTGGGGGCAACACTGCTATCCATCTCCATCTTAATTGCATTGCAAATCAGCAGAAAAAATTCTCCTTCTAATGCGCAGAGCAACGGAGTGAATTTGCTTTCTTTTTCTCCCAGTGGTATGCCCCTTTCACCTTCAGTTATTTCGTCGAGGCCTTCTAGCCTCGGTTTATCGAGCAAAAACTCGGGCCATACAAGAAAAGTTCCTTCTGCCCCCCCCCCACCTGCCGCTACTGCTTCTGCCCCCTCTTCTGACACAACCCAAGATGTGATTTTTTCCAACAAAGTACCTTCTGCCCCCATACCTGCTGCTGCTGTTTCTGCCACCACACCTGATATTGTTGGTACTCTTTCACTGTATGTTAGCGCAGACGATGATGATGACGAGAAATCTGACAACAACAAACCGGTTTTGAACACCAACGCTGTTGCGTCCAAACTATAAATGTTGAAACCCTGAACGTAAATTGATCGAAACAAAATCGACCTGTCAAACAAGATATCGAAGGATATCACTTCCTATTCATCTTCGTTATCAACCGGTCGAATTTATATAATTGAGATTTAACACAACTTGAGATATTGTATTATTTTAATCAAAAAGTATTTTATGAATCATTTATATTGTAACTAAATAAAATCAATTTTAAGTATCCGCGTTCTTACTTCTTTGAAACATAAAAGTGGCGACGAGGATGGGATCGCTGGGAAACCTTCAATAAATCGAATATATCAGAAACTCATAAAAAGAGTAATTATTCCAGCGATCAAGTTGAAAGCGACGAAAAAAAAAGAAATCAAAAATCCATTGGCGGCTACTTCTAATTCTTCCAATAAAATAAATTCGACCAGCATGCCGCACAATTCAGTTTTTTCAGTCGGACACGTGGAAGTCTTTGATGTCACAAAACAGAGTTCTTGGGGATCATATAAACGTCGATTGGACATTTTTATGGAGGCAAACGACATAACAAGTCAATGTAACTTTGCCACGTTACTCGAGCGCAAGTTACGTGATCGCTTCGTTTGTGGACTTCGTGACTCTCGACTTCAGGAAGAGCTTTTAGCAACAACGGACTTAACCTTCAAAACAGCTCAGGAAAGAGCGGTTGCAGCAGAGTCGGCAAACAGGAGTCTTCACATGATTAAATTGAGTTCATCCACATCAAATGTAGTCGATCAACAAGTTAATCTTGTGCGAAAGGGAGTCAACAAAAATAAAAACTACAAAGATTCTAATGTTGGTACACTACGTGCTGGTGCTTGCTACAGCTGCGGCGAGGCGCATACAAGGGTGACGTGTAGATTCCGAACAGTTGTCTGTGACAATTGTGGTAAGCTTGAACACATTAAAAAGGTACGTAAATCCAATTCAAATTATACAAAACCAACTCAAAGACAAACAAGGTTCAAAAAGAACAGTGGACATTCCAGCATCAACCTCGTTACAGGTGTGGAGAGTCTTAAAAAACAGACATCTGTTCTCATAAATGGGAAAAATTGCAATTTTGAAGTAGATTCTGGCTCAAATTTTACTATTATTTCCGAAGATACATTCAATAAATTATGGCTAAAATTTAAACCAAAATTGTTTTGCGTAGAAACAATATTCAAAGACTTCCAAGGAAATCCAATCAATTTCAAAGGCAAATGTATTGTTAACGCCATGTATAAAAGACGAGAAATTCTCAACTTATCCCTTCTAGTCGCTTCTGGTTCACGTTCTACAAACGTTTTAGGCTGTGATTGGTTTTTGCCCTTAGGAATTTCGTTGCAAGGAGTTAATTCAATAGCTTCATCAAGTGTTAGTGAGGTCGTCAAGGAATTCGACTCACTTTTTAACGGTGAACTTGGTACTTATAAAAAACCACCAGTGTCTCTGCACTTGAATCCTAGTGTCCCACCAATATATTTGCCTCCTAGAAAGATTCCATTCGCGGTTCGTTCCAAAGTGGAAGCTGAAATTGGGAATATTAGAATCAGTGGACTTTTCACAATGGGCCACGCCTATCGTTCCGGTGCTTAAGCCTAATGGCACAATTCGTATTTGCGGGGACTATAAGTCTACAATAAATAAAGCTCTTGATCCTCATACCTTCTCGATTCCTTCTATGCATGATTTAATAGCAATCCTTCCCCGTGGTTCAGTTTTTGCCAAACTTGACCTTGCTCAACCGTACCTACAGTTAACTGTTGATGATGACACAGCTAAGGCACAAACTATTATTACTCTTAAAGGAGCTTTCAAGGTGAAACGTCTTCAATATAGAATTTCTGCAGCACCCGGGGAGTTTCAAAAGACAATGTATAATTTATTGAAAGGGGTAGAAGGGGTTAAGTTTTATTTGGATGATCTTATTGTAGTTGCAGAAAACTCGGAAGCACTCACAAATATTCTTCGGGAGGTTTTCCAGAGATTAGATAAATAGGGACTACGACTACGGAAAGAGAAGTGTATTTTTGACGTTCCATCAGTAACTTTCTTAGGCTTCCGTATTGATGCTGAAGGCATTCATCCCCTAGCAGAAAAAATAGAGGTTATTCGGAACACTCCAGCACCAAAAAACAAAGTCGAACTTCAGGCTTTTCTTGGACTTCTAAACTTTTACCATTCCTTCCTGCCTGCAAAAGCCACCTTAGCAGAGCCACTTCACAGACTGTTGGACCAAACGAAAACATGGAAGTGGGATACTGTTCATCAAAAAGCGTTTGATGAAGTTAAAAGTTTGCTATCATCAGACAGTGTTCTCATACCTTATGATGTAAGGTTACCAGTTAGACTGACTTGCGATGCTTCACCATATGGAATTGGCTCTGTTCTTGCTCATCGTCTGCGAGATGGCTCTGAGCGTCCTATTTCTTTTTATTCAAGGACTCTTTCAGATTCCGAAAGAAATTATGCCCAGATAGATACGGAGGCTCTGGCAATTATAGCAAGTATAAAAAAATTTCATGATTTCCTTTATGGACGACACTTTGAAATCTTTACGGACCATAAACCCCTACTAGGATTGTTTTCCTCTTCAAAGTCTACTCCAAACATCTTATCTCAAAGGATGGTTCGGTGGAACATCTTCTTAAATACCTACAACAACGATCTTATATACAAGCCTGGGAAAGAAATCGCACATGCCGATGCATTTAGTCGTTTGCCTGTCCAATTACTTAGCACTTCAGAAGAAGAAGTTGTTCTAATGATTGAAACGTTGGACACTCCAATAATACAAGCTAGTGATATTTCGAAAGATACAAAAGAGGATAAAGTCCTTTCCCGTATTTTACACTGGGCGTTAAGGGGTTGGCCTGCTGCGGTTGACCCAGAATTCAAAACATTTTTCAACAGGAAAGATGAAATTTCCTACATAAAAGGATGCTTAGTGTGGGGTCCAAGAGTATTGATTCCAAATGTTCACCAGTCAACAGTTCTAACTGCCCTCCATGCAAACCATCCATCATCGAAAGGACCGTTAAGCAATGTTCTACGTGCCAACAAATGCGACCGGATAATTCTCCAGCAAGCGGTTATAATTGGGAAGGTACAAAAAATCCCTGGTCTAGGATCCACATTGATTTTGCTGGTCTATTCAAAGGGAACTTATTCTTCTTGGTAGTGGATTCTTATTCCAAGTGGTTGGAAGTTCATCTAGTTTCTGCTACTTCCTCTTCATGTGCGATGTCAGTTTTGAGACAACTTTTTGCTACTCATGGCTTACCCGATATCATTGTTTCTGATAACGGAACAGCCTTCACTTCTTTTGATTTTAAAACTTTTTGTGAAAATAATTTAATAAAAAATTTATTTTCAGCTCCATTTCATCCGTCTACGAATGGGCAAGTGGAGCGAATGGTCCGCACTACGAAAGACTATCTGAAGAAAGTTACACAAGGAGATATTAAATTACGCCTTGCGAGATTCCTTCTGGACCAACATGTTACTCCGCATTCAGCAACCAGCCGTTCCCCTGCTGAGCTACTTTTTAACCGAAGGCCGCAGACTTACTTCGACAAACTTCATCCAGATGCCATATCCATACAAGCGAATTCAAAAATGGATATTTCAAAAACGCCACAGTATACTAATTTAGACCCAGTTTGGTATCGTAACTATACTGCTGCAGGACCAAGATGGATGCCCGGACATATGTCTGAGACGACAGGCCCAGTTTCAGTCGTTGTCAGTACTGATACTGGCCAAATGATTCGCCGACATGCAGATCAGGTACGACGTCGATCAACAGAGCAGGTGACACCCCAGAATGTAAATGAAACACCTATTATACCTGAACCGAATATTGAAGCAGCAATACAAGAACCTACAGAAACAGCAGATACGTCAATACCACAACGCTCAGAAAGGATCCAGGAATAGTTTGATCCAATCAAGGGCAAAGGAGTGTTGGGTGCAAACTATAAATGTTGAAACCCTGAACGTAAATTGATCGAAACAAAATCGACCTGTCAAACAAGATATCGAAGGATATCACTTCCTATTCATCTTCGTTATCAACCGGTCGAATTTATATAATTGCGCTTTAACACAACTTGAAATATTGTATTATTTTAATCTAAAAGTATTTTATGAATCATTTATATTTTAACTAAATAAAATCAATTTTAAATATCCGCGTTCTTACTTCTTTGAAACATAAAAAACGCTGTTCTCTCTCATGAAATTATCGTAGATGATAATAGAAATGATGATTTATTTGTTGGTGCTTCTACATCTGGGTTAAATGCTACAGCTGCTGTTGGTGTGCTTGCAATGTTGGCAAGCCAAATCGATGACAGCACTCTCAACAACAAACCGGTTTTGAGCGCCGATGTGGCTTTGCCTCTTGGAACTATCGTGGATGGTAAGGGAAGTGAAGAGCTTTTTGATTCTTTTTCAATTGTGCTAGAAGCTGCTGCTGCCACAGAAACAAATCAATGCATCCCTGTTGATGCGATTGTTGGTGAAGGAGGTGGAAATCAAAACAAAAACAAAACATCTCTTGATGACGTCGTTGATGTTAGGACTATGACTGCACTAAATGGCGATGCCGAGCATAGTGCTTTAACAAAAAATGCTTTGAGTTCTCAAATTTTCATAGAAAGCAGTGTTAGCATGAGTGAAAACGTTGATGTGGATAAGCCCCTTATCACCAATATGAGTGAAGCTGACGACATAGTACATCCTCTCATTGTTATCTCTGAATCTGAACCTATTGTTGAGATAAATAACAATGTTTGCAATTTGGAAAAGACTAAGAGAAATCTTAAATGTAAACAAAATTCTAATCAAGAACTTATTGGGACAGGTTGTAGCTCTCTCAATGCATTGACTTTTTCTAAGTGGTTACATGTTACGAAATTCAATGTGAATCCTCATCCGGATGATCTTATAAATTATATCTCAGTCCGTTCTAATATACCTTCTAATGCCTTCAAGTGTTTTAAATTAATAAAAAAGGGCATTTCCCTATCAGATATTAAATACATACATTTCAAACTAAGTGTTCCATCTGACTGTTTTGACCAGCTTATGAGTGATGCTTCGTTATGGCCCTGGGGCGTTAAAGTGAAGCCATTTATTAATTATCCAAAAAACGACAGAGCTCCCCTGTCTATAAATAACCTAACATCGTATGCTGCCGATAAAGATGAAAATATCGATTTAAATGTTGCTGCTGTTGCTGATGGATTGCCAACGACTTTATCAAGTAGATTTGAAAATTTATCATTTTATTATCAAAATGTTGGTGGGTTAAGAACCAAATTAGATCAAATTTTTGTTTTATTCTCTTCATTTTCATGTTTCATTTATCATTTTATTATCAAAATGTTGGTGGGTTAAGAACCAAATTAGATCATATTTTTGTTTCATTCTCTTCATATGATATTATTATTTTAACTGATAGTCATTTGAATACTGAATGTTTTCCTAATTTTTATAATGTATTTAGAAAAGATAGATCTAAGTTAATTACAGGGATGGAAAGAGGTGGAGGAGTATGGTTTGCAATTCGTGCTACACTAGCATGCAGTCAAATAAACTTGGTATCAAACACTTCCAACTCAGACCTGGATATTGATCAACTTTTAGTCTGTGTTAAAATAGGTGAATCAGAGTTATTTATTTTTGTTAGCTATATTCCTCCTAGAAGTAATTTCGATCTTTATAACGCCCATTTAAATAATCTTTAGTTAATTTCTTTTCTTTTTATATTTGGGCTATTTTGGTCAATTTAAATTTTTATGCAAATAAAAACAAATACATACATTTTATCCCGACGTTTCGCTGGATTTTCTCATGATCTCCAGGGGCGTTTATTTATCTACATATATAAATTTTATGTTCGATGTAAATCAAAACACAATTTTGGATTTTAAGATAACTTTAAGAGCAAGAGCTCTTTCTTTATTAATGTCTTCTTAGAATCTAACTCTACAAAATATGAAGTATCCTTATTTATACATTTTCTATACTTAATGTAAGGCGTCGTTTCCTGTTTGGTTTTTATTATTGTTTTTTGTCTCGTCCTGGGTCTATCCTTCTTTATTACCTTTCCTTGAAATGAACAAAGGTTGATGAGGCATCCCTTTGTTCTTGTGTTGTATTGAACTATGTTGGTACATCTGTTCTTAATTACTTTCATATGTTTAAAAGATAGTTTCTTTATTAAGATGAGCTGCTGCCATAACTCCTCCCTCCTTAGTCTTCCTTCAGTTCGTTTATGACTGGAGGTAGATTTATTTTAGTTTTATTTTGAATTTTTATTTTGTACAATATTATTATTACAATGATCGCAATGATTAATATAATTGTTGAGAAACTAAAAATATACTGTGTTTCCTTTTTATTTTTTATTTCTATTATTTTTTTTAAGTTATCAATGGATTCATACTTGATTTCTTCTAAATATTCATTTGAAAAGTTAAAGTTTAATACAGGTATTATTTTTTCTTCTTTGTAATACTTTCTATTCAGTTCTCTGCTTTTATTTAGTAATTTCCTTCTAATATATAATTTAAATTATTACAATTTTGCTGTATTTCGGTTTTTTCCAGATTCTTAATAATTAAATATTTTTCTTTTTCTATTATAACATTTTTTCCTTTGTATTCTTTAGTTTTGCATTTCATTTGTTTGCTTATTAATATATTTTCTATACAATCGTCTTTTAATATTTGTAAAATTTTTATTTCTTTTGTTACATAATATAATGTTTTATTTAATTCTAAAAAGTTATTTGTTTATGAATCTATAATTTTATTATTAATCGGAAAGTTTTGAATATATATTTTATTAAACTTTTGGTTGGAATATTGTGGAATTAATACAATTACTAATATATTTTCTTTGTAAGTTGCTAAATTGATTTTTAATTCTTTCAATTTTTCAAATGTGATATTATTCTCTTTAATTTCTTGGCTTGTAATTATGTCTTGTGTTAATATTCCTGTTCTGCTTGTCAGTATTACGTCTTCTATTTTTCCTAAAGTTCCTTTAATTTCTTTTATGTTGTTATTGAATTCTATTTCTATACGAAGGTTATCAATATTATTACATCTATTTTTTAATTTATTTATTGTTTCAATGCCTTGGTTCATCAAGGCACTTAAAGTTTTAAATTGGTTATTAAAATGATCATTTATCTTTATTTGTTTATTTAAGTTATCTATGGCATTATGATTATTTTCTTCCACTGTTTTAAGTTGGTTTTCTATTTCTATTCTATCACCGTCATCCATTGTTCCAAATATGAATTTTAAGATAATACCTCCTAAATTTATTAATCCTCTTTTAATTATATGATGTGGGATTAGCAAATCAATTTTTTTTCTAATTTAATTATTTCACTTAATTGTTTATAATGTTTTTCTGGCATTATTTTATATTGTGCTTTTAATTGTTCGATTAGTCCTTTATAATCGGTTAAGTTGATTAAATGTATCATGGTATTATATTTTTTTATGAGTTCTACCTTTTCACTTTCTATTATTAAAAAATCTTGTTTAATTTCACTAATTTGTATTTCCTGCGGTCGTACTACCGTTATTTGCTTGTAAAGAATAACCATTAGGAGTATCACTACTGCTTTCATATTGGATGGTCGCGAATTTTTTCTTCCTCCTGAATTGGTCTTTCTGCAAAACATGTGTTCGTACGTGTGGTATTATTGTAACTTTCTTGTCTTTTTGTTTTATAACTTTTGTTTT
The DNA here is from genome assembly GCA_946251815.1 of Dasysyrphus albostriatus. Lineage (NCBI taxonomy): Eukaryota > Metazoa > Arthropoda > Insecta > Diptera > Syrphidae > Dasysyrphus > Dasysyrphus albostriatus. The sequence goes on along the minus strand of OX276335.1, from coordinate 160,797,601 downwards.
TTTATGTTTTGTTTTTAGTTTATCAAATCGCTCGAGATTATTTATTTTAGTATAGTAAGGATTAATTTCCTTATCACCCCTATTTTTATTTAATTTCTTTAATATTTTTTCTTTATTACTTTCTATCCTTTCGCGCACTAATTTAATAGCAACTCTGTTTAAATGTATGTCTACTGGTTTTTCCTTAGTGGTCAAATGTATTGTTTGATTATAAACCTCTACTGCCCGTAAAACGTTGTCGACTAAATTGTCTGATCCTTCTAAAATCCTTAAATGCTCATTTAGCGTGCTGTGCACTCTTTCAATATCTGAGTTTCCTGTGTGCCTGTGTGGGGTTGTGAAATGAATTTCTATCTCTTTCTCTCTAAAGTATTCTTTTACTGTATAGGTCTGAAATGAGGGATCGTTATCTAGTACGATATATTTTGGCCTTGTCATATATGTAAAGATTTTTGTTATGGTATTTAATAAATCTTTTTGGTTCTTTGTTTTCAGTTTTTCTACACATACAAATTTGCTGAATTTGTCTATGCATGTGAGATATTTTATAGCGTGGGAAAGTATCCATATATCCATGTGATAATATTGATGTGGACCTTCTGGGGTGATTGTTTTCTCGTATGGGAGTTTTATTGGATTTCTTTCTATTTTAAGATTACAAAGTTCGCAATTGTTAATTACTTTTGTTATTAGTTCTTTCATATTTGGTGAATAATATTTTCTTTTTATTTCTAAATAAATTTTTTCAATTCCTGTATGATTATAATTTAAGTGTATTTTATTTATTTCTTCTTCAGTTTCTGGAGTTTTAATATCAATTAAAAAGGTGTTTGTCCTAATAAGTTTCTGATTATTATGATGTAATTTCCAATAATCTTGGAATTCTAAAAATGATCTATCTTCTACCGTGTATATACAGTTTATTATGTTTGTATCATATTCTTTTATTATGTATTCATAGGTTTCTTTGCTGAAGTTTTTTCTGATTATTTTTGTCCTTCTTTTTCCTGGGAATGGGAAAGTTATCTCTTCTATGTTATTTTCACCTTTTTCTAATATTATTTGTCTTTTGAATGTATTTAAGGGTTTCTCTGTGATTGATATTAGATTGGAACTATCTGATATTACACTGTGTCTGGTGCTAACTAAATCTTCTTCCTTTTCTAATGCATTTATTGTATCTATGGTATCTTATACATTGGCGGATACAGGGGCGGGGGGGTCATGGGGGTCATGACCCCCCCCTGGGGCTTTTCCCAGATATAAAATATTAGACAGATGAATTCAATCATAAACAAAAAATTTCACTACTCAAAGGATCCGCTTTCAAATTTATTTTAATTAAACGTGCGTATTTAAAGAGTTAAAACACGAAAATCAAAGTAAAAAGTACATATCGTGGCTTTCTGTCAAAACAAATTTGAAATTTGAAAAATTGGTTAGAAGACACAAAACACCGATTTAAAAGGTAATAAAATGGAATTTTAAGATAATGAAAGGTTTTAAAACTGGTTGATAGAGCCAAAAGAAACCATGACACAGTTACTAGACATTGATATTCGAATTCACTAATTCTTGTTGACCAAAAGTACATTAAAATGTCATTTAAGGACTTGCTAGGTTTTGACAGAAAGCCGACGATGTGTACATCGTTCGTGAAAAGTTGAAAAAATAATTCTTCTGCCAGAAAAACAATAAAAGATTTCATTTCAAGAATAATTCAGAACTCTACTTTTTGTTTTACCGTAAAAATAATTTGAAATTGATTTGATGATTTTGTGAACATTTCTGACACCGTACACGGAATCAGATGACAAATTTCATGGCATATCGTATGTGTACTCTTCGAAAGGTTACTGGTCATAAAAGGGCAGGTAGTAACAGTAGATAATTTTTCAGACATAGAATTTTCAAAAAGTAATACTGAACCATGAAAGAACTTTGAAAATTCATTTAAAAAAATGTATGTCACCAATGAATCTAGGTGACCTTTAATAACAATTTAGTGACCTTTGAAAAGAAATATTTGTTTCTTAAGATAACCTTAATAAGGTACCTAAACATTTTTTTCAGTGACCTGGAATGACTTAAAAAAAAAAAACTTTAAAATCCCTTTAGAGCAAATCCACAACCAATTAATGTAGCTAGTTGACCTTATCAACGGCCTTTTGAATTGGGCACAAATTACAAAACCGTGCAAATGAAAAACTCGCATTCGAGATCTTGCAAATAAAAATCCCGCTAATTATGTGACCACTCAATTTTGAGCAGGTATTCGAGATTTTGGTTGACATTTGCAAGATTGTAAGGTGAGAATGCTATGTTTTATTTTTACTTAGTGTGAGATATCATTTTTCAAGATCTATAAATAATGCAGTTTCGATATTTTAGATTTTGGTATCTTGCAAATTTCTCACGTGAAGTGCGAAACATTGGGCGGTACTTGAAAAACTTTTACAGTTGATTCAAAATTTTCAACTCAATAAATTTATAAAATTAAACTTTTTGGACTTTTTACTGATCGCATACACTCTTTGCAAATATCCTAAATGACATATCGCTTGCTTAATCTCAAAATCAAGGTCAAGCAACCACTAGGCAACTAAGTTGTTAATTGCGATCAACTTTTAGTTCTAGCACTTAAAGCATAGAGCAACTCGAAGACATGAGTGGTAGCAAGACTTTTTTTATGGAAAAACTACCTCATTTTACTTCGTTTTCCCAAGACTGTAATTGCTTACGCTTTCCCACTAACTTGGGTGCACCATTTTGGGAATACAATGTTTTTTATTTTGTAATTTTGACGTTTCATGAATTTGTTTTTTTCGGGGGATGTCATTAAGGAAAGTGGTAAGTATAACAAAAGTAGCTTCTAGTTGCCAGACAAAAGATCAAAATAGATCTTTGAGAATAAATACGATCTTATTATAAATGAGTTAAGATTTTAAGGGCAAAAATAAACTTTTCCTAAACAATATTTTTAGTATCTAGCGGCATGATGGTTCTGGCTTTAATTCCTTAATTAATTAATTTATTAAAAAAAAATATTTTCAATGGAAATAAAATGTACGGCTGTATTGCAGGTACCTGCTCTGATGTTCAAGTTGCCTGTAATTAAGAACTTTTAAAATATGCCAGTAATTACATATATAACGAACATAAAAATATATAAAATAAGGGCATTTAAATTGTTCTTTTAATTGTTTAACAACTTTTCAAATAGCTTAAAGCTTGAAACCAATTTGATAACTTGAAGAAATATGAATATAAGCACAAAAAAAATAAAAATCGTTGTAGCGATTTTCTCAAAAAGCTATTTTTATATTAAATTTAATAATAATTAATTTTAAAATACATTTATAAACTAGTTTCAAAACAATTCATCAACGCGTTTCTGAAATATTGAATTTTCAAAACAAAAATGAATACCTTCTTAAAAGACCAACATTTATTTTTTTATTTTGATATGCAATATTATTGAGATTTTTATGGAGCTTTTGCGTGCAAATTTTGATTGAAATTCTTTGAACAAATCGAAGTTCAAAAACCCTTAAATGGCAGGTATCGTTATTAACAGTTTTTCGGATTTTTTTTCCAGAATGTTCACCATACCTACAGTAATCTACTGTTTTTTATTAAATTCGTTGAAACTGCTCTTCAGATAAATAAGCTTTTTCTTAATGGTTGTATAGCAAGTACCGTAATTTTGAAAGGTACAAAATATCCCCTCCGAAGAATTAAAAAAAAAATTATTTAAAAATTTGAAGAAAATCGCTTCAGTGGTTTAGGCTTTAGCTGTAGGTTGTCAAAGAATAGACAGACAAACAACCAGACAGAATTATGCCACCCACTTTGCTCGAATACAAAACTTGCCTTATATCGTAAGTAAAAATTATTTTTGGGTGCATTACTTTATTGAAATTTTAAGAAACGTGACCCCCCCCTGGGGCAAAGTCTGGATCCGCCCTTGATCTTATATCGAAGTCATATTCTTCTAATTTGATCTTCCATCTTTGTAACTTACTATTAGGTTCTTTAAGATTATGCAATCATGCTAATGGTCGATGATCGGTTAATATTTTAAATCTTCTACCGTAAAGATAGTGACGAAACTGTTTCGTTGCCCATACTATTGCTAACAATTCTTTTTCTATCGTTGAATACTTACATTCATGTTTGTTTAAAGTTCTACTTGCAAATCCTAATGGCCCATGGTTTTGACTTGCAAAGTTACTTGCATCTGTAGTTAAAGTAAATTCTTTTGAGAAATCTGGATGTTTGTTTATGAGTGTGTCTTGCATCGCAAGTTTTAGTTTCTCAAATGAGTCTTTATACTCTCTGTTTTCTATATTGATTTGGCTATCTTTCTTAAAGCAAAGTGTCATAGGTTTTATAATATATAGTCATTTCTAAATTTTCGGTAATAAGTTGTTAATCCTAAAAATGATGGTATTTCTTTTATAGTTGTGGGTATAGGGAATTTTTGTATTATTTTTAGTTTTTCAGGATTTGGTTTAATACCTTCTGGAGTTATTATATGTCCTAAAAATTCACTTTCTTTCTTTAAGAAATCGCATTTGTTAAGAGATACTTTTAAATTTACGCTTTGGAGTTTCTTGAATACTTTTTCGAGAGAAGAAAGATGTTCTTCTAGTGACGTGCTAAATATTATTATATCATCTAAATAAACATAACATGTTTTTCCTACAAATTCTTTTAATACCTCGTTCATCATACGCTGAAATATCGCCGGTGCGTTTTTGAGACCGAATGGCATTCTAGCGAATTCGTAATGACCTGATAAAGCAGAGAATGCAGTTTTTTCTCTATCTTCTGGTTTTACCTCTATCTGGTAAAATCCTTTTGTCAAATCTAATGTAGTAAAATAATTTGCTCTTCCCATTTTATCTAGAATATCTTCTAACGGGTGATTTTTTAGCTGGTTTGGTTTTGGCAACACTGGTTTTGACAGCTGACGTGTGTTTAGTACCTTGTGTCACTGTCAAACAGCTTCAGTTTGGTTTGCAATTTAACTATGGATCGTCTTACAAATGAACAACGCTTGCAAATTATTGAATTTTACTATCAAAATTCGTGCTCGGTTCGAAATGTTCATCGCGCGCTGCTTCCATTTTATGGTCGGCATTCTCGACCTTCTGAGCAGTCTATTCGGAAGATTGTGACCAAATTTCGCACCAAATTTACTTTGTTGGACATTAAACCACCAACACGTTTACGTACTGTGCGTAGTGAAGAAAATATTGCGGCCGTATCAGCTAGTGTGACAGAAGACCGCGAAATGTCGATTCGGCGCCGTTCCCAGCAGTTAGGCCTTTGTTACAGCACTACGTGGAAAATTTTGCGGAAGGATTTGGGCGTAAAGCCTTTTAAGATACAGCTGGTGCAAGAACTAAAGCCAGCCGACCTACCACAACGCCGAATTTTTGGTGAATGGGCTCTTGGAAAGCTGGCCGAGGATCCGCTTTTTTATCGAAAAATTGTGTTCAGCGATGAGGCTCATTTTTGGTTGAATGGGTACGTAAATAAGCATAATTGCCGCATTTGGAGTGAAGATCAGCCAGAAGCATTGCAACAGCTACCAATGCATCCCGAAAAAGCCACTGTTTGGTGCGGTTTATGGGCCGGCGGCATTATTGGGCCATATTTCTTCAAAGATGATGCGAATCGCAGCGTTACTGTCAATGGTGAACGCTACCGAGCGATGATAACAAATTTTTTTTTACCCGAAATGGAAGTTCTTGACTTGCATGATATGTGGTTTCAACAAGACGGTGCCACATGCCACACAGCACGCGAAACAATGGCGCAATTGCGAGGCGAGTTTGGTGAACAGTTAATTTCACGTTTCGGGCCGGTCAATTGGCCGACTAGATCGTGCGATTTGACACCATTTGATTATTTTTTGTGGGGGTATGTCAAGGCTAATGTGTATAGGGACAAGCCCGCTTCGATTGACGCACTGGAAGCCAACATCCATGCATTCATTCGTGAGATACCGGCTGATATGTGTGAAAGAGTATGCCAAAATTGGACTCAGCGGTTGGGCTACCTGAGACGCAGCCGCGGTCAACATTTGCATGAAATTATCTTTAAACATTAAATTGCAAAGTTTAAACTATCGATTCAAATAAATATTTTATTCATTTTTTCGAATTTTTTGTGTTTTTTTTTTTTAAAGTTCTAAACCTCTTAAAAAATCACCCGTTATTATTAGTATAGGGAATTTATCCTCTTTGGTGACATTATTTAACTTCCTATAATCGATGACAATTCGCCATTCTTTTTCTCCTGTTTTATCTTCCTTTTTAGGTACTATACATATTATATGGACTAGTGCGTTTTACTATTATTTTTTGTTTTAATAAATCATCTATCTGCTTATCAATTTCTTTTTTATGAACTTCTGGATACCTATAAATTCTGGTAAAAATTGGTTGATCACTTGTTGTTGCTAGTTTATGTTTTACGTGAGATGTGAAACTTAGATCATCTCCCTTGTGAAAAAATGTTTTTTCATTGTTTTTTAATAATTTTTTTAAATTTCTATGCTCTCCGCATTTAAATGGTCTAACCTTTTATTTTCTAATTCGTCGAATATAGAAATTTGTGGTTCTATATTATTAAAGTGATTTATTTCTTTTTCATATTCTTTTTCTTCGTCTATACTGAAGAATAAAGGGATTATTTCACTATTTAATTCTAAAGTTTTTGTTTTAAAATCAATCTTACTTTGGTTTGGGATTAATATATTATTTCCTATAATTCCATTGAAATTTTGATTGAAATCAAATATTTGGAATACACAATCTTCTACGACATTGTAAATAAATTTTTCTTTAGGTATTTTTATTTCTTCATTTATTATAACTGGAGTTCCAGCAGTTTTTATAGTTAAAGGTTTTTCTCTTTTTATAATATAGTCTTTTGGGGCATTATTTCTACTAATTAAATTATTCGTTGCTCCCGAGTCTATTAACATTCGAATAATTTGTTTGTTTTTTACTAACTTAATAAAGGGCAATTCGGTTCCGGAGGTTCCGAGGCTGGATACCGAAAATTTTGATTTGTTCCTGATTCTATTTCATTATTATTTTCGTTATTAGAATGGTTTATTTGTTGAGGTTGTACTCTTTTTAGTTGACTACTAGTGGGATCTATTTCCATTTGTCTTACACTCTGACTTCTGTTGTAATAATTGGGATTGTAATTATTACCTTTGTAATTGGGATTTCTATAGTTATGATTGGGATTATTATTATTTTAATAATTGAATGGTGGTTTGATATATACTGGATTTTTTGGTTGAAAATTATTTTGATAAGATTTTTGTGGTATATTGTTATTAGGTTTGTTAAGTTGGAATTTTTGGTCTTTAGGGGAATATAGTTTCTGTGTTTTAGGTTCTGATCTTTCTTCCCTTTTTTCTTCTATGAATCCTGCTTGAGTAAGTTCGTGTAATGCTGCTTGTAAGCTAGCTGGTTTAAGTGAGAATAATACTGTTCTCATATGAGTAGGTAACTTTTCTTTAAAGGTATCTAATGCAGTTTGGTTATTATGAGATATCTCATGTGCCTTTTTTTCTTGCACTGTTTTCTGATTTAATTCACACAAAGTTCTCTGTATCTCATTATAAAATGTTATTACATTGTTTTTGTAACTTATTTGCCTAAGGTCGTCATATAATTGAAAGCTGCTTTTGAATCCTCCAAAATTACTTATTAATAATTCTTTTATGTCTACCCATTTCTGTAGATGTGCATGAATTTCTACGCATCTTTTTGCTTTGCCTATCAATTTTGATTTTAAAATATTAATGCACATTAATTGTGATTGGTCGTCATATTTATTTAATGTTGGAATAATTCCGTCTACATTAGTTATGAACGTATATATGTAAGTCTTCTCGTCTACCGCCAATCGTACTTAATTTCTCGATGTACTTAAGTGGGTTTAATGTCAATGATAAAGCCATTTTAATATTTTCTTTTTTAATAATTTTTTCAGAACTACTTTCAATATTTTCACAATTATTTTTCTTAGAATTAGTACTTAAATTATTCTTACAACTTTCTGGTATCAATGCTTCTGATGTTTTTTAATTGTTCGTCTTCTTCATCCGTTGTGCTTCCTTCTTCATCTGTGAATCTAGAATCGGGTTTTGGTAGTTTCTTCTTTTTGACTTTATATAATAATTTTTTCATCTGCTTGGCTCTAATTAGTTTTTCCTCTATGGAACTTCGTAACATTAGTCATTTACGTTGACATTGGGTATTAAACTAATTCACTTTGTAGTTTTTCTTTATCTGCTTTAAAGAATTCTACTTGGTTTTGTTCTTTATCTAATTTAAAGAATTTTTACCTAAACTCTGGGTTCACTAGAGTGTATAGATTTTTATGAATTTAATTACTATTTTCGATAGAGTATTCACAATTAAAAATTTTAACTTTATGGTTTATAAAGTGTTTCTTACTTAGATTTTCACTGATTTAAACTTCAAGTTCATTAAAGTGTTCACGGAAATTTGTAATTTATACTTAAACTCTGGGTTCACTAGAGTGTATAGATTTTTGTGAATTTAAACACTATGTTCGATAGGGTATTCACAAGAAAAAGGATTTTAACTTTATGGTCTATAAAGGGTTTCTTACTTTGATTTTCACTGATTTAAACTTTAGGTTCATTAAAGTGTTCACGGAAAATTTTATTTTGTGCGTGACGATTTTCGTTCGAATCACTAGATAGCTATTTTATTTTTTATGTAGTATACTTGTACATTTTTCGATAGCTATCCTACCGACTGCGCCAATTTTATGTTCGATGTAAATCAAAACACAATTTTTGATTTTAAGATAACTTTAAGAGCAAGAGCTCTTTCTTTATTAATGTCTTCTTAGAATCTAACTCTACGAAATATGAAGTATCCTTATTTATACATTTTCTATACTTAATGTAAGGCGTCGTTTCCTGTTTGGTTTTTATTATTGTCTTTTGTATCGTCCTGGGTCTATCCCTCTTTATTACCTTTCCTTGGAATGAACAAAGGTTGATGAGGTATCCCTTTGTTCTTGTGTTGTATTGAACTATGTTGGTACATCTGTTCTTAATTACTTGAACTATGTTGGTACATCTGTTCTTAATTACTTTCATATGTTTAAGAGATAGTTTCTTTATTAAGATGAGCTGCTGCCATAACTTATATATATACATAAATTGACAATTTCTTAAAAATATATCTATTAATTATTTAAACTTACATTATATTTATTGCATTTTTAGTTTTAAAAATTGCATCTTCCCAACACTTAACAGCAAAAACAAAGGCAAAGACAAAATTTTGATAAATAAATAAATAAATGAATAAAAATGAGAACTAGTTAGACACTTTAACACAAAACATAAATATCACAGAATGGCAATGTTGTACACAGAGTTGGTATTATCGATGTCTTCTTTCAGGTTCATGGAGAATTCTCTTTTCTGTTGGATACGTAGGCTCTCCAGTGTGTATCTCGTTTTTGTATTCCTCTCTTTGTCCAAGATCCTTACGTCATCGATGTTAGCTGTGTGTGCAGTTTGCAAAATGTGTTGTGATAGTCCAGTTGTTTCTCTTTTGTTTTTAATGCCCCCTTTATGTTCTGTCATCCTCGTCGTTAAAGTACGTTTCGTTGTTCCAATGTAGACTAAATTGCACATTTCTCCCTCTTTTCCATTGCAACTGATCTGGTAGATTATGTCGTGTGTTTGTTCTTTTGGAATCGGTGTTTTTGTGTTGGTAAAAAGTTTGCAAAGAGTTTTGTTAGATTTATGTGCGAATGTGATGTTGTTTTCTTCTCTTATTATTTTGTACAAGTTTTTACTCTCTGTTAAATTTGGTATGTACGGAACTCTTGCAAATGTTGCAGGGTTGCTATCTGTTTTTTGTGGTGCATTATTGGTAGTTTTAGTGTTTTGTTGGTGTTTTTATATATTAGGTTTTTTATAATATACGTTGGAAAATTGTTCATTTGCAGTATTCTATATATTTTGTTTTCGTTTTCTTCTTTAAATTGTATGTCGCTGATTTCAAAGATTTTATGTATTAAGTTTTTTGCTGTGTTTATTTTTTGAGTCATTGGTTGAGTGGAATGAAAGTTTATAAGCCGTCCAGGTGATGTTGGTTTTGAGTACTAGTTGAAAGTTGTTTTTTGATTATTCCGGATAAGTGAGGTGTCTAGATATGGTAATTGTTTGTTATTTTCTATTTCTATTGTAAATAGGATTTTCGTGTGGTATTGATTTAATGTTTTTAAGATTTTTTCTTGGTCTTTTTGTTGGATTATAGCAAAAATGTCGTCCACATATTTGGCAATAAATTTGATTTCGATCTTTTCTATTTTCAATTCTTCGAAGGCGTTATCAAGAAGGTCGTCTAAAACTATGTCCGCAATTGAGGGTGAAAGGGGATTCCCCATGGGCATACCAAATGTTTGATGGTAGAGCACATTGTTGAATTCAAAATAATTATTGTCTTTCAAACAAAACTCCAAAATCTTCAAAAATTGTCGCTTGGGTATGTTGGTTTGGTGTTGTAATTGGTCCCATTTTTTCATTATTATCTTAATGGCCAGATAAGTTGGTATATTGGTAAAAGCGAGACTACGTCAAATGATACAAAAATGTGACCTTCTTCAAGTACAACAACTTTCAATTTTTCTTTCAACTCAAAAGAGTTTTTTATGTTGTATTTTTCAGAGATGGTACCTCTCAACTTTTGTCCAATGAACTTGGACAGTTGGTAGCAAGGAACGTTTACTGATGACAATATTGGCCTTGGAGGGTTCACTTAATGGGTTTTTGGTAGTCCATAGAGTCTTGGTGCTTTTGCTGTCGAACAATTCAATTTATTTTTTTGTTTTTTTGCCACTTGTCTATTATGTTATTTTGAAAAAGTTCTTTGATTAGGTTGTTGTTTGTTTTTTGTAACTCTTGTGTTGGGTTAGTTCTGATTGTTTTGTACGTATTTTTGTTAACTAGCAGTTCCATCATTTTATGTTTGTATTCTTCTTTATACATGACAACTGTTTTGCTACCTTTATCTGCAGAAGTTATTATTATTTCATTTTGGTGATGTCTTAAAAAATTTTGTATTTTCTGGTATATTTTAAGTATGAATTTTTCCTTAGTTGAATTTTTAATTCGTCGTTTGTGTTCAGAAATTTTGTTGGCTATTTTAAATCTGGCAATATCTTTCTCTTTATCGTCTTTTATTCTTTGAATGAATAGGTGAGAAATTTCTTTTATTAACCGGAAGAGCAAATTTTTTCCCCATGGATAATAACTATTTAACTTCGTTAGGAAAGAGAATATTAGTTGTATTAACTGTGATGTACTCAGTCTTATAGTTAGAAGTGAACTGAACTTTTATTTTCTCTTTCTTAATACTATTTTCCAATTAGTTGTATAATATCAGTCTTACAACTTTTCAAAAATGTATTAATGTCTATAACCCCCTCATCGGTATTTTCTAATGATTACGTTTCCACTTTACCTTCAAAACAATGCCTTATTCTGTTAAACCGTGTATTAATAACTGGAACTCTACTTTTTCTCTTATGATCATTGGTTCTACTGTAATGTGACCATTCAGAAGTACTCACGTCTATTTCACAAGTAACGCATCTACGAGTACGTTTTTTCAGTGCGTTTGGCGAAGATGGAGGATCATCATTATCAAGAAATTTTCTGTTATTATTAGACTTTTCGATTTCATTATTAATTGCCAGATTATCGGAGGGGTTGTTCATATGCTTCTTACGGAAGTGTTCCTTCATTGAATCCGTTCGCGTATACGTTTTTTCACATTGAGGGCATTTTATCTTATCACCATATACAGCTTTTATATGCCTGTTAAGAGTACACATTTGCATAAATTTGCTACTGCATACGTTACAAACAAAATTCGCCATTGTATTATATTAACTTTACAGATTATACCGATTGCAAAACACACACTTTTTGGATAACTTTTCTTAGATATGAATATTCTACAAATATCTTTAATAAAATTGAAAAACTGAAATGGAACAATGTTCTCTACTCACGATATGGAATAATACTGTTAATTAGTTAGCATAACATTTCTACTTTTATATTACGATAGAAATACGAATTCAATCAAGTCACCCGCATACTATCTATAAAACATACCGAGAGATTTTTTTTTTTTTTTTTTTTTCATAGTTCTGCGATTGAGATACTCTATAAAATAAAAACGAGGGGCTGAACTCTGAGGGAGGAGTCATTTCATAAGTAGCACCTTACCGCACACCTTACGTGTTTCAACATGAAAATTGTAAAAATGTTTGTATGGGAAAGGTGAAAGGATCATTCTCACCCCATGATAATTGGAAAAAAAATTTTTGTGTGGAGGAGATTAACTATCATCGTTCTCACCCTCAAATACCCCTATCATTCGAACCAATGGTGTGTATGTGTGTGTGTGTGTGTGTGTGTGTGTGTGTGTGTGTGTGTGTGTGTGTGTGTGTGTGTGTGTGTGTGTGTGTGTGTGTGTGTGTGTGTGTGTGTGTGTGTGTAAGAAGATTGGGTGAGGGTACTTCTATAAATAAGAAATGATTTGGTGATGATCAGAATAGTCGATTTCAAGAAGCTACACAGTTAACATAACTACTAATATTATACATAATGATTAATTCCGATGAAGCAGAATACTCCGTTTTTACTCTGGATGATTTCGCTGCTTTTGAAGCAAATTCATTAACCATAGCCAGTGGATTCAAGCTAACAAAGAAGCTATCGGAGTTGGAAATGGGTCTAAAATATAACATTTATACCTTGCGAAAGGTTACGACACGGTGGGCTGATAGAATCGTAGCGGATCTGGGCGAATATACGGTAAGATAAAATTTTTCTCGTTCTGCTTCCTTTATAAAAAATACTTGAAAATTATTTTTTTTTCTTATAGGTCTTTTTACCGATAAGATACGCAAAGCTGTCCACAGAAAGCATATTATGAAGTGGAGGAGGCTCTTAGGCTTTAGAGATAACATATCAACGTGGATCAACGTTTGAGCTGAAATTTACAAAAATATAAATAATTTTATGTTAATATAATTTATAAGCATATATATACATATATATGAATATATATATATATACCTATATAAATATATACATATAAGAAAAAGAAGCAAAATTAAAATTTTTAAAAATCAAATCTATTTCTTTTATTAATTTTACAGAATTTTGTTTTTATCGATCCAAGAGTTATGTTCTGGTGGGAATCCCAACCATTTTACAAAAACTTTATTTCCTCTCGTTTGTAGAACTTTTTCAACTAGATATACATCACCACAATCAGTTTTCAGCAGTTCTAGTTCATAAAAGCCTCCTTGAATAGGTTTTCCTTGAAAGTCTTCTAGAAGATATGTTAAAGGTTTTGTTGCTTGGACTTTTCTTATTTTAAAAACCTCAGTAGTCCAGTAGGGTGTATAACCTTTTTCGAATACATGTTTCTTGCTAATTCTTACGTTATCACCAACTTTGAATTTTCTTTTACTAAACACTTCTTTCTTATTTTTGAAAAGTGCTAACATTGACTTTGAGTTTTTCTTGTTTACATCTGCAGGTTTACATTTAATGGTTCGGTGGAAAGAATGATTATAATCACAAAGCAATTTCTTATAAATATTTATCCACTTATAGCTTCCATTGAAACTAAATTTTTTCCACATTTTTTCCTTATAGGTTCTATTAAATCTTTCAATAATTGAAGACTTCAATGAGCTGAATGTAGAATAGTGATTAATTTTATGTTTTTTCATCAAACTCTTGAAGTTTGTATTGAAAAATTCCTTTCCATTATCAGTCTGCAAGTTCTTTGGAATCATAGAAGAATTAGTAAATATTTCATCCATTCCTTTTGAAAAAGTAATGCATTTTTTGTTTTTCATTGAGACAACCCAAGCGAATTTTGATAAAGCATCAATAACTGTCATCAAATAATTAAATCCATTGTTTTGGTCGCTGTAAGGTATAATTTCAACCAGATCTGCTTGCCACAAGTCATCATATCCCTTTATGATAACATGACGACGTTTGAAATTTCGCCGTGTAGCCTTATGTAACTCTTCAACAACCTTTCGCTTATATTTAAAAAGAGTGACTTCATATAAATAAAACAAATCTTTTATATATTTTTATAAATGTATGCTTTTATTCCAATCTTTTATATAATAACATCAATTTCTTAATTCTAACCAAACGGTTTTCTACCATATAGCAGGCGCAAGTATCGGGTCCTAGCTTACATTGGTTGAATGTTGATGAGTTTTTAAAAAATCAAAAATGTTTTTAATTATGACTTTTGAGTCCATTTTTAAAGTTGGTGCTGGTTTAAGTGTTGAATGCTTACTAACAATTTTTTACTTTTTGTAAGAGGAATTAATGAAATCAAATTTCAATTATTCCCGCACAAAAAAAACTTTTAAATAAACACTTTTTATAAATTAAAAGAATTAAATTATTTTGTTTACGAACGGTCGCAAAAAAATTCGCAATTGACGATAGTTTTTTTTTGCTTCGTTTATGTCAAAACATTTGCCAAAAACTGGGCTACGGAATTTTATGGATGTAAAGGTGCACTTTCACTTTAAGGCTGATTTTTAGGGTGCGCTTATACTAATAGATTCAATTTTTTGTTTTTTTCAGTGAAAATATTCAGAAATTTAACTTTATTTATATGCTTAAACAACAAAATTCTTTATTAAATATATATTTTTATTGAAAAGTTGTCTAAAAAGGTTATTTTACCATAAATAATTTTTATTTTTTCAGGTTTTGAATTTAACTGATTCCTATTTTGAATATCGGAATTTCAGTTGAGGAAAAGTGAGCAAAACTGAGCCAAAATCCGATAAGTTATCATCGTATTGGTGTGGTTCCATTTAAAATGCATTGGGCAGCTAACACATGCTCAGCTATGTGGAGGAAATCCAATCAGTGTAGGGTGAAAGAGAAAAAGCCCTGAAGTCGGTTCTCTAGATAATATATGTACTCTATGAGCACAACAGTAACAACAACAACAAGTAGGTAATAGAGTTTTAGAAATTTTATAATTATATCCAAAAATCATTGTCATTATTGAACCAAAGGTGTGTTCAAGAAAATAATTTTATATTTAGATATACCTAGAAATACCGAAACCGCTTTACAAATTTTCAAAGAAAAACTTCCCGTTCACATGAGAACAATTCTTTATGCCTTAAAACCTGCCACAATGGAACAAGCTCTCTATGAACTTAAGGCCACTTTACACGATAATATAAGTCATATGACCTGTCATTACATTTTCTGTATGATTTCTCTTATGAGCTGTCATTTCAAGTCAAGTCATACTGTTATAATTTTTTTATGTTTACACGTCTTTACTTCGCCTTTGATTTTTCCTATGGTTATCTGTCAAAACCAAAATAAAAAAAAGTCATAAACAAATAAATTTTTGTGGAGCAAAACTACTTTTTATGAATTATCCATTGTTGTTTTCATTCAAAATAAATTTTTTTTGTAGAAATATTTTTACTTTCAATACTCTGAATTCACTACTTTCCATGAAAATAAAAAATCTCGTTTGACTTCTCAAATAGAATTAGCTGCAGTTCTAATGTCAAAAAAGTCATATACTCTTTGCTTTTGAGAAGTCATATGACATATATGAGTGTGTTCAGACGATATGGTATGAATTTTTTGACAGGTCATACGAGAAGTCATATGACTTCTAACAGGTGATTTTTTAAGAGGCTTAGAACTTTAAAAAAAAAAAAACACAAAAAATTCGAAAAAATGAATGAAATATTTATTTGAATCGATAGTTTGAACCTTGCAATTTAATGTTTGAAGATAATTTCATGCAAATGTTGACCGCGGCTGCGTCTCAGGTAGCCCATCCGCTGAGTCCAATTTTGACATACTCTTTCACACATATCGGCCGGTATCTCACGAATGAATGCATGGATGTGCGTCAATCGAAGCGGGCTTGTCCCTATAGACATTAGTCTTGACATACCCCCACCAAAAATAATCTAATGGTGTCAAATCGCACGATCTAGGCGGCCAATTGACCGGCCCGAAACGTGAAATTAACTGTTCACCAAACTCGCCTCGCAATTGCGCCATTGTTTCGCGTGCTGTGTGGCATGTGGCACCGTCTTGTTGAAACCACATATCATGCAAGTCAAGAACTTCCATTTCGGGCAAAAAAAAGTTTGTTATCATCGCTCGGTAGCGTTCACCATTGACACTAACGCTGCGATTCGCATCATCTTTGAAGAAATATGGCCCAATAATGCCGCCGGCCCATAAACCGCACCAAACAGTGGCTTTTTCGGGATGCATTGGTAGCTGTTGCAATGCTTCTGGCTGATCTTCACTCCAAATGCGGCAATTATGCTTATTTACGTACCCATTCAACCAAAAATGAGCCTCATCGCTGAACACAATTTTTCGATAAAAAAGCGGATCCTCGGCCAGCTTTCCAAGAGCCCATTCACCAAAAATTCGGCGTTGTGGTAGGTCGGCTGGCTTTAGTTCTTGCACCAGCTGTATCTTAAAAGGCTTTACGCCCAAATCCTTCCGCAAAATTTTCCACGTAGTGCTGTAACAAAGGCCTAACTGCTGGGAACGGCGCCGAATCGACATTTCGCGGTCTTCTGTCACACTAGCTGATACGGCCGCAATATTTTCTTCACTACGCACAGTACGTAAACGTGTTGGTGGTTTAATGTCCAACAAAGTAAATTTGGTGCGAAATTTGGTCACAATCTTCCGAATAGACTGCTCAGAAGGTCAAGAATGCCGACCATAAAATGGAAGCAGCGCGCGATGAACATTTCGAACCGAGCACGAATTTTGATAGTAAAATTCAATAATTTGCAAGCGTTGTTCATTTGTAAGACGATCCATGGTTAAATTGCAAACCAAACTGAAGCTGTTTGACAGTGACACAAGGTACTAAACACACGTCAGCTGTCAAAACCAGTGTTGCCAAAACCAAACCAGCTAAAAAATCACCCGTTATAATCGTGTAAAGTGGCCTTTAGTAGCGCAGGATTTCTTACTTGCCAATCCGGAAATACTGATAAAAAAATAAAAGAAAAATATTATAAACACAATATTCAAAAGGAACGTTATAATCCACATAATACTTTTAGGGAAAATCAGGGAAACTGGCAACCAAAACCATATTTTCCAATGCCAAATTTTGGCAATAATAACTATAATAATTACCAACAAAATAACAGAAATTATAATCCAAATAATAATGAAAACTATAATAAAAATCATAATCCAAATCAAAATTATAATAGAAACTATAATCCGAATAATTATCGACATCCATATCAAAGATTTGAACCTATGGAAGAAGATCCTAGATCATCTCAAATTAAAAGACTAGCAAAAACTACAAACTATGTAGAAGAACCAGATAACAAAAATGTAATTTTTCGTGTCTCAGCCTCGGATCAAAAACAGGATTACCCTTTTTTAAATTAAGTAAAGGTCAAACAACATATAAAAACCGTCGGAAATAACATTATAATTAATAAAGACGTCATCCATCATACCTAAAGATAAATTTATTTTTCCCGTAATTGAAGACTGTGAATTTCAGGTATATAACTTTGACGAAGAATATAACGGAATAATAGGAAATAATATACTTATCCCGAATAATGGAGAAATATATTATGCGAATAGCATACTTAAGTTAAATGGAACACATATACCTCTGTTTCTCAACGCAAATGAGGAACGTGAGTATAAAGAATCTATTAACTGTTTTACTAAAATCATTCCACAAATTTCAATCCTGGATTCAATAATTGAAAAAGGCTTAAGGACTACTCATTTAAATAAGGCAGAAAAAATTAAATTGCTCCAAATAATAAAGGATTATAAAACACTTTTTATAAAAGACACTATTTGTACGGTATAAAGTTCGTCATTAAGACTGACCACAGGCCATTAGTATGGCTTAGCAATTTAAAAGAACCAAACGGCACATTACAACGCTGGAAAATTAAACTTGAAGAATACGATTTCGAGATACAATATATTCAAGGAAAAGAGAATAAAGTGGCTGACGCCTTATCTCGAGTTAAAATAAATATGCTACAACAGGATGACTTAGCAACCATCCATAGTGCTGAATCAGATGATTAAAAACTTATTCCTATTGGTGAAAAACCGGTTAATTTATTTAATCGACAAATAATACTTGAAGTCAATGAAAATGATCATCAAGAAATTTTGTACCCACATGTTGGAAAAGAAAAATAATATTCAGTGGAAGAGAATACAAAGAAGAAGATTTTATAAATATAATTAAAGAAGTAGATACCACAATGCTTAATTGCATATACATCAAAGAAGATGAAATATTTAAAAATTCCAAGATATATGGAAAAAAAAATTCACTAAGTAATAAAATTTTACAAAAGAGCATGATTATATTAAAAGATATAAAAGAATTAGAAGCAAGAGAAATAATATTGAAAAACCATAAGAATCATAATCATACTGGTATTGAAAAAATATACTTAGAAGTAAAATGTGAATATTATATACCTAACCTCTAAAATTTAATTAATAAATAATAAACAATTGCTCAACAAGCATGGCAAGGGCAGAAAAAAATCCAATTAAGTTGCCATATGAGAAAACTGAAACTCCAAAAAGCCCAAATGATCATTATCATATCGATTTTTTGTTGGTAAAAGAAAAATATTTACGAGTATCATGTATTGACAAATTTTCTAAATTTGCAGCAATAGAACCAATAAAATCAAAAACTTATATAGACGTAATAAACGTTCTTACTGAAATATTCTCATACATGAAAAAACCAAATAAAATAACTCTTGACAACGCATTTGTTTCAGAAACACTAAGGAACTTTTAAGAAACTAACAAAATAACCACACATTATTGTACAGCAAATAGACACACCGGAAACTCCGATGTAGAAAGACTTCATGGTAGTTTAAATGAACAAATGAGAATCTTACAACAACTGCAAATATCCAATGAAGAAGATTTACCAATCAAACGTGCTACTAAAGCCGTTAAATCATATAATAACGTGATTAATCTTACTACTGAAGAAAAACCAATTGATGTGCATTTCAATAAAATAGACAACAAAATAATATATGCAAGAATAGAAAAAAATAAACTACGAAATCTAAACAAAATAAATATAGGTCGAAAAGATAAGGAAATAGATGAAAATCATATCAAAGTAACTAAGCCTGAGCAAATCAAAAATAAGGTCGCACCTAAACATAAAAAGATAAAAGTTACTAGTAAAAAAAATAAGAAATACAAGTTAGCCATAGGTAGTAAATTTAAAAGACAAAGAATAGAATAGAATAGCTCATAAAGATCAATTTCCCGTAAGAGAGAAATTTACACAAAATATCATTGATTATAGAACCAATGAAGATAACGCATCTAATATGGTGACATGTGATCCAAGTTCACATCCTGATGATAATTACACTAACCATACTCAACCAAGTACAAGCTGAATTAGAAACGATTGATTTAAATAAAGGAAATGGCTTTACTTTAATACAGTTAAAAGAATACCCATTAATTAAAAATTACGATACAATTCTTCACATAATAAGGGTATTCGTGCAACTTCGTAAAACCCCAGATAAGTTTACAAATTGGTTAAGTTTATCTTTTGGTTAATGAACTGTCAAGTTTTGTATGGGAAATGATTTACACAATTTGGTTAAACTTAACAAAGGATTTTGTTGCGTAAAATTAACCAAACTGGTTAAACTTATCCAAACGTCTTTGTGACTCTTACTCTGATTGAATTACGTAGCAATTTATCAAATGTTTAAAAAAGGTCGTTCATGCAAACTTTGGGTAAACTTATCATTTTACATAATTTGTAAACTTACGACGTTGCATGAATACCATTGATAAATTTAACCGAGTATAAAAAGAATATAGAAATTATGGAAAGAAACGTTAAGAGAATGTCTGAAGAAAATGATAGTATAGTAAAAAAATGTCAAAAATACGTAATGAGTTTGAATTTCTTTTACCCCATCCAAAACATAATAGACAAAGGAGAGTATTATTTTAACATTTAAAAATAATAGAAACAAATAGTCATAATGAAATTACAAATTTAAATAATCAAATATTTATCAATGATAAATTTAATACACAAATTAAAATATTAACTCAAACTTTGAATAATGAAACCTGTTCGGCGTTAAAAGCTTACTTGAAACAAAATGCAAGTTTGCACTCAACTCTTTTAAAATACTTGGGTAAAACTCTCTAAAAAAAACTCTCAAAATAAAACACATCTAAATCGCTTGCTGATAAAATTCCAGTGACGTTTTATTACTGCCCTTAACATAACCTTCGTTTTTCATCAATATCGTAAGTATTAAATGGTATACATTTTAGGGGACTGCTCCGAAAGTCAACCAGGTGGTCATGTCCAGCAGCTTGTAGGTTGATGTGTGTCGACAGCATCCAACATTCTCCCCCGCCAGTGAACGTAGTTTACGATTTGAGTTGGCATCAGACGCCTGCGCTGGTCCAGATGCATCACAAAGAGTTGGTTAAATCTTTTTATAAATGTATGGTTTGTCTCACATGCAAAGAGAGATTTTATTAATACTTATAAAAGAATATTAATTGAAGTTTAAAGAAAAAACAAGCCTTCAGTTATAATAAGCATAAATTTTAATTTGCCTATCGCCGCTTACAAAAAAACCCACATGAAACACGAACAGTGTAACATGGCCCAATTATTCTAACATTGTGCAAAGCTGACTGAAAAGAAAGTTGTTTTCCAGTCTCCTTCTGTTGAACCTCAGCCAACTTCACATTTCATATTGTCATTGGCCTCTTTTATGGTTGTTCGTGTTGGTTTGTTTTCTTTTTATAGTTTTATCGTTTTAATTTAATATATTGGATAAGGTAATTTTTATAAAATTTAAGTTATTTCGTGAGTGCAGTGTATGTTTGTGATGTGATTTTGGTTGGCTTCATGGTGCTTTTGACTGCTTTTTAAGACCCATTATTTGTACGTACTAAGTACGTAGTAGATACATGAGCGCCATTGAAGCTATGTTTTTTTTTTCTTTTTTAATATTTCGTTTGATATTTTACCTTGTTTGTCGCATGTGGTATTCCAGCACAGGAACAAACAAAATTATTGTTTTGGTGAATTGAGTATTAATTATAAAGATAATAATTAAATCGAATTCGATTCAATTAATGAATTTTGTGTGTAAGTGTGTATGTGTGTGTGATGTATTCTGTTTCTGATGGCTGCATAGATAATTTGTTGAATGTGAACGGGCATGATTGCCACCATGGGTGATTGCGAATGATGTGTTTTGATTTCCATTTTATGCGATAAGTTTAAATTAACTATTTAATTATTAATTCATGATTATTTAAGTTCGTAATTCATATTAATGAATTATTTTAAGATCTTTAATATAAATTTCTTTATTTTATTTACAGGTATTTCTTCCTTTATGGTTTCCTTTTTATTTCAGCTTTTCATTTAAATTTTTTTTTTTTTTTTTTTTGTGTCGGGTTTTAGATTTGGTTTTTGAATAATGGTGGATTGATTGTGTGTGTGTCGGATGTTTGTTAAGTTAATATTTTCCTTTAATTTACTTTTCCTTATGACTTGTGCAACTTGTTAATGATGTTTCATAAGATTTTAATTTAAGATTGTGTTCTGTTTTCCTTTTAGTAAATTTTCAATCATATGTTTCTTCCTCTTTCATCTTGATTTACTGTGTCGGTTTCTTCTTAGGTGGACTGTATATTTGTATTGACTATCTGCTTGTGTGAGTTAGGAATGAGTGACTGATAGACGATAACTGAGTGAGCATAGAGTGAGTGAGTGATTGAGTGAGTGAGGGAGTGAGTGATTGAATGCTGAGTGAGTGAGTAAATAATTTATTGATGAGTGAGTGAGTACTTGAATGATGAGTGAGTGATTGTATGGATATTCTTTTAAGAGTGAGTTTTATTTTGTTTAATTCATGATTTTACTACGCTTTACTGTGTTTTATTTTTCATTATAATTGTTAGTGGGTTAGTTTCTTCAACGTATTGCTTTTTTAGAGTTTTAACTGTATATATTTCGTTTCATGTTGTGTTGGGGTTTCCCTTTTAGATTATTGTGTCTTCGGTATTTGTGTCGTTTGATGGAAGTGGACATATTTTGGTTATGGGCCTTTTGAATTCCCCATTTTGGGTTTTTACTTTCACTACTCGGATGAGTTCATCTTCTCCAGGATAGGTTACTGTGATTCGAGCCATAAGCCATCTTGAGGGTGGAAGCCTTTCATCCTTGAATAGAACTAAATCTCCTACTTTTGGTTGTTGTTTTGTTTTAAGCCATTTTGGACGATGCTGAAGCCTGTTTAGATAGTCGCTGCTCCATTGTTTCCAAAATGTTTGTAGTGATGCTTGCACACGTTTCCATCTATCAAGGTAACCTATTCTTTCAGCTGCTAGATCTGGTTCGGGAACAACATGACTTGAAGTGCCGATCAAAAAGTGCGCTGGTGTTAGGGCAGTAAAGTCGTCGAAGCTATTGGTTAATGGGCAGAGGGGTCTCGAGTTGAGACAAGCTTCTATTTGAGTTAGAAGTGTGCTGAGCTCCTCAAAGGTTAACGCTTCGTTACGGGCAACTCGTCTTAGATGGTATTTCACCGATTTCACACCGGCTTCCCATAATCCACCGAAGTGAGGAGAAGCTGGAGGAATGAATTTCCATTCAGTGCCTGATTTGCTTAACGATTCGGCTATTTCCTTGTAGTCGTGGTTGGCAGCTTTTAGCATTTTTTGGAGTTCCGTACTGGATCCTTTGAAGTTGGTTCCGCAATCACTGTATATGTGGGAACAAATTCCCCGTCTAGCTGTAAATCTTCGGAAGGCGGCAATAAAGGCTTGGGTTGTTAAATCCGTTACAGCTTCCAAGTGAATTGCCTTTGTAGCAAGACAAACAAATATGGCAAAATATCCCTTAAAGGTTTTTGATCCTCTTCCTTTCCAGGCTTTTACCTCCATGGGTCCAGCGTAGTCAACGCCTGTGTGTGTGAATGGCCTTGATATGTTGACTCTTGGTGCTGGTAAATTTCCCATTAATTGTTCCATGGGCTTGGGTTTCACTCTAAAACAAGTGGTACATTTATTAATAATCTTTCTTACTATGTTTTTAATATTGAATATCCAAAATTGATTTCTAATGCATAGGATCACTTGTTGCAACCTAGCATGAAGCGTTTTCTCATGTGCATCATCGATGATGAGCTTGGAGAACACATGATCTGCTTTCAAAATAATTGGATGTTTCTGATCGTATGTAAGGGAAGAGTTTTGAAGTCGACCTCCGACCCTTATGATGCCAGTTCTGTCCATAAACAGGTTGAGTGATTTGTAGAGTTTAGTTGTTTTACTTTTCTTTAACTCTTTGATGACTTCAGGAAACATTTCTTGTTTTACAAGACGTGCGGCAGTAAGCAAAGCAATTTGTATTTCTCTGGGTGACAAAATAGAAATCATCCTAAACTCTTTGGCCTTTCTTACGTTGTAGACAAACCTATTTATAAACGCAAGACTTCTCAAAACTTCAATGAGTGTTGAATATTTGTAAATCAGATGTATTAAACCTTCTTCATCATTGATAACGAGATGTACTTTAATGTCCTTTTCCTCTTCTTCCGTTACTAAATGAGTGGGTTGTGGTGGGACAGAGAAATCCCATTTTTCTTGGAGAACTGTTGGTCCTTTCCACCAAAGAGCACTATGTAGTAGCTTTGATGGCAGCATACCGCGGGATGCGAGATCCGCTGGGTTTAATTTAGTTGGAATGTGACGCCATATGCTCAAATTCGTAAGTCGCTGGATCTCAGTAACCCGATTTGCAATGAAGGTTTTCCATCGTGAGGGTTGTGCAGTGATCCAGCTGAGGGTAATTGTGGAGTCAGTCCAAGCATATGTTTTTATGCTTTTAAATGGAAGCACTGTTTGAGTATAGCTCAGAAGCTTTGCAAGTATAACCGCTCCACAAAGCTCTAATCTTGGCAATGAAACGGTATTTACTGGAGCAACTCTAGTTTTGGAGATAAGTAAATGAGTGTGAATGCAACTGTTATGGTCCAAAACACGAATGTAGACGGCAGCTCCATACGCCTTAATCGATGCATCGCTGAATCCATGGATTTCGATCTCCTTGATATCACCTTGGGTATTAATCCACCTGGGAATCTGGATATCTTGCAAAATGGACAATTCTTCTTGAAAGGATAGCCATTCCTGTTGCAGCTCCACTGGAATGTTTTCATCCCATGAGAGACCATTTAACCATAGCTGCTGCATAATAATTTTGGCCTTTATAATACAGGGTGCAATCCATCCTAGCGGATCAAATAAACGTGCAATCGTGGATAGTATTGTACGTTTCGAAACTGTTGCTTCGACGTCAGTTTTCTGGAATGAAAATGAATCAGAAGAAGGGTACCAACTGATGCCTAATGTTTTTGTATGATCCTGCGATTCTAGGGTGAGTGATACACTTGTTCCTCGATCTTCTTGTGGTACCACATTAAGAAATTCTTCATTATTACTCATCCATTTACGAAGATGAAATCTAGCTGATTCTAATAATGTTGAAATCTGATTATATTTTTCTTTAGCTTCTTCTAGTGAATCTGCACCTGACACTAAATCATCAACGTACATATCTTCACGAATCATTTTGGCGGCTAGTGGGTATGTACTCTCTTCATCGCAAGCAAGCCTTTTAAGTGTACGATTCGCAAGATACGGTGCAGGAGCCGTACCAAACATCAACACTTTCACCTTGTAAAGTTTGACGGGTATCATCGGATTGTCACGCCAATAAAGCAGTTGGTAGTAGGCATCATCTGGATGAATTTTGATTTGCCTATACATTTTTTCAATGTCGGCAGTGAAGGTAATTTTGTTTGTCCTCCACCTTAGAACAATTGATATTATGTCCGTTTGAGTTTTAGGCCCCGTCATCAAATGGTCATTTAAAGAACTCCCGTCCGAAGTCTTGAATGAGGCATTGAAAACTACTCGAAGCTTGGTTGTTGTGCTTGACTCCTTGATGACTGCATGATGTGGTACGACATATTGGTAAGGTGAATTTAATGTGATGTCCTGATTTATGTCAACTTCTTCCATATGCTCGAAATTTTGTGTATTTAATTCACACTGAACCATGTTTGTAATCCTTTAATTTATGTTTTTTGTTTAATGTTTAGTTCCTTATTGATTACAAAAAATTTTTTGTTTATATAACGATAAATAAATAAAAATAAAAAGCACAAAATATATTTTCAACGAAAACAATTGTCAAATATTTTTATTCATTTAAACGACAATAAAAACAAATTTATAAATGCATTTCGGCAAGATTTACTTGCCATCATCAGCTTCACGCTTTAAAATAAAACTAAGGAAAGACAATTAAAAGAAGAGAAACAATCATAAATTTGTTGACAAAGGGAAAAAATAAGTAAAGAGGAAGTTACATATAGTTTTAAGAGAGCAAAAGATAACAATTATTTGGCAAATTTGAAAAGACTAGAGATGATGTTGCCTGCATCGGTGTTCATTAGATTTTTGCCTTTGTATATGTACATAGCTTCGTACGCATCAAGTTTTCGCTCATCGGTGACGTTTTTTATAAGCCTGCAATTATCAGAGAAATTGCCTATTGTGTGAGGAGGCTCTTCTGTGTTGCTGTAAGCATGCAAAGCAATCGATGACTTTTGAACAGCTTTACATTTGATGTCATATTGATGCTCTTTAAATCTCTTTTCCACGTTCCGTCTCGTTTGGCCTATGTATTTTGCGTTACAGTTGGAGCATTTTATTTCGTAAATGCCCGATTTGCTTTGTATTGGGGTTCGATCTTTGGTGCTCCCTAATACATTCTTTAGTTTATTGTTGTTGGTATAAACTATTTTCATGCCATGTTTAGAGAAAATGTTGACCAGATGATTCGTGAAAGTAGGTACATACGAAAAGGTAACCCTATGTTCGTTTTGTGATGCAGCTTCGGTGTTCTGAGAGAATAAAGTTGAAAACTTTTGCTGTTGTATCTTTTTTGAATGTTTTTGCACCAATTTTTGGATGATGCTATCTTTGTAGCCGTTGATGTTAGCAATACGGAGAATGTTTTTATATTCCTCCATGAAATTAGCCGCTGACAATGGCAATTTGCATAAGCGGTAGGCCATGGAGTTAAATGCTGCTAGCTTATGCTGTTGTGAACAAAACGAAGAATTGGTTATGTATCGGTCGGAGGTCGTTGGTTTTCGATAAACGGAGACATCGATTTTGTTTTCATTGCTTCGTGTTAAAGTCAAATCAAGAAAGTTGATTGAGCGTGTGGATTCATTTTCGACTTCGTAAGTGAACTTGATGCTATCATATTGGTTGTTTAAGATGTTGAGCAAAGGTGAGATGTCGTTTGCTTTTATGATGCAAAATACATCGTCCACGTATCGAATCCAAACTCTAGGTAGTACTCCTTGATTTTTAAGAGATGATTCAAAACTAGTGAGGAAAGCTTCAGAAATCAGTGGTGACATTGGATTTCCCATGCTAGCTCCAAATTCGCACTTGTACCATTCATCTCTGAATTGGAAACAATTATGTGACATGCAAATTTCAGCTACTTTGATGTACGTATCTATTTGTTGAGGTGGAACATTGTATTTCACAAGATGATTTTTTATTGCGTCTATAGCTGTTGGGACTGGAACGCTTGGAAACAAAGCAGTCACATCAAACGATGCGAGTATTTCTCCCTCTAATAGTGTTAAATCCTGAATTTTTTCAACGAACTCGAAAGAATTTTTAACGCTAAGACCATCGAAACTTTCAAATTGCTTCATACTTTTTACAAACCAACGAGCGATTTTTACCAAAGGAGAATTTACAAATGACACAATTTTTCGCATCTTCTCTCCTGGTTTGTGAACTTTGCACAGTCCGTACATTTTTGGAACGCCTGGATTTGAGACACGAAGCTTATACTCCGGCACATCAAAAGTTTGTTTAATTTCTTTCATGAGCAATTTTGCATCGTTTATCATTTTTGCTAACGGATTTCTTTTTAGTTTTTTGAAGTTTTCTTCTTGTATCGATGTTAACATCCGTGAGTCGTAGTCGTCTTTGTTGATGATTACAATTTGATTTCCCTTATCAGCTTTGGTGTAATATACATTTTTCTCACGCAGACTATTTAATATCTCCTGTTCTTGATTGAGACGTTTGATCGGTTTCTTTGATGTTATTTTCCGTAATACTTCTGTTGATTTCTGGCGGATTTGATCTTTGATTGGATCGGGTTTATAATGAATAGCTGTTTCAATTTCAACTATATTTTCATTGAAAACTGATTGTTGTGGCTGGGTGCAGAAGTTTAATCCATTATTCAACAATTTCAGTTCATTATCCGAAAAAAATTCATCGGAGAGGTTCACAATTAAATTGTCAACTGGTTTTACATGAACTATTTCTTCTTGTTTCCTTTGTGAAGCAATTAATTTTTGCAATTTGCATGTTTGGATATTTCGTTTTTTATGAAAAATACGATCACTCAAACTTATTAATTCACAGTAAAAATCATTGAAGATCTGGAAAAACAAATTATCTAAATTTTTGCTGATTTTAAGGTGTAAATGATATAGTTTCAAAGCGACGGTGTCAAGTTGTATGTAATGATGTTCTAATTCCGTTTTTAACCACTTCAATTGAGCAAATCCAATCACTTTCTTGGTGCGATAATTATTAATTGCACACTTGATGCGCACAAAATTAGGAAAAACTTTTTCTCTTAAACAATCCTTTATGAATAAAATGTCAGCTTGAATCTTTCTTTTTTTAATCAAAAAGCGAGACATTTGGTTTAAATCAGCTTTGGTTAGCAATAACTCGAAATTTTGTGTATTTAATTCACACTGAACCATGTTTGTAATCCTTTAATTTATGTTTTTTGTTTAATGTTTAGTTCCTTATTGATTACAAAAAATTTTTTGTTTATATAACGATAAATAAATAAAAATAAAAAGCACAAAATATATTTTCAACGAAAACAATTGTCAAATATTTTTATTCATTTAAACGACAATAAAAACAAATTTATAAATGCATTTCGGCAAGATTTACTTGCCATCATCAGCTTCACGCTTTAAAATAAAACTAAGGAAAGACAATTAAAAGAAGAGAAACAATCATAAATTTGTTGACAAAGGGAAAAAATAAGTAAAGAGGAAGTTACATATAGTTTTAAGAGAGCAAAAGATAACAATTATTTGGCAAATTTGAAAAGACTAGAGATGATGTTGCCTGCATCGGTGTTCATTAGATTTTTGCCTTTGTATATGTACATAGCTTCGTACGCATCAAGTTTTCGCTCATCGGTGACGTTTTTTATAAGCCTGCAATTATCAGAGAAATTGCCTATTGTGTGAGGAGGCTCTTCTGTGTTGCTGTAAGCATGCAAAGCAATCGATGACTTTTGAACAGCTTTACATTTGATGTCATATTGATGCTCTTTAAATCTCTTTTCCACGTTCCGTCTCGTTTGGCCTATGTATTTTGCGTTACAGTTGGAGCATTTTATTTCGTAAATGCCCGATTTGCTTTGTATTGGGGTTCGATCTTTGGTGCTCCCTAATACATTCTTTAGTTTATTGTTGTTGGTATAAACTATTTTCATGCCATGTTTAGAGAAAATGTTGACCAGATGATTCGTGAAAGTAGGTACATACGAAAAGGTAACCCTATGTTCGTTTTGTGATGCAGCTTCGGTGTTCTGAGAGAATAAAGTTGAAAACTTTTGCTGTTGTATCTTTTTTGAATGTTTTTGCACCAATTTTTGGATGATGCTATCTTTGTAGCCGTTGATGTTAGCAATACGGAGAATGTTTTTATATTCCTCCATGAAATTAGCCGCTGACAATGGCAATTTGCATAAGCGGTAGGCCATGGAGTTAAATGCTGCTAGCTTATGCTGTTGTGAACAAAACGAAGAATTGGTTATGTATCGGTCGGAGGTCGTTGGTTTTCGATAAACGGAGACATCGATTTTGTTTTCATTGCTTCGTGTTAAAGTCAAATCAAGAAAGTTGATTGAGCGTGTGGATTCATTTTCGACTTCGTAAGTGAACTTGATGCTATCATATTGGTTGTTTAAGATGTTGAGCAAAGGTGAGATGTCGTTTGCTTTTATGATGCAAAATACATCGTCCACGTATCGAATCCAAACTCTAGGTAGTACTCCTTGATTTTTAAGAGATGATTCAAAACTAGTGAGGAAAGCTTCAGAAATCAGTGGTGACATTGGATTTCCCATGCTAGCTCCAAATTCGCACTTGTACCATTCATCTCTGAATTGGAAACAATTATGTGACATGCAAATTTCAGCTACTTTGATGTACGTATCTATTTGTTGAGGTGGAACATTGTATTTCACAAGATGATTTTTTATTGCGTCTATAGCTGTTGGGACTGGAACGCTTGGAAACAAAGCAGTCACATCAAACGATGCGAGTATTTCTCCCTCTAATAGTGTTAAATCCTGAATTTTTTCAACGAACTCGAAAGAATTTTTAACGCTAAGACCATCGAAACTTTCAAATTGCTTCATACTTTTTACAAACCAACGAGCGATTTTTACCAAAGGAGAATTTACAAATGACACAATTTTTCGCATCTTCTCTCCTGGTTTGTGAACTTTGCACAGTCCGTACATTTTTGGAACGCCTGGATTTGAGACACGAAGCTTATACTCCGGCACATCAAAAGTTTGTTTAATTTCTTTCATGAGCAATTTTGCATCGTTTATCATTTTTGCTAACGGATTTCTTTTTAGTTTTTTGAAGTTTTCTTCTTGTATCGATGTTAACATCCGTGAGTCGTAGTCGTCTTTGTTGATGATTACAATTTGATTTCCCTTATCAGCTTTGGTGTAATATACATTTTTCTCACGCAGACTATTTAATATCTCCTGTTCTTGATTGAGACGTTTGATCGGTTTCTTTGATGTTATTTTCCGTAATACTTCTGTTGATTTCTGGCGGATTTGATCTTTGATTGGATCGGGTTTATAATGAATAGCTGTTTCAATTTCAACTATATTTTCATTGAAAACTGATTGTTGTGGCTGGGTGCAGAAGTTTAATCCATTATTCAACAATTTCAGTTCATTATCCGAAAAAAATTCATCGGAGAGGTTCACAATTAAATTGTCAACTGGTTTTACATGAACTATTTCTTCTTGTTTCCTTTGTGAAGCAATTAATTTTTGCAATTTGCATGTTTGGATATTTCGTTTTTTATGAAAAATACGATCACTCAAACTTATTAATTCACAGTAAAAATCATTGAAGATCTGGAAAAACAAATTATCTAAATTTTTGCTGATTTTAAGGTGTAAATGATATAGTTTCAAAGCGACGGTGTCAAGTTGTATGTAATGATGTTCTAATTCCGTTTTTAACCACTTCAATTGAGCAAATCCAATCACTTTCTTGGTGCGATAATTATTAATTGCACACTTGATGCGCACAAAATTAGGAAAAACTTTTTCTCTTAAACAATCCTTTATGAATAAAATGTCAGCTTGAATCTTTCTTTTTTTAATCAAAAAGCGAGACATTTGGTTTAAATCAGCTTTGGTTAGCAATAACTCGAAATTTTGTGTATTTAATTCACACTGAACCATGTTTGTAATCCTTTAATTTATGTTTTTTGTTTAATGTTTAGTTCCTTATTGATTACAAAAAATTTTTTGTTTATATAACGATAAATAAATAAAAATAAAAAGCACAAAATATATTTTCAACGAAAACAATTGTCAAATATTTTTATTCATTTAAACGACAATAAAAACAAATTTATAAATGCATTTCGGCAAGATTTACTTGCCATCATCAGCTTCACGCTTTAAAATAAAACTAAGGAAAGACAATTAAAAGAAGAGAAACAATCATAAATTTGTTGACAAAGGGAAAAAATAAGTAAAGAGGAAGTTACATATAGTTTTAAGAGAGCAAAAGATAACAATTATTTGGCAAATTTGAAAAGACTAGAGATGATGTTGCCTGCATCGGTGTTCATTAGATTTTTGCCTTTGTATATGTACATAGCTTCGTACGCATCAAGTTTTCGCTCATCGGTGACGTTTTTTATAAGCCTGCAATTATCAGAGAAATTGCCTATTGTGTGAGGAGGCTCTTCTGTGTTGCTGTAAGCATGCAAAGCAATCGATGACTTTTGAACAGCTTTACATTTGATGTCATATTGATGCTCTTTAAATCTCTTTTCCACGTTCCGTCTCGTTTGGCCTATGTATTTTGCGTTACAGTTGGAGCATTTTATTTCGTAAATGCCCGATTTGCTTTGTATTGGGGTTCGATCTTTGGTGCTCCCTAATACATTCTTTAGTTTATTGTTGTTGGTATAAACTATTTTCATGCCATGTTTAGAGAAAATGTTGACCAGATGATTCGTGAAAGTAGGTACATACGAAAAGGTAACCCTATGTTCGTTTTGTGATGCAGCTTCGGTGTTCTGAGAGAATAAAGTTGAAAACTTTTGCTGTTGTATCTTTTTTGAATGTTTTTGCACCAATTTTTGGATGATGCTATCTTTGTAGCCGTTGATGTTAGCAATACGGAGAATGTTTTTATATTCCTCCATGAAATTAGCCGCTGACAATGGCAATTTGCATAAGCGGTAGGCCATGGAGTTAAATGCTGCTAGCTTATGCTGTTGTGAACAAAACGAAGAATTGGTTATGTATCGGTCGGAGGTCGTTGGTTTTCGATAAACGGAGACATCGATTTTGTTTTCATTGCTTCGTGTTAAAGTCAAATCAAGAAAGTTGATTGAGCGTGTGGATTCATTTTCGACTTCGTAAGTGAACTTGATGCTATCATATTGGTTGTTTAAGATGTTGAGCAAAGGTGAGATGTCGTTTGCTTTTATGATGCAAAATACATCGTCCACGTATCGAATCCAAACTCTAGGTAGTACTCCTTGATTTTTAAGAGATGATTCAAAACTAGTGAGGAAAGCTTCAGAAATCAGTGGTGACATTGGATTTCCCATGCTAGCTCCAAATTCGCACTTGTACCATTCATCTCTG
This sequence comes from Dasysyrphus albostriatus, assembly GCA_946251815.1. Classification (NCBI taxonomy): domain Eukaryota; kingdom Metazoa; phylum Arthropoda; class Insecta; order Diptera; family Syrphidae; genus Dasysyrphus; species Dasysyrphus albostriatus. The sequence continues at coordinate 160,765,328 of OX276335.1, read as the reverse complement.
AATTGGAAACAATTATGTGACATGCAAATTTCAGCTACTTTGATGTACGTATCTATTTGTTGAGGTGGAACATTGTATTTCACAAGATGATTTTTTATTGCGTCTATAGCTGTTGGGACTGGAACGCTTGGAAACAAAGCAGTCACATCAAACGATGCGAGTATTTCTCCCTCTAATAGTGTTAAATCCTGAATTTTTTCAACGAACTCGAAAGAATTTTTAACGCTAAGACCATCGAAACTTTCAAATTGCTTCATACTTTTTACAAACCAACGAGCGATTTTTACCAAAGGAGAATTTACAAATGACACAATTTTTCGCATCTTCTCTCCTGGTTTGTGAACTTTGCACAGTCCGTACATTTTTGGAACGCCTGGATTTGAGACACGAAGCTTATACTCCGGCACATCAAAAGTTTGTTTAATTTCTTTCATGAGCAATTTTGCATCGTTTATCATTTTTGCTAACGGATTTCTTTTTAGTTTTTTGAAGTTTTCTTCTTGTATCGATGTTAACATCCGTGAGTCGTAGTCGTCTTTGTTGATGATTACAATTTGATTTCCTTATCAGCTTTGGTGTAATATACATTAACTATATCATTTACACCTTAAAATCAGCAAAAATTTAGATAATTTGTTTTTCCAGATCTTCAATGATTTTTTACTGTGAATTAATAAGTTTGAGTGATCGTATTTTTCATAAGAAACGAAATATCCAAACATGCAAATTGCAAAAATTAATTGCTTCACAAAGGAAACAAGAAGAAATAGTTCATGTAAAACCAGTTGACAATTTAATTGTGAACCTCTCCGATGAATTTTTTTCGGATAATGAACTGAAATTGTTGAATAATGGATTAAACTTCTGCACCCAGCCACAACAATCAGTTTTCAATGAAAATATAGTTGAAATTGAAACAGCTATTCATTATAAACCCGATCCAATCAAAGATCAAATCCGCCAGAAATCAACAGAAGTATTACGGAAAATAACATCAAAGAAACCGATCAAACGTCTCAATCAAGAACAGGAGATATTAAATAGTCTGCGTGAGAAAAATGTATATTACACCAAAGCTGATAAGGGAAATCAAATTGTAATCATCAACAAAGACGACTACGACTCACGGATGTTAACATCGATACAAGAAGAAAACTTCAAAAAACTAAAAAGAAATCCGTTAGCAAAAATGATAAACGATGCAAAATTGCTCATGAAAGAAATTAAACAAACTTTTGATGTGCCGGAGTATAAGCTTCGTGTCTCAAATCCAGGCGTTCCAAAAATGTACGGACTGTGCAAAGTTCACAAACCAGGAGAGAAGATGCGAAAAATTGTGTCATTTGTAAATTCTCCTTTGGTAAAAATCGCTCGTTGGTTTGTAAAAAGTATGAAGCAATTTGAAAGTTTCGATGGTCTTAGCGTTAAAAATTCTTTCGAGTTCGTTGAAAAAATTCAGGATTTAACACTATTAGAGGGAGAAATACTCGCATCGTTTGATGTGACTGCTTTGTTTCCAAGCGTTCCAGTCCCAACAGCTATAGACGCAATAAAAAATCATCTTGTGAAATACAATGTTCCACCTCAACAAATAGATACGTACATCAAAGTAGCTGAAATTTGCATGTCACATAATTGTTTCCAATTCAGAGATGAATGGTACAAGTGCGAATTTGGAGCTAGCATGGGAAATCCAATGTCACCACTGATTTCTGAAGCTTTCCTCACTAGTTTTGAATCATCTCTTAAAAATCAAGGAGTACTACCTAGAGTTTGGATTCGATACGTGGACGATGTATTTTGCATCATAAAAGCAAACGACATCTCACCTTTGCTCAACATCTTAAACAACCAATATGATAGCATCAAGTTCACTTACGAAGTCGAAAATGAATCCACACGCTCAATCAACTTTCTTGATTTGACTTTAACACGAAGCAATGAAAACAAAATCGATGTCTCCGTTTATCGAAAACCAACGACCTCCGACCGATACATAACCAATTCTTCGTTTTGTTCACAACAGCATAAGCTAGCAGCATTTAACTCCATGGCCTACCGCTTATGCAAATTGCCATTGTCAGCGGCTAATTTCATGGAGGAATATAAAAACATTCTCCGTATTGCTAACATCAACGGCTACAAAGATAGCATCATCCAAAAATTGGTGCAAAAACATTCAAAAAAGATACAACAGCAAAAGTTTTCAACTTTATTCTCTCAGAACACCGAAGCTGCATCACAAAACGAACATAGGGTTACCTTTTCGTATGTACCTACTTTCACGAATCATCTGGTCAACATTTTCTCTAAACATGGCATGAAAATAGTTTATACCAACAACAATAAACTAAAGAATGTATTAGGGAGCACCAAAGATCGAACCCCAATACAAAGCAAATCGGGCATTTACGAAATAAAATGCTCCAACTGTAACGCAAAATACATAGGCCAAACGAGACGGAACGTGGAAAAGAGATTTAAAGAGCATCAATATGACATCAAATGTAAAGCTGTTCAAAAGTCATCGATTGCTTTGCATGCTTACAGCAACACAGAAGAGCCTCCTCACACAATAGGCAATTTCTCTGATAATTGCAGGCTTATAAAAAACGTCACCGATGAGCGAAAACTTGATGCGTACGAAGCTATGTACATATACAAAGGCAAAAATCTAATGAACACCGATGCAGGCAACATCATCTCTAGTCTTTTCAAATTTGCCAAATAATTGTTATCTTTTGCTCTCTTAAAACTATATGTAACTTCCTCTTTACTTATTTTTTCCCTTTGTCAACAAATTTATGATTGTTTCTCTTCTTTTAATTGTCTTTCCTTAGTTTTATTTTAAAGCGTGAAGCTGATGATGGCAAGTAAATCTTGCCGAAATGCATTTATAAATTTGTTTTTATTGTCGTTTAAATGAATAAAAATATTTGACAATTGTTTTCGTTGAAAATATATTTTGTGCTTTTTATTTTTATTTATTTATCGTTATATAAACAAAAATTTTTTGTAATCAATAAGGAACTAAACATTAAACAAAAAACATAAATTCTTCCATATGATTGAGTTCGAGATACTCAGCTATACATTTGTTATAATCATTGAAGAGTGTTGTGTTGTAGAGTAGCTTCCTTTCTTGCTTGTAGAACATGGCTAAAGCATTTTTATGTGTGGACTTTAGCTCTGGGCGATGATTCTCTTTGAAGGGAAGTGAGACTTCAAAGCGCCCTCCCGGCAACCTTTTGGTGTTGTGTAAAAAGTGTTGTTCGCACTCCAAATCTTCCTCCTTTTCGGCTTCCTTGTATGGGGATTCCTCAATCTCCCAAAATTGTCGCAATTGGGTGTCAATATCGACAAACTGACTGAACACTTGTAGTGTGTGAGGTCTTTCAAAAGGAACTTTTCCCAAAATCATCCAACCAAACTGGGTTTTTTGAGCAATCGGCGAAATTGGATCTTCACCCCTTATAATATCGGGTAAAATGGTCTCGCAATACACGTCATTGCCCAGCAAAAGATCGATGTTGGCAGGTTGATTAAAGTTAGGATCGGCCAATCTCAAACCTTGAATGTGTTTCCAGTTGGTTGTGTTCATTTCTTGACTTGGTAGAAGTCCTGTAAGGGTCTTGTAAACATAGCCTCTTGTCGACGTCTCAAAGTCTGAACATGTTGAACTGATGTTTAATTCGACATAGTTTTGGCAAGAACCACTCTTAGTATGGCCTACCACCGAGACATCTAAAAGCGTGCGGTGTTTTTTCAAACCTAAAAGCTGAGCAGCAGACTCCGTTATGAACGACGCCTGTGAACCGGGATCAATTAAAGCTCTTAACTTGATGAAATCACCTTGTGCTGTTCTTACTTTAATAATTGCTGTAGCTAATAGAATTTGAGTATTTCTATATTCATTCAGATGGAAACAATTTGCAGATGTTGACTGTTGTTGTATATCAGAAGGGTGAAAGGAAGCTGCATTTGGGTTAATTTGACTGGATATATGATGTGTTTGAGCTAAATTTTGATTATTAGTGTGTGTGTTAGGGTGAGTAAATGAGTTTTGATTATTATTTGAATGTATAGTGTTTGAGTGTGATTGTGGTTGAGAACGAGTGAATGTGTTAGGATTATTTGAACTGTATGTTAATTGATTAGACTGATTGAGTGCCTGTTGTGTGTTTGAGTTGTTTTGTGAAGCATTTCCGTAATTATTACTAAAACGTGTATTGTTATTGCCAAAATGAAGTAAAGAATTGTGTGGTCTTTGGCAAAAATGGCAGGTCTTATTACTTGGACAGTTATTTGTGCGATGGCTGTAAGCTAAGCAATTAAAACAATTGCCGAACTGTTTCACAACTCGCTGTCTTGCATTGATGTCCATTTTCAAAAACTTAGTGCAGGAACGTAATGAGTGAACACCCCTATGACATGGAAAACGTTTTTTGTCTGCCTCTTATGTGCTGATGTTGATTTCTCATTAATCTGCTCATCCACCATCTCTAACGTTCTAAACTTTGTTTCCAAAAATTCAGAAAATTCTTTAAAGGTGGGAATCTCTTTTTTTGTTCCCAATGAAGTTTCCCATAAAGACTGGATTTTCGATGGCAATTTTTTCACCAGCAGAAAAATGATTATCGCATCCCAATGATTGACGGGCAAGTCTAAATTCTTTAAAGCATGTAAGATTTTTGTCGAATTATCCAACAGTTCACGAATTCCTTTGGCACTTTCTTCAGAAACGCTTGGCAAATCGTAAAACAACTTAAGCTCGTGGTTTACCAAAATCCGCTTAAAATCATAGCGAGACTTTAAAAGTTCCCAAGCTTGGTCATAACTAGCGTCATCTACATTTACGTGATCAAGTAAAGTGCCCGCACTTTCCTTACAGCATGACTTTAAATAATGTAACTTTTCTATTTTAGTAAGAGACGAATTACTGTGTACAAGTGAAACAAATTGGTCATGGAAGGAACGCCAATTCTGGTATTCACCTGTAAATGTGGGTGGATGAATTTTTGGAAGCCGTACATCGTGTGACTTCTGAGATGCACTTTGCTGTACAGGGACCACCGTTTCATTTGTTTGAATAGTTGAAGGAAATTTCTCTAACTCATCCAAAAGAGTAGATTTGTACAACGTGTAAATTTCCTTTGTTTCGTTGTGAACTTCCTCCAGAGATTTGAAAACATCTTCCTTTAGTTCGTCATCGCAAATAATATCTTCATACTTCTTTTGAATAACTAAGAAATTACTTTCTAACAAGTCGAGACGTGTGGTGACGTAATTTCTTGTCCGACGACTTGGGCTCACAGTCTTCTTGAAATTTTCAAAATCTTTTGAAATTTGTTTGCAGGTATTTTTAAAAATCTTAGCTGCACTCATTCTCACTCAACTATTGCTTATTATTTGTATTATATAGTCTTAAGTAAGTAAATATAAGTAAAATGTACTCACTTTTCTTTCAGTGTAGACAAGCGGCGTGGCAGCAGCGCTCTTCAACTTCCTTTGATGACCTGTGGACTTCCTTCACTCACTTTGACGCTTTTTGTCTTAATTTTTTTAATTTAATGTCTTTATTTGTAAAAAGGAATGTTAATAATTGTTTTTAAATGTTTTCTTGTATGTTACTTTTAACAATAAATTTGTACTATGCGACAAAATGGTCGCCACACAGTTTTTCTTTTGCTTCACAATAATTGCACAATTAATTTTGTTTTGTGGTTCACTCTTTTGCCTCGAAGGACCAAAAATGTTCGGCGTTAAAAGCTTACTTGAAACAAAATGCAAGTTTGCACTCAACTCTTTTAAAATACTTGGGTAAAACTCTCTAAAAAAAACTCTCAAAATAAAACACATCTAAATCGCTTGCTGATAAAATTCCAGTGACGTTTTATTACTGCCCTTCACATAACCTTCGTTTTTCATCAATATCGTAAGTATTAAATGGTATACATTTTAGGGGACTGCTCCGAAAGTCAACCAGGTGGTCATGTCCAGCAGCTTGTAGGTTGATGTGTGTCGACAGCATCCAACAAAACCATTAATATTATAAAAAGAATTAACACATTTACAGGAACTATGTAGAGATATTGTAACTACAGAGGAAATTAATAAATTTGGCACTAATATAAATAACTTAGAAGAACTAAATCTCAGTTTAGCATTATACAAAACCTATATTATATTCATTATTATATTACCCAAATTTACAGATGAATAATACAAACAAATATATATCCAACCTATTCCAAATAAAGATAATAATTTACAATTAAAAACAAATACAAATTTGTATTTTACCAATGATCAAATTATTTACGAAAACACAAAATATATAAAAAATCTAAGCCAAATAAACGATGATTGTATTGAAAATATACTGAAGAAATCAATGAATTGTGAACTAATAAAGAATATAAACAAAGAAATATTAGAAGTAGGAAATAAAAATCTTGTATTAATTAATGTTAAATTACAAGAAATAAATCAAAACTGTAATAATCAAAGAATTATAATAAAAGGAAATTATCTTATTAAATTCGAAAACTGTAAAATTAAAATATATAATAAAGTGTATGAAAGAAAAAACTATGAGCATGAACCTATAATCCCCAATACAATTTTAAATATAAATTATACAAAATTTGAAGATTTAACTTTTCAAGAATTGCAATACCAAAATATAAATAATTTAAAAGAAATTAAAGAACTTAAACATAGTCACCAGAAGCTATTTTAAGCATTACATTCATTGTAATACTTTATATTTATTTAAAAATAAAAAAAAGAAATACGAAGATAATTAATAATGTAAATCTTCCAAACGGTTACTTTTGAACCATTAGAAGACTCTAAGGGGGGAGGTGTTATATTAGAGCACACTTGTGCGCCCCAACAAAAATCAATAAACGTAAATTAAGATAAGCCCACCCAAGCTCTAGACTTTGAATTCAATAATTAAATGTAATGCGATCGCAAGAAACTTCTTAATTTCAAATCAGCACTTTTGCCATCACTTCATGATGCATCTCAATCTATAGAATAGAAATTTCTTGCGTCAGCAATTTATCAATATATAAAGAGTATAGCATTTTTGTATGCATATAATTTTTATTATAAAGTTCACCTTTAATAAAAAAAAATAGATCCCACTGTTCTCGTTAGAGAACTTCAACAAAAATTAAAACACTTTTTAATTTTTCAATAAAGAATATTTACTGATTAATTTAAGCTTCAGATTCCTTACCACTGGTGGGGGAAATCTTAGTCTATACCAAGATGATACTTAAGAACTGAGCTGAATGGGATCGAATGATTCCTTTTTATAATATTTAAATACCTATGCAGCAAATCTTGGTTTGACTGCGGATGATGCGATGATATCATAATTCTTATTGTGAAATCTCTTGCACAAGTTGCTGAAGGCAAAGAGGTGCTGACATGCAATTTTAAGGTATTTGTATACATCGCATCATCTTTGTTTATAATTTTTTATAGTTTATTGAATTTAAAGTCAAGTCATGGGGGCGCACAGGCTGGCTCTGATATAACCTATATATATATGCATCTATATGGATGAAAACATACATCATACATTTTTAACACTATTTTACATATTTACTTATTCTTCCTAAAAATAATTAGTGTATTTAACCAAAAAGTTCGTATATTTTACGAAACTTTCGTGGTGCAAAACCACGAATAACTTTCGTAATTTGCACAAATTGGTTTTCGTAATTCTAAAAATGTCATTGTTATTGCATTCGTTAATCCTATGAAATTTTCGTATTTTTACATATAAGGTCAGCAGACATTTAACGGAACCTTTGTCGGCTTTCTTCGGTATAGGTACTTTTTTAGCTGTATTCCATCTATTCGGAAAGTAGCAATTGTTGACGCAGTTCTTAAACAGGATCTTGAAACAGCAGTTGCTCAATTGTAAACTCAACGTCCTATAAGAGTGAAGGATCGCTGCATGGGTATGGCACAAAATGTCCTTTAAAATATTCGGCAAATGCTTCCGCTTTATTCTGAGTCGTCGTAACTTCCCCTTGTCTGGAGCTGATTTTATATGGCATTTATTGTCTTTTGCCGGTGATCTTGTTTATTACCTTGAATGCATCGGGTCCTGGTTTGATGGATTGTAGCCTTTTTTGGAACTGGTTGTTGTTAAAATGTTGAAGAGCATTCCTCAACATAATTTGCGTACATTGAAGTTCACTCTTCACCATTTGATATTTTCCGTTGGCCGTGTTCCAATCCCTTTGTTGGATCCTTTGTAGTCGCTTTCGCAATCGCTGTCGATGATCATATAGTCGAAAAATTCCATTTGGGAGATGTTGGTTTCTGTCCCATGAGGTGATCCATCCCTTCTGCTCGTCCAGGGCGTTGTTTGCAGTGAGCTCCACGACTTCGATGGCTTCATATTTCATATTTTCATATTTCATATTTTTTTGTATAGACTTACATAATAAGATACGATATCTTTTTGGGTAATATAAGCTTAATTATTTAATTTACATGATGTGTTATAAGCAATATTAAAAAACCAACAACATGAAGGCAAATTTTATATAAGGAATTATAATCTGGAGTTTTAAATTTAGGTACTTCATCGTTTGAAAAAACGAAAATGGAAGTGAAAGTAAAGAAAAAAGATTAAAAAAGAAGATAAGTTATGAAAAGAAAAGAAGAAGAGATTTCATCACAACGTTAATGTCTCCAAGTAATCCTTGAATTTCATCCTGAATAGCCTGGTACAGCTTATCATCCTTATAGATCGGGGAAAAGAATTCCACAGACGTATCGCGGTTATAAAAAATTGGCGCTCAGATATTAAGAATACGTAACGTATCGGCACAAGGTCGAAAGATCTAAGAGAACGCGTATGACAGATCTTATTGAAGAGGTAAGGTGGTTGATGTGTTTGCAAAACATTGTTAAGTAGAGTTAACGTTCTAAGTTTAAAAGATTTTCAAGGGTAATGCCATATATAAAGGGTGATTTTTTAGCTGGTTTGGTTTTGGCAACACTGGTTTTGACAGCTGACGTGTGTTTAGTACCTTGTGTCACTGTCAATCAGCTTCAGTTTGGTTTGCAATTTAACCATGGATCGTCTTACAAATGAACAACGCTTGCAAATTATTGAATTTTACTATCAAAATTCGTGCTCGGTTTATCGTGCTTTTTTATCGAAAAATTGTGTTCAGCGATGAGGCTCATTTTTGGTTGAATGGGTACGTAAATAAGCATAATTGCCGCATTTGGAGTGAAGATCAGCCAGAAGCATTGCAACAGCTACCAATGCATCCCGAAAAAGCCACTGTTTGGTGCGGTTTATGGGCTGGCGGCATTATTGGGCCATATTTCTTCAAAGATGATGTGAATCGCAGCGTTACTGTCAATGGTGAACGCTACCGAGCGATGATAACAAACTTTTTTTTGCCCGAAATGGAAGTTCTTGACTTGCATGATATGTGGTTTCAACAAGACGGTGCCACATGCCACACAGCACGCAAAACAATGGCGCAATTGCGAGGCGAGTTTGGTGAACAGTTAATTTCACGTTTCGGGCCGGTCAATTGGCCGCCTAGATCGTGCGATTTGACACCATTAGATTATTTTTTGTGGGGGTATGTCAAGGCTAATGTCTATAGGGATAAGCCCGCTTCGATTGACGCACTAGAAGCCAACATCCATGCATTCATTCGTGAGATACCGGCCGATATGTGTGAAAGAGTATGCCAAAATTGGACTCAGCGGATGGGCTACCTGAGACGCAGCCGCGGTCAACATTTGCATAAAATTATCTTTAAACATTGAATTGCAAGGTTCAAACTATCGATTCAAATAAATATTTCATTCATTTTTTCGAATTTTTTGTATTTTTTTTTTTTAAAAAGTTCTAAACCTCTTAAAAAATCACCCGTTAGATTTTGAAAATTGAGAAATATGATCATAACGGGTGATTTTTTAAGAGGTTTAGAACTTAAAAAAAAAAAAAACACAAAAATTTCGAAAAAATGAATGAAATATTTATTTGAATCGATAGTTTGAACCTTGCAATTTAATATTTAAAGATAATTTCATGCAAATGTCAGGTAGCCCATCCGCTGAGTCCAATTTTGGCATACTCTTTCACACATATCGGCCGGTATCTCACGAAGGAATGCATGGATGTTGGCTTCCAGTGCGTCAATCGAAGCGGGCTTGTCCCTATAGACATTAGCCTTGACATACCCCCACAAAAAATAATCTAATGGTGTCAAATCGCACGATCTAGGCGGCCAATTGACCGGCCCGAAACGTGAAATTAACTGTTCACCAAACTTGCCTCGCAATTGCGCCATTGTTTAGCGTGCTGTGTGGCATGTGGCACCGTCTTGTTGAAACCACATATCATGCAAGTCAAGAACTTCCATTTCGGGCAAAAAAAAGTTTGTTATCATCGCTCGGTAGCGTTCACCATTGACACTAACGCTGCGATTCGCATCATCTTTGAAGAAATATGGCCCAATAATGCCGCCGGCCCATAAACCGCACCAAAAACAGTGGCTTTTTCGGGATGCATTGGTAGCTGTTGCAATGCTTCTGGCTGATCTTCACTCCAAATGCGGCAATTATGCTTATTTACGTACCCATTCAACCAAAAATGAGCCTCATCGCTGAACACAATTTTTCGATAAAAAAGCGGATCCTCGGCCAGCTTTCCAAGAGCCCATTCACCAAAAATTCGGCGTTGTGGTAGGTCGGCTGGCTTTAGTTCTTGCACCAGCTGTATCTTAAAAGGCTTTACGCCCAAATCCTTCCGCAAAATTTTCCACGTAGTGCTGTAACAAAGGCCTAACTGCTGGGAACGGCGCCGAATCGACATTTCGCGGTCTTCTGTCACACTAGCTGATACGGCCGCAATATTTTCTTCACTACGCACAGTACGTAAACGTGTTGGTGGTTTAATGTCCAACAAAGTAAATTTGGTGCGAAATTTGGTCACAATCTTCCGAATAGACTGCTCAGAAGGTCGAGAATGCCGACCATAAAATGGAAGCAGCGCGCGATGAACATTTCGAACCGAGCACGAATTTTGATAGTAAAATTCAATAATTTGCAAGCGTTGTTCATTTGTAAGACGATCCATGGTTAAATTGCAAACCAAACTAAAGCTGTTTGACAGTGACACAAGGTACTAAACACACGTCAGCTGTCAAAACCAGTGTTTCCAAAACCAAACCAGCTAAAAAATCACCCTTTATTTTCTTAATCCAAAAATATATCTGGCAATGCTATTGAAAACAACATTCAATTAACGCTTGTGCTCATAATCGCAATTGTAATAAAGTTCACAACCGTACAGCATAATAGGGACAAGTAATGTTTTGGCTAAGATGATTCGTGTTTTTAAGGGTTAAATCTTATAATTGGTCTACAGTATTCGAAGCCCTCCATAAACCATCTATGAACCTGGCATAAATCCTCATTGACCTCAACTGCTGCATTTTCAACCAAGCCTATGGGAAAGCTTTTCCGTTTCAACCAGGCAAATCATTAATGTACATGGAGAATAAAAGTGGTCCCAGTATTGAACTCTGTGGTACTCCCCAGTCCAACATGAGAAGCTCAGATACGGAGGAGTTTGCAAAAACTGCCTGCGATCTGCAATCCATATATGATTGGACTAACATTGCCGAAGAGAAAGAGAAATTAAACAGGTTCACAAGCTTACTGCAAAGCACTTTATGGTTGACTGTGTCAAATGCCTTGGAAAAGTTCAAAAGGATAAGAAAAACTGCATTGTCAGAATCAACTGCTTGTCTTATGTTTTCAGCGACATTTATAAGAGTTGTAGTACAGCTGTGCTTTGGGCGGAAACCAGACTGATCTATACATACAAAATTATTATTGTTTAAGTATTTCCGTATCTGGTTATTCATTATCCTTTCCAATACTTTAGACAGGAATGGAAGAATGGCGATCGGTCTGATTTCATTTTGACCTTTTGGGATTGGTATAATCTTTGCTTGTTTCCAAGCAGAAGGGAAAACATTTGACGAAAAGATTGTATTAAAAAGATGAGTTAAGTATTTGAGAATGTATGGAAGTATAGCTTTAACGAAAACGGGATGAATTTCATCAATTCCAACTGAATCTTATCTGCAAGCAACTTTCTAGTACGTCAGCTTCATCAACTGTTGAAAAGTTGAAACATGGGAAGGAAAAAATGTTGCTTTCAACAAATAAACTCGCTGTTTCATCAATAACTTCTGGGCAAGGAATTGAAACAAATTTTCTATTAAGTTCGTTGCAGTCGATAATTTCAGTAGTATTACTTTTTTGCTTTCCTATACCAATGTCTCGTAAAGTTGTCCAAAGCTAACGGCCAGCTTGAGAGGGATCCAGTTTGGGTGCAAAATAACATCTCTTTGCTTCACGTATCTCACTAGTTACCTTATTTCGCAAACTTTTAAAAACATGGAATAGTACATCCAACCGAAAACGCTTCCAACATTTATATGCCTGGTCACGCTCAAGTATCAGTTTTTTGATGTTATTATTGAACCACGGAATATTTTCTCTTGTGATGCTTTTCGTAATTAACGGAACATGTGATTCAAATAAATTTCTTATGTTATCTTGAATGAAGAGCACTTGATCGTCAACAGCTGGCATTTCATAAGCCCGAAACCATTCAATTTCACTTTTTAAATCATCTTCCAAATGATTTAGATCTATATGTTTGAAATCGCGAAAGCTTATAGTTCTACTTGAAATCAAAGTATCACATTGAAATGTCAAATGGATTAGATCATGCCGAGAAAACCCAGAAGCTGAAATTTGATTAAAGTGTAAAACTTTGTACAGATGACTGACAAAAAATACATCAAGTAGTGTACTTCTATGATATGTAAAGTGAGTGGGTGATAATTTATTTACTGGGAAAAGATTTAAGGCGTTCATATTTAGGACAAGAGACGAGTCCTTGAGTATGTCACTGTTAAAGTCACCAAAAATTATGACAAATTGTGAAATATATGATAGTTCATCTATTACTCTAGTTATTATCGATGTGTCGATGTTGTTGTTTGGCCTGTACACATATTATTTCTATAAACACGTAGTCAAACAGGCTTCCAAGTGGTGCTTTCCGTATCAATTTTCAATTCAATTCTTGGCGGACAAAAATAGCAGCGCCTCCCCCACATCTACCAACCCTATCTGAACGAAAAGGCTTATGAAAGCCATCCAAATGACAAGGAACATCACTAATGTCGCTTGACTGCCAAGTCTCTGAGACACAAATTACATCAACCTTTGAACCTTCAAATAAGTGTCTAAATTCATTGAGTTTCGGAAAAATACTTGGAGCATTAATATGACAAACATGTAAACCAGTGCGCTGGCTACATAAAACATTAATCATTGCGCGCATCGTATGATTTTTGCTAATAACGTCTGTAAAGTTTCTGCACTGTAATTCAGTGGAATCACCCATTCTCAAAATTTAAGAAAAAGAGATCCCAAATCGACATCTGTTCACAAAGAATGTATAAGCTGCAAAACCAATCCAGAAAGAAAATCAATTTAAAAGAAGGCATAGAGTGTGATGATGAAAGGTATTTATAGAAGAAGTATACAAATATTAGAAAAAAGTATAACAAACTTAGAAATTCGAGTTTATTCGTAAATAAAGAAAGAAAAGAAAAGAAAAAATAATAATAAAAAAGGTTTATTAGAAAATATATTTCGATATATACGAGTATCAATAAAAATATCTAACTTAATGTTCTTATGTTGTATTGACATCTGCTATAGCTGTTTTTGTTGTTGTTTGTGATGTTGCGGCAAAAACGGCAAGGTCATCAGTAGTCTCTACTAATTTTGCATCATCTTCTTTGGTTTCCTTGATGTAAACGAGGCCACGGAAAGTAAACGCTGTTATCAGTTTTTTTCTCGCTTTAATTGAAGTGCATACTGAAGAAGAGAACGATTTCTGATTGTCAAACACTCGTGGATGTAAACAGGAGAGTTGTTGCTGTTGTTAGCACCAGTATAATTCAAGCCAAGATCTCTAAGGTAAAGCTGCTTTTTAGTTGTTTTTCGATAGTTGCCGATCGATCTCGGAATAAGGCTCTTGTCATTTGGTGAGAAAAAGCGTATCATAACCAGCGGAGAAAAGGAATTACTTTTTGATTTAAGACGGTTTATATTTTTTATAGTTGGTGGATCTATTTTTAAAGTTGTACAGAGTTGATTGAAAACAGATCGTAAATCTTCATTCGGCATCAATGGTACTCCGTGTAAAAGTGCATCGCTCATTGTCTCCTTTAGTTGTTGTTTTTCTTCCTTAGTCTCTACCTGAGCTTTTATGTTTTGTATCGCCTCGTCGTGTTTTTGCAGCTTTTCTTTCAGTTCTTGATTCTCATCTTTTAGTGTTAAAATTTCATTCTGTTTTGATTCCAGCAAAGACAATCGGTTATTGAAACTTTCAAGTGAAGACTTTAAAGCTCCAACTTCTAGGTCAATTTTCTGCGTTATTCTTTCTTTTGAGTCGGTTATTTGTGACATAATTTTTCAAGTTTTTCCAAAATAGTGCATTCATCATAAGAACTATTTTTCTTGGGCATATTTGCAGTTGATGACATTTTTGGCTGTGCTGTTTGTGAAAGTGTTGGTGGTATGGTTCGTGAGCGTGAACGTGTTAATATTTCTTGCGGTTGTTTGGGGGGGGGGGGATGCAGATTCAGCGATCTGTTCTCTGTTCCGTTTTGCAGACATCAAACTCTCAAGAGTAAGTAGGGGAAAACTTTTATTCAGCGGTTAAATTTAGAGAGAGGGATCAAATAGAATTATATGTACATATATACTGTTTCTATTTTTTTTTAAATTTTTCATTTGTGTCTTTAAAATTAGATTTTAACTTGTAATTCAAAACAAATTTCACAAAAAAAAAATTTCACAAAATTAAGACAGCGTTTATGAAACTGATTTTTATTTTCTTGTCCTTGGTATGGAATTTCAAACTACTAAAAACCAACCCGAAACTGCCACTCTGCCACACACGTCCGCTTAGTACCACATCTTCGATTTCATTGTTGGAAAGGTTTCTGTTGGCATCCGGCATCACTATGGTTTCCTTGATTTTTCTTTGGAATCGTTCGATATCCAGTTGGTTGTAGCTGATGTATTCCTCATTTTGTGCATCTGTTGTTAGGATTAGTTGGCCCAGTTTGATGTAAGGTTCCACTAGCTCGTGGTCCGCATCTCTCGCAAGGATCCGGCATGTGTAATTCCGCAGCTCGGGAACGATGTTGATGAAGTTTGAAGAAACCAGGTAGAAGTCCAGCCAGGATGGTGTTCTTGGGAACGTTGGCTTTGGTTAAGATACCTACAGGAATGAATGATGCTCGAAATTTTCATCCATCCAGTTCACCAAGTAGTTTCCAGCGTCAGATGGAGTTGTGTCATACCATCGAGGGTGACGTGCATTGAAATCTCCTCCAATCAGTCCATAGGTATGCTTGGCGGCTAAGTTGCTGGAAATAAAAAGATCGTGATTGATATCAGTTTGTCTGGCACTGCATTTGTGGAATATGCTGAATATAATTAGTGTTGCTTCAACTTCGACTTCTATGACAACGGTCGTGGCTTCAAACGATCTAAAAAGGTGGCTAGGGCTATGGACTTCTTTTCCTTACACAGTGAAGCGTAATTGCTTAGCACTGCGGATCGAGCTTTCATAATTGCTGATAACAGATCGGTTCCGAAGTGTTGCTTCATTTCCTTATCCAGGTTAAGCTAATTAAGGTTACTGGTTCGTTACTCCTTGGTTTTTGTTTCCATGATGGAAGAACTATTTTTGGCTGCTGGGGTTTTGGAATTGGCTTCTGAAATTGTTGATGTTAAGGCTTGGCTGCATTCCCCATCTTGGCCATAGCTACAGAGCTTACTGAGGAGCGAGTCAAAATGCAGACTGATTTATTTCTTCTGGGATTCCACCTTTTTCTTTTCTTCCTTCTTCGCCAACAGAATTTTACATCCAATGTAGTTTGCCGGATGACCAAACTTTTGCAGTAAACTCCTTGGTCCTTTTCCTTCCGCTTACACTCTCCTGGCATGTGGTCTACGTTGCACTTTACACAGACATACTTCATGCAGCAATTGGTTGCCACGTCACCAAATCCTTGACACTTCTTACACTGAACAATATTTGTGTTTTTGAGGCGTTCCCAATGCACTTTCAGGTTGAGGATTAGTTGTTTCGTGTATATATCGACAACATCACACGATTTGTTGACTTCCACCACGGAAGAGTTGTAATTTTTGTTCTTCGCTTTCCTTGATCTGAAGAGTGTGACGTAGATGGCAGGTATTTCTTCCAGGAATCTTCCTGTCCTCACGAATGGTGTACGTATGATTCTCAATCCTATTGGATTTGAAATAGTCCCTTCTTGTGCCTTGGTTGCCACGTTGATGATTGTTTTTGTGGTGTTTAGATTCTTCAGTGGGATATCAATTTTCATTGTCTCTGCAAACTTCCTTTCCTTTTGTGACTGTTAGCGGTTGCTTGTTGACTGGTGGTTGTTTGGTGATTGTAACTATAGCGGGTGTAGTTGGTTGCTGGCTCGTTGAAGGCAAACTTTTGGTGTTTTCCTTAATTTTTTTGGCAGCTTTCTTTGTAATTTTCTTCCGTCGCTTTGCCTTTGGCGATTTTCCTTCTTCTGAGCTCTCTCAGTCGTTAGGTTGGCTTCATCGCCAGTGAGTATAACCATATCTTCATCCATCTTCAGGTTGCCGTTGCCTCCATTTGGTTCATCATTTATGTTGTTGGCATCTTGGAGCTGTCCGCCAAATTTTTGTACGTACTCAGAACACAAGTCCTATCCTAGCTAAGCAGTAAAGGCCTGATTGCAGCTAAGACGGTTCCAATAGTCAAGGGCTCAATCATTTTTCTACGTCTGCTTGCTTTCAGGATTAACTTTATCACTTAGCACTAATTTATTTTATTACACACAGATTAACGCGCACACACTATTTTAATGAAAATTTCTGGGTGCATTAACTGGATTAAACTGTTTTGAGAAATGCCTTTTTTTAATTACCCTAGGGTTGTAAAATTTAGGTAGACCGCCGTCAGGCCTGACTTGACTTATCCCTTTTTTTCGGTGTGGATTATTTATTTTAAATATATTCAGCTGACACGTCCTTGCACTTTGAATGCCTGGATTGAACATAACTGGACTAATTTGGTTATGAAACGTGACTCTTCTCTCAATATTTTATATTGTCTTCTTGACTAGCACCTCCCTTCCCACCTCACCGCTTTCACCAACGAACTGTCGTCATGCTGAAGTGAAACCAACCAATCTATAGAGGATCATTAAATTGCTCACTATCCATTTTGTATGCCATTTGATCTGCATTCATAGAACCATGGGCGTACTCACGATCTGAGCAATGGGGGGAGGGGGCTTAGTAAAATGTTTAGTATATGTAGATACATTGTGGTAGAAATGTTTTAAAATTGGTCCTTTTGTATGACTCAGTATAAGACATTTCTTTGATTTGCCCACGTCAAGGGTCAACAATCAAACAAAGTAAGTCGTTTCGTTCAACTATTTCTTTCGTCTCTGTTATTTTTATATTTATTTTGCTTTAATTTCTTTTAACTGAATATTAATTAAGATATGCTGTATATTGTGAAAAAGGTAAATTTTAACTGGTTCGAGTAGTTTATTTAGAAATACTAATCGAAAACAACTGAAAAATCGTTCGTTATTGCGTAGTTTCAGCAATATTATGGTAAAAAAAACATTTTATGACATTTTAAGAAGAAATTTTATATGCTTTTTCTTAGCAGAAGGTTACAAAAGCAAAAAAATCAGTATAAGCATCTTTGACCACATATTGAATCAAATTTAAATGGTCTTCCAGGCCGTTTTTCAAATAATGTTTTTTTTTTACTAAAAACGGCCGCGGGGTTTCAAAGTTCAATTTTGAAAAATGACCAGAATAAAAATTACTTGTTTCTATATCCTTAACAAGATCCACCGTACCCATTTTGAATATAAAATAAAAAATTCCGACAAACTTAATGTATATATGAACATACATAAACATTTTTGTATGCATATATTGTTGTAAAAGTAATATCATTACTTTATATTACGCAGATTACCAAAGCTTCAAAATAAAGGACGTCCAGTTGGTTTGATAGTTTACAGAGAAGAAAAAGATTTATTCATAATAATACGACATTTGTTATTACCTACTTTGAATCTAAAACTTTAAGGCTATGTACACAATGGTGAAATAAATTGGAACACTACTAACCAAAATTATGTTACAGCAGCCTCACTAGTGTTACAATTATATATTAAAGAAATTCAAAAACAAAAAAAAAATGTATGTATGTATTGTATATAATACTAAAAAAGATTACTCAAAGCAAAAATAAAAAATATAAACAAAAATCAATCAATTGCCTATTCCAAATTCAGATATAAATTTAGTTAACTTTTGAGAATTTACCGACTTTGATAAGATGTCTGCCATTTCATTTGTTGGCTTATACTGCAAGTACATTTCTTCTGACAGTTTTTGGTGTGGATAGATCGTTGTGCAAACAGGATTACTGTTTTCCATGTTGAATCGCTTGATAATAGTAGAAATGTAGTGGTGCTGATCAAGTTAAAGTGATCCATCTATGTTGTATGTAATGTTCATACCTAGTAATGATGAAGCTGCTCCTAGATCTTTCATCTTAAAATGTGTGTATAAATCCCTTTTCTATTTCGTGCACATCGTAGAGTTACTCGCAAATATCATTATATCGTCAACCCAAACAGCAAGAATGATAGTGTTTTGATACGAGTTCTTGAAGTAAATGCTTTGATCGATGGAAGATCGTTTGAACTTCATTTCTTGTACTAGAACATCATTTAATTTATCGTTCCAGACTCGACTGGATTGCTTTAGGCCATAAAGAGCTCGCTTAAGACGACAAACCTTTGCCTACCCCCTCTGGTTGATGCATATAAACTTCATCTGATAGTTCGCCTTGGAGAAACGCTGTCACTGCACCCATCTGGTGTATTATCATCTTAAACTTGACCGCCATGGCCAACAGAAACCGAATCGACAAATAACGTGCTACAGGCGAATATGTTTCGTCATAATCTATCCCTCTTACCTGGATATAGCCTTTGATAACGAGTCGAGCCTTGTAGCGCTCGATCACACCAGAAGCATTTCTTTTCACCTTAAACACCCATTTACTGTCTATTGGTTTTCGACCAGCAGGTAAATCACACAACTCCCAAGTATCGTTGGCTTTCAGTGATTCATATTCAGCTTTCATCGCCTTCTCCTATTCCGCCTTCTCCTCGCACTGCCTCGCTTCTTCGAAGGTTCTGGATTCACTCACGTCTTTAGTTGCCTCTTCTAACATAGCGTAAAAACTGTGGGTAACTCTCGTGTTGGAAGAACTCCTCGTACTTGCACCACTTTCACTATGTGTTGCTGGATATGGTTCAACCAACAACTCACTAGCAGCAACATCAAAATCGGTTTCATTGGCAGATGAATATGACGAATTCTCGTTGTTCACTGCCTCACTGAATTCGTTATGTTCAATTCTCATGTCATCATTGATTTCTATTAAAGAAGTATTCTGGTTTTCCTGACTTGTGAAAATCACGGAATCATCTAAGGAGTTGCTCGGATCTGGTACCGCATCCATTGGCAGTTCACTCAATTGGTCTGGAACAGCCTCACTGGATTCATCATCTGAGTCACTATCATCACTGGAATCATATTGAGCCAAGTTTTGACAACTTTTCTTTTGACCTTTTGTATCCTCTAAGGAAGAAACAGAAGATTTGATTGACCTTGAAGTAACTTGCATTTCCTTGTCTTCAATGAAAGTAACATCCCTACTAATGAAAACTTTTTTAGCTTTTGGTTCATATAATTGATACCCTTTCGACCCTTTGCTATATCCAACCATAATACACTCAGTCGCTTTTGGAGACAGCTTATTACGCTGAACTTTTGGCACATGCACCATAGCATGGCAGCCGAATACACGCAGCCTAGTCAAGTCAGGTTTTTGCTTCGTCCATCGCTCCTCTGGTGTATCATATAATATAGAGCGACAAGGAATTCAATTAATCAAGTATGCAGCAGTTACGGCAGCCTTAGCCCAAACACTACTACCTAGCCCACTATCAAAAAGCATGCATCGAACTTTTTCCATTATTGTGCGGTTCATGCGTTCCGCCATCCCATTTTGCTCGGGTGTATGTGGGACTGTACGTTGATGCAAGATGCCATGGTCTGACGTATACTGATCGAATTGTTTATTACAGTACTCTGTACCATTGTCTGTGCGAAGACATTTTATAGCGCGACCTTGCTGGTTCTCGACAAAACTTTTAAAATTTTTAAAGATGCTAAATACCTCATTTTTGTTCTTCATTGGGTATAAGAAAACCTTACGGCTGAAGTCGTCAATAAAGGTAACAAAATATTTTGAGCCACCAAACAAACGCACAGGCATAAACGCTACGTCACTGTGGACTATCTCCAACACCTCTTTTGCATGATTTTCACTGGTTCCGAACGAAATTCGAACTTGTTTTCCCTGCACACATGTCACACATTTCTCACCAGTACCCTTCACAAAATCTACACCTGTCACCGCTTCTTTTATCTTCCTCAAGCTAGTTTCACTTGCATGCCCCAGTCGCAGATGCCACAAACTTTTGTCAGCCACCACCATAGCAACTGCTGTTTGATCCGTTAAACAGCTTAATTTGTATAAATCATCGATAAGTGGTGCCGTTGCGATTAATGATTTGTTTGCATCAAAGATCTTACACTGTCTTTGTCAAAGACCAATGTGTTACCATGCTTCGCCATCTGACTAACCGACATCAAATTCGCATAGATTTCTGGAATGTGCCAAACATCTTTGACTAGCACATTTCGGTTATAAGATGAGCTGTCGTTTCCAATGCACATCTTAATGCCCCCAGTGCGCTCAACAGCTAAATGAGAACTATCACCCACAATGATTTCCCGTTGTTTTGGTTGGCGCATGTCTAACATAAAAGCTTTATTCATCGTCATGTGTGCCGAAGCACCTGAATCAATATACCATTCCTGTGAAGATTTATCTTGCGGCGAAGAAGAACATAGAAACAGCTGATCCGGCTTTTTCTTTCTTTTGAGCAATTGTTGGCAAAATGACCAACTTCATCACATACATAGCTCATCACAGATTTTTTTCCCCTAACTTTGTGTACTTGAGGTTTCTTCCTTTGGAAGTTGTTGCGCTTATTGGCAATAAAAGCAGCATCTACACTTTCATTTTTGAAAGTAACTTCTTGCAGTAAACGATTTTGAACAAAATCCATGATTAATTTGTCCTCGGTATTTTCTATTGCCATGACCATAGGACGATACTCATCTGGCAAACCAGCAACCTCGTCTCCGATCTCCAGACCAGCCTTTTTAACCTTCATGGACATCAAAACCATTTTATGTACATACTCTTCCATTGAAGAACAGTCTGTTTGCCTAAGCCCTACCATTTGCTTTAGCAGGTCCACACGACGACCAATGCAAGTGTCCTAAAATGCAGCACAAATTGACATCCAAGCATCTCTTGCACTTGTTAACTTTCCTGTGTACGTGTAAAGCGAGGACGAAAGTAGCAAATTAAGCATTTGTATTGCCAAAAAGTTCTTATCAGCATCTTCCACCTTCCACTCATCAAATTACTTCTGCCCAGAAGCTTCTTTGGTTTCCCCATTTTTTGCTCAGGTTGAAATTATTCTTCCAAGACGCTTCCCCGTCTCCTAAAGAAAATTATATAAATATTAGCAAAAAATCTTAAAATATTAATCTGAATGAATTGATTAATATTTTTTTATTGCAATAGGCCCATAACATGTTGTAAAAGTAATATGATTACTTTATATTACGCAGATAACCAAAGCTTGAAAATAAAAGACGTCCAGTTCGTTTGATAGTTTACAGAGAAGAGAAATATTTATTCATAATAATTTGACATTTGTTATTACCGACTCCGAATCTATAACTTTAAAGCTATGTACACAATGGTGAAATAAAATGGAAAACTACTAACCAAAATTATGTAACAACCTATATATATATATGCATCTATATGGATGAAAATATTTCAGCTACTTCTCCGGGGTTGGTGAAGCCTCGTCAGTCAGCTCGGGATCACTAGCAGCGTCCGTTTGCTGCAGCTGCTCAGTTGTTAACTCAACTTCCTCTAAGAGTGAAGGGTCACTGGTTGGGTATGGCACGAAGTTTCCTTCAAAATATTCGGCAAATTTCCCTTTGCCTTTAGCTGATTTTGTCTGGCATTTGTTGTCTTTTGCCGGTGATCTTGTTTATTTTCTTGAATGCATCTGGTCCTGTTTTGATGGATTATAGCCTTTTCAGGAACTGGTTGTTGTTAAAATGTTGAAGAGCATTCCTCAACATAATTTGCGTACATTGAAGTTCACTCTTCACCATTTGATAGTTTCCGTTGGCCGTGTTCCAATCCCTTTGTTGGATCCTTTGTAGTTGCTTCCGCAATCGCTGTCGATGATCATATAGTCGAACAATTCCTTCTGAGAGATGTTGGTATCCATCCCATGAGGTGTTCCATCTCTTCTGCTCGTCCATTGCGTTGTTTACAGTGAGCTCCATGTTTTCGATGGCTTCTTCGATTTCTTTTTTTTGAAAGGTTTCTGTTGACATCCGGCATCACTATGGTTTCCTTGATTTTTCTTTGGAATCGTTCGATATCCAGTTGGTTGTAGCTGATGTATTCCTCATTTTGTGCATCTGTTGTTAGGATTAGTTGGCCCAGTTTGATGTAAGGTTCCACTAGCTCGTGGTCCGCATCTCTCGCAAGGATCCGGCATGTGTAATTCCGCAGCTCGGGAACGATGTTGATGAAGTTTGAAGAAACCAGGTAGAAGTCCAGCCAGGATGGTGTTCTTGGGAACGTTGGCTTTGGTTAAGATACCTACAGGAATGAATGATGCTCGAAATTTTCATCCATCCAGTTCACCAAGTAGTTTCCAGCATCAGATGGAGTTGTGTCATACCATCGTGGGTGACGTGCATTGAAATCTCCTCCAATCAGTCCATAGGTATGCTTGGCGGCTAAGTTGCTGGAAATAAAAAGATCGTGATTGATATCAGTTTGTCTGGCACTGCATTTGTGGAATATGCTGAATATAATTAGTGTTGCTTCAACTTCGACTTCTATGACAACGGTCGTGGCTTCAAACGATCTAAAAAGGTGGCTAGGGCTATGGACTTCTTTTCCTTACACAGTGAAGCGTAATTGCTTAGCACTGCGGATCGAGCTTTCATAATTGCTGATAACAGATCGGTTCCGAAGTGTTGCTTCATTTCCTTATCCAGGTTAAGCTAATTAGGGTTACTGGTTCGTTACTCCTTGGTTCGTTACTCCATGATGGAAGAACTGTTGTTGGCTGCTGGGGTTTTGGAATTGGCTTCTGAAATTGTTGATGTTAAGGTTTGGCTGCGTTCCCCATCTTGGCCATAGCTGCAGAGCTAACTGAGGAGCGAGTCAAAGTGCAGACTGATTTAGCCTTGAAGCCTTTTTGAGCATTCTTCTGGGATTCCACCTTTTTCTTTTCTTCCTTCCTCGCCAACAGAATTTTACGTCCAATGTAGTTTGCCGGATGACCAAAGTCTTTGCAGTTGGCACAATATACTTGTTGGTCCTTTTCCTTCCGCTTACACCCTGCTGGGATGTGGTCTTCGTTGCACTTTTCACAGACATACTTCATGCCGCAATTGGTTGCAACGTCACCAAATCTTTGACACTTCTTACACTGAACAATATCTGTGTTTTTGAAGCGTTCCCAGGTTGAGAATTAGTTGTTTCGTGTATATATCGACAACATCACACGATTTGTTGACTTCCACCACGGAAGAGTTGTAATTTTTGTTCTTCGCTTTCCTTGATCTGAAGAGTGTGACGTAGATGGCAGGTACTTTTTCCAGGAATCTTCCTGTCCTCACGGATGGTGTACGTATGATTCTCAATCCTATTGGATTTGAAGTAGTCCCTTATTGTGCCTTGGTTGCCACGTTGATGATTGTTTTTGTGGTGCTTAGATTCTTCAGTGGGATATCAATTTTCATTGTCTCTGCAAACTTCCTTTCCTTTTGGGACTGTTTGCGGTTGCTTGTTGACTGGCGGTTGTTTGGTGATTATAACTACAACGGGTGTAGTTGATTGATGGCTCGTTGAAGGCAAACTTTTGGTGTTTTCCTTAATTTTTTTGGCAGCTTTCTTTGTAATTTTCTTCCGTCGATTTGCCTTTGGCGATTTTCCTTCTTCTGAGCTCTCTCAGTCGTTAGGTTGGCTTCATCGCCAGTGAGTATAACCATATCTTCATCCATCTTCAGGTTGCCGTTGCCTCCATTTGGTTCATCATTTATGTTGTTGGTTACATCTTGGAGCTGTCCGCCAATTTTTTGCACGTACTCAGATCCCAAGTCCTTTCCTACGTTAAGCAATAGTCAAGGGCTCAATCATTTTTCTACGTCTGCTTGCTTTCAGCATTAACTTTATCACTTAGCACTGATTTATTTTATTACACACAGATTAACGCGCACACACTATTTTAATAAAAATTTCTGTGTGCATTAACTGGATTAAACTGTTTTGAGAAATGCATTTTTTTAATAACCCTAGGGTTGGAAAATTTAGGTTGTTCGCAGTCTGGCCTGTCTTGACTTATCCCTTTTTTTCGGTGTGAATTATTTATTTTAAATATATTCAGCTGACACGTCCTTGCACTTTGAATGCCTGGATTGAACATAACTGGACTAATTTGGTTATGAAACGTGACTCTTCTCTCAATATTTTATATTGTCTTCTTGACTAGCACCTCCCTTCCCACCTCACCGCTTTCACCAACGAACTGTCGTCATGCTGAAGTGAAACCAACCAATCTATAGAGGATCATTAAATTGCTCACTATCCATTTTGTATGCCATTTGATCTGCATTCATAGAACCATGGGCGTACTCACGATCTGAGCAATGGGAGGGAGGGGGCTTAATGAGATGTTTAGCATATGTAGATATATTGTGGTAGAAATGTTTTAAAATTGGTCCTTTTGTATGACTCAGTATAAGACATTTCTTTGATTTGCCCCCGTCAAGGGTCAACAATCGAACAAAGTAAGTCGCTTTGTTCAGCTATTTCTTTCGTCTCTATTATTTTTATTTATTTTGACTGAATATTAATTAAGATATGCTGTACATTGTGAAAAGGGTTAGTTTTAACTGGTTCGAGTAGTTTATTTAGAAAAGCTAATCGAAAACAACTGGAAAATCGTTCGTTTTTTGCATATTTTTAGCAATATTATGGAAAAAAAAACATTTCATGACATTTTTAGAAGAAATTTTATATGATTTTTCTTTTTAGCAGAAGGTTACAAAAGCAAAAAAAATCAGTATAAGCATCTTTGACCACATATTGACTCAAATTAAAATGGTCTTCCAGGCCGTTTTTTTCAAATAATGTTTTTTTTTACAAAAAACGCCCGCGGGGTCTCAAAATTCAATTTTGAAAAATGTATAGAATAAAAATTACTTGTTTCTAAATCCTTAACAAGATCCACCATACCCATTTCGAATATAAAATAAAAAATTCCGACAAACCTAATGTATATATAAACATACATAAACAATACCTAATGTATATAAACATACATAAACATTTTTGTATGCATATATATAAATTTTTTGTTCGATGTAAATCAAAACACAATTTTTGATTTTAAAATAACTTTAAGACCAAGAGCTCTTTCTTTATTGATGTCTTCTTAGAATCTAACTCTAAAAAATATGAAGTATCCTTATTTATACATTTTCTATACTTAATGTAAGGCGTCGTTTCCTGTTTGGTTTTTATTATTATCTTTTGTCTCGTCCTGGGTCTATCCTTCTTTATTACCTTTCCTTGGAATGAACAAAGGTTGATGAGGCATCCCTCTGTTCTTGTGTTATATTGAACTATGTTGGTACATCTGTTCTTAATTACTTGAACTATGTTGGAACATCTGTTCTTAATTACTTTCATATGTTTAAAAGATAGTTTCTTTATTAAGATGAGCTGCTGCCATAACTCCTCCCTCCTTAGAGTCTTCCTTCAGTTCGTTTATGACTGGAGGTAGATTTATTATAGTTTTATTTTGACTTTTTATTTTGTACAATATTATTATTACAATGATCGCAATGATTAATATAATTGTTGAGAAACTAAAAATATACTGTGTTTCCTTTTAATTTTTTATTTCTATTATTTCTTTTAAGTTATCAATGGATTCATTATTGATTTCTTCTAAATATTCATTTGAAAAGTTAAAGTTTAATACAGGTATTATTTTTTCTTCTTTGTAATACTTTCTATTATAAATTACATTGTTTATTGAAATATTACAGTTCTCTGCTTTTATTTAGTAATTTCCTTCTAATATATAATTTAAATTATTACAATTTTGTTGTATTTCGTTTTTTTCCAGTTTCTTAATTATTAAATATTTTTCTTTTTCTATTATAACATTTTTTTCTTTGTATTCTTTAGTTTTGCATTTCATTTGTTTGCTTATTAATATATTTTCTATACAATCGTCTTTTAATATTTGTAAAATTTTTATTTCTTTTGTTACATAATATAATGTTTTATTTAATTCTAAAAAGTTATTTGTTTATGAATCTATAATTTTATTATTAATCGGAAAGTTTTGAATACATATTTTATTAAACTTTTGGTTGGAATATTGTGGAATTAATACAATTACTAATATATTTTCTTTGCTAAATTGATTTTTAATTCTTTCAATTTTTCAAATGTGATATTATTCTCTTTAATTTCTTGGCTTGTAATTATGTCTTGTGTTAATATTCCTGTTCTGCTTGTCAGTATTACGTCTTCTATTTTTCCTAAAGTTTCTTTAATTTCTTTTATGTTGTTATTGAATTCTATTTCTATACGAAGGTTATCAATATCATTACTTCTATTTTTTAATTTATCTATTGTTTCAATGCCTTGGTTCATCAAGACACTTAAAGTTTTAAATTGGTTATTAAAATGATCATTTATCTTTATTTGTTTATTTAAGTTATCTATGGCATTATGATTATTTTCTTCCACTGTTTTAAGTTGGTTTTCTATTTCTATTCTATCACCGTCATCCATTGTTCCAAATATAAATTTTAAGACAATACCTCCTAAATTTATTAATCCTCTTTTAATTACATGATGTGGGATTAGGAAATCAATTTTTTTTATAATGTTTATAATGTTTTTCTGGCATTATTTTATATTGTGCTTTTAATTGTTCGATTAGTCCTTTATAATCGGTTAAGTTGATTAAATGTATCATGGTATTATATTTCATTTTATATTCTGCTTTTAATTGTTCGATTAGTCCTTTATAATCGGTTAAGTTGATTAAATGGTATTATGTTTCATGGTATTATATTTTTCTATGAGTTCTACCTTTTCACTTTCTATTATTAAAAATTCTTGTTTAATTTCACTAATTTATATTTCCTGCGGTCGTACTACCGTTATTTGCTTGTAAAGAATAACCATTAAGAGTATCACTACTGCTTTCATATTGGATGGTCGCGAATTTTTTCTTCCTCCTGAATTGGTCTTTGTGCAAAACTTGTGTTCTTACGTGTGGTCTTATTGTAACTTTCTTGTCTTTTTGTTTTATAACTTTTGTTTTTTTATGTTTTGTTTTTAGTTTATCAAATCGCTCGGGACTATTTATTTTAGTACAGTAAGGATTAATTTCTTTATCACTCCTATTTTTATTTAATTTCTTTAATATTTTTTCTTTATTACTTTCTATCCTTTTGCGAATTTATGTAATATCAACTCTGTTTAAATGTATGTCTACTGGTTTTTCCTTAGTGGTCAAATGTATTGTTTGATTATAAACCTCTACTGCCCGTAAAACGTTGTCGACTAAATTGTCTGATCCTTCTAAAATCCTTAAATGCTCATTTAGCGTGCTGTGCACCAGCGTTACCACTTCCAGAAAAAAAGTCGAAGTAGATTTGAAGAAAAAAAGGAAGTAGATTGAGAAAAATCGAAGTAAATTAAAAAATAAACTTTTTTTATATAAATCTACGAGTATATTTCAAATGAATTTAAAAAGGTACATTTAACAAAAAAAACTGAAATTCTAGGTACCAGACTTTATATTTACATATACATGTATGTCCATAAATGTACCTACATATGTACGAATTTATTTCAATAAAAAAAAAAAATATGTACTTAATTTCTGCATATAAAGGGTGATTTTTTAAGAGGTTTAGAACTTTAAAAAAAAAACACAAAAAATTCGAAAAAATGAATGAAATATTTATTTGAATCGATAGTTTGAACCTTGCAATTTAATGTTTAAAGATAATTTCATGCAAATGTTGACCGCGGCTGCGTCTCAGGTAGCCCATCCGCTGAGTCCAATTTTGGCATACTCTTTCACACATATCGGCCGGTATCTCACGAATGAATGCATGGATGTTGGCTTCCAGTGCGTCAATCGAAGCGGGCTTGTCCCTATACACATTAGCCTTGACATACCCCCACAAAAAATAATCTAATGGTGTCAAATCGCACGATCTAGGCGGCCAATTGACCGGCCCGAAACGTGAAATTAACTGTTCACCAAACTCGCCTCGCAATTGCGCCATTGTTTCGCGTGTTGTGTGGCATGTGGCACCATCTTGTTGGAACCACATATCATGCAAGTCAAGAACTTCCATTTTGGGCAAAAAAAAGTTTGTTATCATCGCTCGGTAGCGTTCACCATTGACAGTAACGCTGCGATTCGCATCATCTTTGAAGAAATATGGCCCAATAATGCCGCCGGCCCATAAACCGCACCAAACAGTGGCTTTTTCGGGATGCATTGGTAGCTGTTGCAATGCTTCTGGCTGATCTTCACTCCAAATGCGGCAATTATGCTTATTTACGTACCCATTCAACCAAAAATGAGCCTCATCGCTGAACACAATTTTTCGATAAAAAAGCGGATCCTCGGCCAGCTTTCCAAGAGCCCATTCACCAAAAATTCGGCGTTGTGGTAGGTCGGCTGGCTTTAGTTCTTGCACCAGCTGTATCTTAAAAGGCTTTACGCCCAAATCCTTCCGCAAAATTTTCCACGTAGTGCTGTAACAAAGGCCTAACTGCTGGGAACGGCGCCGAATCGACATTTCGCGGTCTTCTGTCACACTAGCTGATACGACCGCAATATTTTCTTCACTACGCACAGTACGTAATCGTGTTGGTGGTTTAATGTCCAACAAAGTAAATTTGGTGCTAAATTTGGTCACAATCTTCCGAATAGACTGCTCAGAAGGTCGAGAATGCCGACCATAAAATGGAAGCAGCGCGCGATGAACATTTCGAACCGAGCACGAATTTTGATAGTAAAATTCAATAATTTGCAAGCGTTGTTCATTTGTAAGACGATCCATGGTTAAATTGCAAACCAAACTGAAGCTGTTTGACAGTGACACAAGGTACTAAACACACGTCAGCTGTCAAAACCAGTGTTGCCAAAACCAAACCAGCTAAAAAATCACCCGTTACATTGTCTATACATTGTTCTATAACAATTCTTAGTTTTATAATTCAAGTTTAAAGTTAAATGACCTCAACAGAAGAATTTTCATTTCAAATTTTCTCCATAATCAATGATTCTTAGTTTTATTTAGTTAAGATAATTTAGCTTTTCTTTTTTTTATATAAAAGAACAATAAAATGATTACAATTTTATTCCTTTTCATAGAAACTCTGGGGCTACATATGTATATACTTGAGTGAAATAGAGAAAAAAGAAGTACATTTGGCCTTTTTTTTGTAAAATTGAAGTGAGTTAAAACAAAAATTTTTAAAATGAAGTAGATTTCAATAATTTGATGGTGGTGCGAAGTAGGAAGTAGATTTTAATTTTTTATGAAAAAAAGAAGTAGATCTACTTCAATTGAAGTAAAGTGGTAGTACTGCTGTGCACTCTTTCAATAGCTGAGTTTCCTGTGTGCCTGTATGGGGTTGTGAAATGAATTTCTATCTCTTTCTCTCTAAAGTATTCTATTACTGTATAAGTCTGAAATGAGGGATCGTTATCTAGTACGATATATTTTGGCCTTGTCATATATGTAAAGATTTTTGTTATGGTATTCAATACATCTTTTTGGTTCTTTGTTTTGAGTTTTTCTACACATACAAATTTGCTGAATTTGTCTATGCATGTGAGATATTTTATAGCGTGGGAAAGTATCCATATATCCATGTGATAATATTGATGTGAACCTTCTGGGGTGATTGTTTTCTCGTATGGGAGTTTTATTGGATTTCTTTCTATTTTAAGATAACAAAGTTCGCAATTGTTAATTACTTTCGTTATTAGTTCTTTCATATTTGGTGAATAATATTTTCTTTTTATTTCTAAATAAATTTTTTCAATTCCTGTATGATTATAATTTAAGTGTATTTTATTTATTTCTTCTTCAGTTTCTGGAGTTTTAATATCAATTAAAAAGGTGTTTGTCCTAATAAGTTTCTGATTATTATGATGTAATTTCCAATAATCTTGGAATTCTAAAAATGATCTATCTTCTACCGTGTATATACAGTTTATTATGTTTGTATCATATTCTTTTATTATGTATTCATAGGTTTCTTTGCTGAAGTTTTTTCTGATTATTTTTGTCCTTCTTTTTCCTGGGAATGGGAAAGTTATCTCTTCTATGTTATTTTCACCTTTTTCTAATATTATTTGTCTTTTGAATGTATTTAAGGGTTTCTCTGTGATTGATATTAGATTGGAACTATCTGATATTACACTGTGTCTGGTGCTAACTAAATCTTCTTCCTTTTCTAATGCATTTATTGTATCTATGGTATCTTATATCGAAGTCATATTCTTCTAATTTGATCTTCCATCTTTGTAACTTACTATTAGGTTCTTTAAGATTATGCAATCATGCTAATGGTCGATGATCGGTTAATATTTTAAATCTTCTACCGTAAAGATAGTGACGAAACTGTTTCGTTGCCCATACTATTGCTAACAATTCTTTTTCTATCGTTGAATACTTACATTCATGTTTGTTTAAAGTTCTACTTGCAAATCCTAATGGCCCATGGTTTTGACTTAACACGGCTCCTATTGCAAAGTTACTTGCATCTGTAGTTAAAGTAAATTCTTTTGAGAAATCTGGATGTTTGTTAATGAGTGTGTCTTGCATCGCAAGTTTTAGTTTCTCAAATGAGTCTTTATACTCTCTGTTTTCTATATTGATTTTGCTATCTTTCTTTAAACAAAGTGTCATAGGTTTTATAATTTTTGCATAGTCATTTATAAATTTTCGGTAATAACCTGAGTAGTATAAACTAGAGGGTTCTAGGCCACTGGTATCACCGGTATGGGTTCTGATCTATGCTATACCGGTATGGGTTCTGATCTATGCTATACCGGTATGGGTTATGATCTATGCTATGGGTTCTAGATCATGCTTAGCAAACGTTAGATGGCAAAAACGTAAAATTCACGTTCACTTTAAAACGTTAGAACGTAAAAACGTAAAATTCACGTTCACGTTAAAACGCAAAAACGTAAAAGTCGCGTTTACGTAAAAACGCAAAAACGTAAAATTCACGTTCGGAATGCAAAAATCACCATAGGAAACTGAACAAAATTATGAACAGAACACGATGTTTAAGAGTTAAGTTTTTCAGAAAGGTGGTCCATATGAGTGAAGAGAGAAAAGAATCGTTAAGTAAAAAGACATGTTAATTTATTTAATATTTTTTTTATTTTTTAATTAGATCAGTTTTATATTTCATTTTCAAGTTCTATTCGAAAAGGACCCCAAGCTAGTGTATTTATATTATTGCTACATATAAATCTCTTGTCATCAGAACAACTTAAACATAATTTGTTTATACATTCGGTGTATATAGTATGATGTTTAGATCTAAAGTTCAACATTTTACTATAGAAGTTTTGTTTGTGTAGCAAACAGTCTCTGTAATTTTGTAAAGACATTTTTTTTACAGCTGCTGATTTAATACCCTTAGCCTTTTTTATTAGTGCTGCATCTTCTATGTCTATACTATACATTTTAGCTCTTAATCCTATAAATTCCTTCATTATTAGACCATTATTTTCATCCTTCATAAATCCTAACTTTTTCTCATTGAGCTGGACAATACCGTAGCGGTTTTGGGGTGGATAGTCTGAAGTATCAAATTTATCTATTATATCATTTCTTATATCATTGTAAAAATCATCTGTTCTTATTTTATAAATAAATGAATCGGTATCCATGTAGGCCAGATGTAGGTTGTCAGTAAATTTAGGTTTCATGTATGGATAATGAAAGTCGTACATTTTATACTTTGAAATCTCCAAAACACAAAAACCTAAGTATATAGGCTTATTATATATACTGTGAATTCGTTTTAACTGAATAGCAGCCATGGTTTCCGAAAATTCTAATATGCTATGAAAATTAGGTTTAGCTATAAGAGCGCGACTACCGAAATGGTTACCTTTGCTTTCTATTGAATCGACAATTCGAACATCTTTTCGTTTGTCTACATTTTCCATAGTTTTTCCGAATACAGCATTATTACAAAGTTTACGCTGATCCTTTTCAAACTTTGTGGTGGCTTTTTTTCTTAGGTCATTGTTTAAATCAATATATTTTGTAAGCCATTGAGATTGTTTGAATTGCATCACTCTATGAATTTTCTTAAGCACCAAACCATTATCAAGGCATTGAATTAATGTTTTGTAATGAATTATATAATTAACTTTATTATTCAAATCAGCAATTAATTTTTTATCGGATTTACCAGACAATGAAATGTTTGAAGGACAGAATGGTAGATCATTGTGATTATCATGTATTTCTAGGGGATACTCAAGATCCACTTCTAAAACATAACCAATGTTTATATTTGAAATTAACCAGCCTTTAATCTCATCTAAATTAGTTGGAGGTTCAACCCATTTAAAGTCTGAATATGGGAGGTAATCAGACATGGCCCAACCGTATAGGTTATTAGCATCCAAGTACATTAAATAATCAGATGGTTTACTTGAATCATAATCAACCATATATTTATTATTTGCTTTACAATGTCGCAAGCTACATTGTGTTAAACCTCCTCTTATGCCCTTAGCGAAAAAGTTATACATGTTAATGTCTGTCAAAAGTTCAAGCTTAACACCTGTTTCTTTCAACAAGCATCCCTAAAAAAAACCTGTCAATATATAATAGTGACAGGGATCTAGACCATAAATTGTTCTAGAATCAATTCTAAATTTTTCAAAAATGTGTGATAAAATTAAGACGTCTGTAAGTAAATAGTGTTCAAGATATTCTCTTAAATTACTACATTTAAAATGTGACCAAACTTTCTCAGCATGATTATAATCATCTTGGTTACAATCCTCTTCAACCAAAGAATTTCTAAATGATTCTATTGGAGGAAGCTCCGTCTCACTTAATTTTTCTATAGAATCTAAATAATCATAACATAAAACACCCTTACGAGTCATAAGTTGAATAGATTCATCATCTTTGAAAAATTTTGATAAAATTTTAAAATCTTTTTTTTCATCAAGAGTTTTTGCTATCTTATCTATACTTGAAGGTAAAAATCTAAATGAGTCTAAGAACCGTAATTCTAGAAACTCGCTCTGCTCACTATTTATTATTAGTTTTGTTGATATGGATATATATTTCTCTTTGTTGAGAGGAATAATATTGATAAACCCTTTTATAAATAAATGAGAATCATAACCGGTCAAATTATGGAACAAAATTGGAATAAATTTATGTATCTTATAGTTTAAGTTACAATTTGAATGCGCTGCTCCTCTGAATTTTTCCAGTTAAGTGATCATGATCTCGTACTTTTACGTCGCCCCATACTGCCTTCTTACAAATATGACATCTGATTGCCTGCTGAAACTTGATTTCATCCCGGGGTGTCATGTTAATTTCGATCTTCTTACTCAAATGATGTCGATGATGTTCGTAACAAAAACTCGTGCACAGTCTTCACCTAGAGTAAAAAAAATAAAAAATTATATTACAGCGCTCATAATTTTCATATAGCATAAAAGATAAATCCTTTAAAACAAATTTACTTACCGGTGTATTTGAACAATTTATTTAGAGATGGATCAAATGAGCATTTGATAAAGTATGAAACAGCAATCGGAACATGTTTTTTAATCGATGTAGTCGATGATTTTGAGGGATCAGGTTGGCAGCTATCAATATTCACCAGCATACATTCAAAATCAGCATAGATGGCAAATGGCACTTCGAGTGACCTCGATTGATGCTCAAACTGTGATATATTATTTGTCTCATTTGGTAGGGCTGTCACAATTTTGTTGCATTCAGTTTCATGCTTCTCAAATCCTTTATCCGTGTTGAATATCAGCAGGCATGAATTACACATTCTAATTGATCGTTTACCATGATTTATTTTAGCTCCTATTAATCTAGACATATTTTTATCCACACATAGTGATTGTATTCGCCTTCTTGTATAAGTAACAAGTTTATATGTAGGTCTCTCTTATGGTTAGAATTATAATATGGAATTACAACTCTATAGTTTTCTCTAGTTCCATTTTTTTCTACTCCGAACACATTTACACTTATTGCAGGGTTTCGAGTTTCAAAAATCGAAATATCTTTAAGTTTCAAAGGGAAAACTAAATTTGTAAGGTTAACTAGAGTTCCATTCATTAAACTTATCACTCCGTTTTGAATGTTTTCAATCCGATATTTACTAGCTCTATGCGAATGGTCATCTATGAGGGAAAAAGCTGATATAACTGCCCATTTGAAACAGAATTTATCATTATTTTGCACATTAACACAGGCTTTTTTCAATTCAATACTTCTCGGTAGTTTTAAGTAACTTGAACCCCTTAAGGGCTTATATTCGCAAATATTGACCTCAATATGTTTTATACAAAATAGCGTCCATCCAGAATCTCTATCCTCAAACTCTACACTTTTAGTCTCAATGATCTTACTCATATTTTCAAGTATATCTTCCAAGTTATCATTTTGAAGAGCTATCTGCATTGGACATTTGAAAGATTTTATACTTATCTCAGTTTTTTCTGATTCTTCATGCACTGTTATATATTTTATAAACTCTGCAAACAGCTCAATGCTGAACTTTACACTTCCTTTTGTTTCAAACGATTTTCAAATTAGTTGTATAATATCAGTCTTACAACTTTTCAAAAATGTACTAATGTCTATAACCCCCTCATCGGTATTTTCTAATGAGTACGTTTCCACTTTACCTTCAAAATAATGCCTTATTCTGTTAAACCGTGTATTAATAACTGGAACTCTACTTGATGATGAAATTTTTACTCGAACTCCGGGCCTCATTGAATTGGTGTTAAAGAAAAATCCTTGTAAGCAAAAATATACTAGGGATGACTTAAAACAATATTCGAAAACCCTCCAAAAAACTAATGCATACAGAATGAATCATGATAGTTCTTCTCGAATTAAGAGCAACAGAGGTGTAAAATATACACCAATAATAAAAGCTATTGTCGCTGGACTTAAAAATGATAATGCAAAAATAGGAACATCCTATTCTAGTATTACTGAAATGAAATACACAAACAAAGATATTGAATATGTATACTGGAATGATCCAAATGAACTTGTGGATAGACTGCGACTTTTGATAGCATCTTAAAATGCTGGTAACGATAACCATCAGAATGAAATCAGTTCTATAATTGAAGAATTAAAGGAATCAAATATTATATATTAGTATCATACTAAAAAGAAAACTTAACATTTGAACAATGAACGTCGACAAGTTCGGTAGGAACTTCAAACCTACTCCAAAAACCAGAGGTATTGTGGGTCCTCCAGGATTGGGATTTAAGCTTTTACCCTCTGGTGATTTTGATATAAAAAGTAGATATTTAAACAATGTTGGAAGTAATCCTGAATACCCCCACCAAGCCGTGTGTAAAGGATATGTTGATGATCAAATAAGTCTTAAAGAATCAAGCATTATAAACCACATAAATTCTTCTTTAATGGAAGTTTTATCCACTTTTAATAAAGAAATTCATATGCTAAAAAACCACAAAAACCACATAGACTCTACGATAAAGGAAACAATAAAAAGTATGGAACGAGAAAACAAAGCATCACAATTAATTTCTCAAAAAAATCTTAAAGACTCCATAGAAGAAAAGTATATTGACAAGAAAATAAAAAATAAAGTTGAATATTTAATGAAGATGATGTTTCCTAATGTACCCTTTACACCCATAGATTAAAATAAGTAAAAAATGTTGTTATATTTGTATTAATTTTATGTATCTGTATTTTATAGTTAATAGAAGCAAGAAAAATATTCCCACCCCAACTTAAAAAAAATCACAAATACAAATGCTATTATTAAGAATATTAATTAGTTTTCAAAGTTTTAGTGTTGTATGTGTTACAAATATTTTTCATTTTACGTTCATTCATGTGTTTCAATTTCTCATAAAAAGAAAATAACTTATAAACTATTCAAAATCCAGTAAGTTTAGTGAAAATATTATTAATTTATTAATTGTATTGATTATCATTAATGTATACAAAGTATATGAACAAACAAGTGGTTCTTTTGAAAGTGGCAGGTTCTATGTTTACGCTGGTTTGTCTTGGCTTCTCTTGCCAAATGAGCGGGAATATAACACCAGGTTGGTAATTTAATAATCCGCTGCTATTACGGGCCAGTCGGAACTCAATAAAAATGTAATTGTTTTATTTTGAAACGTTTTCAAAATTAATTCCAAATCGAGTGTAAGTGTACAAACTAATAGCGTTTTCATTTGGTCGTCCGGAAACATTCTAGATACTTTGGGAGTTACACCCAAGGACATATATCAATTTTTAACATTTCCACTTTAATGTACCTACCTACACTAAAACCAAGAGTCAACTTTTGATCCACTGGATGGAATTCAAATTGGTAAACGCCATTTTCAGCTCCATTTGAATAAGAATTCAGAAATGTATCAACGTTTCTTTAAGGATAGATACTTTGGAAGTTACACCCAAGGACATATATCAATTTTTAACATTTAATTTTGAAAACAAAAATCATCCAAACAAAAGTACCAGGTACTAACATTTGATTGGTTTTTATTGACTCATGTGAATGTTATATTTTTCAATATTACTTTTTACCTTGACTGTTTGTAGATGATATCATCGAAGATAATCAAAAGCGAACGTCCAAGGAGATCAAACAGGAACCCAACATTCACCGAATGCACCCTAAGGAACCTCTAATCCAATTGATTTGAGGGTATCCGGGCATGTACCAGCGACAGCAGCTTAGTATGCCTCATCAACATTCACCGCATCTCGCACAGAATTAGGAGCCTAGAAGGCAGAAGATGAAAAATATTTTTATCGCAGCCGACATATTCTAATTGAAATTTACTCTTTTCAGATATTACATCTTCTCGAGCATAGACGCAACAATTTTCTGTAGCAAATGTCTGGGTCAAATCAACAGCTTCGCGGCTCACAAATGAAGACCAAAGATCTATCATTGTCGGCATAACAACAACAATAGTTTAGTCACCAGCAATCGCAGCAAATGCAGACTGAGCAGCAGGCACAACAACAAGCGCAGCAACAAGCATAATAACAAGCTCAACAGCAAGCCCAACAACAGGCCCAACAACAAAGCTCAGCAACAGAGGCAACAACAATAGCAACAGCAACAACATCAACAGCAATAGCAGCAACAATAAAAGCAGCAGTGTGGCTGGTATACCTGCCACAGCAGCAGTGGTAATCCAGACGATAGTCGAAGTCCACCACCTCAAAGACATGTGCATACACACCATCATACGCACGTTGGACTTGGCTATGTTATGTATACGGCGCCCTATGGAATCAAGTGAAGATAAATTAGTAGAATAACACTAACCCAAATCCAATCAATATCATTGATTGTTTTCAGAAGAGAAGAAAAAAGTTATTTAACAAATGTTCGGTAAAGTTTCTTGTAGTTTTTTCACTTTGAAAAATAATTTTTGTTAAATTATTTTACAAAACCAATCAAACATTTCTATCGTAGCCAACATATTCTAATTGAAACTTATTCTTTTCAGAAATTACATCTTCTCAGAGCAGAGGCGCAATAATTTTCTGCAGCAAGTACAGTCTGGCTCACATCAACAGCCTCCCGGCTCACAAATAAAGCCCGAGGATCTACCAATGTCAACACAACAACAACAATAGTTTAGTCACCAGCAATCGCAGCAAATGCGAGCTCAACAGGAAGCGCACCAACAAGCTCAACAGGAAGCCCGACAATAAAAAAAAAGACGAAAAGGATGTAGAAATAAACCCGGAACCTCATCTTACATTAGTCCGAGTCTTTTTGGTTTCGATGCCAGTCACCCGCTTCTGGGCAAACAAAAGCAGCAGGGAGCTGGCGATGTGGCTGGTATACCTGGTAGTGGCAGTGATAATCCAGCCGATAGTCGAAGTCCGCCCAAAGACATGTGCACACACCATCATACGCACGTTGGACTTGGATATCCTATGTATTTGGCACCCTATGGAAGAGCTTTAGCCTTAAATTGCTTCAATTTAAAACATAAACTTTAAAACATAAGCTCGATCCCAAAGAAAAATAAAAAAAATATATTAGTAATGTATGTATGTATGTTTTATTTTTAATTTATATTTTTGTTTTTAATTAATCAGTGATTTGATATCTGCGTTTTAACGTCCACTTTGTATCGAGCTAGAGTCTTAATGTGTGAAACAATTTTCTTCAAATTCAGAGCATGATTTTTTAAAGAACATATTCATACCTAAATATTCCAAATTTGAAAAAAAAATCGGTCTACCCGTTTAAGCTTTAGCCCGATGTAAAGTAGACGTAAAGATGAAAATTATTGTATGGACTTATTAAGGGTATTCATACAACAGCGTAAACTCATCGTAAATGTTGTAAAGTTTTAAACTTCGTTATTTCTGTCACAATTTGTATGGAAAACAGATTTACGAAGCTTACAACTTTACTACGTTTACGACGACTTTACGCTGTTGTATAAATACCCCTATTATGTTTCTACGAAATAGCACTGATATGTAGTTTTTGGGTATCTCACTTTGAGGATAATTGTTGATGTTAGGTTGATCTTTGTAAGTAAAGTACAGCAATTCCTTTAGCGTTACCCAGGATGTATCACAAGAAGGTAAAATTGAATTCCATTCCGCGTCCCAGTCAAATATTTATTTTACGTTACAAAATATGAATGTTTGTTCGTTCTTTTTTGTTTATGATCTAAGTAGGTATACATACTTTGGACATTACAATTGCATTATATAGGTACTTAAGAGACAAGCATATAATGTATGTATACATTGAGAAATTATATAAATTTGTTACAGTGGTACACCAATACCTAAGTAATGTTGATTTCTAATAATGTCTTACATGTTCATGTCTGAACATTTTTAATGTGCATCTTTGGGCCATATATACACATTCATACATTCATATTCATATATTTTATATCAAACTAATTATAAACAATCACCCTCCAATATAGATAAGTAACACAAGCGAAGTACGTGGGATAAATACTAAGGGAGAAAAATATTAATGTGGTAAAATTTTACATAGAACTTATTCAAACGGCCGGCAGTGCATATACAGCGTTGAAAAGGTAGGTGAAAAGTTATTTAGGTCTTGAAAAAGATGCCACATAAAGACAATCGTCAGCAAAATTAAAAGTTCTTATTCCTTCTCTTTTTTATAATATTTTTTAGAGCTTTGTGAAGAGCTGTATCTTTGTAACGAGTGGTCATATTGAGTTGAAACAAGAAGAAATCAGAACTTTTGTTTTTTTTTCAAAGTTGCTTTTATAGCCTTTAGTCCTACAAATTGGCGTCTCCTCAGGCTTACTTACTTGGACTCATCAGCGACATACGCAATTTGTACTAAGTTCAGTTTAACTTACATTAATTCTTTTACAAAAATCCACTGTTCACTAACTATATCCAACAACATTTGAATTTCTAATCATTAAGCTGAAAATTTTTTTGCCCGGGGCCAGACATAGTTTCTATATGAAGGTTCTTTTATAATACAAATTCTACATATGTATGTATATACTGCTGAAATAAATCAGCCAAGTAGGAGACTTAGCATTAAGGATAGGACTTGTTGAATTGAAGATTTGTTTGCAAATAATTTCTAGAATTTCTTAGAATTTACAATTTATTGATTTGCCCAATCAAAATTTGAAGATAATCGCTTCCGTGGATTGAGCTACACATTGAAGTGCAGATAGACATACCGAACACCAACAGACAGAGAGAATTGTGCCACCCACTTTTTTGGTGTTCTCTATCATCGTAATGACATGTTTGATTTTACCTCAAATTGTTTTTCAACGATCCAAAACTTGCCCTTTATTACCTATGTATATATATCTCAAGTAAAAAGATTTTTTAGTTATCAGAAAATTTTTTTGAATTTTATTAAAACTTCTTAAGCAAACAGATAAAAGCATCTTAATCAATAAATTGTAAATTTGGATATAAAATTAAATACAAACAAAAAATATGACAACAATATTACAATTATTCAGCAGCAACATATTCATATCATTTGTTGATGTCAACTTTAAGTTTTTCATCGTATTCCTTTGAAACTTTCCCTTCATGATACGTATTTAATTTCTATATCGAAAAAAGACAATAAAAAACATGAAAAATAAAAATAAAAATTGGTCTGTTTTGAAAGTTTTATTTTCTTACGCCTCTTGTTTTGATAAAATTTACTTTAAATAAAAAGTAGCAACAAATTGAATTGTAGGTCATATTGAAAACAAAATGCTATGCGAAAATGTATTTATATGCAAAAAATAGGGCTTATTATAAACAAGCTAATTTTTTTTAATTTGATAAATTGACTTGATATTTAAGACAATACAAAGACGTTCACTAGTGTCTTTCTTTGTCAAAATAGAAGACCAACAAAAAGAAAAAACTACAAAACACACATAGCATCCTTTTCAATATAATGAAAGCCACTTTTACAAACGCTTTCGAGTACTTAAACCTTACATTTTTTTTATAAGCTTATACAACTCATAGGGAATTCTTACCGTATGTTGGTGTATGTTGTTCAGTTATGTGCAATTTGGTTGTAATGCGCATTGGTCTTTGATGTTGAAGAATTTTCTTAACAACTTCTTGGTCATCAGAGCAAGTTGCAATAATATTGTCAGGTATTGAAACAGCGTACTCAATATCAGAAAACTGCGAAGATGTACTGGAGATGTTTCTTCCAACGGAGCTTACGGATGCTTTACGTTTAAAGTCTGAAAAAAGGAGAATTTATAAGATTTATTTATAAGCAAAGATCGCTTTTGGGTAACTTCCTACACTTTGTGTTCAATGCCAGTTGTATTCTCATAGGCAGGACTGCCAGTAATGAAAAAGCTATCTTTTTCGGTCTCCGAATAAGAAGGCTTATGTAAGTCAGCTTGAGCCGAAATATGAAAGACTTTTTGGTACTCGTAGCCATCGACACAATCGTAACTAAATGCTGTCTGACCAGCAGCTTCTTCTTTACGTTTAATTTTACGA
Source organism: Dasysyrphus albostriatus (assembly GCA_946251815.1). Lineage (NCBI taxonomy): Eukaryota > Metazoa > Arthropoda > Insecta > Diptera > Syrphidae > Dasysyrphus > Dasysyrphus albostriatus. Next base: position 160,723,529 of record OX276335.1, on the reverse strand, counting down.
AATTTTCCCACGGCATGATCATCACTTGCTTCTTCGTTAGGTTTTAATCTTGTTGTAAGATTTATAAGTTGTATTTTGTTTTTTCTGCGAGTTTATTTTGCGAGGAGGTTTCTCTTCGTGGACATTAAATATTGGAAATAGCTGTTTACATTGAGGAATTTTCTCTTGCCTTGGCGGAGATTGGATTGTTCGTGAAAAGTCAAATTCAGTTTGGGAACTCTTTGATGTTTTAGCCGGAGTATTTGAAAAATAGCTACTTGGCGGTGATTGAAGACTAAAACGCTTCAGGTAAATAAGTTTTCCTGTACTGCATTGCTGCTTTCGGTTGATTTTTCTCTTTCCAAGCTTTCAATATCACTTAGTGAAGGGCAAGAAGGTATTTGTTTTTGATAAGCAGGCATAATCAAACTAATTCATGTGATGCAACTTTTGGATAGTGGAAAGGACTTGCGATTTTTTGTGCGCTTTTGTGTCATTTTTGGGACAGGAATTCCCTTCTGACGCAAAAAATCATCGAGAATTTTTTCGGCATCTCGTTTTGAAGACGCTGAACTTATAGAAGCTTCCAACGGTGCTCACGGATGCTTTATGGTTAGTCTGAAAAAAGGAGAATTTATAAGATTTAAAGATGTCATAGTTATCATAACTTACCAGTTAAGAATGACGTCCTATCGTGATCTGTTCTATGGTGAGTAAACAGTAGTCAGGACCACCACAGAAGCCAGTATGACTCATTTGACATGGTCGTGGCGTTGGAAGAGGTAGACATGGTGCGCGAGCTGCTGCAGCTAGTGCTTGCACTTGAAAAATCTCCTCGACTGCTACTGCTAAACATTGGGTTGCTATAATAAATTTAATGAAATATTAGTTACGTAGATTTGACAAAATATTTAAATAAGTATGATATGGGTATTTATTTATTGCTTTAATAGTTTATTTAGTGCAAATATTTATGTAATGTATTTTGGTATGAGTCGATTATTAGTAAGATGCACAGATTTGAATAATCACAACCAAAAATATAAAACCCATAAGAAGAAGTTTTCAAAAATCTAAAAAAAAAAATTGGATTGTTTCGTGGTGCAACAATTAGAGTTCTCGTAATCCTGAAGCTCGTAATTAAAACGACCGATTTCGCCCTGCACCAACTTGATGTGAGACGGTGCTTTAGTATTGTGTGGAAGGTTTTGATTGCTTCCTTGCAATTGAACCACCTAAGTGGACACTTGGCACACAGGCTTTTTAACTTAATAAATAAATTCGATTTTGTGTTATCATTGTGTGCTTGTTGGCAGTAGCTTACACGCTAGTTCAAACACAAACTTCGCGCACAAAATCAAAAGAAATATGCAAAAGTGCATTTAGTTTTTCACGTTTTATTGTTTTGTGCAATTTAAAATAAATATATTTCACAGGATAGTTGCAAAATAAACAATATTTATTTGGGAACACAGAAGTAAACAAAAAAAAAACAAGTTGAGTAACACATCGAGTTTCACTTGATCAGTCGACTTTTGGCACTTGAAATTTAAGTTATTTATTATTGTTATCCACTTTTAATTAAAAATTACTAATATTTTACTTATAAAAAGTATAATTTTCTTTTAAGACCGAGTTTTTGTTGTAAGAATTAAATATAATCAATTCCACCCAACACAAATTAGAATCGAGATCTGTCATTTTGACATTTCATAATTTAACAAAAAAAACAAAACGTCACTTTGAGCTACTAACCCCATTTTGTATTTTTATCCACAATTTACACGTATTCACCGACACGGAATTTGAGAGAGTTTTCTCTTGGTGTGCTCAAATAAAATTTGCGGGTGTTTTAGGCAGGAGGGGTACGAGTCGGTTCTCTAGATAATATAGGTACTCTATGGTTGTGCTGCTGCTGCGGGCTCCATTTTCCTTTGTTGATTATATATTTGCTGTCTTAATTCAGTTCGTTTGTTTTTCGGAACACGTTGGGACATTCGATTTGGAAATTTGTCACTTTTTAAATTTCTTTCTTCTTTGGACTTTTTAAATTTTCTTCCTTCTTTGCACTTTCTTTTTACTTTTTAAACTATATTTATTTAATTTCATAGTTTTGGTCTTTCATTTTTTGTTCGCTTTTATTTTTTATTTTTAAATAATTTTATTTGTATTCTGTTTTGTTTCGTTTTATTTAATTTTTTTTTTACATACAAAATTTTTAGTTTATTTATTTTTGCAGTTTTTTTTAAATTTTATTTAATTTTTCTGTTTACTTCTTGAATTTTTATTTTAATTTTCCACTTTTAAAATAATTTTTTTTTGTCTTCTTTTCGTTCTCCCACTTTGAAATTAATTCTCCTCTACGGAGTTTCGTAACATTTCCATATTCATTGGACTGAGTTACTAATAAATTTCTTTTTTCTTAAATATTTTGATATTCGTTCGAAAGTATTTTTTTTTTTTTTTTTAACACTAATTTAAAATTTTTCTGCAACCGATTTTCGCTCGATATGCAAGTTCAATTTTTTCAATGTATTTTATGCACTTATAATTAATCCTTAAAATCTTACTGCCGATTTTCGCTCGACTTATTTCTTTGAATTATACATTTTTTTTGCATTCAGATTTGTATTGTCCACTAAAACACTTTCTGCATTTATTAGTTTTCACAATAAAAATTATTTGTTTGATCGCCATTATTTTCGGTTCTATCACTGGATTACCATGTCTCTTATAATTTCGCTTATATTTCTGACTGGTATCCTACCGACTGCGCCATTTTTATTTAATGATTATAAAAAATCAAAAAATATATTTTTTTGTTCTCGTTAGAGAACACAACCGAATGAAAACAAACAATTTTAAGAGTTTAACGATATGCAAGTTCAATTTTTTCAATGTATTTTATGCACTTATTATTATTCCTTGAAATTTTACTGCCGATTTTCGCTCGACTTATTTCTTTGAATTATAAATTTTTTTGCATTCAGATTTGTATTGTCCACTAAAACATTTTCTGCATTTATTAGTTTTCACAATAAAAATTATTTATTTGATCGCCATTATTTTCGGTTCTATCACTGGATTACCATGTCTCTTATAATTTTCGCTTATATTTCTGACTGGTATCCTACCGACTGCGCCATTTTTATTTAATGATTAAATCAAAAAAATCAAAAAATCTATTTTTTTGTTCTCGTTAGAGAACACAACCGAATGAAAACAAACAATTTTAAGAGTTTAACATTAGTCTTTATTTATTATTAATTTTTATAGTCTAAGGCCTCAGATTCCTTACCTTGGGTAGGGGGAAATCTTTGACTTAAACGAAGAGACATTCAGAATGAAATACAAGAAAATAAGAAGATGTTGAATGAATTGCGATACTCTTTATAGTATATTGATAAATTGCTGAAGCAAGAAATTTGTATTCTATAGATTGAGATGCATCATGAAGTGATGGCAAAAGTGCTGATTTGAAGTTAAGAGGTTTCTTGCGATCGCATTACATTTAATTATTGAATTCAAAGTCCAGAGCTTGGAGGGGCTTATCCATAGGCGTAGGAAGGGGGGGGGGCAGAGAGGGCAGCACCAACCTTAAAAATTGAACTGCCCACCTTAGAAAAATCGACAGTTAATATTTTCTGGTGCTATAACCCACCAAAGACGCAAGATTGAACAACAAAAATTTTATTTTGCCTAAAGTTGCAGTTGGGTTATCACATAAAAATAATTGTTGCCTTAATTTTGTTTGTATTTTCATATTACCACTGCTCGTAAAGCTGGTTACATAATATGTCTGTTTGGTAACGTGAAATCTTCACCAATTTTCCAAAACATGGGTTTTTTCTCCTATACCTAGGTAGTTTCTCACAAAAAAGGTTTGTATTTACACACACACACATGCAAAATTGCCATGTTCTTATTCTTAACAGCCCTTCCAAACTATCCCAATGTTAACTTAAAGTGTGAAGGTATGAAGAAAGTCGTGTAGGTATATGAAGCAAAATATGAAATCTGATCACACACAACTTGAAAGCGCATTCACTTGGGGAAACTGATTTGTTTGGAATGCAGGTGTGGAAGCAAAATATGAAAATTTCATCACACAAATTAGCAGTCGTATCTACATATACATTCTGACATGCGAGAGCACTTAGTAAGTAAATAATAGCATGCCTAGTAATTGAGTCTATTGCAAAAGAAGCAAAAGCTTGTGGTTTTTTTTTTTGAGTGTCGATGAGGCAAGGTGCTGCAAAGAAGAACAATTGTCAATCACTATAAGATATGTGATCGATTTAAGCGTGGTAGAAAGATTCATTGGATTTATTGATTGCTCGACCTCAAGAAACGCGCAGGGACTGGCCACAATCATTTTAGAAACTATGAAGAAAAACCAGCTCGGCGGTGGTCCTATTCTTGCGCAATCTTATGACGGTGCCAAAGTCATGTCTGGTGCAAATAGAGGCCGGCAAGCAATTATAAAAGAATCTTACCCCCACACTTTATACATACATTGTTTAGCGCACAAACTAAATTTGGTGGTTGTCGATTCATGTGAAAATATCCCATTTTTTCAATGGAATCGAATCGTTATAAATACATTTTTCAGAACCCGGCCACCATGCCAGTCTCAAAAAGATGTAAGAATCTCTCGGAATACAAACCAGGTCAAAAATAGGCAGTCTAAGTACTACCAGATGGAGTTGCCAATTTGAAAATTGCAAGGCATTACTCACCAACTATGAAGCCATTAATTTGGCTTTGGACGAAGAGATCACAGAGAATTGCGATAAACATGCTGTAGAAGCCCTTGGATTGCTTACGACCATAAACAAACCAGAATTTATCATATCACAACACATATTTTAGTCAGTTCTTGGTACAGTGAATGCTTGCCTGGCTCAAGCTAGTAATTGATTGCGAGTACAATCCATACCTTTGAAACATTATGGAGTAATTTTTAAAATTTGGTTTGAAATAGGAAAATTTGCAGAGAAATATGAGTTTTTAACACCAATACGAGCATCAAAAAGGATACGTCAGGAAAAAGATTTTTGCGTTCCACCAACAGTTGGCAAAGGCAATACGCTTGATTTGGCTTCCGATATTGAAACCGAAGATTATTGGAGAATAAATATTTATAACCAGGTAGATTTTTTAATCATGTTTATATTTTTGTATTTGTAATGCAGCTTCAATTTTTTAATGGCCTGACCGCCTGGTATTTAAATTCAGACTTTGAAGATTCTTTTTAAAAATGATCAAAGTTTAAGTGAGGCCTAACTTTAAGATTTTTAATTGTGATTATGAATTTTAAGAATTTTAATTTTAATATTCTTAATTACGATGTTAAATATTAAGAATCTTAATTGTGATGAATTCGTAATATTAAATAATCATAATTGTTTAAAAAATAATATACTTTCATTTTTTATCTGTCATTGCTGCAAATAGTAAACAAAATGATAAAACACTATTACTTCAGATGCTATCCTGAACCAGTTTCAGCCAAAAACATCGAAAGTTGAGATTGATTTCAAAGAGTTATAATTATAAAAAAAAATATTTTTAAGAAATACTTGTATTTTACTTTGAGATTTTAAGATTGTTAACTGTGATGTTTTGTAGTAAGACTGATGCATTTGTAATAATAAAAATATTTACAGTTTTTTTTTTTAATATTAAACTTTCATTTTCAATTTTAATTAAATGCGTCGTAAGAGTCATTTAATATGAAAAAGTCGAAAAACAAAATAAAATTGTACTTTAGCACTTTAGATATTTTTTTCAAAATTTTTGAGAATATTCCTTATGGTTCAAAGGAAGGATATCCACCGTGTTTTAATTTTCTCCTGCCTTATTCCCCTCTTGTCCCCATTAAAGTATTTGAAAATCTTCATTTTAGTGCTTCAGTATGTTTGCTTTAAAAACATTTCTATTAAAGATATCAAAACGTTTGATATGACATATTAAAGTCTAAAAAGAGTATTTATTGTGACTTACATTTTAATTTACATAATCAATATCAAACAATATAAAGACGGTGCCCAAAGTACGAGTGTTCTTCTGATTTTTTCTCGTTTTCAACTAACTCTGGTGTCACGACTGTCGAACGCAACTTCATAATTCTTCTGGAATATTAAGTACACTTATTTTAAAAGAAGTAAAATGTAAAATAGACTCGTTCAACTCACTCATTGTATACAAAATTTCCACTTGAAATTTTTAACTACAAACACAAATTAGATTTCTTCAAGTTTTTGAAGTCAACATTATTTTCATATTTATATGTAGTTTCATTTATTTTAACGATTTCTTCGTCATCTATTATTAATTCTTCAAAGTACATATTTGCTAAAGAAGTAACCAAATACTTTCTAGTTTCTATGACATCGTTAGGTATTTTAATAATAAAAACTATTTTCTCATTTTCATATAGAGCGGTACCCATTTTTATGTTCTTTAATTTTTCAAAATGTATATCAGATTTTATTATTTCTTCTTTACTTAAAATATTATTTCCCATTATACCTGTTCTACTTGAAGCAATATTATTTTGAATGTGTTCTATATTGTCTTTTATAATTCCAATTTTTAGCAATGATTCTAAATTCATAAGTTTATTATTCATTTTGACAGTTTCTCTTTTAATATTATTAAATTGATACAATATTTTTAATCTATCTTTTTCAATCGTTTGCTTCAACGACAAAAAGGTTTGATTAAAGTTATTATTAATGAATATTTGTTTATTACTTTGATTTATTATATTATGGTTATTTACGTCAATTATTTTTAAGTGTTCTTCAATGTTTTGCCTATCTTAGATTTTGAAAAATCGCAGTTCTTAGACTATAAAATAGACATGTTTGACTGAATGAAAAAATTTTTAACTTTCAGAACCTTTAGTTCTGATCTTGCTCTTTAAATCCTGTAAGTTTTGTTTTGTTATTTTCATCCGTTTAATATTTGCCAGTGGTTTAAAGAAGAAGTATCACACAAAAAATAAAAGATTTTTGAAGAGTATTATTATTGTCTTACTATATTTATACATACAGGGTGGCGCATGAATCGTGCTACAAAAATAAAACGTAATAATTTTTTTTCTGTGTGAGTAATCGGCTTATTTTTTTTTATTTTGTAGGTTACTATTTAGATTTATAAAAATAGATGCTTGGGATACGGAGAAAAGAATTTGGATAGTGCAACGGTACCATGCTTTGCAGTCCGTCATTTCCGTCCAAAGGGAATTTAGGCGGGAGTTTGGCGGTAGTCCCCCGAGTAGATGGACCATTATGAGGTTTGTAAACATGTTTGCCGAATCTGGAAGCATCGCACGAAGGCCGTACCATCGAGATGCCAATGTTCGGGTTCAGGATACAATCGCAGCAGTAGCATCTGCAATACATGCCAATCCGAGCGTTTCGACCCGAAACTTATCGGGGCAAATTGGAGTTAGTAGACGGTCATTACAACGGATACTTCATGACGATTTAAACTTGTTTCCGTACAAAGTCCAAATTACTAGCAAGTTAAACCCTCAGGATTTGCCTATTCACCTGGAATTTTGCCAAAAAATGATATCAATGGCCGAAGAAGACAACACATTGATCAGTTGTTTGTTCATGTCTGATGAGGCCCATTTTGATCTTAACGGCAATGTAAACAAGCAAAATTGCCGTATATGGAATGAGTCTAATCCAGAAATGCTCCATGAGACGGAACTGCACCCAGAATGAGTCACTGTGTGGTGCGCAGTTTCATCAAGGTGTATTGTCGGGCCGTACTTCTTTGAAGAAAACGGTGTAACCGTTACTGTCAATGGGGACCATTATTTAAAGATGTTGAAGGAGTTTTTTTACCCAGAACTGCGCCGAAGACGTATACCATTCAACAGCGTTTGGTTTCAGCAAGATGGAGCAACTGCACATATAGCCAGACCAGTTATGGCGGAGCTGCACCAGACTTCTTTTTATGGGGTTATGTCAAGCAAGAGGTGTATAAAACGAAGCCCAGGAATTTAACTGAATTAAAGCAGTCCATAACGACAATAATTGGGGCGATCCCAACATCAACTCTTCAGGCCGCAATGAATAATTTTTTGATCAGGTGCCGCATATGCGTGGGAGAGCGTGGAGGTCATTTGCGGTCTATAATCTTTAAAAACAACTAACTATTTAAAATAAAATTTAATTTTCTAACCAATAAAAAAAAAATAAATGAAATACATCGATTAAAAAAAAAGTTATTTGCAACATGTGGGTACAAAATTTCTTGATGATCATTTTCATTGACTTCAAGTATTATTTGTCGATTAGATAAATTAACCGGTTTTTCACTAAGAGGAATAAGTTTTTAATCATCTGATTCAGCACTATGGATGGTTGCTAAGTCATCCTGTTGTAGCATATTTATTTTAACTGGAGATAAGGCGTCAGCCACTTTATTCTCTTTTCCTTGAATATATTGTATCTCGAAATCGTATTCTTCAAGTTTAATTTTCCAGCGTTGTAATGTGCCGTTTGGTTCTTTTAAATTGCTAAGCCATACTAATGGCCTGTGGTCAGTCTTAATGACGAACTTTATACCGTACAAATAGTGTCGAAATTGAGCTGTAGCCCATACGATAGCCAATAACTTTTTTTCTATAGTACTATAATGACATTCATATTTGTTTAAAGTGCTTGAAGCAAAACAAAGCGGACCATGAGATTGACTCAATACTGCTCCAATTGCGAAGTTTGAAGCATCGGTAGTAAGTATGAAATCTTTTTGGAAATCAGGATGCCTATTTATTAGGTCATTTGCTATTACATTTTTAGGTTTTTTAAATGATTCTATATAATTTTCATCTTTGATAATAATTTTTACGTCTTTTTTTAAGCATAATGTCATGGGTTTTATTATTCCAGCATAGTCATAAATAAATTTGCGGTAGTAACCGGTAAATCCTAGAAAGGATTGAATTTCCTTTAACTGTGCTAGGAATGGGAAATTTTTAAATAGCTTCAATCTTTTTCGGGTTTGGTTTAACCCCTTCAGGCATTATTACATGACCTGAAAATTCCGTTTCCTTTCTCATAAATTCTGATTTATTCAGTGAGACTTTCAAATTTGCGTTTCGTAAAGCTTTCCTAATTGAACAGACATGTTTGTCGAGAGAAGTACTAAAAATGATTATGTCGTCAAGATAAACGTGACAGATTTTGTCTATATATTCTTTTAAAACTTCATTCATCAAACGCTGAAACGTTGCAAAGGGCATTCGAATGAACTCGTAATGTCCTGAAAGAGTAGAAAATGCGGTTTTCTCTCTATCATTTTCATTTACTTCGATTTGATGAAAACTTTTGGTTAAATCTAGAGTTGTAAAATAGTTACAAAGCCCTAGTTTATCTAGAATTGACTCTATGTTTGGTATAGGATACTTACCCTCTTTTGTTTTTAAATTAAGTTTTCTGTAATCAATTACATTACGCCATTACCCTTACTCGTACTGTCTTCCTTTTTCGGCACCACCCAGATTGGTGTATTGTATGGCGATATGGAATGTTGAATCACTTTGGATTCTAACATTTCCTTCATCTGTGTATTAACCTCAGATTTATGTACTTCTGGGTAACGATAGATTCTTGTATAGATTGGAGAGTTATTTCTGTAGGAATTTTATGTTTAACATGATTTGTGAACGTCAAGTCATCTCCTTTTTTATAAAAAGTGTTTTATAATCCTTTATTATTTGGAGCAATTTAATTTTTTCTTCCTTATTTAAATGAGTAGTCCTTAAGCCTTTTTCAATTATTGAATCCAGGATTGAAATTTGTGGAATAATTTTAGTAAAACAGTTAATAGATTCTTTATACTCACGTTCCTCATTTGCGTTGAGAAACAGAGGTATATGTGTTCCATTTAACTTAAGTATGCTATTCGCATAATATATTTCTCCATTATTCGGGATAAGTATATTATTTCCTATTATTCCGTTATATTCTTCGTCAAAGTTATATACCTGAAATTCACAGTCTTCAATTACGGGAAAAATAAATTTATCTTTAGGTATGATGGATGACGTCTTTATTAATTATAATGTTATTTCCGACGGTTTTTATATATAAAGGGATTTTTCTAAATTTAATAAAGTCTTTGGGAGCATCTTCTTCTCTGAGAAGGCTATTTGTAGCTCCAGTATCAATAAGTAAATGAATTGTTGTTTGACCTTTACTTAATTTAAAAAAGGGTAATCCTGTTTTTGATCCGAGGCTGAGACACGAAAAATTACATTTTTGTTATCTGGTTCTTCTACATAGTTTGTAGTTTTTGCTAGTCTTTTAATTTGAGATGATCTAGGATCTTCTTCCATAGGTTCAAATCTTTGATATGGTTGTCGATAATTATTCGGATTATAGTTTCTATTATAATTTTGATTTTGATTTGGATTATGATTTTTATTATAGTTTTCATTATTATTTGGATTATAATTTCTGTTATTTTGTTGGTAATTATTATAGTTATTGATTCAAAATAGCTTTTTATGGCCTTTAGTCCTACAAATCGGCGTTTCGTCCGGCTTACTCACTTGGACTCATCAGTGACGTAGTGAGGGCCTTGTCATACGCAATTTGTATCAAGTTCAGTTCAACTTACATGAATTCTTTTACAAAAATCCACTGTAAACTATATCCAACAAGATTAGAATTCCTAATCATTAAGCTGGAAATTTTTTTGCCCGGGGCCAGGCATAGTTTCTATTAGAAGGTTTTTTTTATAATACAAATTCTATATACTACTGAAATAAATCAGCCAAGTAGAAGACTTAGCATTAAAGTTGGACTTGTTGAATTATTGATTCAAAATAGCTTTTTATGGCCTTTAGTCCTACAAATTCAACAAGTCCAACTTTAATGCTAAGTCTTCTACTTGGCTGATTTATTTCAGTAGTATATAGAATTTGTATTATAAAAAAACCTTCTAATAGAAACTATGCCTGGCCCCGGGCAAAAAAATTTCCAGCTTAATGATTAGGAATTCTAATCTTGTTGGATATAGTTTACAGTGGATTTTTGTAAAAGAATTCATGTAAGTTGAACTGAACTTGATACAAATTGCGTATGACAAGGCCCTCACTACGTCACTGATGAGTCCAAGTGAGTAAGCCGGACGAAACGCCGATTTGTAGGACTAAAGGCCATAAAAAGCTATTTTGAATCAATAATTCAACAAGTCCAACTTTAATGCTAAGTCTTCTACTTGGCTGATTTATTTCAGTAGTATATAGAATTTGTATTATAAAAAAAACCTTCTATTATAGTTATTATTGCCAAAATTTGGCATTGGAAAATATGGTTTTGGTTGCCAGTTTCCCTGATTTTCCCTAAAAGGATTATGTGGATTATAACGTTCCTTTTGAATATTGTGTTTATAATATTTTTCTTTTATTTTTCCATCAGTATTTCCGGATTGGCAAGTAAGAAATCCTGCGCTACTAAAGGCCACTTTACACGATTATAGAAGTCATATGACTTCTCGTATGACCTGTCAAAAAATTCATACCATATCGTCTGAACACACTCATATATGTCATATGACTTCTCAAAATCAAAGAGTATATGACTTTTTTGACATTAGAACTGCAGCTTATTCTATTTGAGAAGTCAAACGAGATTTTTTATTTTCATGGAAAGTAGTGAATTCAGAGTATTGAAAGTAAAAATATTTCTACAAAAAAAATTTATTTTGAATGAAAACAGCAATGGATAATTCATAAAAAGGAGTTTTGCTCCACAAAAATTTATTTGCTTATGACTTTTTTTTATTTTGGTTTTGACAGATAACCATAGGAAAAATCAAAGGCGAAGTAAAGACGTGTAAACATAAAAAAATTATAACAGTATGACTTGACTTGAAATGACAGCTCATATGAGAAATCATACAGAAAATGTAATGACAGGTCATATGACTTATATTATCGTGTAAAGTGGCCTTAAGTTCATAGAGAGCTTGTTCCATTGTGGCAGGTTTTAAGGCATAAAGAATTGTTCTCATGTGAACGGGAAGTTTTTCTTTGAAAATTTGTAAAGCGGTTTCGGTATTTCTAGGTATATCTAAATATAAAATTATTTTCTTGAACACACCTTTGGTTCAATAATGACAATGATTTTTGGATATAATTATAAAATTTCTAAAACTCTATTACCTACTTGTTGTTGTTGTTACTGTTGTGCTGCTGCTGCGGGCTCCATTTTCCTTTGTTGATTATATATTTGCTGTCTTAATTCAGTTCGTCTGTTTTTCGGAACACGTTGGGACATTCGATTTGGAAATTTGTCACTTTTTATATTTCTTTCTTCTTTGGACTTTTTAAATTTTCTTCCTTCTTTGCACTTTCTTTATACTTTTTAAACTATATTTATTTAATTTCATAGTTTTGGTCTTTCATTTTTTGTTCGCTTTTATTTTTTATTTTTAAATAATTTTATTTGTATTCTGTTTTGTTTCGTTTTATTTAATTTTTTTTTTACATACAAAATTTTTAGTTTATTTATTTTTGCAGTTTTTTTTAAATTTTATTTAATTTTTCTGTTTACTTCTTGAATTTTTATTTTAATTTTCCACTTTTAAAATAATTTTTTTTTGTCTTCTTTTCGTTCTCCCACTTTGAAATTAATTCTCCTCTACGGAGTTTTGTAACATTTCCATATTCATTGGACTGAGTTACTAATAAATTTCTTTTTTCTTAAATATTTTGATATTCGTTCGAAAGTATTTTTTTTTTTTTTTTAACACTAATTTAAAATTTTTCTGCAACCGATTTTCGCTCGATATGCAAGTTCAATTTTTTCAATGTATTTTATGCACTTATTATTAATCCTTAAAATTTTACTGCCGATTTTCGCTCGACTTATTTCTTTGAATTATACATTTTTTTTGCATTCAGATTTGTATTGTCCACTAAAACACTTTCTGCATTTATTAGTTTTCACAATAAAAATTATTTGTTTGATCGCCATTATTTTCGGTTCTATCACTGGATTACCATGTCTCTTATAATTTCGCTTATATTGCTGACTGGTATCCTACCGACTGCGCCATTTTAATTTAATGATTATAAAAAATCAAAAAATATATTTTTTTGTTCTCGTTAGAGAACACAACCGAATGAAAACAAACAATTTTAAGAGTTTAACGATATGCAAGTTCAATTTTTTCAATGTATTTTATGCACTTATTATTATTCCTTGAAATTTTACTGCCGATTTTCGCTCGACTTATTTCTTTGAATTATAAATTTGTTTGTATTCAGATTTGTATTGTCCACTAAAGCATTTTCTGCATTTATTAGTTTTCACAATAAAAATTATTTATTTGATCGCCATTATTTTCGGTTCTATCACTGGATTACCATGTCCCTTATAATTTTCGCTTATATTTCTGACTGGTATCCTACCGACTGCGCCATTTTTATTCAATGATTAAATCAAAAAAATCAAAAAATCTATTTTTTTGTTCTCGTTAGAGAACACAACCGAATGAAAACAAACAATTTTAAGAGTTTAACATTAGTCTTTATTTATTATTAATTTTTATAGTCTAAGGCCTCAGATTCCTTACCTTGGGTAGGGGGAAATCTTTGACTTAAACGAAGAGATATTCAGAATGAAATACAAGAAAATAAGAAGAAGTTGAATGAATTGCGATACTCTTTATAGTATATTGATAAATTGCTGAAGCAAGAAATTTGTATTCTATAGATTGAGATGCATCATGAAGTGATGGCAAAAGTGCTGATTTGAAGTTAAGAGGTTTCTTGCGATCGCATTACATTTAATTATTGAATTCAAAGTCCAGAGCTTGGAGGGGCTTATCCATAGGCGTAGGAAGGGGGGGGGGCAGAGAGGGCAGCACCAACCTTAAAAATTGAACTGCCCACCTTAGAAAAATCGACAGTTAATATTTTCTGGTGCTATAAATATTCCACCAAAGACGCAAGATTGAACAACAAAAATTTTATTTTGCCTAAAGTTGCAGTTGGGTTATCACATAAAAATAATTGTTGCCTTAATTTTGTTTGTATTTTCATATTACCACTGCTCGTAAAGCTGGTTACATAATATGTCTGTTTGGTAACGTGAAATCTTCACCAATTTTCCAAAACATGGGTTTTTTCTCCTATACCTAGGTAGTTTCTCACAAAAAAGGTTTGTATTTACACACACACACATGCAAAATTGCCATGTTCTTATTCTTAACAGCCCTTCCAAACTATCCCAATGTTAACTTAAAGTGTGAAGGTATGAAGAAAGTCGTGTAGGTATATGAAGCAAAATATGAAATCTGATCACACACAACTTGAAAGCGCATTCACTTGGGGAAACTGATTTGTTTGGAATGCAGGTGTGGAAGCAAAATATGAAAATTTCATCACACAAATTAGCAGTCGTATCTACATATACATTCTGACATGCGAGAGCACTTAGTAAGTAAATAATAGCATGCCTAGTAATTGAGTCTATTGCAAAAGAAGCAAAAGCTTGTGGTTTTTTTTTTTGAGTGTCGATGAGGCAAGGTGCTGCAAAGAAGAACAATTGTCAATCACTATAAGATATGTGATCGATTTAAGCGTGGTAGAAAGATTCATTGGATTTATTGATTGCTCGACCTCAAGAAACGCGCAGGGACTGGCCACAATCATTTTAGAAACTATGAAGAAAAACCAGCTCGGCGGTGGTCCTATTCTTGCGCAATCTTATGACGGTGCCAAAGTCATGTCTGGTGCAAATAGAGGCCGGCAAGCAATTATAAAAGAATCTTACCCCCACACTTTATACATACATTGTTTAGCGCACAAACTAAATTTGGTGGTTGTCGATTCATGTGAAAATATCCCATTTTTTCAATGGAATCGAATCGTTATAAATACATTTTTCAGAACCCGGCCACCATGCCAGTCTCAAAAAGATGTAAGAATCTCTCGGAATACAAACCAGGTCAAAAATAGGCAGTCTAAGTACTACCAGATGGAGTTGCCAATTTGAAAATTGCAAGGCATTACTCACCAACTATGAAGCCATTAATTTGGCTTTGGACGAAGAGATCACAGAGAATTGCGATAAACATGCTGTAGAAGCCCTTGGATTGCTTACGACCATAAACAAACCAGAATTTATCATATCACAACACATATTTTAGTCAGTTCTTGGTACAGTGAATGCTTGCCTGGCTCAAGCTAGTAATTGATTGCGAGTACAATCCATACCTTTGAAACATTATGGAGTAATTTTTAAAATTTGGTTTGAAATAGGAAAATTTGCAGAGAAATATGAGTTTTTAACACCAATACGAGCATCAAAAAGGATACGTCAGGAAAAAGATTTTTGCGTTCCACCAACAGTTGGCAAAGGCAATACGCTTGATTTGGCTTCCGATATTGAAACCGAAGATTATTGGAGAATAAATATTTATAACCAGGTAGATTTTTTAATCATGTTTATATTTTTGTATTTGTAATGCAGCTTCAATTTTTTAATGGCCTGACCGCCTGATATTTAAATTCAGACTTTGAAGATTCTTTTTAAAAATGATCAAAGTTTAAGTGGAAAAAATTTTTTTTTAAACATTCTGTTGGAATGTCTTTTATTATATTTTGTGAGGCCTAACTTTAAGATTTTTAATTGTGATTATGAATTTTAAGAATTTTAATATTCTTAATTACGATGTTAAATATTAAGAATCTTAATTGTGATGAATTCGTAATATTAAATAATCATAATTGTTTAAAAAATAATATACTTTCATTTTTCATCTGTCATTGCTGCAAATAGTAAACAAAATGATAAAACACTATTACTTCAGATGCTATCCTGAACCAGTTTCAGCCAAAAACATCGAAAGTTGAGATTGATTTCAAAGAGTTATAATTATAAAAAAAATATTTTTAAGAAATACTTGTATTTTACTTTGAGATTTTAAGATTGTTAACTGTGATGTTTTGTAGTAAGACTGATGCATTTGTAATAATAAAAATATTTACAGTTTTTTTTTTTAATATTAAACTTTCATTTTCAATTTTAATTAAATGCGTCGTAAGAGTCATTTAATATGAAAAAGTCGAAAAACAAAATAAAATTGTACTTTAGCACTTTAGATATTTTTTTCAAAGTTTTTGAGAATATTCCTTATGGTTCAAAGGAAGGATATCCACCGTGTTTTAATTTTCTCCTGCCTTATTCCCCTCTTGTCCCCATTAAAGTATTTGAAAATCTTCATTTTAGTGCTTCAGTATGTTTGCTTTAAAAACATTTCTATTAAAGATATCAAAACGTTTGATATGACATATTAAAGTCTAAAAAGAGTATTTATTGTGACTTACATTTTAATTTACATAATCAATATCAAACAATATAAAGACGGTGCCCAAAGTACGAGTGTTCTTCTGATTTTTTCTCGTTTTCAACTAACTCTGGTGTCACGACTGCAACTACATAATTCTTCTGGAATATTAAGTACACTTATTTTAAAAGAAGTAAAATCTAAAATAGACTCGTTCAACTCACTCATTGTATACAAAATTTCCACTTGAAATTTTTAACGGGTGATTTCTTAAGAGGTTTAGAACTTAAAAAAAAAAAACACAAAAATTTCGAAAAAATGAATGAAATATTTATTTGAATCGATAGTTTGAACCTTGCAATTTAATGTTTAAAGATAATTTCATGCAAATGTTGACCGCGGCTGCGTCTCAGGTAGCCCATCCGCTGAGTCCAATTTTGGCATACTCTTTCACACATATCGGCCGGTATCTCACGAATGAATGCATGGATGTTGGCATCCAGTGCGTCAATCAAAGCGGGCTTGTCCCTATAGCCATTAGCCTTGACATACCCCCACAAAAAATAATCTAATGGTGTCAAATCGCACGATCTAGGCGGCCAATTGACCGGCCCGAAACGTGAAATTAACTGTTCACCAAACTCGCCTCGCAATTGCGCCATTGTTTCGCGTGCTGTGTGGCATGTGGCACCTTCTTGTTGAAACCACATATCATGCAAGTCAAGAACTTCCATTTCGGGCAAAAAAAAGTTTGTTATCATCGCTCGGTAGCGTTCACCATTGACAGTAACGCTGCGATTCGCATCATCTTTGAAGAAATATGGCCCAATAATGCCGCCGGCCCATAAACCGCACCAAACAGTGGCTTTTTCGGGATGCATTGGTAGCTGTTGCAATGCTTCTGGCTGATCTTCACTCCAAATGCGGCAATTATGCTTATTTACGTACCCATTCAACCAAAAATGAGCCTCATCGCTGAACACAATTTTTCGATAAAAAAGCGGATCCTCGGCCAGCTTTCCAAGAGCCCATTCACCAAAAATTCGGCGTTGTGGTAGGTCGGCTGGCTTTAGTTCTTGCACCAGCTGTATCTTAAAAGGCTTTACGCCCAAATCCTTCCGCAAAATTTTCCACGTAGTGCTGTAACAAAGGCCTAACTGCTGGGAACGGCGCCGAATCGACATTTCGCGGTCTTCTGTCACACTAGCTGATACGGCCGCAATATTTTCTTCACTACGCACAGTACGTAAACGTGTTGGTGGTAGTCGATCTCGTACTGTGGAAGTGTGTAGACGTTTTCGGCTTCCCAGTTAATTTAAAATAATTATTTCGGAGTGACGTAGTCAAATTCAGTTTAAAGCAAACAAATATTAATAGTGTTAATAGCACAGAGGAAGAGGTGGCAGACCGATTATATAAAACCAAAAAATAAAGACATAGATACCGAGTTTTTTTGTGAAATTCTTCTCGGTAAAAAATAAAACCGACCTGGATTTAGTATTAAGATAGTTCTTAGGCCGAAAGGCATTAGCATTAAGTTATTCTAGTTTAACTTAGAGCGCCCGACTGGGGCCAGTAAGTTAGTTTTAAGATATTGATAAGTAGGCTAGTTTTTATGAATTTTTGTCTAGCTTTAAGATAGTTCTAAGATAATTGAAAAATAAAAATGAATTTCAAAAAAAAAAAAAAAAAAGGTGGCAGACCGAGAATCCAGAGGTAGTGGGTTCGAATCCCAGTCGGGCAATTATTTGGCTGCTTTTTTTCATAATCGTGAAGTAGAAAACTTCATCGAGTGGGAAGAGCAGCTAATGCAATCCAGCAACACAGCGGGGACATCGAAAGGTGCCCCAGCAACAACAACAATAAAGCCAGGTATGGCAGCACCAGCTAAAGCTACGGCTAATGCCGACGCAACAACAACAACAACAACCAAGCAGGCGATGGCACCACCAGCCATACCGTCAACCAGTGCCGTAGCAACAACGGCAAAAACATCAACGGCACCAACAGTCGATAGCAAGAACAAGAGGAGAAAGAGGATAAGCTGTGCATCGAACTTGGTCAAGCGCCGCTCCACCACCACCTCAGCCCAGCTGCCAGCCGGGGTGAAGGAGACGGCGCGTACAGCCAAAACAACAGCAGCAGCAAAAATCCAACAACAATTGGATACCTCGCCATCCGATGACGACATCGAATACATGTCCGAAGGTGGCGAGGGACTATATACAACGGGTGACTCCAACAGCAATTTGCTTGTGGAAACAGAGGCGTCCTCCGAAGAGGAAACGGAGGCACAAGAAACACTCGAGGAGCAGGCCATCAGCGAAAAAATCGATGCCATTCGGGGGGAGATGGAAAGGCTTAATTCCATCGTAACCCCTCTGATTCAAGCCCTAAAAACAAAACAAGAAGCCCGAAGAGAGCGTGAGAGGCAGGAGCGTGAGGGCAAAAAAGCGCTACAGGCGCCATTAAAAGTAGCGCCACAACAAGGGATGGCGCAGCCAGAGCAAAGGCAAGCCCAGCAGCAACAACAGCAACTGCTACAGAAGAGCCAACAGGAGCAGCAACAACAACAGCTGCCAACCGAGCAACCACAGCAGCAACCGAAAGTGCAACGCACACAAAAACAAAAGCAGCAGCAACAACAAAAACCACAGGAGCGGAGTCAACAGCAGCGGCACGAGCAGCAGCAGGGAGTACACCAGCAGCAGCCACAGCCGCCCCAAAATAAAAAAGAAAAGGTGCCACCTATTAATACATACAAAATGGAACTTCAGGAAACCATTGACCTATGTAAGTCGGCCATAGGCCAAAACTTTTTTATTAAGCGATTAAGTAAAGATAGACATGCTATCCACTGCTCTACAGTGGAGCAGCACAAAATTATTAAGGAATTATTAAAGAAATCCACGACTGAGTTCTTCAGTTTTACCCCCAAAGTGGATAAATACCAAACGGTCCTTTTGAAGGGCATAGATTCCTGCACGGGACCACAGGTGCTCTTAAATGAGCTCCGTCAAAAAGCGAGCGACGATCTCGACTTTATCGGGGTCAAGCCGTTCGCTACAGTCAGAGCCAGACGGGAGAAGCGGTCTTTGCCGTTCTTCCTAGTCCAGCTATCGCCCAGCAGCAAACTGGATAGGTTGAGAAGTATCTCCGTTCTCAACTACCAGGTTGTTACTTGGGATAAATTAAAGAGAGGCGGCGACATGCTTCAATGCAAGCGCTGCCAAAGGTTTGGCCACGCTGCAGCAAACTGCGAAATGCAGTCACGCTGCGTTAAGTGTGGTGAGGACCACATTAAGGGGGAGTGCAAGCTCGGTGAAGAACGGGTCGAAGACATGACCCAGCTTAAATGTGCACTTTGCGGAAAAGAGGGTCACCCTGCTAATTATCGGGGTTGCTCAGCTTTTCAGCAAATAAGAAACAACAAAGCGGCTAAGCAGACAGCGGTAGAGATACGCCCATCAACGCGTGCTCCTACAGCAACGCCCATTAATCCCCAAATTTCCTACGCCCAAATGGCGGCAGGAAGGGGAAAAACGGTACAGCCTGCAGCTAAGGCAGCCCAACCGGCCCTAGTGCCAAAGGCGCCGGACGCTCAGGCCGAAATAAAAAGCATGTTGCTGGCAATTCAAGGCCAGTTAACAGGACTTCACAACCAGATAAAGGAGCAGGCGACTAGGGTAGACTATCTCTTCTCTGTTTTGCCTAGCTTAACGCAAATTAGAGGTTAAAGGCGCGCTGTCGGAGAGGCCTCTTAGGATCCTTGCTGTGAATGTAAATTCACTGATAAGGACCGAACGTAGAGCTAATCTTTTCCAATTGTTGAAAGACCAAAGTCCAGATGTGTTTATGGCCAGCGAAACTAAGCTGCACCAGAAACATAAGTTGACTAACAACAATTACAATATCGTTAGAAGAGATCGACCCAACTCCACTCAAGGGGGGGGGCGTCGCAATCTTCATACGAAAAGGCATTAATCATAAAGTTATATATAATAGTGATCTGCGCAGATTTCGGCTGTTAGAGGCGTGCATCGTATGCATTCCTCTCCAACAGGGGAAGCGAATGTATGTGATCGCGGCTTATGCACCGGCATCACCTCAGCCAACTGATTTTATGACAGAGCTTGAAAAACTTTTCGAATGTCTAAGCTTGGGCTTGGAAGAAAATTACTTTCTCATGGCCGGTGATTTGAATGCCAAACACCTAGATTGGGGAAATCAAATTCAAAATCAAAGAGGTATTCATCTTTTCAATTGGATGAGTCGATACAACACTGAATATGGTGTCGACCTGCTGGCTACGGATCGGCCATCGTTTCCAAGAAGCGGTGCCTATCTGGATCTATTGCTATTAGACGCAAGACTGACAATTACTGACACTGTGGGTCAAAGACCAAGAAACTGCTTACGAACGATCGAGTACGACAGTGATCACTGCGGACTCGCCGCCGTAATACAGCTTCCGAACGAGCTCGTGGAGTTGGATGAGTATGTACCTGTGCATACTTACAATTACAGTAAGGTGCGCTGGCCACGCTTTACCAACGCCTTATCGAGCGAAATCAGTTCGAATAACTTATCCCCACCAAATGACAGGAATTTGACAAATAACGAAATAGACCAATACCTAGAACAAATGGATGAGACAATCAAACGAACAATGAACAGAACAATACCGAAATACAAGCAACGGGACGCAACCGACATGTATCGAAACGCAATCATTGACGCACTACACAGACAAAAAAGTGGACTGCTGACAAGACTAAAACTCTTGTACAGACGGTTTACTGACCCTCACCATCTGGAGATTAGGACACTGAAGTCGTCGATCAAAAACATCAACCAACTAATTAAAGAGAACTATCGGTTGTCAATTAATTTGTATTGGGACAACAAAATTCGGGCCGTTAATTCTAGCGACCCGAGCATGTTTCCGCAAATTAACAAGATATTTAGAAGGAATGATCAGAACGATCTTCCGTGTCTCAAGCTTCAAAGAACGATAGACAACAGAGACGTACTTCTGACAGCAGGAATTAATCCAGAGGACGCCGTCTTGGACGATGACCTCTTTATTGTCGAAAATCCGCAGGAGAAAGTGGAGGCTGTGGGGGCTGCTTTCCAGCAAGTGTACAAGGTGAATGCTTGCATTCGCCCGAATCACGACCTGGAAAACAGAGCCTTGCTCCATCACTTCTACCTTCGGAATGACATCACGCAATGGCGATCAGAGAACCTTGGTTTCACCGGGTTCAATGAAGATCATTTGGCAAACGCCATAATCGCCGAGTGAAATGGGCCCAGTTCCCTGTTAAGTACGAAGGTGGAGCTCCAGCTCATCTTCGATTCATTAAAGAAGAAGAAGTCAGCAGGAGTCGATGGCATATCCAACGTTGTACTTCGACACTTACCTCAAGAAGCAGTAGACATTTATACCACTCTGTTTAACAACGCTCTGAATAATGCATATTATCCAGTGCGGTGGAAGACAGCTGTGGTGCATCCTCTCCCGAAAAAGGGAAAGGACAACTCCAACCCGGCGAATCTCCGGTCGATAAGTCTTCTTCCGAGCATCAGCAAGGTATTCGAAAAAGTTATCAATAGAGCTCTGTCTAAGTGGGCAGAGGACAATAATATCATACCGGACAATCAGTTCGGTTTTAAGGCGGGACATGACACTATTCATGCCGCGTCGAAACTCGTTTCTGATGGCCAATGGAACAAATCTAAGAAGCAGTGTACGGGTGCCTGTCTGGTTGATTTGGAGAAGGCCTTCGACACCGTATGGTTAGAGGGTCTTTATCTAAAGCTGACCAGACTTGGCATTAGTAAACCACTATTATATATGCTTTATGATATGCTCAATGGCAGAAAGTTTGTTGTCAAGAGTGGCAATGTAACTTCTGCCACAACCTTTAATATTAAAAATGGTCTTCAGCAGGGAGCGGTCAACTCGCCGATTCTATTCAGCATTAACACCAGCGATCTGATAAGTAGTCTAACTCAGGCAATTGCGTATGCCGACGATCTAATTGCGTACAGAACAGCTCCGAAAGTCGAGGTCATCAGGATTCTTTTGCAGCGTGACTTCGAGAAGATTCAGCGGTATTGCGATGACTGGAAGTTGAAAATCAACTTTCAGAAATCAGAAACTATCTTGTTTAGGACTCCGTTGCGTGGAGCCACAAGGGATACGAGAAAGAACTGGCGCAAGCTGGTGATCGTAGGGCCAAATGGACATCCACTGGCGAGTAAAAGTGTAGTGAAGTACCTTGGCATCTGGATGGATCAGTATTTATATTTCGACAGACATATAAATGCTGCTCTGGCCAGGGCTAGGGGAGCCTTTGCCCTGACGAAACGGTTGTTTTATAGCAGCCGGCTTGACAGCAGGGTGAAGGTGATTTGCTACATGGCCCTTATCCGGCCGATGATTGCCTATGGATGCCCGGTTTGGTTCAACGTTGCCCCATCTCAAATGGAAAAGATTCGGGTGTTTGAGAGGCAGTGTCTTCGACGCTGCCTTGGATTGCACAGAACACCAGAGTCGGAGTACAAACACTACTATTCCAACCTGGCTCTATACAACGGGGCCAACATAAACAGGATAGATAATTTCTTGCTGAAGCTTATTCGAGGTCACATTGCAAGAGCGATGTCCTCGTCTAACAGCTTAATTTTCGGGGCTTACTACCCCAACAACGAATACTACGAGAGTGTGCGTCTAAGCGGCTCTATTCCGCCCGATGCATTCCTCCACCTAGACAGTCGAGGGCTGATCCAGGATAGAGCGGCGGTTCCGCTAATCTACCACGTCGGCCGTAGAACTGTAGATCGGCGGCTCCTTTACAGTCGAGACGTCCTCGCACAAGACGGAGCTGAGCACCTTCGGTTCAGTAGGACTGTGTCCGAACGGGAGCGAAGAGATAGGGTAAAGCAGGAGAACCAGTTCTGGTGGTTGAAAAACGAAGATGAAGTTCCTTCAGACATTTAATAGTTGACCTTGCTATTTTCTCTTGTATGGCCGACTTACATAGGTTTAGGTAGTTAGTTTTAAGTAGGGACAGTCAGGGTGGCACCAAAAAAAAAAAAAAAAAAAAAAAAAAAAAAAATATATAAAACATACAAAAACATCAAAAAAAAAATTATAAAATCAACAAAAATACAAAAAAATTATTAAAACCGGAAAATGCTTGCTGTGGCTGTTCTAGTTTGTAAGTAGCTTATAACTAGGTTGTAATTAGTTTAAAATTAGTTGTAAGTAGTTTTAAGCAGTTTTAATTAGCTTTAATTTAGTTTTATGTAGTTTGTAAGTTTTATATAAAACCAAAAAATAAAAACATAGATACCGAGTTCTTTTGTGAAATTCTTCTCGGTAAAAAATAAAACCGACCTGGATCTAGCATTAAGATAGTTCTTAGGCCGAAAGGCATTAGCATTAAGTTATTCTAGTTTAACTTAGAGCGCCCGACTGGGGCCAGTAAGTTAGTTTTAAGATATTGATAAGTAGGCTAGTTTTTATGAATTTTTGTCTAGCTTTAAGATAGCTCTAAGATAATTGAAAAATAAAAATGAATTTACAAAAAAAAAAAAAAAAAAACGTGTTGGTGGTTTAATGTCCAACAAAGTAAATTTGGTGCGAAATTTGGTCACAATCTTCCGAATAGACTGCTCAGAAGGTCGGGAATGCCGACCATAAAATGGAAGCAGCGCGCGATGAACATTTCGAACCGAGCACGAATTTTGATAGTAAAATTCAATAATTTGCAAACGTTGTTCATTTGTAAGACGATCCATGGTTAAATTGCAAACCAAACTGAAGCTGTTTGACTGTGACACAAGGTACTAAACACACGTCAGCTGTCAAAATCAGTGTTGCCAAAACCAAACCAGCTAAAAAATCACCCGTTACAAACACAAATTAGATTTCTTCAAGTTTTTGAAGTCAACATTATTTTCATATTTATATGTAGTTTCATTTATTTTAACGATTTCTTCGTCATCTATTATTAATTCTTCAAAGTACATATTTGTTAAAGAAGTAACCAAATACTTTCTAGTTTCTATGACATCGTTAGGTATTTTAATAATAAAAACTATTTTCTCATTTTCATATAGAGCGGTACCCATTTTTATGTTCTTTAATTTTTCAAAATGTATATCAGATTTTATTATTTCTTCTTTACTTAAAATATTATTTCCCATTATACCTGTTCTACTTGAAGCAATATTATTTTGAATGTGTTCTATATTGTCTTTTATAATTCCAATTTTTAACAATGACTCTAAATACATAAGTTTATTATTCATTTTGACAGTTTCTCTTTTAATATTATTAAATTGATACAATATTTTAAATCTATCTTTTTCAATCGTTTGCTTCAACGACAAAAAGGTTTGATTAAAGTTATTATTAATGAATATTTGTTTATTACTTTGATTTATTATATTATGGTTATTTACGTCAATTATTTTTAAGTGTTCTTCAATGTTTTGCCTATCTTAGATTTTGAAAAATCGCAGTTCTTAGACTATAAAATAGACATGTTTGACTGAATGAAAAAATTTTAAACTTTCAGAACCTTTAGTTCTGTAAGTTTCGTTTTGTTATTTTCATCCGTTTAATATTTGCCAGTGGTTTAAAGAAGAAGTATCAGACAAAAAATAAAAGATTTTTGAAGAGTATTATTATTGTCTTACTATATTTATACATACAGGGTGGCGCACGAATCGTGCTACAAAAATAAAACGTAATAACTTTTTTTCTGTGTGAGTAATCGGCTTATTTTTTTTTATTTTGTAGGTTACTATTTAGATTTATAAAAATGGATGCTTGGGATACGGAGAAAAGAATTTGGATAGTGCAACGGTACCATGCTTTGCAGTCCGTCATTTCCGTCCAAAGGGAATTTAGGCGGGAGTTTGGCGGTAGTCCCCCGAGTAGATGGACCATTATGAGGTTTGTAAACATGTTTGCCGAATCTGGAAGCATCGCACGAAGGCCGTACCATCGAGATGCCAATGTTCGGGTTCAGGATACAATCGCAGCAGTAGCATCTGCAATACATGCCAATCCGAGCGTTTCGACCCGAAACTTATCGGGGCAAATTGGAGTTAGTAGACGGTCATTACAACGGATACTTCATGACGATTTAAACTTGTTTTCGTACAAAGTCCAAATTACTAGCAAGTTAAACCCTCAGGATTTGCCTATTCGCCTGGAATTTTGCCAAAAAATGATATCAATGGCCGAAGAAGACAACACATTGATCAGTTGTTTGTTCATGTCTGATGAGGCCCATTTTGATCTTAACGGCAATGTAAACAAGCAAAATTGCCGTATATGGAATGAGTCTAATCCAGAAATGCTCCATGAGACGGAACTGCACCCAGAACGAGTCACTGTGTGGTGCGCAGTTTCATCAAGGTGTATTGTCGGGCCGTACTTCTTTGAAGAAAACGGTGTAACCGTTACTGTCAATGGGGACCATTATTTAAAGATGTTGAAGGAGTTTTTTTACCCAGAACTGCGCCGAAGACGTATACCATTCAACAGCGTTTGGTTTCAGCAAGATGGAGCAACTGCACATATAGCCAGACCAGTTATGGCGGAGCTGCACCAGACTTCTTTTTATGGGGTTATGTCAAGCAAGAGGTGTATAAAACGAAGCCCAGGAATTTAACTGAATTAAAGCAGTCCATAACGACAGTAATTGGGGCGATCCCAACATCAACTCTTCAGGCCGCAATGAATAATTTTTTGATCAGGTGCCGCATATGCGTGGGAGAGCGTGGAGGTCATTTGCGGTCTATAATCTTTAAAAACAACTAACTATTTAAAATAAAATTTAATTTTCTAACCAATAAAAAAATAAATGAAATACATCGATTAAAAAAAAAGTTATTTGAATTTTTTACTGTAGCACAATTGGTGCGCCACCCTGTATGTACTAGGGTCCCCCCCCCTTAAAGTGATCAAGGCAGTTAAAAAAATGTTGCGCAAAATTTTTTTGAAATTGGTCAACGATATTCTCGCAAAGTTTGAAAAAAAAATTTAAAATGGGTTGGCATTTCCGATTTGACGATTTCATATGGAATGACTCCTAAGACATTGCTGAAGAGTTGTGATTGGTAGTACTTCTAATGAGTGTTGATTTGCTTCACTTTAACCCTCGTATATGAACTTTTTGGTTAAATACACTAATTATTTTCTTGGGTGTAGAGAAGGAAGAATAAGTAAATATGTAAAATAGTGTTAAGAATTTATAATGTATGTTTTCATCCACATAGATACATATATATATGCATACAAAAATGTTTATGTATGTTTATATATACATTTGGTGTGTCGGATTTTTTTTTATATTCAAAATGGGTATGGTGGATCTTGTTAAGGATTTAGAAACAAGTAATTTTTATTATGGACATTTGAAATTGAATTTTGAGACCCCGCGGTCATTTTCTGTAAAAAACAACAATTTGAAAAAAACGCCTGGAAGACCATTTAAATTTGAAAAAATAAATATAAAAATAATAGAGACGAAAGAAATAGCTGAACAAAACGACTTACTTTTTTTTATTTATTTATTTATTTTGCTTATTGCAGTACTTAAACTGTATTATACAAACTTAAATTATAAATAATATACTTAACGCTAATAAGAAAATAATACGGTGGAGTGAGGTTAGGAAGAAAAAGTGTATAGCGTTCTTCTAAGGGAAGGGGAACTAATGGAGAAATCGAAAATATCTTGTGCTGTATTGGCTAATCGAAGCATTCTGCTCATTGGATTGAAATGGCCGTAGTTGGTGCGGTGAATAGGGAGGCGGAAGAAGGGGACAGCTCTAAGGTTACGTGGATTGGTATTGATTTTAATCCATTCAAGCAACGCCGGAGAGTCTATGGCTCCAATGAGCTGATGGACGAATATTATGTCGGCGATACGGCGACACGTTGAGAAAGGGTGTGCATGCCAATTAGTTGCAAACGGTCTTAGTAAGGGGGTAAAATAACGGGATCAGACCAAGGTAGACTACGCAAGGCGAATCTGAGAAACTTCCTCTGAACAGCTTCAATTCTAAGAGATTGAGTGACTTGGAAGGGAGACCAAACCTGACTAGCATATTCAAGGATGTATGGATGTATGGATGTACATACTGACGTATGTGGTGTATAAAGATTTGGTAACATGGGGGTTGGGAAATTCTTTAGACCATCGTTTAACAAATCCGAGGGTAGAATTCGCTTTCCCGATGATATGATCAATATGAGAGCGAAAATTTAACTCCTTATCACATATAACCCCGAGATCACGAATATATGAAACGATTGGGACAGGTATGTTACAGAAGTGATAGATTCGAGGATTTGAAGGTAAACGTTTACGGGAAAAAGTCATAGATTGGCATTTACTAATATTAAGCTCAAGAAAGTTTTTGTTGCACCAGGTAAGAAAAGTATTTAGATCAAGTTGAAGCAGCGAAGAATCATGAGATGATGAGATTACTTTAACTATTTTAATGTCGTCTGCATAAATAAAAAGGTCTGAGAAGGACCCTTGACGTGGGCAAATCAATGAAATGTCTTATACTGAGTCATACAAAAGAACCAATTTTAAAACATTTCTACCACAATATATCTACATATACTGAACATCTCATTAAGCCCCCTCCCCCCATTGCTCAGATCCTGAGTACGCCTATGGTTCTATGAATGCAGATCAAATGGCATACAAAATTGACAGTGAGCAAGTTATTGATCCTTTTTAGATTGGTTGGTTTCACTTCAGCATGACGGTATTTCCTTGGTGAAAGCAGTGAGGTGGGAAGGGAGGTGCTAGTCAAGAAGCAAATTAGAAAAAATTGAGAGAAAAGTCACGTTTTATAACCAAATTAGTCCAGTTATGTTCAATCCAGGCATTTAAAATGCACGGACGTGTCAGCTGAATATATTTAAAATAAATAATCCACACCGAAGAAAAGGGATAAGTCAAGTCAGGCCTACCTATCTTTTATTACCCTAGGGTAATAAAAAAGGCATTTCTCAAAACAGTTTAATTCAGTGTTAATATGTACCCAGAAGTTTTTAATAAAATAGTGTGTGCGCGTTAATCTGTGGGTAATAAAATAAATCAGTGCTAAGTGATTAAGTTAATCTTGAAAGCAAGCAGAGGTAGAAAAATGGTTGAACCCTTGACTATTGGGACCATCTTAGCTGCAATCAGGGCTTTACTGCTTAGCTGCTTAGGGTAGGAAAGGACTTGGGTTCTGAGTATGTGCAAAAAATTAGCGGACAGCTCCAAAATGTCACCAACAACATAAATGATGAACCAAATGGAGACAGCGGCAACCTGAAGATACTCGTAGACTAAGATATGGTTATACTCACTGGAGATGAAGCCAACCTAACGACTGGGAGTGAGAGCTCAGAAGAAGGAAAATCGCCAAAGGCAAAGCGAACAAAGAAAGCTGCCAAAAAACCTACACCCGCTGTAGTTACAATCACCAAACAACTGCCAATCAACAAGCAACCACAAACAGTCACAAAAGGAAAGGAAGTTCACAAAGACAATGAAAATTGTCATCATGCTGAAGAATCTAAACACCCCAAAAACAATCATCAACGTGGCAACCTAGGCACAATAAGGGACTACTTCAAATCTAAGAAGATTGACAATCATACGTACACCATCCATGAGGATAGGAAGATTCTTCTCCTTCTTCAAGGAATTCACCACACATATTCAGCTATAGAAGTCAAGGATGAACTTCAGATCGAAGGAGTACCTGCCATCTACGTCACACTCTTCAGATCAAGGAAAGCGAAGAACAAAAGTTACAACTCATTCGTGGTGGAAGTCAACAAATCATGTGATGTTGTCGATATATACACGAAACAACTAATTCTCAACCTGAAGGTGCATTGGGAACGCCTCAAAACACGGATATTGTTCAGTGTAAGACCTCTCAAAGATTTGGTCACGTGGCAACCAATTACAGCAAGAAGTATGTCCGTGTAAATTTCAACGGAGACCACATCCCAGGAGAGTGTAAGCGGAAGGAAAAAGACCAAGGAATAAATTGCGCCAACTGCAAGGAGTTAGATCATCCGGCAAACTACATTGGATGTAAGGTTCTATTGGCGAAGAAGGAAGAAAATAAAAAGGTGGAATTCCAGAAGAAGGCTCAACAAGACTTCATGGCTAAATCAGTCTGCACTTTGACTCGCCCCTTAGTAAGCTTTGCAGCTATGGCCAAGATGGGGAACGCAGTCAAGCCTCAACCTCAACAATTTCAGAAGTCAAATCCAAAACCCTAGAAGCCAACAACAGTTCTTCCATCATGGAAACAAAAACCAAGGAGTAACGAACCAGCAACCTCTTATAAGCTCACCCTGGATGAGGAAATAAAGCAACACTTCGAAACCGATCTGTTATCAGCAATTAGGAAAGTTCGATCCGCAGTGCCAAGCAATTACGCTTCACTGTATAAGGAAAAGAAGTCCGTGGCTTTAGCCACCTTTATTTTTGATTTATGTAGCGCATAATGCGCAAAAATCAGTTAAGGATAATGGCATACAATGTTTATTCATTATACAGCGTTTTGAAAAGAACGGCACTCCACCTCTGCCTGAAGAAGCACTCACCGGATATAGCCCTAATAAGTGAAAGCAACGTCACCAAGCGAAACAACATTGATTTCAAAGGATACAATACCTTCCAAACAGACAAGGATCAAGGTAAAGGGCACAGCGCTCTTCGTTAAGAAGAACATAAAAGCCTCTCAAGTAACGATCCCCAGTCTTAGATCATTTGAAGCCATGGCCGTTGTCATAGAAGTCAAAGTTGGAGCAACACTAATTATATTCAGCATATACCACAAATGTAGTGCCAGACAAACTGATATTAATCACGATCTTCTTATTTCCAGCAACTATGCCACCCAGCACACCTATGGACTTATTGGAGGAGATTTCAATGCACGTAACCCACGATGGTACGACACAACTCCATCTGACGCTGGAAACTTCTTAGTAAACTGGTTGGATGAAAATTTCGAGCATCATTCATTCTACCTGGTTTCTTCAAACTTCATCAACATCGTTCCCGAGCTGCGGAATTACACATGCCATATCCTTGCGGGAGATGCGGACCACGAGCCAGTGGAACCTTACATCAAATTGGACTAACCAATCCTAACAACAAATACGCAAAATGAGGAATACATCAACTATAACCAACTGGATATCGAACGATTCCAAAGAAAAATCGAGGAAACCATAGTGATGTCGGATGCCAACAGAAACCTTTCCAACAATGAAATCGAAGAAGCCATCGAAGCCATGGAGCTCACTGTAACCAACGCCCTGGACGAGCAGAAGAGATAGAAGACGTCAAGGGGAAGATACCAACATCTACCAGGAGGAATTGTTCGACTGTATGATCATTGACAGCGATTGCGGAATTGAATACAAAGGATCCAACAAAGAGATTGGAACACGGACAACGGAAACTATCAAATGGAGAAGAGTGAACTTCAATGTACGCAAATTATATTGAAGAATGCTCTTCAACATTTTAACAACAACCAGTACCAAAAAAGGCTACAATCCATCAAACCAGGACCCGATGCATTCAATGATTAAAACAAGATCACTGGCAAAAGACAACAAATGCCAGACAAAATCAGCTCCAGGCAAGGGGAAGATACGACCGCTCAGGTTAAAGCGGAAGAAATTTCGTGCCAAACCCTTCCAGCGATCCTTTACTCTTAGAGGATGTTGAGTTAACAATTGAGCAGCTGCTGTTTCTCACGATCCTGTTTAACAACTGCGTCAACAATTGCTACTTTCCGAATAGATGGAATACAGCTAAAATAGTACCTATACCGAAGAAAGCCGACAGAGGTTCCGCGAAATGTCTGCTGACCTTATATATAAAAATACGAACATTTTGTAGGATTAACGAATGCAGTAACAATGACATTTTTAAAATTACGAAAGCCAATTTGTGCAAATTACGAAAGTTATTCGTGGTTTTGCACCACGATAGTTTCGTAAAATATTCGAACTATTTGGTTAAATACACTTATTAAGTTTTTGGGTGTAGAGAAGGAAGAATAAGTAAATATGTAAATTAGTGTTAAGAATTTATTATGTATGTTTTCATCCATATAGATGCATATACATAATTTTTATTATAAAGTTCACCTTTAACCAAAAAAATAGATTCTACTGTTCTCGTTAGAGAACTTCAACAAAAATAAAACACTTTTTAATTTTTGAATAAAGAATATTTATTGATTAATTTAAGCTTCAGAATCCTTACCACTGGTGGGGGGAGTTTTTTTGATATAACCCCTCCCGCCTTAGATTCTTCTTATGGTTGGAAAGCAACCGTTGGAAGATTTACATTTATGACTTTCATTTTTCTGTTTTTATATTTCAGAATTACATAAACTGAAATAGCTATAAAGATTACAATGATTATAATATACATAGTTAATTTGGTATTTTTATGGTTGTACTTTAATTCTTGGATTTCTTTCAAATTTCATATATTTTGATAATGCAAGTCAGTGAAGGTTAGGTTTTCAATTTTTGTGTAATTAATATTCATAATAGTATTTGGCAAAATTATTTCATGCAAATATTGATTTCTTGAATATGTTTTTTTGATCAACTTCAATTTTACAATTTTCAAATTTTATTTATAGTTTCCTTTTATTGCAATGATTTGTTTGTTACAATTTTGTTTCAAATTTTGTAGTTTTACGTTAATTACGATTACATTATTATTTCCTATTTCAACTATGTACGTCTTCATTTAAATTTTTTGTTAATTTACATTGCATTTTTTCCTTGAAGAGGTTTTCTATACATTCATCTTCGATCTTATTTAAATATTTTGTATGTTTAGTATAATTGAAAATTTCCTTGTCTTTCATTAAATATAAATTTTTATCAATTTTTAATTGTAATCCTTCCTCTTTGTTAGGAATGGGTTGGACGTATATTTTTTTATATAATTCGTCCGTAAATTTGGGGACTTTAATAATAAATATAATATTGGTTTCGTTTAGCGCTAAACTGAGATTTAGTTCTTCTAAGTTATTTATATTAATGCCAAATTTATTTATTTCTTCTGTAGTTAAAATGTCTCAACCTAGTATTCCTAGCCTTGATGTCATTATTATTTCTTTGATTTTTTCTATATCCTCGTGTAAGTAATCAAGGTTTTCTCTTAACTTTATTTCATACTGTATTTTAGCTATATCTTGTTGGTAATCATAAGTTCCTATAAATGCGTTAATTCTTTTTATAATGTTATTAGTTTCATTATTCAGAGTTTCAGTTAATATTTTAATTTGTTTATTAAATTTATCATTGACTATTATTTGGTTATTTAAATTTGTAATTTCACTATGGCTATTTGTTTCTATTATTTTTAAATGTTCCTCAATATCTTGACGATCGTTGTCGTCCATGGTTCCGTTTGAAAATTTCATACCTGTTCCTAAATTGTTAAATAAACCTCTCTTTTGTCTATTTTGTTATGGATGGGGTAAAAGAACTTCAAACTCATTACGAATTTTTGACATTTTTCTGTCTTCAGACATTCTTTTAACGTTTCTTGCCATAATTTCTATATTCTTTTCATATTCGGTTAAATTTATAATATGAAGAATTGAAACATAATTTTCTATTAATGAATATTCTTCTAGTTGGATTAAAGTAAACCCATTACCTTTGTTTAAATCAATGATTTCTAATTCAGCTTGTACTTGGTTGAGTATGGTTAGTGTAATTATCATCAGGATGTGAACTTGGATCACATGTCACCATATTAGATGCATTATCTTCATTGGATCTAGAATCAATGATATTTTGTGTAAATTTCTTTCTTACGGGAAATTGATCTTTATAAGCTATTCTATTTTTTATCTTTTTAAATTTATTACCTATGTCTAACTTGTATTTCTTATTATTTTTATTAGTTACTTTTACCTTCTTATGTTTAGGTGCAACCTTATTTTTGATTTGCTCAGGCTGAGTTATTTTGATATAATTTTCATCTATTTCTTTGTCTTTTCGACCTATATTTATTTTATTTAGATTTTGTAGTTTATTTTTTTCTATTCTTTCGTATATTATTTTGTTGTCTATTTTATTGAAATGCACATCAATTGGTTTTTCTTTAGTAGTAAGATGAATCACGTTATTATATGATTTAACGGCTTTAGTAGCATATTTGATCGGTAAATCTTCTTCATTGGATATTTGCAGTTGTTGTAAGATTCTCATTTGTTCATTTAAACTACCATGAAGTCTTTCTACATCGGAGTTTCCGGTGTGTCTATTTGCTGTACAATAATGTGTGGTTATTTTGTTAGTTTCTAAAAAGTTCCTTAGTGTTTCTGAAACA
Organism: Dasysyrphus albostriatus; assembly: GCA_946251815.1. Classification (NCBI taxonomy): domain Eukaryota; kingdom Metazoa; phylum Arthropoda; class Insecta; order Diptera; family Syrphidae; genus Dasysyrphus; species Dasysyrphus albostriatus. The sequence continues at coordinate 160,689,786 of OX276335.1, read as the reverse complement.
AATGCGTTTTCGTTGTCAAGAGTTATTTTATTTGGTTTTTTCATGTATGAGAATATTTCAGTAAGAGCGTTTATTACGTCTATATAAGTTTTTGATTTTATCGGTTCAATTGCTGCAAATTTAGAAAATTTATCAATACATGATAAATATTTGTCTTTTTTACTTACGAACCATATATCGATATGATAATGATCATTTGGGCTTTTTGGAGTTTCATTTTTCTCATATGGCAACTTAATTGGATTTCTTTCTGCCTTTGCCATGCATGTTGAGCAATTGTTTATTATTTTATTAATTAAATTTTTTAGGTTAGGTATATAATATTCACGATTTATTTCTAAGTATGTTTTTTCAATACCAGTATGATTATGATTCTTATGATTTATCAATATTAATTCTCTTGCTTTTAATTCTTTTATATCTTTTAATAAAACCAGGCTTCTTTGTAAAATTTTATTACTTAATGAATTTTCTTTTTCCATATATCTTGGAGTTTTTTAAATATTTCATCTTCTTTGATGTATATGCAATTAAGCATTGTGGTATCTACTTCTTTAATTATATTTATAAAATCTTCTTCTTTGTATTCTCTTCTACTAAATATTATTCTTCTTTTTCCAACATGTGGGTACAAAATTTCTTGATGATCATTTTCATTGACTTCAAGTATTATTTGTCGATTAGATAAATTAACCGGTTTTTCACTAATAGGAATAAGTTTTTAATTATCTGATTCAGCACTACGGATGGTTGCTAAGTCATCCTGTTGTAGCATATTTATTTTAACTCGAGATAAGGCGTCAGCCACTTTATTCTCTTTTCCTTGAATATATTGTATCTCGAAATCGTATTCTTCAAGTTTAATTTTCCAGCGTTGTAATGTGCTGTTTGGTTCTTTTAAATTGCTAAGCCATACTAATGGCCTGTGGACAGTCTTAATGACGAACTTTCTACCGTACAAATAGTGTTGAAATTGTGCTGTAGCCCATACGATAGCCAATAACTTTTTTTCTATAGTACTAAAATGAAATTCATACTTGTTTAAAGAGCCTGAAGCAAAACAAATTGGACCATGAGATTGACTCAATACTTCTCCAATTGCGGAGTTTGAAGCATCGGTAGTAAGTATGAAATCTTTTTGGAAATCAAGATTCCTATTTATTAGGTCATTTGCCATTAAATTTTTAAGTTTTTTAAATGATTCTATATAATTTTCATCATTGATATTAATTTAAACGTCTTTTTTTAAGCATAATGTCATGGGTTTTATTATTCCAGCATAGTCATAAATAAATTTGCGGTATTAACCGGTAAGTCCTAGAAAGGATTGAATTTCCTTTACTGTGCTAGGAATGGGAAATTTTTGAATAGCTTCAATCTTTTTCGGGTTTAGTTTAACCCCTTCAGGCGTTATTACATGACCTAAAAATTCCGTTTCCTTTCTCATAAAGCTTCCGTTTCCTTTCCCTGTAAAGCTCCTAAAATTTTCCTAATTGAACAGACATGTTCTTCGAGAGAAGTACTAAAAATTATTATGTCGTCAAGATAAACGTGACAGATTTTGTTTATATATTCTTTTAAAACTTCATTCATCTGTTGTGCTTTATTTTGTTTTAACTTGAGACGCACGAATCTCAAGCGGGGTCTTACCTTTTTTAGTGTTGTAGTTCTTTTATTTGAAGTCAAACAAAATATAGTTTGTGTTTTTATTTTATTAAATTTTATTAAACATTTCTTTAGGTTCAATTTGGTTTTTATCACTAATTAACAATCTTATTTCTATAATTTTAAAAAGATTCAGAGTTTCTTAACTTAGTTGAATTGAAGAATTGGAAAAGGTTTAGTACTTGAAAAATACAAAAAAATAGAAACGAAATCGAATTTCTTAATATGACTCGACGATGCGGCGGTCCGATTCTTTGTGTCGGATATCTGCCTCGCTACCCGACTCGTGAACACACACAAAAAAACATGTCACCGCGTCCGAAGTGTGCCTGTGCACAGCTGAGAGTAATGCACGTTTTTTGTATCAAGAAAAAAAAATGAAATTGGATAGTGTGGATTGGAAAAAAAGAGTGCATTTGGATTTTGGAGGTAATTAAAAATGAAAGTGTTTGGAGTTGGGCAATTAAAGGAAATGATGAATATGGAATATGGAATATTGGTCAATCGAAAGGAAATGATGACTGTGGGAATTTGAAGTGGCAATGGGTACAATTGAAAATGAATGGATGGGTCATGAGAAATGGAAGTGGGTGAGGAAAAGACGTTGGAGGTTGTAAAGTGTGTACTTTACAACACCTCCCCCCTTAAGAACGAAACTTGTACCTAGGAATGGTTCGAGTTTCGGCTTTAGATGATGGAATCGGAAGTGAACGAGAAAGATTAGATGGGGCTAGACGAGGTGTAGGTATTGGTAATGGTTCTGGAATTTGTACGTTTATGGTTTGGACTGGGTCTGAGGTTTTTATTTCTTCTAATGGTAAGCAATTCGATATTTTGTTGGTGCTACTAAAGTTTTATTTTTATTTCGCATGAGTAATATGATTATAACCATAAGTATGGCGGAAAACATTGCAAGAAGGAACACTATTATCATATTTTAATTTTCGTGACCGACTTCAGAATATGTGAACTGGGAATTTTTTATGTTTTCTATATCTTTACTGATGGAATTAAGGTCATCAATCTGGTTATGTATATTGAAGGACTTTGTCACGTAACTGGGAATTTTCTCAAATTGTGGTTGTGTTATATTAAATGAAAGATAAGGATTTGATGAAATAAAGTTGAGATTGGTTTTTGTTTCGAAATTTGTTTTGGAGTTAATGGATTGGTACCTAGTGTTTGCGATACAGTTCGGTTGGATTTTAAGAATACCGGTTGCATTTATGTTTATTTGAGAGTTAAGATTTTGGCATTTAATAATAAGATTTTCTGGATTTGGGGAAACGAAAATCCAAGAATTGGAGTCTGCTAGCTGTAGGAAAATAGGGTGATATATTTGCATTAATTGAATATAGCAATTACTGATTTCACTTGGAAGAATGGAAAGTAAATTCTAAATTCAGTTCGCAGGCACTGCTTGATGAGGTGAAAAGGATTGGTGCGTTTCTTTCGCAAAGATAATTATTTTTTGAAGTTGTTTGACATTTGTCTATGTCATGTTTATCATAGAGAAAATACGATTGTTTTTCTGAGTCTACGATAAGAAAAGGTTTTTCGGGTATTATAATTCCATACGTTTTGTTTTCGATGAGATTTGGTATACTAGTCATTTTGTAAATGTTATAGGTTTTGGAAGAAGTAAGAGGAATTCTTAATACGAAATTAATTTGGTTGTCAATGTAGTAAACATGAGTTTCTAAGAGGTTAAAAAGTGTATCTATATATTGTTCTTGTAGAGGAAGTGGTAAACGATTTTCTTCTGGAAGGAGTAACTGTACTTTTTTAATTTCTTCAGTGAGTTTAGAAGGATCAATAAGGTATGGATGAAGTTTTCCATGAGCTGCGGAGTAAATAGCGTCAAGAAGGTGATCTTTTGTTGAATAGTAATATTCTGATAAAGAGTTGAACATTGTGAAAAGTTCATTTAGTTGAAGGAAGGATTTATTAATTATGTTATTATTATTTGAGTTTTTGTTTAATTGATTAATGATTTTATCGGTTTCTTTAATTTTTCTTCTATTTTAATAATTTGGTCGTTTGTAAGATTTAATTGGTGGATGATATTTTTTGATATCGAAATTTGTTTTACGTATAATTGGGATTCGTAATGTTGTTGTTGGTTAAGTTTATTTATGTGTCGAGAAAAAGTTTTTGCATCCTCGTCGTCGAGGGTGCCAAATAGTTGTTTGGATATAGAACCAATAGCATTTATTAATCCTCTCTTTTGTAGTCTAGGTTTTATGGTTGTACCTAAGTATTTGTTAATAATTTGATCTTGAGATTTTATTCGATCAACTATTAACGTAGATAGGGTAGGAAGTGATTCGCATTGGGATGGGAGTTCGTGAGAAGAGAGAAGTTGTTTACAAGAAGATAGAATTTTGTCATAGGTAAGTAAAATAGAACTATATTGTAATTTGAGTGCGGTAAGCTTAGTATATATGACTAAATTCCAATGGTTAGAAAAGAGCTTAAGGTTACCAACGTGTTCGTAGTATATTCCAGTCTTGTTTTTCAAATCGACGATTTCGTATGGTTGCTCGTGGTTGATCATCATTGGGTTACTCAGAATTATGTTACAGATGAGAATTACGAATATTGGTTTCTCCATTTCTGGAAAGAATATTGAGATTGAAGATTGATTAACTTGAAAACATTTTTAGTCTATTGTTGTGGACTTTAACTATTTTATTTTTAATTTTAATTTCGGAGCTTACTCCTGACTTGGATAAGATTTCGTAAGGTCCTGACCAAAGAGGAAGAAGTTTTTTGTTTTTATTTTTTGGATTTCTTTCATTTTTGAGTAGAACAAGCGTTCCTATCTGAAAGTCTCCAGGATTTTGCTTTTTGTCATACTGAAGCTTTGAAGATTCTTTACTCTTGAGAAGTTTGTCTCTAGCGATTTGATGACAATGTTGGAGCCTTGATTTTAGTTCATTTGCATACAAATCGTTATCATAGCAGATTTCAGGGTTTTTTGTAACACTAGAAGGAAGTTCAATTTGTCTACGGCACATAAGTTCAAAAGGAGTGTATGACGTTGAAGTGTTGGGAGTCGTGTTACGGACGAAAACGGCATATTTAATCCAGTTATCCCAATCATCTTGAGATTTATTGATAAAACAACGTAGATATTCAACGAAGTTTCTGTGGCTTCTTTCGCAAGATCCATTTGATTGTGGTCGGTATGCAGTAGTTTGAAGTTTAGTTATTTTAAGAAGCTTACATACGTTTTTGAATATATCGCTTAGGAAATTTTGGCCTTGGTCGGACAAGACGTATTTGGGTGTGCCATATCGAAATATTATTTCTTTGACGAATGCTTCGGCGATTGTATTCGCTTCTTGATTTGATAAAGGAATTGCATCAGTGTATTTAGTGAGATCATCGATGAATGTTAATAGATATTTATTGTCACTATTAGTTATAGGATAGGGACCAACGATATCAATAGAAATTTTTTCGAAGGGGTATTTGGAAGTTGAAGTTATGACCATAGGTTCCATGGTGTATTTTGTTACTTTATTTTTCTGACAGAGTTCGCAATTTTTAATGTAGTTTTTTATATCTTGAAACATATTCTTCCAATTGTGATATAGTTTTATACGTTTAAAGGTTCTGTTGACACCACAGTGTCCTCCAATTGGATTTAAATGGAATTCCTTAAGAATAGTTTTGATTTCATTTCCCGACAATTCTGGTTTTGTCGAAGAAGTATTCGATGAGTTAGTAGTTATGACTAAAGGCGTTGAACAAGAATTAGAACTAGGTTTTAAGGAATTAGAGTTTGTATTTGAAGATGTTGAAGCACTTGAAGAAGAAGAATTATTATTATGATTCGTAGATGAAGGAGATGCTTCTGGATCATTATTTATAATACAAGATGTGGAACAAGAATTAGTATTTTCATTTGAAGCATTAGAACAAGAATTGGTATTTGTTGATTTGGAACTGGGATTGGAATAAGTGTTCAAAGATTTGGAACAAGATATTGAAGAAGAATTTGAATTTGTATGTGAAGATTTTGAACAAGAATTAGGAATTGGTTTTGAGCAAAAATTAGAAATTGAAGATTTAGAAGACGAACTTGAATTTATGGATGTTGGACAAGAATTAGTAGTTGGCGATGAAGAGGACAAATTCGTATCTGTTGGTGGTGATGAACAAGAATTAGGAACTGACGATGTAGAAAATGAATTAGTACTTGCAGGCGATATGGGAGATGATGAAGATGACGAATTTGGAGAAGAAGTAGGAGAGGATTTTGTATCGGATCGAAGAGTCATTTTTGCGATTCTGCTAAGACAGTCAGCGTTTGTATTTTGTTCACCTTTTTTATGGATGATTTCATATTCAAACTCTTCGAGCTGTAGGCGATATCTCATCATTCTGGAATTTATATCTTTACAGTTGTAAATATAAATTAGAGGTTTATGATCAGTGTATAGTTGAAATTTTCTACCATACAGATAAGGTCGGAAATGTTTGACTGACCAAACAATAGCTAAAAGTTCCTTATCAGTAGTAGAATAATTTTTCTCACTTTTATTAAAAGTTCTTGAGGCATAAGATATAGGAAGGTCATTACCAATTTCACCTTGTGAAAGGACACTACCAATAGCTACATCGCTAGCATCCGTTGTTAAGATAAAGTTTTTGGTGAAATCAGGATATTGAAGGAGAGGCGGATTAATTTGTCTTTCCTTTAATCCATGAAAGGCATTTGAACAAAGAGGAGTCCAGTCGAAGCGAACATCCTTGCGTAAAAGATTAGTTAGGGGTTTTGAAATATTTGCAAAATCTTTTATGAAACGTCGATAATATCCAGCGAGTCCCAGAAAGCTTTTTATTTCTTTGGCGTTTTTAGGTTGAGCGAAATTCTTTACGCATTCGATTTTTGCTGATCAGGTTTGATACCTGATTCATTTATCACGTGTCCTAGGTAGGTGAGTTCTGTTCGCAAAAACTGGCATTTATCGGGTTGCAATTTAAGATTATGTATTTTGAGACGTTCGAAGATTTCTTTTAATTTCGAATTGTGTTCATCTAAGGTTTTACCATAGACCACGATGTCATCCATATAAACAAAAGTTTTTATACCTTGTAGACCAGTCAATACATTATTCATTAACCTTTGGAAGGTGGCTGCCCAACTAACATACTCTCGAGAGCTAAGCTCCCATTTTCTCAAAAAAACGCTCATAGTACTTTTTTAGATCTTATTGCTAAACTTAAGATATGATCTGTCATAATGAAACATTAATTTGTCTCATAGTGTTTTCATTAAATGATGTAAGCATTTTTCTTGGATCAAATCACTTTAATCTTATACCTAGAACAATTATTACTCCTGTACGTAAATTGAAAGTCTTATAATAATTTTGTTTTCAAATTTAAACTGTAAACGTCATTTTTAAGCTAATAAAGTAACAACTACAAAACTCTAACTATAGGATTCATATGAGATGTTGCACTGACAGCAGCTTTATTTGATTCATACAACAGTCGTTCTTTTTTTTAACGTTTTGTATGTACATTGTTTTCTGGCATTCAGTTTTCTATTGGTCTGTCTACCTGAAGGAAACATTGGATGCTGATGCCGATTACTGTTTAATATGTAATTTATTTTGTTACAAATGTGAACTTTCGGTGATAGACTTTCTTTTTATTTTATTTCGATGTAATATAATGTTTTTTTACGGCGTAAGCCCATTGTAAACATTTTAATGTTTTAAACTTCGTAAGTCTGTCACAATTTGTGTGGAAAATTAGACTGATTTACGAAGCTTAACATTTTACTACGTCTATAGTTTTGTTGCGGAATGTTAATTTTTTGATATTCTTTGTTCATTTATTCCAAAAATTATGACGTTATAATGAAGATTTATTGTTCAGAAAAGGTAATGCATAAAATTTAATATTTCAAACTTTGAGATTTCATCTTTTTTTAAACATCAACAATAATTCACATTCTTAAGAAAAAAGGGAACGCATCACCGATTTGTTCTTGGTTCATTTGATAAATGTCAAAATAAAGTCGCATAAAAGCATCAGACTTCTCATAAAAAAGTGTTTATTTACATACCAACATAAATGGACAACACTCATAAAAATGTCTTTTTAAGAGTTAAAAGTATCGATACGACAGCAGCCATATTTAAATTTGAACGAAGTGTTTTTTGTATACATAGCTTGAGGGTTACCGTGATATGAAATTAAATTTTGAAATAATTTATTTGGTTTTCCATTATGATGAATCTATTTAACGTATATTTACGTATATACGTGTATTGATATTGATGATTATTTGGTTCAACATTAAATGCAAAAGAAGTATTTGTTCTAATAACAAATGTCTAAAAATATAAGTTCTGACTTATTATTTTTTCATTAAAACGTCTCTTAACCTCTTGTAAATTCTTAGATTACAAAAACAGGCATTCAAGAATAAGATTATCAATTCGACAAATTATCTGCTATTATATCTTTTTCGTCATATAACATGAATAAAACCCATAAATAATGTCAGCATAAAAAGTTCTATTCTTATTAAAAGAAAACATCAAGGTAACCCTTTTTGCAATTCAAAATAAAATTAAAATAATTTAAATATCAATTATTTTGAAAGCGCTTCGTTATTTTTCGAAGTAAAATGTGTAAGTTAGTACAAAAAGTTTCAATCGCACTAAGATTTAACTCCACATATGTGACAAACTATAATTATACTAACGTCACATGAAATGAAAATATAAATTCACACATTCATTTTTCAACATGAAACAATGACGATGACACATACAGACATAAATACTTCGTACCAAGTTTCCATTGGAAGTATACAAATGTGAAAGATAAGTATCTGTTTTTTTTTTTTAATTATGCGCATACTCTTTCTCTTTTCATCAACTCCCACAAGAAGTGACGCATTCTCCTAACAAGATTAATGGAGCATTTGTCATCCCATAGGAACAATAAAAATGTTTCTATAAGAGGAAATTAACTCCTATAAGTGGGCCATTTAAGGCTTTTAACATTTTCATAAGGATGTAGGAGTACTCTTCTAGAGTGAGAATAACTCCCGGAATAAAGTCTCACAAGCCTCTAGGAAACTCTTATGAGAGGAAAATTGTTACTTGGGTGGGGCACCTTTTAATCCATAAGGCATTCTAATGAATTCGTAATGACCAAATGGTGAAGAGAAGGCGGTCTTCTCTCTATCTTCCGGTCTTACTTGGATTTGATGGAATCCACTGGCGAGGTCTAAAGTAGAAAAAAAATTTGAACTTCCCAACTGATCTAGAATATCAGTTATGTTGGGTAATGGAAATGCATCACCGACAGTTTTGTCGTTGAGTTTGCGAAAATCGACGACGATTCTCCATATCTTATTACCACCTTTATCAGGTTTTTTAGGGACAACGATAAGAGGGAAATTCCACGGACTATTCGATGGTTGGATTATATATCGTCCATTATCTCGTGGATTTGTTTGTCAACCTCCAATCGTTGTGCTTCCGGCAACCTGTAGGGCTTGATATAAGTAGGTGTTGCATCCGGGGTAAGGATTGGGTGTTGTACAGAAGAGGTATGAGTTAACTTATCCCCTTTTAGATAGAAGAGTTCGCTATACAAGATACACAGATTTAGTATCGATTCTTTTTCATTCTTCGACATGTGATCTGTCACGACTAGCTCTTTTATTGCTTGGATTCTATCATATGATTCGGGATAATTTTGAATTCGTAAAATGTTATAGTTGGAGACTTCATCGAATATAAGGTCTTCGGTATTAAATTCAATTGGAGATTCAGAAGAATTAACGACGGATATGTAAGAGCTAGAACTTTTGGCAGGAGTAATGCTATTGCCAATATATAATCCACTAGAAAATTGTTGGGAGAGACATATACTGTCCGCATTAACTTCCTTAAGAACAGGGACTACGATTTCGGTTCTAGGTGGGATAGTGACTAAATGTGAAGGGATTAAATCATATTCAATAATGAAATTCTTAAAAGAGAATGTAAGCATTTTAGTCCCATAGTCGATTTGGGCTTTATGGTCATCTAGAAAATTGTTACCTATGATTCCGTCAGTGCTTATAGGGAAATTTTTATCTACAACGTGAAAGGGATAAGAAATAGAAATATTTTTGGGTAGGTTTATGTGTAAGTATATAACACCCTTAGTATGAATCACGAAATCATTAATACCAGATAATGAGTGAGTAATGCTTGAGTCAATGGGTAGTTCTGGTTTTAATTTATCTATTTTAATCAGACAAATTTCACTACCACCATCGATGAGAAATTTCGAAGGTTGAGGATTTAGCAAGGTTTCGGATGAAATTTTTATTGAGTCTACTCTACTAATCTTATTATTTAAATTTATATGAAAGATGTGGCGAGATGAGATTAAGTTTGAGTCCGAAGCCTGCCACTGGTTCCGGCCTCTGAATGGTTTTCCGAGTGTTTATTTGTTGAGGAAAAGGGAATTGGATTAGTATTATGTTTTTTATTATTGTTGTATTCCCTTTTACGACATTCATTTATGTGATGCCCGAGGTTCTTACAGTAACTGCAAGTAATGGTTACTTTCTTAACCTCACTTTAGAAAGAAGGAAGTTGCTCCTTATTTCTCTTTAAATAGCATTGTTCAATGCTATGTCCGGGTTTTTTACAATAATTACAAGAGATCGGATTTTTGGATTTGGATTGAGATGTACTAAAAGATGTTTGGTAAGTATTAGAACTTTTCTCTTCTAATACAGCAGCTTCTATGGCTTCCGTCAGAGTAGTGAATCTAGAGGCTTTAATGATGAGACTTATTCTAGAGTTAAGGCCTCTCTCAAATGCTTTTAGAGCAGTCTTACGGTTTAAACTGATGATTGTGTCAGCCTTATCTGAGCCTTCACTAGCAATGCAAGCATCATTCAGGTTGGATAAAGTTTTTTCTAATCTGTTTGAAAACTCACGAATAGATTCATTAGATCGTTGTTTCATTTGAATGAGATCTACCTGTAATTGAGATAGAGATTTAACCTCGAGGAATTGCTGGAGTAGCTTTTCTTTGAGGGACTTCCAGTCTTCGAAGTCAGTGTATTTAACTACATTATATGCGCTTCCAGTCAATTTTGTTTTTATTATAAGAAGAAGGATGGGTAGTTCTGAAGAAGATGTCTCTTCTGCGATTAAGTCGCAGGCATTTATGAATTTATGAAGGTTTGATCTGTCCCCGTCAAACTCAGGGATGAGCTTGAAGGCAAAAGACCTATCTAACTTAGGAGGCATATTAGGTGATTTAATGGGAGTAGAGTGAGAGGAAGGAGATGTATTGTAAGGAGTGTCGGATTCTATATCACTATCTGTTTCGGACGAGTTTAACGTTGATTCGGATTCGTCGATTAAATTTTTTTCATCTTGATACATATATATACAATAATTATTTATATAAAAAAAAAAACTTTCTTAAGACTAAGCAAGAATTAAATTGATCTTAGGAAATAGCAAAAAAAAAATATATAATTAAAAGATAGCTAACTAAGAAAAATTGAAATTGATAATTTCAAAATGATGATATGTGGTTGGTGATTACAGCGGGTTACAGATGTTTGATTGTCTTCAATTTCAATTTGATGATATTGTTGATTGATGATATGTGGTTGGTGATTACAGCGGGCTACAGATGTTTGATTGTCTTTTTTTTTCTTTTTTTTATGAATTTGAGTCTTCCTTTTTTTTTTCTACCTTTTGTATTTTTTTAAAAAGGTTTGTATAACTTGCTGTTGTTACTTTTAGTTATTTTTCCTTGTTTCACTTGTTGTTTTTTTTTTTTGTTTATTTTTGAATTCACTTTTTCACATAACACTTTTCAGGTAAACCCCACACCTGACACCAATTTTTATGTTGTGCTTTATTTTGTTTTAACTTGAGACGCACGAATCTCAAGCGGGGTCTTACCTTTTTTAGTGTTGTAGTTCTTTTATTTGAAGTCAAACAAAATATAGTTTGTGTTTTTATTTTATTAAATTTTATTAAACATTTCTTTAGGTTCAATTTGGTTCTTATCACTAATTAACAATCTTATTTCTATAATTTTAAAAAGATTCAGAGTTTCTTAACTTAGTTGAATTGAAGAATTGGAAAAGGTTTAGTACTTGAAAAATACAAAAAAATAGAAACGAAATCGAATTTCTTAATATGACTCGACGATGCGGCGGTCCGATTCTTTGTGTCGGATATCTGCCTCGCTACCCGACTCGTGAACACACAAAAAGAAACATGTCACCTCGTCCGAAGTGTGCCTGTGCACAGCTGGGAGTAATGCACGTTTTTTGTGTCAAGAAAAAAAATGAAATTGGATAGTGTGGATTGGAAAAAAAGAGTACATTTGGATTTTGGAGGTAATTAAAAATGAAAGTGTTTGGAGTTGGGCAATTAAAGGAAATGATGAATATGGAATATGGAATATTGGTCAATCGAAAGGAAATGATGACTGTGGGAATTTGAAGTGGCAATGGGTACAATTGAAAATGAATGGATGGGTCATGAGAAATGGAAGTGGGTGAGGAAAAGACGTTGGAGGTTGTGAAGTGTGTACTTTACAACACATCAAACGCTGAAACGTTGATGGGTCGTTTTTCAACCCGAAGGGCATTCTAATGAACTCGTAATGTCCTGAAAGAGTAGAAAATGCGGTTTTCTCTCTATCATTTTCATCTACTTCGATTTGATGAAAACCTTTGGTTAAATCTAGAGTTGTAAAGTAGTTAAAATGCCCTAGTTTATCTAGAATTGACTCTGTGTTTGGTATAGGGTATTTATCCTCTTTTGTTTTTAAATTAAGTTTTCTGTAATCAATTACAATACGCCATTCCTTGTTACCCGTATTTTCTTCCTTTTTTGGCACCACCCAGATTGGTGCATTGTATGGCGATGTGGAATGTCGAATCACTTTGGATTCTAACATTTCCCTCATCTGTGTATTAACCTAAGACTTATGTACTTCTGGGTAACGATAGATTCTTGTATAAATTGGAGAGTTATCTTCTGTAGGAATTTTATGTTTAACATGATTTGTGAACGTCAAATCATCTCCTTTTTTAGAAAAAGTGTTTTTATAATCCTTTATTATTTGAAACAATTTATTTTTTTCTTCCTTATTTAAATGAGTAGTCCTTAAGCCTTTTTCAATTATTGAATCCAGGATTGAAATTTGTGAAATAATTTTAGTAAAACAGTTAATAGATTCTTTATACTCACGTTCCTCATTTGCGTTGAGAAACAGAGGTATATGTGTTCCATTTAACTTAAGTATGATATTCGCATAATATATTTCTCTATTATTCGGGATAGGTATATTATTTCCTATTATTCCGTTATATTCTTCGTCAAAGTTATATACCTGAAATTCACAGTCTTTAATTACGGGAAAAATAAATTTATCTTTAGGTATGATGACGTCTTTATTAATTATAATGTTATTTCCGACGGTTTTTATATATAAAGGGATTTTTCTAAATTTAATAAAGTCTTTGGGAGCATCTTCTTCTCTGAGAAGGCTATTTGTAGCTCCAGTATCAATAAGTAAACGAATTGTTGTTTGACCTTTACTTAATTTAATAAAGGGTAATCCTGTTTTTGATCCGAGGCTGAGACACAAAAATTACATTTTTGTTATCTGGTTCTTCTACATAGTTTGTAGTTTTTGCTAGTCTTTTAATTTGAGATGATCTAGGATCTTCTTCCATAGGTTCAAATCTTTGATATGGTCGTCGATAATTATTCGGATTATAGTTTCTATTATAATTTTGATTTTGATTTGAATTGTGATTCTTATTATAGTTTTTTATTATAGCTGATTTCCTCTAAAAGGATTATGTGGATTATAACGTTCTTTTTGAACATTGTCAGCCGTATTTATATAGAAAATTTAAAGGCTTCGTAACTTTAAAATGCCTCTAAGTTGCTCATAAGTTCGAAATCGGTATCTATAATCAATTTTCACTTTTAAGCAACGTTACTTAAATGCATCTTAACTTAAGAGGCCTCTGCCCAAAATGTCGAACTCAGATTCGAAGATCGGAACTTCGAATAAAAATAAAAGCAAAAAAGCCACTCTGCATGAGAGAAGGAAAAAGGCAAACGATACACAGAGTTATAAGAGTAGGTAATATACACACACAAGCTTCTTTTTTTTGCTTGCTTGTTTTTTTTAGTTTGCATTGCCTTCTGTATCTGTATGTGATATGTGTTTACTTATTGGCATGTACGTTTTACGTTTTCGTTGTGTTTTAGGTATGAAATATTGGGTTGTTATTTTTTCATTCCTAGCGAGATCGTGGAACATTTGAAAAACGAAAAATATATTTTCACTAAAAATTGGTGATGTTGACCTTGAATCGTATTTATCTAGAGTTATTGTTGTAGCAGGTAGATGCATTATGCTTTACTGTTTTTACTGAAATTTCAAAGTTAGTTGGCAACATATTGTATTTTTGCTTTTGTTAGGTATTCGACATTTTGATAAACTAAAGAAAACTTATTGGAAGGAAAAAATACAAACTTTTTTTAATTAAGTTTTTTATCCAATTTAATTCACTGCAATTTTGTGGTAGATACATAGTCACTTCGGGGCTATCGTCGTCGGTCGGCTGCGCTATGCCAATTTATGTAGGAATATGATAGGTATATGTAAGCATATGCCTAGGTACCTAGTATTTAGATATGAGGGTGGTCCTATAAGTACCTACTTAGTCGTGGCGATTTATTTTCAATATTGACCCAGCGATGCTCCAACTTCTTTAGCACGTCTGAAAAATACGCTTTCTTGAGGTTTGCAAAGTAGGCCTCCGTAGCGGCGATGACCTCATCATTTGACTGAAATCTCTGCCCTGTGAGTGAGAAGTCGTACGGGCCACGGGGCCAAATCTGGATAATACGGTGGATGGGGCAGCAGTTCGTAGCGCAATTCGACTAATTTGGTATAGTAAAATACCATAGGTATTAAATACATACTTACCTAGTTTCTTTTATGTTTTGATTATTTTGCTGTCATATAAAATACGTGACTAGGTATACATACCTAACTAGGTAGGTGATTTTTTGAAATCCCCCCACAACCTTGCTTCGCTCTTTTATCATGTCTCTATATCGAAAAAATAACCGTAATGACTTGGATGAAATCTTCAGAGTTGATTGTGTGAGCAAGAAAAAACTTTAGATTTTTTTTTATTTACATCCGCCCACTTTATATATCTTGAATTTTATAAACCGGCTCTAAAGAGTATTGTAGGCATCAAAAATAGTTTGTATGAGTTAGGAAAAAATGAAGTTAGCTTTTTAAATCCACCCACAGCATCGCACTACTTTTATCGTTTTTAAGAAAAAGAAATCCGCGCACTGCCACCCCGATTTTTAAATCTTGATTTCTCAGAAATGGTACCAGAGATTACCAAAGGTATCAAAAATATTTTGTATGCGTAAGAAAAAAACGTAGGTTGTTTTTTTGGGATCCACCGACAACCACGTCCACTTTTATAGAAATGCATTGAAAACATCTTTGAAAATCTGGATGAAATGTTCAAAGTTGATTTGTGTTAGCAAGACAAAATTTTATACATAAACATTTTTTTTATCAGAATTCACCCGCTGCCATGCACACTTTTTATAACTTGGATAAAATACTACACATAAATTTATGTATGCGGTTGGTCGCATTATTTTGGTTGATATTGATATTTATTTATTGTAACTGAAATTCTTATAATTTTTTCATTTAAACCTAGATTGCACAATTTACAGAGATATGGTGTCTTATATCCTACCTTACTACTGAAAATATTATAATAAGCATTCAATTTATATCACAGATTTATTACATTTTGAAGGAAAAGTTACTAAAAAAAACCTTCATTAAATTTACATTTGAAATGTTTTCATATAGGAAGAGAGAAGTGGGGAGCAGAAAACTGCCTTAAGATGTTGTTTACATATATTTGTATCACAGAAAAATAAAGAAAAAAAAATAAATAAATTAATAAATAAATAAATAATTAATAAATAAGTAAATAAATAAATAAATAAATAAATAAATAAATAAATAAATAAAATAAATAAATAAATAAATAAATAAATGAATAAATAAACAAATAAACAAATAAACAAATAAATAAATAAATGAATAATTAAATAAATAAATAAATAAATAAATAAGTAGATAAACAAACTAATAATAAATAACAAATAATCAAATACGAATGAACAATTAAATAAATTAATGAACCAATGAACAAATGAACAAATAGGTTGATAAATAAATAAATTAATAAATAAATAACAAATAATAAAACACGAACGAACAGTTAAATAAATTAATGAACAATTGAACAAATAAATAAATAAATAAATAAATTAATAATTGAATAAATAAATAAATGAATAAATAAATTGATAAATATAAATATATATGCAAATAAATAACAAACAGTTAAATATATGTAACATATTTACATTCAGTAATAAAGGAAGTGAAAAAAATTAATATTACTAACACCTTAAGCAGCTAAATTTGAAATTAAATAGTTATCCGAACTATTGCACGATAAAATATAACGGTCTTGTAACTTCGAAATTCTTACTGGAACCCTATCAATGTTTGTAATTCTATGGAGTTCTTCAGTAGAAAAGTGCCACGGAAGATTAAGCATAATTTTTAAAATCTTATTTTGCATTATTTGTAATTTTTGTACATGGGTCTTAGCGCATTTTCCCCAGACAGGCGAACCATACAAGATTATGCTTTGGAAGATAGCCTTAAATATCATTAATTTGTTTTCTACACTCATTTTAGACTTCCGATTGATAAATGGATAAAGTGTTCTTATCACAATATTAAGTTTATTTAACGTTTGCTGTATGTGAAAGTTAAAGGTCAATGTTTTATCCAAGTGTACCCCAAGGTACTTTGCACTTGATTTCCACTCAATTTGTACCCCGTTCAATTGGAGACTATTTAAAGGCAGTAAACAAGGTTTCCTTTTTCTCGTAAAAAAAAGAGCCTGTGTCTTTGATGCATTTATCTTTATTTTCCAATTGTTGAAATAAATTTGTATAGTACTCAGAGCAGATTGCAAATTGGTTTCAATGCAAAAACCAATTGAATCTGATGAATAAACGCATGTGTCATCAGCAAATATTGCAGTTTCACAATTATGGAGTTTAGGGAAATCAAAAGTATATATGTTATATAACAATGGACCTAGAACTGACCCTTGGGGTACACCTGAAATGATATTGTTTTCTTCGGAGTACCAGTTGTTAACACAGACTTTAAATGCTCGATTTGACAGAAAAGACAATATAATTTTTACAATATACAACGGAAAATTCAAGGTGACGAGTTAATGTTTAAAAATAAAGGTAAAATGGTTGCCTATCGAATAAGATCACTGAAGGGACTGATACGGGAAAATTGGCAAATATTTTTATGAAAAAAAAACAAGTTTTTTTTACCCTCCTTTTGTTGAGATTTTCATAACATTGAATTTATCGTTAATTTTGAAGGTATAGGTACAATTTGCATTTTCATTTAAACTTTGTAAAAAGGTAAAACGAAATGATAATTGACGACCCGAACAAAACTTTTGTCGCGAAAATGACCCATCATCATCATAAGGAAGGAAAAGACATAAGGAAGAACAAAAATCCTTATAAGAATCCATCAACATCCTTATTTACATTTGCTTTTGCACTTTCAGTTTTATTATAAAAAGTTAATAAAAATTGAAAAGTTCAAGTAAACTAGTGAAAGCAAACTTTTGCTTCAACAATTTTCTGATATAATAACCCCTATATATAAGAAGAAGCAATAAGGACAAACAAAAAAGATCTCCATATATGTGTATGATTTACCATCAAATTTTTTGTTCAGATTTTCTTGTGCACATTCACATTTATTAAGAAAAATTATTGAAAACTGAGTGTTGATTTTTTTGCTACATGTATGTATATGATGGTATTATTGCCAGTGTTGGACTCGTGCATACAAAAATTTGAGATAAAAATAGTTAAACATGACATACCGATGATAGAGAACACGAAAAAAGTGGGTGGCACAGTTCTGTCTGTCTGTTCCTCGACCTACAGCCTAAACCAATCGATTTTATTCAAATTTTGAACAAAAAGTTTTTTTATTATTCCCTAGAGGGGAAATTGAAATTTTATTATCTCCAAAAATAACGCTACCTGCCTGCCAAACATCCCATAAGGAAAATTTCAAGTCTCTCAAAACCCACTCCAACGATTTTGACAAAAAAACCAGTGTACCTATCATTATATTTGTATGGGCTACTTTCTGGATAGAAAAATGGTTACTTTTATTAACCGTACATGCCATATAATGGTTTTTTGACTTTCAATATTCTCATTAACAGCTCAGCTGATTTCAATCAAAACTTTTATACAAAAGCTCCTTTAGAATTTCAATAGTACTACAGACGAAAATTTGAAAAAAAAATTGGATTTAAAAAAAAATATGGGTATGAACCAAAATTAAAACCATTTTACAGTTCCAATTTCGATTTCCAAATAGAAGTTTATGGTATTTTTTGTCTTCCTTCCTTTACATATCCTATTTTTATAATTAATTTATATGACACACATTTTTTACCCCAGTTTATTTTTACTGTATTTGATGTGTGCTCGGGGGAAAAAAACTGTGTCTATGTTCTGTAACTGTCTAGAAAATTGGTTGAGAAACGTTGAAAAATTAAACAAAAATCATGTAGATATGTTGTTTCAAATTTCATTGATACTCTGCCTATTTTATTGCTGCAACAGTAACAGAACTTAGGCACAAAGCTGCTAAATTGAAATTAGATGTTGGCTGTTGAATGTCAAATTAAATTGCGAATTTTTATGCAGAACAACGTTTGCCGGGTTACCTAGTTTCACTTTAAATATATAATTATACCTATACAGATCAATAAACTTTTACTCAAAAAGCACAAGTAAATTTTTCGAGTTTAAATGTGAGTAGGTAGGTACCATTAATTTACTGTCCTAAAATAGGTATACCTATATGAACCTTCCTCCAAAAAGCAAATTCTTATCTAATAACAAATCAACTAAATCTGGCTTTCTCCCAACTACAAATATATAAATAAATCTAGACAAATAGTTACCTACAAAGTACATAAAAACATTTCTGAAATTTATTTATTATTAACATTATTAAAGAATTAAAATCCGTACATAGGTTATTAGTAACGTAAAAATATGTTTCTTTGCACTTTGCACGCTCAGCAAAAAATGACAGAAAGAAACAACCGACACAAAGTCTAGCATTGCAATCATTACAAACAAATATATTCTCGACCCTCATACGTGAGAACAGAGAAATCCTTCAAAGAAAAAACTTTCCTTGAAACCTACCAACATATACCTATGTACATACAAACATATGTATTTTGATGACCTACAAAAACTCTCAAAAGAAATAAGAACAGAAAAAAGAAAATCTTTCCAAGGATCGAGACGATCGACAACCTGCAAGTGTACCTACACAACCGCGCGGTAGAGCAAAAATTAAGACAAAAAAACCACCACCATTCATAAAATTCATTCCCAGCAAAAAAAAACAAATTCATACCCAAATACCAAAAACTAATATCAAAACCAGACACAAATATCATCAAGCATAAGCCACCAACCACTCTCATTTTATTTCTTTTCCTTCTACACCCATCTGCCTAAGCCATACACACAAATACCGACTCTCCTTTCATATTGGTTCTACTTTTTTTTGTTTATTTTCCAACATAAAAAAGGTATCTTCGAAAAAAGCCATCTTGTGGCGAATATGTTAACTAATAACTGCCAATTTAATAAAGTAACGACTTTTGATTGAAAATAAAGACTTTTATAAATTGTGCTATTTTGCAATAATTGGTTACTTTTTGGCATTTCTTTTGTATTGAAACAATTTTAGAAAACATATTTGTCATTTGGGGAAAGTTTTGTTATTGTTTTTATATAATTACACATTCAAAAATGCATTAGAAAATTACCAATTTTGATGTTTTTCAAGAGATCATTATTCAAAAATAGAGCCCAAACTTAAAAATCCACTCCAACGATTTCCTAGCTCTGTTCATTAGCTTTAAAATTACGTAAATATCATATGTGTTTTCCACTTCAATTTCTCAGAACCGTTGTTGAAGCTAAGCAGTTTTGAGTATTTTTCCGAAAGAGGTTACCAAAATATTAAAATAAAGTAAAAAAAAAGTGAAAAAAATAAAAAAGTGGCTCGACGTTTTTCTAGTTTAAATGTCATTCTTTCATAAGCACTTAAGTTTTTTGCAATACGTATTGTATGGACTTCACAACCGATATTACGATTTGCCCAATTTCTTGTTTTTCTTGAAATTATGGGTGGAGGCCTCTTAAACGCCATTCACTGCGTTTAAAGGTTACTTAAAGCCATCTTAAACATATTTTGACTTTCGAGACTAATGATATTTTTATTTCAGAAATATAGGTATACCTATGTATTTTTGTGGGTAGAGTTTTCATTTTTTTGTTGTGGGTACATAATGAAAGTTTTAAGATTTGTGGTTTCCTTTAGTATAATGAATTGTAAAATAAATTGTTTCGAGTTATTAACATATTTTTCTATCAAAAGGCCAAGGTGTGAATCAAAGAATTGAATAATACAGTTTCTGAACACAAACATCAAAGCATCAGAAACCAAAATGGAATCATGTTTTATTTCGTTTGCATTTAGTATACCAGTTGCTTCTCTTTCTTTCTTATAAATACATGTGCTCATCTTTTGCTTGCGTTTGTTTGCAAGCTGTCAAAAAACAGCTGAAAAGAACATGTATTAGTGAGTTTTCTCACGTTACGTTACATTTCAATCGTTTAGTTAAGTAGCAATGAAAAATTGATTATAGATGAGAATTAAAGTAACGTTACTTAAAGGCAACTTAAATATTTAAGCAAACTTAACTAAATGACCTCTAAGAGGCATTTTAAGAAAATCTAATAAATTCGGCTGTGTGTTTATAATATTTTTCATTTATTTTTCCATCAGTATTTCCTGATTGGCAAGTAAGAAATCCTGCGCTACTAAGTTCATGGAGAGCTTGTTCCATTGTGGTAGGTTTAAAGCATAAAGAATTGTTCTCATGTGAACGGGAAGTTTTTCTTTGAAAATTTGTAAAGCGGTTATGGTATTTCTAGGTATATCTATAAAATTATTTTCTTGAACACACCTTTGGTTCAATAATGACAATGATATTTGGATATAATTATAAAATTTTATTGCATCTCCTCTAAACAGAGAACTGCGTAATTCTTCATATAATTGGCCTGCATTCTTAAATCCCCCAAAATTTTCTATTAGCATTTCTTTGATTTCTGTCCAGTGTGAGAGATGAGTGTGTATCTCTATAGCCTGTCTTGCCCTACCTATGAATTTACTTTTTAATAAATTAACACACATTCTTTGGCCCTGATCATTATATGTTTGCAATGAAGGTATTATATCATCCACATTTTGAATGAAAATCGGAAGATCTTCTGTTCTTCCATCAACATTTTGTAATTTTTCTATATAATTTATAGGGATATATTTCTAAAACTCTATTAGCTGCTTGTTGTTGTTGTTGCTGTTGTTGATGTTGTTGTTGTTGCTGTTGTTGATGTTGTTGTTGTTGCTGTTGTGCTGCTGCTGCGGGCTCCATGTAATGTTTCTTTGTTGGCTGTGGATTTTATGTCTTCTTAGTTTCGATCGATTAAAAACTTCCTTCATTCAGAACACGTTGGCGCTTTCGACATGGATAATATTTGCCTCGTAAAGATGTTCTTCCTTCAGGTTTATTTTATTTCTTTATATATTTTTTCTTTGATTTTGTTTTTTACTTCACTTTTGTTTTGTTATTATTATTTTTTTTTAGTTTTTTTTTTATTTAATTTTGCTTTTTACTTGAATTTTTATTTTAATTTTCTACTTTTTAATTTTTTTTTCGAATTATTTTTCCTCTATGGATTTCGTAGTATAGGGCACTGACCTGAGCTACTAAAATAATTCTTTCGAAAGAGATTCAATATTCGTTTAAATTGTCCACAATCACGAGTTACGAGTTGCTTTAAGTTATTAATTTTTTGTTTGTCTCTATTTTGTCCATCAAACTTTTGAGCTTAGTATTGATTTTCACAAATATAAATTTTTTCACACAATCACGGGTTACGAGTTGTTATGATGTTTCGCGAAAAACGAGACTCGATCACTTGATTACCATGTCTCTTATAATTTTCACTTATATTTCTGACTGGTATCCTACCGACTGCGCCATTTTTATTATAAAGTTCACCTTTAATCAAAAAAATAGATTCTACTGTTCTCGTTAGAGAACTTCAACAAAAATAAAACACTTTTTAATTTTTGAATTAAGAATATTTATTGATTAATTTAAGCTTCAGATTCCTTACCACTGGTGGGGGGAATCTTAGGCTATATGAAGATGATACTTTAAGAACTGAACTGTATGGGATCGAATGATCCCTTTTTATAATATTTAAATGTCTATGCAGCAAATCTTGGTTTGACCTCGGATGATGCGATGATATCATAATTCTTATTGTGAAATCTCTTGCACAAGTTGCTGAAGGCAAAGAGGTGCTGACATGCAATTTAAAGGTATTTGTATACATCGCATCATCTTTGTTTACAATTTATTGAATTTAAAGTCAAGTCATGGGGGCGCACAAGCTGGCTCTGATATAACCTATATATGCATACAAAAATGTTTATGTACGTTTACATATACATTAGGTGTGTTGTAATTTTTTTTAAATTCAAAATGGGTATGGTGGATCTTGTTAAGGATTAAAAAACAAGTAATTTATATTCTGGGACATTTTTCAAAATTGAACTTTGAGACCCCGCCGCCGTTTTCAGTAAAAACCCCACTATTTGAAAAAAAAACGGCCTGGAAGACCATGCTTATACTGGTTCTTTCTTGCTTTTGTAACCTTCTGCTAAAAAAATAGCATACAAAATTTCATCTTAAAATGTCATGAAATGTTTTTATACCAAAATATTGCTGAAAATACGCAATACGATCTATTTTCCAGCTGTTTTCTTTTTTTTTTTAATAAACTACTCAAACCAGTTAAAATTTACCTTTTCACAATATACAGCATATCTAAATTAATATTCAGTCAAAAGAAATCAAAACAAAATAAATATAAAAATAACAGAGACGAAAGAAGTAGCTGAACAAAGCGACTTACTTTGTTGGATTGTTGACCCTTGACGTGGGCAAATCAAAGAAATGTCTTATACTGAGTCATACAAAAGAACCAATTTTAAAACATTTCTACCACAATATATCTACATATACTGAACATCTCATTAAGCCCCCTCCCCCCATTGCTCAGATCCTGAGTACGCCTATGGTTCTATGAATGCAGATCAAATGGCATACAAAATTGACAGTGAGCAAGTTAATGATCCTCTTTAGATTGGTTGGTTTCACTTCAGCATGACAGTTCGTTGGTAAAAGCGGTGAGGTGGGAAGGGAGTTGCTAGTCAAGAAGCAAATATAAAATATTGAGAGAAGAGTCACGTTTCATAACCAAATTGGTCCAGTTATGTTCAATCCAGGCATTCATTCAAAGTGCACGGACGTGTCAGCTGAATATAATTAAAATAAATAATCCACACTGAAAAAAAGGGATAACTCAAGTCAGTTCTACCTGCGGACTACCTAAATTTTACTACCCTAGGGTAATTAAAAAAGGCATTTCTCAAAACAGTTTAATCCAGTGTTAACATGTAACCAGAAATTTTTATTAAAAAAGTGTGTGCGCGTTAATCTGTAAGTAATAAAATAAATCAGTGCTCAGTGATTAAGTTAATCTTGAAAGCAAGCAGAGGTAGAAAAATGGTTGAAGCCTTGGCTATTGAAACCATCTAAGCTGCAATTAGGGCTTTACTGCATAGCTGCTTAGCGAAGGAAAGGACTTGGGTTCTGAGTATGTGCAAAAACTTGGCGGACAGCTCCAAGATGTCACATACAATATAAATTATGAACCAAATGGAGACAACGGCAACCTGAAGATGGACGAAGATATGGTTTTACTCACTGGAGATGAAGCCAACCTAACGACTGGGAGTGAGAGCTCAGAAAAAGGAAAATCGCCAAAGGCAAAGCGACAGAAGAAAATTACAAAGAAAGCTGCCAAAAATATTAGGGAAAACACCGAAAGTTTGCCTTCAACGAGCCAGCAACAACCTACACCTTATATATATTTTTTATATATATAATTCATTTTTATTTTTCAATTTTCTTAAAACTATCTTAAAGCTAGACAAAAATTCATAAAAACTAGCCTACTTATCAATATCTTAAAACTAACTTACTGGCCCCAATCGGGCGCTCTAAGTTAAACTATAATAACTCAATGGCCTAAGAACTATATTAATACTAAATCCAGGTCGGTTTTATTTTTTAACGAGAAGAATTTACAAAAAAACTCGGTATCATTGTCTTTATTTTTTTTTGGTTTAATATAAAACTTACAAACAACATAAAACTAAATTAAAGCTAATTAAAACGAATTAAAACTACTTAAAACTACTTAAAACTATTTACAACTAATTATAAACTAGTTACAACCTACTTATAAGCTACTTACAGACTACTTACAAACTAGAACAGCCACAGCAAGCATTTTCCGGTTTTATGCTTTTTTTTGTGGATTTTATAATTTTTTTTTGTGTTTTTGTATGTTTTATAATTTTTTTTTTTTTGGTGCCACCCTGTCTGTCCCTACTTAAAACTAACTACCTAAACCTATGCAAGTCGGCCATACAAAAGAAAATAGCAAGGTCAACTATTAAATATCTGAAGGAACTTCATCTTCGTTTTTCAACCACCAGAACTGGTTCTCCTGCTTTACCCTATCTCTTCGGTCCCGTTCGGACACAGTCCTACTGAACCGAAGGTGATCAGCTCCGTCTTGTGCGAGGACGTCTCGACTGTAAATGAGCCGCCGATCTACAGTTCTACGGCTGACGTGGTAGGTTAGCGGAACCGCCGCTCTATCCTGGATCAGCCTTCGACTGTCTAAATGGAGGAATGCATCGGGCGGAATAGAGCCACTTAGACGTACACTCTCGTAGTATTCGTTGTTGGTTTAATAAGCCTCAAAAATTAAGCTGTTAGACGAGGACATTGCCCTTGCAATGTGTCCTCGAATAAGCTTCAGCAAGAAATTATCTATTTTGTTTATGTTGGCCCCGTTGTATAGAGCCAGGTTGGAATAGTAGTGTTTGTACTCCGACTCTGGTGTTCTGTGAAATCCAAGGCAGCGTCGAAGACACTACCTCTCAAACACCCGAATCTTTTCCATTTGAGATGGGGCAACGTTGAACCAAACCGGGCATCCATAGGCAATCATCGGCCGGATAAGGGCCATGTAGCAAATCACCTTCACCCTGTTGTCAAGCCGGCTGCTATAAAACAACAGTTTCGTCAGGGCAAAAGCTCCCCTTGTCCTGGCCAGAGCAGCATTTATATGTCTGTCGAAATACAAATACTGATCCATCCAGATGCCAAGGTACTTTACTACACTTTTACTCGCCAGTGGATGTCCATTTGGCCCTACGATCACCAGCTTGCGCCAGTTCTTTCTCGTATCCCTTGTGGATCCACGCAACGGAGTCCTAAACATGATAGTTTCTGATTTCTGAAAGTTGATTTTCAACTTCCAGTCATCGCAATATCGCTGAATCTTCTCGAAGTCACGCTGCAAAAGAATCCTGATGACCTCGACTTTTGGAGCTGTTCTGTACGCAATTAGATCGTCGGCATACGCAATTGCCTGAGTTAGACTACTTATCAGATCGCTGGTGTAAATGCTGAATAGAATCAGCGAGTTGACCGCTCCCTGCTGAAGACCATTTTTAATATTAAAGGTTGTGGCAGAAGTTACATTGCCACTTTTGACAATAAACTTTCTGCCATTGAGCATATCATAAAGCATATATAACAGTGGCTTACTAATGCCAAGTCTGGTCAGCTTTAGATAAAGACCCTCTAACCATACCTTGTCGAAGGCACTCTCCAAATCAACCAGACAGGCACCCGTACACTGCTTCTTAGATTTGTTCCATTGGACATCAGAAACGAGTTTCGGCGCGGCATGAATGGTGTCATGTCCCGCCTTAAAACCGAACTGATTGTCCGGTATGATATTATTGTCCTCTGCCCACTTAGACAGAGCTCTATTGATAACTTTTTCGAATACCTTGCTGATACTCGGAAGAAGACTTATCGACCGGAGATTCGCCGGATTGGAGTTGTCCTTTCCCTTTTTCGGGAGAGGATGCACCACAGCTGTCTTCCACCGCACCGGATAATATGCATTATTCAGAGCGTTGTTAAACAGAGTGCTTCTTGAGGTAAATGTCGAGGTACAACGTTGGATATGCCATCAACTCCTGCTGACTTCTTCTTCTTTAATGAATCAAAGATGAGCTGAAGCTCCACCTTCGTAATTAATAGGGAACTGGGCCCATTTCGCTCGGCGATTATGGCGTTTGCCAAATGATCTTCATTGAACCCGGTGAAACCAAGGTTCTCTGATCGCCATTGCGTTATGTCATTCCGAAGGTAGAAGTGATGGAGCAAGGCTCTGTTTTCCAGGTCATGATTGGGGCGAATGCAAGCATTCACCTTGTACACTTGCTGGAAAGCAGCCCCCACAGCCTCCACTTTCTCCTTTGGATCTTCGACAATAAAGAGGTCATCGTCCAAGTCGGCGTCCTCTGGATTAATTCCTGCTGTCAAAAGTACGTCTCTGTTGTCTGTCGTTCTCTGAAGCTTAAGACACGGAAGGTCGTTCTGATCATTCCTTTTAAATATCTTGTTAATTTGGGGAAACATGCTCGGGTCGCTTGAATTAACAGCCCGAATTTTTTTATCCCAATACAAATTAATTGAAAACCGATAGTTTTCTTCAATTAGTTGGTTGATGTTCTTGATCGACGACTTCAGTGTCCTAATCTCCAGATCGTGAGGGTCAGTAAACCGTCGGTACAAGAGTTTGAGTTTTGTCAGCGTCCACTTTTTTGTCTGTGTAATGCGTCAATGGTCGCGTTCCGATACATGTCGGTTGCGTCTCGTTGTTTGAATTTCGGTATTGCTCTGTTCATTGTTCGTTTGATTGTCTCGTCCATTTGTTCTAAGTATTGGTCTATTTCGTTATTTTTCAAATTCCTGTCATTTGGTAGGGATATGTTATTCGAACTGATTTCGCTCGATAAGGTGTTGGTAAAGCATGGCCAGCGAACTTTACTGTAATTATAAGAATACACAGGTACATACTCATCCAACTCCACGAGCTCGTTTGGAAGCTGTATTACGGCGGCGAGTCCGCAGTGATCACTGTCGTACTCGATCGTTCGTAAACAGTTTCTTGGTCTTTGACCCACAGTGTCAGTAACTGTCAGTCTTGCGTCTATTAGCAATAGATCCAGATAGGCACCGCTTCTTGGAAACGATGGCCGATCCGTAGCCAACAGGTCGACACTATATTCAGTGTTGTATCGATTCATCCAATTGAAAAGATGAATACCTCTTTGATTCTGAATTTGATTTCCCCAATCTTGGTGTTTGGCATTCAAATCACCGGCCATGAGAAAGTAATTTTCTTCCAAGCTCAAGCGTAGACACTCAAAAAGTTTTTCAAGCTCTGTCATAAAATCAGTTGGCTGAGGTGATGCCAGTGCATAAGCCGCGATCACATACATTCGCTTCCCCTGTTGGAGAGGAATGCATACGATGCACGCCTCTAACAGCCGAAATCTGCGCAGATCACTATTATATATAACTTTATGATTAATGCCTTTTCGTATGAAGATTGCGACGCCCCCCCCTTGAGTGGAGTTGGGTCGATCTCTTCTAACGATATTGTAATTGTTGTTAGTCAACTTATATTTCTGGTTCAGCTTAGTTTCGTTGGCCATAAACACATCTGGACTTTGGTCTTTCAAAAATTGGAAAAGATTAGCTCTACGTTCGGTCCTTATCAGTGAATTTACATTCACAGCAAGGATCCTAAGAGGCCTCTCCGACAGCGCGCCTTTAACCTCTAATTTGCGTTGAGCTAGGCAAAACCTAGTAGAGATAGTCTACCCTAGTCGCCTGCTCCTTTATCTGGTTGTGAAGTCCTGTCAACTGGCCTTGAATTGCCAGCAACATGCTTCTTATTTCGGCCTGAGCGTCCGGCGCCTTTGGCACTAGGGCCGGTTGGGCTGCCTTAGCTATAGGCTGTACCGTTTTTCCCCTTAATGCTGCCATTTGAGCGTAGAAAATTTGGGGATTAACGGGCGTTGCTGTAGGAGCACCGCTGTCTGCTTAGCCGCTTTGTTATTTCTTATTTGCTGAAAAGCTGAGCAACCCCGATAATTAGCAGTGTGCCCCTCCTTTCCGCAAAGTGCACATTTAAGCTGGGTCATGTCTTCGACCCGTTCCTCGCCGAGTTTACTCTCCCCCTTGATGTGGTCCTCACCACACTTAACGCAGCGTGACTGCATTTCGCAGTTTGCTGCAGCGTGGCCAAACCTTTGGCAGCGCATACATTGAAGCATGTCGCCGCGTCTCTTTAATTTATCCCAAGTTTGGTAGTTGAGAACGGAGATACTTCTCAACCTATCCAGTTTGCTGCTGAGAAATAGCTGGACTAGGAAGAACGGCAAAGACCGCTTCTCCCGTCTGGCTCTGACTGTAGCGAACGGCTTGACCCCGATAAAGTCGAGATCGTCGCTCACTTTTTGACGGAGCTCATTTAAGAGTACCTGTGGTTCCGTGCAGGAATCTGTGCCCTTCAAGAGGACCGTTTGGTATCTATCCACTTTTGGGGTAAACTGAAGAACTAAGTCGTGGATTTTTTCAATAATTCTTTAATAATTATGTGCTGCTCCACTGTGGAGCAAAAAAAAAAAGTTTTGGCCTATGGCCGACTTACATAGGTCAATGGTTTCCTGCAGTTCCATTTTGTAAGTGTTAATTAGTGGCACTTTTTCTTTTTTATTTTTGGGCGGCTGTGGCTGCTGCTGGTGTACTCCCTGCAGCTGCTCTTTCCGCTACTACTGACTCCGCTCCTGTGGTTGCTGCTGCTACTGCTGTGTTGTTTTGTTTTCTCGGCCGTTGTTCCTTCGACTGCTGCTGTGGTTGTTTCGTTGGCGGCTGTTGTTGTTGCTGCTTATTTTGGTTTTGCATTGGCAGTTGCTGTTGCTGTTGCTCTGGCTGTTGGCTTTTCGGTGGCAGCTCATTCTGTGGCGCTGTCTTTTGTGGCGCCTGTAATGCTTTTTTCTGCTCGCGCTCCTGACTTTCTCTTTCGCGTCGAGCTACCTGTTTTTCCTTCAGAGCTCGAATCAATGAGGTCACAATGGCATTTAAACGTTCCATTTCCCCCCAAATTACATCGATTTTTTGGCTTATGGCCTGTTCATCCAGTGCTTCTGGCGCCTCATTTTCCTCTTCGGAGGACGCCTCTGGAGATGTGAGATCAACAAGCAGGCTGCTGTTGCTGTCCCCTATTGTGTACAGTCCCTCGCCTCCATCTGACATATATTCGATGTCATCGTCGGATGGCGAGGTATATAGTTGTTGATGTATTTTTGCTGTTGCTGTTGTTTTGGCTGCGCGACTAAAGTTCTTTTGTTGATAAAAACACTTTTTAAAAAAGAGGCAAAAACAATTTATTGACTGTAATCGTAAGTATCTAAAATCCAACTGGCTATCTATATTATAATTGGAGTGGACGAAGCTATGCAAGTTCAGTGGCTATCGAGTTCATTTGCCAATGTCAGCATAATATAGTTTCTTGGAACTCTATTGAGACCAGACGATGGGCAAATGAACTCGATCATTCATCGTAATCATTTTATTATTAAAATTATTTTTGTTCCTGGGAACTTCCGTAAAGGTTTCTTTACGGGTTGCTGAACTTGCTATAACCTCTCCCTCCTTTGATTGAAAACTCTCCTGAGTTGTATAAAATGTATGTTTAAGTTTTTTGAATTTAATACAAACGTAAATAGTTATAACTAAGATTAATACAAATATTAATATTCCAATGTATACATTTAGCACAATATAATTTTTATGATTATATTTTAATTCATTTATGTTTTCTATATTTTATATTAGTTTCATTACAATATCATCAAAGTTGAGTTCTTCTCTAGTTAAATTGAGGTTATTTTCATAAGGGATAATGAATCTTTGCTCGAATGTATCTTTACTATTACTGAATGTGCTATTTTCAATTTTTAATTTACAGTTGTTAAAGTTTAATAGAAAGTTTCCATCAAGTTTTGTGATTCTCTCATCACAAGTACTTGTTCAATTTATATTCTTAACATTTTTTTAATAATAACAGTCCATTTTCTATTTCAACAATTTTCATTTTTGTATTCTTTGTTTTGATACAAATACTATAATTACGGGTGATTTTTTAAGAGGTTAAGAACTTAAAAAAAAAAAAAAAAAAAAAAAAAATGGTGTCAAATCGCACGATCTAGGCGGCCAATTGACCGGCCCGAAACGTGAAATTAACTGTTCACCAAACTCGCCTCGCAATTGCGCCATTGTTTCGCGTGCTGTGTGGCATGTGGCACCGTCTTGTTGAAACCACATATCATGCAAGTCAAGAACTTCCATTTCGGGCAAAAAAAAGTTTGTTATCATCGCTCGGTAGCGTTCACCATTGACAGTAACGCTGCGATTCGCATCATCTTTGAAGAAATATGGCCCAATAATGCCGCCGGCCCATAAGCCGCACCAAACAGTGGCTTTTTCGGGATGCATTGGTAGCTGTTGCAATGCTTCTGGCTGATCTTCACTCCAAATGCGGCAATTATGCTTATTTACGTACCCATTCAACCAAAAATGAGCCTCATCGCTGAACACAATTTTTCGATAAAAAAGCGGATCCTCGGCCAGCTTTCCAAGAGCCCATTCACCAAAAATTCGGCGTTGTGGTAGGTCGGCTGGCTTTAGTTCTTGCACCAGCTGTATCTTAAAAGGCTTTACGCCCAAATCCTTCCGCAAAATTTTCCACGTAGTGCTGTAACAAAGGCTTAACTGCTGGGAACGGCGCCGAATCGACATTTCGCGGTCTTCTGTCACACTAGCTGATACGGCCGCAATATTTTCTTCACTACGCACAGTACGTAAACGTGTTGGTGGTTTAATGTCCAACAAAGTAAATTTGGTGCGAAATTTGGTCACAATCTTCCGAATAGACTGCTCAGAAGGTCGAGAATGCCGACCATAAAATGGAAGCAGCGCGCGATAAACATTTCGAACCGAGCACGAATTTTGATAGTAAAATTTAATAATTTGCAAGCGTTGTTCATTTGTAAGACGATCCATAGTTAAATTGCAAACCAAACTGAAGCTGTTTGACAGTGACACAAGGTACTAAACACACGTCAGCTGCCAAAACCAGTGTTGCCAAAACCAAACCAGCTAAAAAATCACCCGTTACAAACATAAATTAGATTTCTTCAAGTTTTTGAAGTCAACATTATTTTCATATTTATATGTAGTTTCATTTATTTTAACGATTTCTTCGTCATCTATTATTAATTCTTCAAAGTACATATTTGTTAAAGAAGTAACCAAATACTTTCTAGTTTCTATGACATCGTTAGGTATTTTAATAATAAAAACTATTTTCTCATTTTCATATAGAGCGGTACCCATTTTTATGTTCTTTAATTTTTCAAAATGTATATCATATTTTATTATTTCTTCTTTACTTAAAATATTATTTCCCATTATACCTGTTCTACTTGAAGCAATATTATTTTGAATGTGTTCTAACGGGTGATTTTTTAGCTGGTTTGGTTCTGGCAACACTGGTTTTGACAGCTGACGTGTGTTTAGTACCTTGTGTCACTGTCAAACAGCTTCAGTTTGGTTTGCAATTTAACCATGAATCGTCTTACAAATGAACAACGCTTGCAAATTATTGAATTTTACTATCAAAATTCGTGCTCGGTTCGAAATGTTCATCGCGCGCTGCTTCCATTTTATGGTCGGCATTCTCGACCTTCTGAGCAGTCTATTCGGAAGATTGTGACCAAATTTCGCACCAAATTTACTTTGTTGGACATTAAACCACCAACACGTTTACGTACTGTGCGTAGTGAAGAAAATATTGCGGCCGTATCAGCTAGTGTGACAGAAGACCGCGAAATGTCGATTCGGCGCCGTTCCCAGCAGTTAGGCCTTTGTTACAGCACTACGTGGAAAATTTTGCGGAAGGATTTGGGCGTAAAGCCTTTTAAGATACAGCTGGTGCAAGAACTAAAGCCAGCCGACCTACCACAACGCCGAATTTTTGGTGAATGGGCTCTTGGAAAGCTGGCCGAGGATCCGCTTTTTTATCGAAAAATTGTGTTCAGCGATGAGGCTCATTTTTGGTTGAATGGGTACGTAAATAAGCATAATTGCCGCATTTGGAGTGAAGATCAGCCAGAAGCATTGCAACAGCTACCAATGCATCCCGAAAAAGCCACTGTTTGGTGCGGTTTATGGGCCGGCGGCATTATTGGGCCATATTTCTTCAAAGATGATGCGAATCGCAGCGTTACTGTCAATGGTGAACGCTACCGAACGATGATAACAAACTTTTGTTTGCCCGAAATGGAAGTTCTTGACTTGCATGATATGTGGTTTTAACAAGACGGTGCCACATGCCACACAGCACGCGAAACAATGGCGCAATTGCGAGGCGAGTTTGGTGAACAGTTAATTTCACGTTTCGGGCCGGTCAGTAGGTCTGTAAAAGTAACGACAAAATCAGTACCCGCATGTTTACGTTACTTTTGGGTCGAGTACTCGTTACTAAAATATCGTTACTCGTTACTCTCGTTACTTTCGTTACAAACGTATGCGGTATTAAAAATCGAAATCTTCAGAATTAATTTGATGTACCTTAACAATGCAATTTCAGGGCCACTTGAAAAGATATATTATTTGTTCCCAAAAATATAATTTTTTGTCCATCTATCAAGCCATTAACTGTCAAATTTTATTGAAGGATGGCTGTGATCTAAATGAATTAATAAACCTCTGAAAAATCTAAAAATGTTTGCTCTGAAAAATCGAAAATTTTCAGAATTTATTTTATGTACCGGAGTAATGCGATTTTAGGACCTTAGAGTGACATTTGGAACGAAATACTATTTTTGCCCTCAAATATAGTTTGCTGTCCTTTTGTCAAGCCATAAATTGTCAAATTCCATTGAAGGATGGCTGCAATCTAAATAAATTAAAAAAACCTCTGAAAAATCGAAATTTTTCAGAATTAATTTTGTGTTCCGGAACGATGTGGTTACAGGGCTTTAGGGTGACATTTGGAGTGAAAAATTATTTTTTTCCTCAAATTAGTTTGTTGCTCTTCCGTCAAGCCATCAACTGACAAATTCCATTGAAGGATGGCTGTGATCTCGAACTTTTCTGCTGAAAAATCGAAATTTTTCAGAATTTATTAAATGTACCTCAACAAGGCCTTAGAGAGTGTCATTTGGACGAAAAATTATTTTTTCCCTAAAAAATAGTTTGTTGTTCATCTGTTAAGCTATTAATTGTCAAATTCCATTGAAGGATGGCTACAATAAAGATAGATTAAAATTCATCTTAAAAATCAGACACTTTTACGGGTTATTTACTCCTCCGGAAAAATTGATCTCTATACCGATTCATGTTTAATTCATACACAAAAACACAAAAGAAATATAGAAGCGTTACTTTAGTTGGTATCGATGCAAGGAATATTTCTCATGTGGTATTTTATTTTCGTTTCGCACATGCGAAAAATGTGACATGCATAATGTGCGATAAGGAATTGTTTGTATGGTATATACCAAGTAACGAAATCGTACGAGTAACGACATCATTTAGGTAGTAACGTTTCGTTACTTGGTATAGAAGTGAATACCCGCATCTTAGTAACGAATACATACGATTCGTTACAGCCCTACCGGTCAGTTGGCCGCCTAGATCGTGCGATTTGACACCATTAGATTATTTTTTGTGGGGGTATGTCAAGGCTAATGTCTATAGGGACAAGCCCGCTTCGATTGACGCACTGGAAGCCAACATCCATGCATTCATTCGTGAGATACCGGCCGATATGTGTGAAAGAGTATGCCAAAATTGGACCCAGCGGATGGGCTACCTGAGACGCAGCCGCGGTCAACATTTGCATAAAATTATCTTTAAACATTAAATTGCAAGGTTCAAACTATCGATTCAAATAAATATTTCATTCATTTTTTCGAATTTTTTTTGTTTTTTTTTTTTTTTAAGTTCTAAACCTCTTAAAAAATCACCCGTTATATTGTCTTTTATAATTCCAATTTTTAGCAATGACTCTAAATTCATAAGTTTATTATTCATTTTGACAGTTTCTCTATTAATATTATTAAATTGATACAATATTTTAAATCTATCTTTTTCAATCGTTTGCTTCAACGACAAAAAGGTTTGATTAAAGTTATTATTAATGAATATTTGTTTATTACTTTGATTTATTATATTATGGTTATTTACGTCAATTATTTTTAAGTGTTCTTCAATGTTTTGCCTATCTTCATCATCCATTGTTCCATATAACCATTTTAAACCTGACCCTACTATGTTTATAAATCCTCTTTTATTTCTATGCGGAATAATAGTATGTAATTTATATTTAAGTGAATCTAATTCATTATATAATATTACTTTTCCATCTTTATCTACTTGAATATTTGAAAGGTTTTCTTCTATACATGAAATAATTTTCTGAATTTCTATTGGGTTTATAATGTGTAATATAATGTTGTAAGTTTTAACTATTTCGATATTTCCAAGTTTAATTTCCGTAAATCCGCTATTCGTCTCTATTTTGTCTATAATTAATGTTGCATCAATCTTCGTTGCTGTTAGTGGTAGAAATATTAATATCCAATTGATCTGAAAATTTATTTGGTCTTTTTATATTTGAAGGATGTATATTATCTAGTTTAAGTTTTCTATATCTAGGTTCCTCCTTATGCCTGAGTGCTTTATAATTCTTAACTAAACCCTCTTCTCTTTCCTCGTTATACTCTTCTCTATCTTTATTAAGTTTATTGATAACTTTGTCTTTCATATTTTGCATGTTTATTTTAACTTTTTCTTTGTCTATTCTACCTTCTAAAACATCTATCGGTTTGAATTTAATTGCTGAATGTATTGACTTATTATACCATTCTACACACTTATATATTTTTTCTTTCGTTGTCAATTCTGATTTTTCTGTTGTAAATACTCGCATTTTTTCGCTAATGGTATTATGGAGTCTCTCTATGTCAGAGTTACCGGTGTGGCTATTCGGTTTAGTGAAATGCACTTCAATATCTTCTTGCCTTAAGAAGTCTTTGACATTTGTGCTTTGAAATTCATTATCTAGAACTATTTTATTAGGTTTTCCTTTGATAGAAAAGTATAGTCGCAATTTTTCTTTGATTGTTATGCTATTTCTGTCTTCTAAATGAAATATGATGCTGTGTTTAGAGAATTTATCAATAAAAGTTAAGAAATTGTTTTTAGAGTTAGTGTAAATGTCTGCATGTACTATTTGATTTATATCACTTGGTGTTTCGGTGTGTTTTAATTTCGGTTTGATTGGTTTCCTATCATACTTAGCTTGATTACATGTATCGCAATTGTTAATATACTTTTGTATTAATTCTTTTAAGTTCTTAAAGTATATTAGCTTCTTTAGACCTGCATAATTTTCGTTTATGCCTGCATGACCTGTTTCAAACTTATGATATTTTGCTATCTGTTTATAAGTATCATCTTCATTTTTCATATTTTGTGCGTGATACATGCATTTATAAAACTTAATACTTTGTATGTCAAATAATTCAATTAGTTTAAGTTGAACTAAGTTATATTCATGTTCCGTTAATTCTGAGAAAATTCCTATTTTACCTTTTCTTTTTATGAACCTTCTAAATATATCTACTAGTCTCTCTTCTTTAATGTCTTCGGAGTTTATAACGGGTGATTTTTTAAGAGGTTTAGAATTAAAAAAAAAAAACACACAAAATTCGAAAAAATGAATGAAATATTTATTTGAAACGATAGTTTGAACCTTGCAATTTAATGTTTAAAGATAATTTCATGCAAATGTTGACCGCGGCTGCGTCTCAGGTAGCCCATCCGCTGAGTCCAATTTTGGCATACTCTTTCACACATATCGGCCGGTATCTCACGAATGAATGCATGGATGTTGGCTTCCAGTGCGTCAATCGAAGCGGGCTTGTCCCTATAGACATTAGCCTTGACATACCCCCACAAAAAATAATCTAATGGTGTCAAATCGCACGATCTAGGCGGCCAATTGACCGGCCCGAAACGTGAAATTAACTGTTCACCAAACTCGCCTCGCAATTGCGCCATTGTTTCGCGTGCTGTGTGGCATGTGGCACCGTCTTGTTGAAACCACATATCATGCAAGTCAAGAACTTCCATTTCGGGCAAAAAAAAGTTTGTTATCATCGCTCGGTAGTGTTCACCATTGACAGTAACGCTGCGATTCGCATCATCTTTGAAGAAATATGGCCCAATAATGCCGCCGGCCCATAAACCGCACCAAACAGTGGCTTTTTCGGGATGCATTGGTACTTGTTGCAATGCTTCTGGCTGATCTTCACTCCAAATGCGGCAATTATGCTTATTTACGTACCCATTCAACCAAAAATGAGCCTCATCGCTGAACACAATTTTTCGATAAAAAAGCGGATCCTCGGCCAGCTTTCCAAGAGCCCATTCACCAAAAATTCGGCGTTGTGGTAGGTCGGCTGGCTTTAGTTCTTGCACCAGCTGTATCTTAAAAGGCTTTACGCCCAAATCCTTCCGCAAAATTTTCCACGTAGTGCTGTAACAAAGGCCTAACTGCTGGGAACGGCGCCGAATCGACATTTCGCGGTCTTCTGTCACACTAGCTGATACGGCCGCAATATTTTCTTCACTACGCACAGTACGTAAACGTGTTGGTGGTTTAATGTCCAAAAAAGTAAATTTGGTGCGAAATTTGGTCACAATCTTCCGAATAGACTGCTCAGAAGGTCGAGAATGCCGACCATAAAATGGAAGCAGCGCGCGATGAACATTTCGAACCGAGCACGAATTTTGATAGTAAAATTCAATAATTTGCAAGCGTTGTTCATTTGTAAGACGATCCATGGTTAAATTGCAAACCAAACTGAAGCTGTTTGACAGTGACACAAGGTACTAAACACACGTCAGCTGTCAAAACCAGTGTTGCCAAAACCACACCAGCTAAAAAATTACCCGTTATATATAATTCTTTTATTGTTTATTATCTCTATCTCTTTAGTTTTATTGTTTGTTAGAATAATTTGTGTATAAAATCTATTGACTACTGTGTCTAATATTACGAAATGGTCGTTCTGTTCATCTTCTTGGGAATGAATTGTGTTATTGTCTACACTCATATTATCGATTTCAAAAATTTCAAAATTTGGATGGGGTGTTACTTCTCCCTCCTTCTGTGTGATCGTCTCGATTACATTAATTTCTCCCGTTTCAGTATTGATTCGACTTAGGAAGTCAGCCGCTTTGTTTTCTTTTCCCTTTATATAATCAATGTTAATATTATATTCTCCTAGTTGTAGTAACCATCTCTGAAGTCGTTGATTGATATCCTTACCTTTATGTTTTGTTTGCAACCATTTAAGTGGTTGATGATCTGTAAGTAAGTCAAAAGATCTACCATAAATATTAGGTCTAAAATAGTTTACAGACCAAACTATTGCCAATAATTCCTTTTCAGTGACTGAATAGTTCCTTTCATGATCATTTAACGTACGACTGGCGTAACACACTGGGTGTCCGTCTTGCGTAAGTACAGATCCAATAGCAAAGTCACTTGCATCGGTCGTGAGTTGAAATTTTTTGTTAAAATCTGGATATTTTAAAACTGGTGAGTCCGTGAGAATTATTTTAAATTTTTCGAAAGAGCTTATATATTTTGAATCGTTCAGATTTATTCTTGTGTTCTTTTTGAGATATCTGGTCATTGGTTCCGCAATTTTAGCGTAATCCTTAATGAATTTTCTAAAGTAACCAGTTATACCTAAGAACGATTTAATCTGCTTTGTAGTTTCAGGTAATTGAAGTTTTTGAATGGCTTCAATCTTTTTATTATTTGGTTTTACCCCTTCTGTTGTTAAGACGTGCCCTAAATACTCTGTTTCTTTTGAAAAGAATTTGCACTTGTCTATTTGAATTTTTAAATTGTGCTGTCTTAATTTATCTAATATCTTTTGAACGCTTATAATATGTTCTTTGAGAGACGAACTAAAAATTAAGATATCGTCTAAATATACCACGCATATCTGATTAATGTATTCTCTAAGTACTGAGTAAATTAATCTCTGAAAAGTCGCTGGGGCATTTTTGAGTCCGAAAGGCATTCTTGTGAACTCATAATGCCCAAGAGGAGTCGAAAATGCTGTCTGTTTTCTATCCTCTTCCCTAACTTGGACTTGGTGGAAACCTTTCGCAAGGTCCAATGTTGTGAAGTATTGAGACCGTCCTAATTTATCTAATATAGTATCTATATTAGGAATAGGAAACTTGTCATCAATTGTCGCCTCATTCAACTTCCTATAATCCACAACAATTCTCCATTTCTTTTGCCCAGAGTTATCAACTTTTTTAGGAACCACCCACAAAGGGCTGTTATATGGAGAGTTGCTTTCTTTTATGATTCCTTGCATTAACATTTCTTTAATTTGTTTATTGATTTCTTGCTCATGAATCTGGGGGTATCTATATAATTTTGCGTAAATTGGTCTATCTGTTGTAGTAATGATTTCATGTTTCACTTCATGAGTACTAGTGAGCTGCTGCCCTTCGTGAAAAAACAATAATTAATATTAATATTTCACTTTCTTCTATGTTTAAATGATTGCCAAGAAGATTCTGTGGTACACCCTGATCTTCTACTATTCCTTCTAAATTATGTACTTCATCGTAAGTATATGGACATGCATTTATAAATTTAATTTGATTACCAAGTATTTCTATATATTCTTTTTCTAAGTTAATTTTAGCTTGTAAAGGTTTCAATAAATTTTGTCCTATAAGACCATCAAAATCTTTCTCATTAAAGGAAGTAAGCTTCCAACACATTTTAGCTTTCTGTACAAACTCTTTTGGAAGTTCTGTTATAATTTCAGTGTCTATAGACGTTCTTCCGTTGAGGGTATTAAAAACAATATTTTCTTCTAAAGGAATTCGTTTATAATTATTTAATTTTGTTTTGTCAAGGAGTGTAGTTGTTGAACCTGTATCTATAAAACATTTAATCTTATCTTCCCCTACTGTTAATTCTACTATTTGTAGATCGGATCTGGAGGCAGTGAGTGAAAATTTACTTCTTCATTTTTTTGTTGCTGGACATGCTCGCATTCCATTGGCACATGATTATTATGTTGCCTTTGATTGAAATTATTATTATTAAAATTATTCCTAAATTGACCTGAATTATTTCTATTTTGGTTAAAAGGGTTTCTATATTGACCTGAGTTACTTCTATTTTGATTTCTATATTGACCCGAATTATTATGATTATTAAAATTTCTGAATTGACCCGAATTATTGTAACGATTACCATGGTTATATTGATTATTGAAGTATCTGTTTCTCGTCTGATCGTTTTGATTATTATTTAGAGGACGGTGAAGGTAATTATTATTCACATTTTTACTATTTGTATTATGTCTATTAAATTTATTTTTATTCATTTGAATCAAACCTGTTTCTTCTAATATATAAAAAGCATCTATCAAATTATTTGTTTGCCTACTAATAACAACTCTGGCTAGATTTGGATCTAATCCATTTATAAAAATTTTTAACATCATTGTCTCATTCGCTAAAGGCGAGAATTCAATAGGTTTTGCAAAATCGAATTCATATTTGGTATTTAATTTATCCAATATTTCTTTAAGATTTTCAAAATATTCACTTACATTATTATTTTTTAAGCTTTACGCCTGATGATGTAGACTGTAATAAGTTTCTCTCACTCCAAAGTTTCGTATTAATTCCGCTTTGATGCATTCCCATGTTGTGTTTGGTCCAAGGGTTTAAATAGTCTGTAAAGCTGGTCCTTGAATTTTGTTGATGATGTTCCTTTGCAGCACATATTGTTCCAGGGGAGTTCCAATAAAATGAGGCAGGAAAATTTCGACCTCTCTTATAAATGATGTTAATGAGTATTGTGACGTTCCCCAAAATTCTTTAATTTTAGATGACTCTTTTAAAAGTTCCGCGACTGTAATCGTCATCGCTTGGCCAGGAATTTGATTTTGAATTGGATTCAGATCTGCTTCTTCGTTACTCATTTTGTTTGTTTTTGCTTACACTTCTTTTTCTTTCTATTAAAGTATGTTTTATTGATAGTTTTATGATTTGATCACGTGAAAACGGATTTTAAGATTTAATTCCGGCGACCCAAAGCTTATTTTTAGCTATTTTATTTGGTATGTCACTATTCACTTTAAAACTATTTATATTTTTGATTCCAATCTTCGGATTAGAATCCTACCGACTGCGCCACTAAAGTTCTTTTGTTGATAAAAACACTTTTTAAAAAAGAGGCAAAAACAATTTATTGACTGTAATCGTAAGTATCTAAAATCCAACTGGCTATCTATATTATAATTGGAGTGGACGAAGCTATGCAAGTTCAGTGGCTATCGAGTTCATTTGCCAATGTCAGCATAATATAGTTTCTTGGAACTCTATTGAGACCAGACGATGGGCAAATGAACTCGATCATTCATCGTAATCATTTTATTATTAAAATTATTTTCGTTCGTGGGAACTTCCGTAAAGGTTTCTTTACGGGTTGCTGAACTTGCTATAACCCACGCGCCGTCTCCTTCACCCCGGCTGTCAGCTGGGCTGAGGTGGTGGTGGAGCGGCGCTTGACCAAGTTCGTTGCACAGCTTATCCTCTTTCTCCTCTTATTCTTGCTATTGGCTGTTGGTGCCGTTGCTGATTTTGCCGTTGTTGCTACGGCACTGGTTGACGGTATGGCTGGTGGTGCCATCGCCTGCTTTGTTGTTGTTGTTGTAGTTGTTGCGTCGGCATAAGCCGTAGCTTTAGCTGGTGGTGTCATAGCTGGCTTTATTGTTGTTGTTGTTGTTGATGCTGGGGCACCTTTCGATGTCCCCGCTGTGTTGCTGGATTGCATTAGCTGCTCCTCCCACTCAATGAAGTTTTCGACTTCGCGATTGTGGAAAAAAGCAGCTAAATAATTATTGTTGCCCGCCTGGGATTCGAACCCACTACCTTTGGATTGTCGGTCTGCCACCTCTTCCTCTGTGCTATTGGCACTATTGAAAATAGCTTGACTATTAATAAAGTTTAACTGGTCACTCCGAAAAATTAAATTTAAATAAACTGGGGAAGCCGAAAACGTCTAAGCACTTCCACAGTACGAGATCGCCTGAACAACAACAACAACAACAACAACAACCTACACCCGCTGTAGTTACAATCGCCAAACAACCGCCAGTCAACAAGCAACCACAAACAGTCACAAAAGGAAAGGAAGTTCGCAAACACAATGAAAATTGACATCACGCTGAAGAATCTAAACACAACAAAAACAATCATCAACGCGGCAACCAAGGCACAATAAGGGACTACTTCAAATCCAAGAAGACTGAAAATGATACGTACACCATCCGTGAGGACAGGAAGATTCTTCTCCTTCTTCAAGGAATTCACCGCACATGTTCAGCTATAAAAGTCAAGGATGAACTTCAGATCGAGGGAGTACCTGCCATCTACGTCACACTCTTCAGATCAAGGAAAGCGAAGCACAAAAGTTACAACTTTTGTGGTGGCAGTCAACAAATCGTGTGATGCTGTCGATATAAAGGGTGATTTTTTAAGAAGTTTAGAACTTAAAAAAAAAAAAACACAAAAAATTCGAAAAAATGAATGAAATATTTATTTGAATCGATAGTTTGAACTTTGCAATTTAATGTTTAAAGATAATTTCATGCAAATGGCTGCGGCTCACGAATGAATGCATGGATGTTGGCTTCCAGTGCGTCAATCGAAGCGGGCTTGTCCCTATAGACATTAGCCTTGACATACCCCCACAAAAAATAATCTAATGGTGTCAAATCGCACGATCTAGGCGGCCAATTGACCGGCCCGAAACGTGAAATTAACTGTTCACCAAACTCGCCTCGCAATTGCGCCTTTGTTTCGCGTGCTGTGTGGCATGTGGCACCGTCTTGTTGAAACCACATATCATGCAAGTCAAGAACTTCCATTTCGGGCAAAAACAAGTTTGTTATCATCGCTCGGTAGCGTTCACCATTGACAGTAACGCTGCGATTCGCATCATCTTTGAAGAAATATGGCCCAATAATGCCGCCGGCATATAAGCCGCACCAAACAGTGGCTTTTTCGGGATGCATTGGTAGCTGTTGCAATGCTTCTGGCTGATCTTCACTCCAAATACGGCAATTATGCTTATTTACGTACCCATTCAACCAAAAATGAGCCTCATCGCTGAACACAATTTTTCGATAAAAAAGCGGATCCTCGGCCAGCTTTCCAAGAGCCCATTCACCAAAAATTCGGCGTTGTGGTAGGTCGGCTGGCTTTAGTTCTTGCACCAGCTGTATCTTAAAAGGCTTTACGCCCAAATCCTTCCGCAAAATTTTCCACGTAGTGCTGTAACAAAGGCCTAACTGCTGGGAACGGCGCCGAATCGACATTTCGCGGTCTTCTGTCACACTAGCTGATACGGCCGCAATATTTTCTTCACTACGCACAGTACGTAAACGTGTTGGTGGTTTAATGTCCAAAAAAGTAAATTTGGTGCGAAATTTGGTCACAATCTTCCGAATAGACTGCTCAGAAGGTCGAGAATGCCGACCATAAAATGGAAGCAGCGCGCGATGAACATTTCGAACCGAGCACGAATTTTGATAGTAAAATTCAATAATTTGCAAGCGTTGTTCATTTGTAAGATGATCCATGGTTAAATTGCAAACCAAACTGAAGCTGTTTGACTGTGACACAAGGTACTAAACACACGTCAGCTGTCAAAACCAGTGTTGCCAAAACCAAACCAGCTAAAAAATCACCCGTTATATGAAACAACTTATCTTCAACCCGAAGGTGCATTGGGAACGCCTCAAAAACACGG
This sequence comes from Dasysyrphus albostriatus, assembly GCA_946251815.1. Classification (NCBI taxonomy): domain Eukaryota; kingdom Metazoa; phylum Arthropoda; class Insecta; order Diptera; family Syrphidae; genus Dasysyrphus; species Dasysyrphus albostriatus. The sequence goes on along the minus strand of OX276335.1, from coordinate 160,646,788 downwards.
ATATTGTTCAGTGTAAGAAGTGTCAAGGATTTGGTCACGTGGCAATCAATTGCGGCATGAAGTATGTCTGTGTAAAGTGCAACGAAGACCACATCCCAGGATAGTGAAAGCGGAAGGAAAAGGACCAAGGAGTTTACTGTAAAGAGTTTGGTCATCCGGCAAACTACATTGGATGTAAAGTTCTATTGGCGAAGAAGGAAGAAAATAAAAAGGTGCAACGAGTAACCTCTAATAAGCTTAACCTGCATAAGGAAATGAAGGAACACTTCGGAACCGATCTGTTATCAGCAATTAGGAAAGCTCGATCCGCAGTGCCAAGCAATTACGCTTCACTGTGTAAGGAAAAGAAGTCCGTGGCTTTAGCCACCTTTATTTTTGATTTATGTAGCGCATAAATCGGTTAAAGATAATCGCATACAATGTTAATTCATTGTACAGCGTTTTGAAAAGAACGACATTCCACCTCTTCCTGAAAAAGCACTCTAATAAGTGAAACCAACGGCAACAAGTGAAAAAACATAGTTTTCAAAGGATACAATACCTTCCGAACAGACAAGGATCAAGGTAAAGGGTACAACGCTCTTCGTTAAGAAGAACATAAAAGCCTCTCAAGTATTGATCCCCAGTCTTAGATCGTTTGAAGCCACGGCCGTTGTCATAGGTAGGTAGGTAGAAATGGTGGCACGGGCGGGCGTAACACTCACCCAGTACCCAATTAGCACTGAATTGAGCCGTTTTGCTACCATAACTCGTTTGATTGGATTCCTTCGGGGGTCTTCCAGATACATGATTGAATGCGAGATCTCCACCTGGGCCTCCTCATGCCCACTCGGCATGACCGGAGGTTTCCAGTGGAGATCAGCATCCACCATGAGCCCAGAGTTCTTTGATTTGAATTAGAACGGATTTGGAATATGGTTTTAGTACATTTTTCACTAGCACCATCGTCAAGAGGCGGGACTTAAGACACTCAGTCGATTGGATCGCATCTCGCCCAAGGCCAGCTGCGATATGCCGCGCTCAGCAGATAGCAGAACGACTGGAGTGCGAAGGATCCAGCCGATGATCGCTGTCATTGAGCATCATGAAACCCAGCAGAGGCCTGTATTCCGACTGCTCACGGTCTTGGGGTCTGGGGGGGGGGGGGCATGATATAGAAGCAACCGATTCTGTTTTAGATCCATTTCGTCGCGTTAAGAGAGGAAATCAAGTTTTTGATTTTCATTTCGTTGAGGTTGTCTTAAAATGCCACTTCAAACGAATGTGCTCTCATTCTAGCCAGAGCAGGACATTTACAGAGAAAGTGAGAACTGTTTTCTTTTCTTGCTGATCATTGCAGCTACGGCAGTGAGTATTGTTGGGAATACCCAGTCTCGCTGCATGTTCCCCTACTGGCCAATGCCTAGTACAGGTTGCAACGACCCTAGCTATGTCTCGCCTGGGTCTACATAATAGATCTATTGTTCGGGATTTATTATAGGTGGGCCAGATCTTTCTGGATATTTTGCATTCGGTCAAGCTTTTCCACCTACGATTGGATTCACTAAGGAAGATTGACATTAAATTGCCCTTCACAACTCCCAGGGGAATGTTTACTCTTTCCGCAAGTGATTTGTGAAGGGCTGATCCTTGCCTGGCCAGTTCATCTGCTCGTTCATTTCCCTTAATGCCCCTATGACCAGGAATGCAGTTGCAGGCAAACTGATATTAATCACGATCTTTTTATTCGCAGCAACTTAGCCGCCCAGCACACCTATGGACTGATTGGAGGAGATTTCAATGCACGTCACCCACGATGGTTGGTACGACACAACTCCATCTGACGCTGGAAACTTCTTGGTGAACAGGTTGGATGAAAATTTCGAGCATTATTCATTCTACCTGGTTTCCTCAAACTTCATTAACATCGTTCCCGAGCTGCCGAATTACACATGCCGAGCCAGTGGAACCTTACATCAAACTGGGCCAACCAATCCTAACAACAGATGCGCAAAATGAGGAATACATCAACTATAACCAACTGGATATCGAACGATTCCAAAGAAAAATCAAGGAAACCATAGTGATGTCGGATGTCAACAGAAACCTTTCCAACAATGAAATCGAAGAAGCCATCGAAACCATGGAGCTCACGCCCTGGACGAGCAGAAGAGATGGAACACCTCATGAGATAGATACCAACATCTCCCAGAAGGAATTGTTCGACTATATGATCATGGACAGCGATTGCGGAAGCGACTACAAGGGATCCAACAAATTTATTCAATGCTTAGTACAAGCAGAGCTTAAAAACTAGAAAACAATAAATGCAATGTTAACATTATATATATATGTACATATCTGTGATGTTTGGTAGAAACATGATAACTGCATTATAAAATTTGCTTCTTTACGTCCACTTTGAATCGAGCTAGAACCTAAACGGATGAACCTATTTTCTTCAAATTTAGAACACAATTTTTTAAAGACTTTTTCCATAAGTATTTAAAATTCGAAGAAAATCGGTAAACTCGTTTAGACTCTAGCTCGATTTAAAGTGGGCGTAAAAAAGCAAATTTTAAAATGCAGTTATCATGTTTCTGCCAAACACCACAGATATGTACCTACTAAAATTAACAAAAATATAATAAAAGAAAAATAAGAATTTAAACACATTACTATGGAAGGCTTGAGAGGAGGGTATTGCGGAGGACTGATTTGGATATGTTGAAGTCAAAAACATTTGAAAAGTTGTTAGCATTACGAAGCATACGAGACATAGGATTATAAAAGGAATAGTTTGTATGGTGATAAGGGATACGAAAAAGGGGTACTGTCCTTATGTTACGGGGGTTGGTGTTGATGGAGATAGCATTCAGTAAGGCTTTGCAGTCAATATTACCAGTAAGTAAATCGTGAATAAAGACGATGTCTGAGGTTTCACGTCGTTTTTCTAGGGAATTCAGATTTATAAGGTGCAAACGATCGACATATGGAGGGAGATGATAATTATCGTCCCACGGAAGGCTACGCAGTGCAAAGCGAAGAAATCTACGTTGAAAAGTTTCAATCCGTTTAATTTGTGTAACTTGATGCGGTGACCAAACTTGAGAACCATATTCGAGAATAGGTCTAACAAAGGTAACATAAAGCGCTTTAGACACATATGAGTCTGGAAATTCTTTTGACCAACGTTTTATAAACTCTAGCATTGAGTTGGCTTTATTGATAATGTTGTCAATATGGGAGTGAAAATTAAGCTCTCTATCGACTATGACCCCCAAGTCATGAGAGGAAGTAACATAAGGCACTACGTCCCCTTGAATGAAATAGGTACGAAGTGGCCCAGGTTGGCGTTTTCTGGAAAAAGTAATAGTATGGCACTTGCTTACATTAAGTTCCAGGAAGTTTTTTTGGCACCAAAGAGAAAATCTATCAAGGTTGTCTTGCAGATAGCGAGAATCAGTGGGTGATGATATGCGATTAAATATTTTCATATCGTCCGCATAAATCAAAAGATTACAATCCAAAATGTTTGCGACATCATTGATTGCTAAAATGAATAGCATTGGTCCTAGATGACTACCTTGTGGAACACCGGAAGGGGCGCTGAAGGGAAAGGAAAGGGATGATCTGAAGTGGACAATGTAATTTCTGTTAGACAAATATGAGTCAATCCATGAGATGAAAAGTGAAGGAAAGCCGAGTATTTTTAATTTGAAAGTAATTATTTTGTGAGACATTTTGTCGAAAGCTTTGCTAAAATCAGTGGATACAACATCAACTTCATCCCCTTTTTCCATAGTGCAAAGCGTATGAGACACAAATTCCACAAGGTTTGTTGTTGTAGATCTGCCAGCTAAGAAACCGTGTTGAACGGGAGACAAAATAGGTTTACAGTAGAAAGCGAGTGCATCATAGAGGATACTTTCGAAAATTTTTGGTATGCAAGTAAGTTTGGCTATTGGGCGATAATTAGACACATTATTTTTTGATCCTTTTTTATGGATAGGAACTATGAAGGACACTTTCCAAGATTGAGGAAAAACACCTTGACAAATAGATAGCCTAAAGAGAGAAGTCAGTGGGTGAATAAAAGCATTTGAGCATTTTTTGAGGACAACTGCTGGAATGCAGTCAGGACCTGTAGAGTAGTCCTCTTTTAACTTATCAATTTTTGCACTTACCATGGTTGGGAGAATATTAAGAGATGAATAAGATGTTTGCGGAGAATCTTTTAAGTACTCGAAGTATTTTGTATCAGGCTCAGTATCACAATCCGAAAACGACTGTTTGAACAAATTGGCAAAAAAATTAGCTATTGTTGTAGGGTCCGATGTAGATTTGTTCAAGTACATGAGCGAAGGAAGGAAGCCATCGGATTTTCTTTTCAAATTTATAAATTCATAGAAACGTTTAGGATTGTAAGTTATGGAGGATTGCATGCATACAATGGATAATGAATAGAGTTGCTTAGAGATAACAGGGAATTGCATAAGAGCATTAGAGAAAACTTGGTAGTCATAGTCCGATTTTGATTTCAAATATTTTATCCACAAATTGCTCCTGACGTTGCGAAGAGACCAAAGTTCTTTAGTATATCATGGCGGAGAAGAAGAATAGTTTCTTCGAGGCAGAAAAGGCACAGATTGAGAAAAACAATTGAAAATTTTGGTATAAAAGGTTGACAGCTCATCCTCAATAGATCTTTGGGAAATATTCAAGTTGATCTGGCTAAGAAGGAAATTAGGATTATGAAAATCAGCTTTACGAAAATTGAAACTATATTTTGGGGCTATATTATCAAAGGACGCATCATAGGAGAAAGAAGTTAACAAGGGTGGATGGAATTGATCAAGAGTAGATAGTAGTTGATCACTCTCAGTCACAATGGAGTTGGCAGGGTCAGAAGTGAAGACAAGGTCAATCTGCCTATTCAGGTTGTTTGTGATTCCACTCACTTGAAAAAGACAGGAATCTTGTAAGCAGTCCGTAAATAAGCTTTCTTTTTCAGTTTCGACATTAACTGGGGAAAAGTAAGTTGCATCATCAGATAGACACCATTTGATGTTAGGAAGGTTGAAATCACCCAAACAGAAAATATCATCATTTGAATCAGCGGTTTCAAAGAGAAGATCAATTGATTCGACAGCGAGTTGATAAGAACTAATTGGTTGTGCGGGGCGAATATAGCAACACATGACATATATATTCCGATTATGTAGCTTTATTTTTATGGAGACATACTCAAAATCGGTTGTATTTGAGGACTTAAAAAAGGAAGCATCTAGGTTATTATTAACTGCTATTAAAACTCCACGACCGGAGGAGTCATTATCCTTACTTAGACCGTCACATCGAAAGGCAGTATAGTCTGAAGTAAATAATTCACTGCTGAGAAAATCAGGTGTATGTGTCGTAAGGAAGTTTTTGAGAATTTGAAAAGACAGTTGACGTTTTTGTCCGAAGCCCTCTTACATTTTGGTAGTAGATCGTTAGACACGTTGGATGAGTTTTAAGGGGATTAAGAAGGGGGGATTCAATGTTAAAGAGAACAATTATTACCATGGTGAATTACTCCTAGAATTTACATAAGAAGAGTAGGCAGCCAGGTCATCCTAGACCATTTGATTGGTAACGTTAAAAGCTTCATGAAAGGAGTTGAAAATCTTACGAAGGCTGGAGGTGTTGCTAGAAAGACCTTATTGGTGAATAGAAAGCAAGACATTGGTTTTGGTTTTACCATCGATGCCGACAAAATCAGGCTTATCATGTAGATAAGCTAAGTAAAGTCGGACGTTATCGTAGATTCGGCGATCTTTCAATCCAGCCATTGTGTATCGAGTTACAGTCGAGTCAGAAGTTTGCATGGCCAATTTAGCATTAGGAGGGAAAAGTGGATCGAGAAATTGAGGTTTCTGTGTTGAGGGATTAGAGGCAGGTAGTGTATTTGAGTGATTATTATTTTGTGGATAATTAACATGAATATGATTAAGAGGAAGATTATACGAAGGTGGAACAATATGTTTGCTTGATTTTGGTACAGGTGGGTTAAGAACATGTAAGAGAAAGAAATTAGGATATTTTTAATTGGAAGTAGTTATAGCTTTGAGATAAAGGGGGATTGTTTAATTTGCAAGGTAAATTGTTTGAAGAAGGATATTTAAAGTTAGGTATAGATTTAGGATTAGATCTAAAATTTGAATTAGGGTGAGATTTAGACTTATAACTATTCCTAGAATAAGACTTAGATCTAAAGTTATTATTTGAAGATGTTGCGACTAACTCGGGAACCATTTTCATAAAACTATTTCTTAGACACAAAAAATGACGAGAGAATAACCATTTATAAGAATATGGCATAGAGATTTTAAATATTCCTGATTTTTGACGGTCACAATTAATTGGGAGGAATCTATAGGTGTTTTGAAAGTATCTTTGAATCCAGGGTTCATTTGCATGTAGAGGTGCCCCTTTGATGATATAGTTTGAAAGTTAACTAGATTTAAGTTTTTTTCAGGCGATGGTTCCATTCGGTGGGAGTCAAAACCACATTGAATTTAACTAAGTTGGAAGAATGTTGAGAAGTGACGGTTTGCGTTGTTGTTGGAGGTTGTTGTGCAGCGATGGTTGGCGTCGGTGCTGGGGGTTGGTGTGAAGTGATGTTTGGTGTTGGTACAGGGAGAACAGCTGAAGAAGGAGAATTGCAGTCTTCGCTTGTATGTTCGACGGAGGTATCCAGGTCTTGAAGTTCCATGAGTATGGATTTGTTGTTGTTGCTATGTAGCTGGGGTTGGAGTAAGCAATTCTGTTTGGATGCACGTTTCATTTCTTCAGATATATCAGCGATGGCAATACGAGTGGCAGTAGATTCTCTTATCCAAACATCAGCTAGTGCTAACGAATCAACGATCATTTTATCGTAAGTAGCTGTGTAGTCTATACCAATTGATCTTATAGCATTTGATTGCTTATTTAAGGAAACTTTAATCATTTCCAAACTTTCCTTCATCGTGGTTATTGATTGGAAACAGGTCGATAATCCTTGTAAGGGATTTATTGCAGCAATAGCGTTCTTTATTTTTATAAATTGGGTATTTAGGTGGTTTGGGACCAAATTAATATTAGCAACGCATTCTGTAAGTTTGTTAAGGGCCTGTTTGCATAGACTTTCGATATTAGCAAGTTGGGAAGTAAATACAAAGTGATGATTTTCAAGACTTCTTGTGGTGGATTCATTATTTTCGGCCATGAGATCATTAGTTTTACTAGAGCTGTTGCGAATCTCATTTTTCAGTTCAGCGATACTATCCGATGATTGGTCTTCCCGTTCATTATTACATTTTAGTGCAAATAATATTTGTGAGATAGTTGAAGTTTTACACTCTGCACAATAGAAATTAAAATGTAATAAATGTTCTGCTAGATAAGATTTGGCACGTTTGCTTAAGCCAACACATACAGGGTGGAAAATTTTACCGCAAATACCCTTACAAATTACCCAATCATTTGTTTTTTCATTTAGAGTACAATCAATGTTCCCACAGCGTAATTCCTTATCCATTTTTAGTTGTTGTGTTCACCACGTCAGATGTTATTATTATTTTTTTTTTATTTTTGCAAAGGAGTAAATGTTTTCAAAATAGAGATAGATCGATTTTGCTTGTTTTTAGTGTACACGGTTATTATGTACACGAATCAAATAGTTCAGGCACTTGTACGTGGGTGGCTTACCCAACTAACATTTTAACTTGTTTAAGTTTCAATACAAGTTATTTTCTGGCTTGTATAGTAACTAAAACAGGCCTTACACAAATCATTTTGGCTGACATTAAACAAGCTATTTGATTCCCTTAAAACTTCTCATCACAAGTGCTATACAATTCAATAGCTTCCCATCAACAGTGTAATAAGGCCTTAAAAAGACAAAATATTGCTCGACTAAACAAGTTATTATATGATAGCAAATGGCTTGTATAATAAGACCTATTAAAGGCCATATATACACTTTGCAATAAGGTCTTAAAAGAGCCACTCAATGCAGTATGTATAAAAAATGTCTTGCTTTTAATTTAAATTTTTATTTATTTTATTTTGTGTATTTATTTTCTCCCGTATGAGGGCCCTTGGTCTGAGTTTTCTTTGTTCTGAAATGTGAAGAATTTTATTTTATTTGAAAAAATGTTATTACTTACATGACTTTTCCGAGGTTTGAACTCACGTCCTTCCAATCACCGATCAAGCGCTCTACGCACTAGGCCATTCCCAATTTAAAAGACTCGTATAAAAATTTTAATGCATTGATACACTTCACGTATTCTTCATAGCCTGTACAATATCTCTAGCAATATAAATGAGTAGTAAAGGCCATGTGTTGGATTTATAAAAAAACATAACTCGAGATTTTAATCAAAACTTATATTACATTTAAAGAAAAGTTTACTTTTTTTAATGTTGGAACCTTTTTTTTTATTTTTAAGTGTGAGTCAATTGATTCTTTAAATGTGCAACAACCTTTAACATTTTTTTCCATACATGCTTATGCCAAGATCTTTAGAAATAAATAAATGAATGGTTTTAAAAGATCACAAGTATTACTTCCATTTCTATTGAACCAAAATTTTGATATTAAATTTTCTGGTCGTTAGAAGAAAAAATATAAAACCTTACAATCATTCATTTCGTAATTAAATTTTGGTTAAACGATTATGTATTTATATAAAGTTAGCTTCAAAAACAACTTGAATTATAACAGCAAGTACGTGCGACCCATTTCTGTTTAACATTTAACATCTTTTCCAAACAAAAGAAATAACTTACGAAAGAAGGCAATAATTTCAAAAAGTTTGCTATCAACATCTTATAAAACTTTATATTTCCTTAGGCAGGGCAATATCTGTCAATCTAAAATGAAATAACTCACGAAAGAAGGCAATCATTTGAATAAATTTGCTACCCACATTTTATAAAAACTCTCTGTCAGAAGCAAAACCAAAATAGCTCACGAAAGAGAGCAGTCATTTCTTAAAGTTTGCTACCAACATTTTATAAAACATTATATATCCTTACGCAAGGCAACATTTGTCACTCGCAACATGAAACAGCTCACGAAAGAAGGTAATCATTTGTATAAATTTGCTTCCCACATTTTACAAAAACTATCTGTCAGAAGCAAAATTAAATAGCTCACCAAAAAAGGCAATCATTTCTAAGAGTTTGCTATACTAACATTTAAAAGAAATAAATTATTTCCTTACAGAGGGCTATATCTGTCATAAGAAAAACAAAATAGTTCAATAAAAAGGCAATTATTTCAATAGTTTTGTTTTATTTTTCCAAACAAATTACAAAATTCCTTTTGATGGGTATAAAAAAGATATAAAAGATTAAATGCTGAATTCATAACATCCATTTCGGAACGATTTTTGGGTGTGGAGATACTTGCAAAATTTCAATATTAGTTGGATTATGTGTATGTCATTCGACTGTAGATTTGAGGCAAAAGAAAAAAACAAACAAATATTCAAAAGTGCATTAATTTTTTTCGTGTAGTCTTATAAGATTAAAAACAAATGTATTTACGAGCGAATTTGTAAAAAAATAAGCAAAACATAGTTATTCATTCATTAATATTAAAAAAAAAAAATACAAATTCAACCAAGAAACACATCAATCGGTGAACACATCGGCGAGCGTGCAGTTTAAATCGTTAATGGAGTTTCAATTGGGCACTTGAAATTCACATTGATATTTTGATTATTTTTTATTAATTTGTCACTACTTTTTGATAATTAAATTTTTTTAATAACATTTGTTTTAAATTATTGAAATAAATAACGTACACTTTCAAATATTTGTTTAACCCGCTGCAGAAAACTTTGAACTAAAGTGAAATGTCAAATCTATCAGCTGTGTGTTACAAGCTTTTTTAAGCAAGCCGTATACAAAATGTTTTTATTTACTTTCAGTAAAACAACTTGGACAGGCCTTAAACAGGCCTTTTCATACTAAGGCATACAAGTATTGTATACACCTTGCCGATCTCAATTTTAAAGTCACTAAACAGGCTATTTTCAAAAATTTATATTTGAAAACGGTTGGTTCGTATAATAAAGCCTTATTTAAGTTTTATTCGAGCTATAGCTAACCATATTCGAAAAATTGGACCTTATACAAGTTAAATTGTTAGTTGGGTAGTATAAATGTCGGTAAGGATGAGCAATATGTTGACGTTGAATATTTTTGATGATAGATGTATACGAACATTTGTAAATAGAAACATCCAAGGGGGTATTTATGTAGTAGTACCAAAAATTGGACTGCTTCGTAGAACACTACTAAAAAAATAGAACTCATCTAGAAGGCAAGACTGAAAGCAATTATATGTTTTGTAAGCTCTTTCTTGCTATACAGTCTGAAGAAAAATTCCACGGTGGCTGATAGCAGTGGGATGAAGTTGATCGGCTGAGATGTTGCGCAGGTACTCAGTAGTATTGTAGCATGAAAAAGAAGGCAAAGAGATATACGTGTAGCCTCAATTTTGCTTCATAGGCAGAACATATACGAGTAAAAAATGCACTCACCGAGCAAGAAAGAAACAGCTACTTAATATAGGCCGATGGGTTAATTTTTGCTATGATATGGTTTGGAGAATACTTAATCAGCACAAGCACTCAATTAATATTTTGATTGTTGCATGGAAATATAAACAATGCGGATTTGTATAAGTTCACTTTTGCTTCAATGGCAGAACATATGCCAAAACATTCACTCACCAGAGAGACAGAAAGAGAGAACAAATGTGGGTAATTGAGATAAAAAAAGAACGCTTTAACTCAAAGAAATGTATTCCAATTTTGTTTAATTTAAAACTTTAAAATGGAACTTTGGAAAAGCAAGTGCATTATAAATTTATAGTATATTTCGCAAAAGTTATGTTGTTCAAATGATGCACAGAAAATTAAATTTTCTTGGAAAGTTTAAAAGACTACACAATTAATAAACACGGGAGCTATCCAAAACGCAAGCAGAAGTCTACGACAGGGTGACTGAGACAAAGGGATTGGAACACGGCCAACGGAAACTATCAAATGGTGAAGAGTGAACTTCAATTTACGCAAATTATGTTGAAGAATGGGAGCTATCCAAAACGCAAGCAGAAGTCTACGACAGGGTGACTGAGACAAAGGGATTGGAACACGGCCATCGGAAACTATCAAATGGTGAAGAGTGAACTTCAATTTACGCAAATTATGTTGAGGAATGCTCTTCAACATTTTAACAACAACCAGTTCCAAAAAAGGTTACAATCCATCAAACCAGGACCAGATGCATTCAAGGAAATAAACAAGATCACCGGCAAAAGACAACAAATGCCAGACAAAATCAGCTCCAGGCAAGGGGAAGTTACGACCGCTCAGGATAAAGCGGAAGCATTCGCCGAATATTTTAAAGGAAATTTCGTGCCAAACCCATCCAGCGATCCTTTACTCTTAGAGGAAGTTGAGTTAACGTTTGAGCAGCTGCAGCAAACGGCCTCTGAAATTATCATTTTTAACAATGAAAATCCTGCTAGTGATCCCGAGCTGACGGGAGGCTTCACCAATCCCGAAAAAGTAGCTGGGCTAATACAAAGCGGGCAACCTAAGAAATCATCTGGACCAGATATGATTTCCAGCTACATCATAAAGAAGTTTCCCCAAGTTATTGTGCTGTTTCTCACGATCCTGTTCAACAACTGCGTCAACCAACAATTGTTACTTTCCGAATAGGTGGAAGATAGCTTAAATGATGCCTATACCGAAGAAAGCCGACAGAGATTTCGTTTCCGGATATCGTCCCGTATCTCTTCTTAACAACACCAGCAAAATTCTTGAAGGACTTATTCTTCGTAGTTTGAAGGCTTTCTGCACTACTTACCACATCGTTCCAGACATGCAGTTTGAATTTTGAGAGAAACACTCTACTTTACATCCGCTCTTGTGATTTCATATCGATGTTGTTCGCACACTCAATAACTGTCAGGTTGTTGTTGGATGCTTTCTGGATATAGAGAAAGCATTTGACAGCATCTGGATGCAGGGGCTAATTCATAAGCTACCCACCTTTAATTTTCCAGGTACACTAATAAAAATAATTTTCAGTTTTCTCAATTCCAGATCGGTTTTCTTCTAGATTGAAAACAGCCAGTCAACAACCAAAAACATCAGAGCAGGAGTAGCTCAAGTATCAAAGCTGGGACCGTTTCTCTACAATATCTTCACATCAGACCAACCTCAACCCAACAACGCTATGAATTTGTTATATGCGGAGGATTCACTTACATACGCCAAATCTACTTCACCAGTCATTGCAGTCCAAAGAGTAGAAGAACACGTGAGATGGCTGTAGGAGTTTTACACAACATCATGGGGCATCAAAGCCAACTCAGCCAAATTTGAATTGGCTTGTTTCAGAAGACCAGCGGGACAGCAAAATACACCTTCAGCAAAAAGCTGCCACAGCTCTTATCATCAATCTGCCTGACGGATCGCAACTGCGACCAAACCATCGGTGAAATATCTGGGTGTCAATTTTGAGGAGAGGTTACGCTTCAATCCGCATGTAACAGCTACTCTGAAGAAAGAAAACTACACTTTCCACCGAATCCACCCCCTAATGCGGAAAAGGAATGGACTCAGCAAAAGGACGAAGTTGCTTCTTTATAAGCAACTTCTCAGAACAAAACCAGCATGAAAAAACTGGGAGTGTTCGAGAGGAAGATCTTGCGGATGTGCACGGGACTCCACTTTGACCAACGGTCACGAAAATATTTCAGCAACACGTGACTCTATGAGGTATTCGGAATAACACCCCTTGACAAATACATGATCAGTGCTGCCAAAGTACTGACCATCACAAGTGAAGAGAGACACACTGATCCACGATACCTCTATGTAACAGCACTACTGGACGAAGGAACCATTCCTATCAATGACAACCAAACAATTCAGTTTAACGAAGATGCAGCGTCACACTACCACCGTAGCTAGAAGCCACCAAAACCCCCCATCCTTCCAAAAAGACAACCGGATTTGAACAACCCGAGATGAATCATCAACCCGGGTGATTTTTTAGCTGGTTTGGTTTTGACAATACTGGTTTTGACAGCTGACGTGTGTTTAGTACCTTGTGTCACTGTCAAACAGCTTCAGTTTGGTTTGCAATTTAACCATGGATCGTCTTACAAATGAACAACGCTTGCAAATTATTGAATTTTACTATCAAAATTCGTGCTCGGTTCGAAATGTTCATCGCGCGCTGCTTCCATTTTATGGTCGGCATTCTCGACCTTCTGAGCAGTCTATTCGGAAGATTGTGACCAAATTTCGCACCAAATTTACTTTGTTGGACATTAAACCACCAACACGTTTACGTACTGTGCGTAGTGAAGAAAATATTGCGGCCGTATCAGCTAGTGTGACAGAAGACCGCGAAATGTCGATTCGGCGCCGTTCCCAGCAGTTAGGCCTTTGTTACAGCACTACGTGGAAAATTTTGCGGAAGGATTTGGGCGTAAAGCCTTTTAAGATACAGCTGGTGCAAGAACTAAAGCCAGCCGACCTACCACAACGCCGAATTTTTGGTGAATGGGCTCTTGGAAAGCTGGCCGAGGATCCGATTTTTTATCGAAAAATTGTGTTCAGCGATGAGGCTCATTTTTGGTTGAATGGGTACGTAAATAAGCATAATTGCCGCATTTGGAGTAAAGATCAGCCAGAAGCATTGCAACAACTACCAATGCATCCCGAAAAAGCCACTGTTTGGTGCGGTTTATGGGCCGGCGGCATTATTGGGCCATATTTCTTCAAAGATGATGCGAATCGCAGCGTTACTGTCAATGGTGAACACTACCGAGCGATGATAACAAACTTGTTTTTGCCCGAAATGGAAGTTCTTGACTTGCATGATATGTGGTTTCAACAAGACGGTGCCACATGCCACACAGCACGCGAAACAATGGCGCAATTGCGAGGCGAGTTTGGTGAACAGTTAATTTCACGTTTCGGGCCGGTCAATTGGCCGCCTAGATCGTGCGATTTGACACCATTAGATTATTTTTTGTGGGGGTATGTCAGGGCTAATGTCTATAGGGACAAGCCCGCTTCGATTGACGCACTGGAAGCCAACATCCATGCATTCATTCGTGAGATACCGGCCGATATGTGTGAAAGAGTATGCCAAAATTGGACTCAGCGGATGGGCTACCTGAGACGCAGCCGCGGTCAACATTTGCATGAAATTATCTTTAAACATTAAATTGCAAGGTTCAAACTATCGATTCAAATAAATATTTCATTCATTTTTTCGAATTTTTTGTGTTTTTTTTTTTAATTCTAAACCTCTTAAAAAATCACCCGTTATAAACTCCGAAGACATTCAAGAAGAGAGACTAGTAGATATATTTAGAAGGTTCATAAAAAGAAAAGGTAAAATAGGTATTTTCTCAGAATTAACGGAACATGAATATAACTTAGTTCAACTTAAACTAATTGAATTATTTGACATACAAAGTATTAAGTTTTATAAATGCATGTATCACGCACAAAATATGAAAAATGAAGATGATACTTATAAACAGATAGCAAAATATCATAAGTTTGAAACAGGTCATGCAGGCATAAACGAAAATTATGCAGGTCTAAAGAAGCTAATATACTTTAAGAACTTAAAAGAATTAATACAAAAGTATATTAACAATTGCGATACATGTAATCAAGCTAAGTATGATAGGAAACCAATCAAACCGAAATTAAAACACACCGAAACACCAAGTGATATAAATCAAATAGTACATGCAGACATTTACACTAACTCTAAAAACAATTTCTTAACTTTTATTGATAAATTCTCTAAACACAGCATCATATTTCATTTAGAAGACAGAAATAGCATAACAATCAAAGAAAAATTGCGACTATACTTTTCTATCAAAGGCAAACCTAATAAAATAGTTCTAGATAATGAACTTCAAAGCACAAATGTCAAAGACTTCTTAAGGCAAGAAGATATTGAAGTGCATTTCACTAAACCGAATAGCCACACCGGTAACTCTGACATAGAGAGACTCCATAATACCATTAGCGAAAAAATGCGAGTATTTACAACAGAAAAATCAGAATTGACAACGAAAGAAAAAATATATAAGTGTGTAGAATGGTATAATAAGTCAATACATTCAGCAATTAAATTCAAACCGATAGATGTTTTAGAAGGTAGAATAGACAAAGAAAAAGTTAAAATAAACATGCAAAATATGAAAGACAAAGTTATCAATAAATTTAATAAAGATAGAGAAGAGTATAACGAGGAAAGAGAAGAGGGTTTAGTTAAGAATTATAAAGCACTCAGGCATAAGGAGGAACCTAGATATAGAAAACTTAAACTAGATAATATACATCCTTCAAATATAAAAAGACCAAATAAATTTTCAGATCAATTGGATATTAATATTTCTACCACTAACAGCAACGAAGATTGATGCAACATTAATTATAGACAAAATAGAGACGAATAGCGGATTTACGGAAATTAAACTTGGAAATATCGAAATAGTTAAAACTTACAACATTATATTACACATTATAAACCCAATAGAAATTCAGAAAATTATTTCATGTTTAGAAGAAAACCTTTCAAATATTCAAGTAGATAAAGATGGAAAAGTAATATTATATAATGAATTAGATTCACTTAAATATAAATTACATACTATTATTCCGCATAGAAATAAAAGAGGATTGATAAACATAGTAGGGTCAGGTTTAAAATGGTTATATGGAACAATGGATGATGAAGATAGGCAAAACATTGAAGAACACTTAAAAATAATTGACGTAGATAACCATAATATAATTAATCAAAGTAATAAACAAATATTCATTAATAATAACTTTAATCAAACCTTTTTGTCGTTGAAGCAAACGATTGAAAAAGATAGATTTAAAATATTGTATCAATTTAATAATATTAAAAGAGAAACTGTCAAAATGAATAATAAACTTATGTATTTAGAGTCATTGTTAAAAATTGGAATTATAAAAGACAATATAGAACACATTCAAAATAATATTGCTTCAAGTAGAACAGGTATAATGGGAAATAATATTTTAAGTAAAGAAGAAATAATAAAATATGATATACATTTTGAAAAATTAAAGAACATAAAAATGGGTACCGCTCTATATGAAAATGAGAAAATAGTTTTTATTATTAAAATACCTAACGATGTCATAGAAACTAGAAAGTATTTGGTTACTTCTTTAACAAATATGTACTTTGAAGAATTAATAATAGATGACGAAAAAATCGTTAAAATAAATGAAACTACATATAAATATGAAAATAATGTTGACTTCAAAAACTTGAAGAAATCTAATTTATGTTTGTAACGGGTGATTTCTTAGCTGGTTTGGTTTTGGCAACACTGGTTTTGGCAGCTGACGTGTGTTTAGTACCTTGTGTCACTGTCAAGCAGCTTCAGTTTGGTTTGCAATTTAACTATGGATCGTCTTACAAATGAACAACGCTTGCAAATTATTGAATTTTACTATCAAAATTCGTGCTCGGTTCGAAATGTTCATCGCGCGCTGCTTCCATTTTATGGTCGGCATTCTCGACCTTCTGAGCAGTCTATTCGGAAGATTGTGACCAAATTTCGCACCAAATTTACTTTGTTGGACATTAAACCACCAACACGTTTACGTACTGTGCGTAGTGAAGAAAATATTGCGGCCGTATCAGCTAGTGTGACAGAAGACCGCGAAATGTCGATTCGGCGCCGTTCCCAGCAGTTAGGCCTTTGTTACAGCACTACGTGGAAAATTTTGCGGAAGGATTTGGGCGTAAAGCCTTTTAAGATACAGCTGGTGCAAGAACTAAAGCCAGCCGACCTACCACAACGCCGAATTTTTGGTGAATGGGCTCTTGGAAAGCTGGCCGAGGATCCGCTTTTTTATCGAAAAATTGTGTTCAGCGATGAGGCTCATTTTTGGTTGAATGGGTACGTAAATAAGCATAATTGCCGCATTTGGAGTGAAGATCAGCCAGAAGCATTGCAACAGCTACCAATGCATCCCGAAAAAGCCACTGTTTGGTGCGGTTTATGGGCCGGCGGCATTATTGGGCCATATTTCTTCAAAGATGATGCGAATCGCAGCGTTACTGTCAATGGTGAACACTACCGAGCGATGATAACAAACTTGTTTTTGCCCGAAATGGAAGTTCTTGACTTGCATGATATGTGGTTTCAACAAGACGGTGCCACATGCCACACAGCACGCGAAACAATGGCGCAATTGCGAGGCGAGTTTGGTGAACAGTTAATTTCACGTTTCGGGCCGGTCAATTGGCCGCCTAGATCATGCGATTTGACACCATTAGATTATTTTTTGTGGGGGTATGTCAAGGCTAATGTCTATAGGGACAAGCCCGCTTCGATTGACGCACTGGAAGCCAACATCCATGCATTCATTCGTGAGATACCGGCCGATATGTGTGAAAGAGTATGCCAAAATTGGACTCAGCGGATGGGCTACCTGAGACGCGGCCGCGGTCAACATTTGCATGAAATTATCTTTAAACATTAAATTGCAAGGTTCAAACTATCGATTAAAATAAATATTTCATTAATTTTTTCGAATTTCTTGTGTTTTTTTTTTTTTTTAATTCTAAACCTCTTAAAAAATCACCCGTTACATAGTATAAAATATAACCATCAATCACAATATTTTAATTAATTTTGTATAAAAATAAAAACAATGTATAAAATTAGGCCCCTAATATGCTAAAACAAATTAAAGTATTAATAAAATATCTATTTCCGTCAGTGGCGATTCCTGGTCTTTGGCTTTGGAAAAGTTTAAAATAAATAAACCAAATCGCAATTTTTAATTTTATTTACAAATTTAAAAAGAAAATAAGCACGACCAAAGATAAAAAATTAAATTAAATTTCTGTTCCATAATTAATATTAATATCTTAAGATTTGTATTTTATTTAAAAGGATAAAAAGAAAGAAAAAAGAAAAATAAATTATATTCAATAAAAAAATTAATATCTTAAGATAACACATACAAGTTAAAAAAAGCATAATTTATCACTAACGATACATAAAGTCAGCTCGTCGTTCAACAATCAAAAAGTTTTCAATTATTCGATCATAAAAATCTTCACCTTCTTTTAGCTCTTTCAAAAATTCCTTTTCGATTGACATAAGAGATAAATAGCTCAACCTCTCCTGCCCTTGAGTACTTCGAAGATACGTCTTTATCCTCTTTAGAGCAGAAAAAGAACGCTCTACAGACGCTGTTGAAGCTGGAACTGTACATATGAGTTTTGCAAGCTTGTACACCTGCTCAAAGCTGCTGGCTACATTTGTTTTTGAAGTTCCTACTGATGTTGTACCTATTGGTTGCATAGCGTCTGTGTTTTCATAAGAAACAGTCAATTCATTCTTTAATTGAGTATATTCAAATATGTCCGGGTAGCTTTCAATTAGATTTTTGAGTAATTCTTCAGGAAAACTGTTTTTTTGGTGATAGTTACTAAATTTGTTCCCGTTTAGTAAATCAAAATATTTTAATTTCTCAAAAGATGCAAACCTTTCTGAAATTTGCATGCTCAAATTGTCAATGATTTCAAAGAACAATTTCTTGTATTTCGTTTCATTTGTATCAAACTGGTCATTCCTAGCTCTTCGTTTTTCAGCATGCGATGGCACAGCTTGTAAGGTTGATTGCCAAATTTTCTGAAAGCCTTCGTTTCTTTGAACTATAAAAAATTCATTGAGCTTTTTTATTTGGTTTGTACAAAAAACAATGTCTATATTGGCATTTTGTAGAGTATTGAAAAGTACATCTGAGTGGGAAAAAATTTTCGAAAACACATTCAAATTAAAAACAGTTTCAAAACTTTTTAAGAATTTACTGTAACCTGATGCAGCCATTCGGTCATTACTTTCCCATGTACTTGTTTCATCATTTTGAATACTTTCAAAATATTGTTTAATATTTTCCGCGTAAGAGTATACTACATTCACCAGTCGTGAGCTGAAGCACCATCTAGTAGCGGCCAACGATGGAATTTTTCTTTTTAAAAATTCTTTAAGAGCATACGTCCTTTTGCTTGAATGAGATGCGAACGTTGCAATGCTATTTAAAGTGCTAAAAATAAATTCTGCACTCTCTGATATTGTTTAATCCTTGCGACAAAACTAAGTTTAAGACGTGTGCATAACAGTGGGCAAAAATAGCTTTGGGACATATGCTCTTCACTTTCATTTGCAGCCCATTCAAATGGTCACTCATAACGGAAGCACCGTCATAAGTTTGGGCTACAAGTTTCTCCTTTATATCATAATTTTGCAACAGAGCTGTCACTAATCAAACAAATCGTCTGCTGCTCGCCCAGAGCTTACATCGATAAACCCAACGAAAGTTTCATGAATTTTCTTATTGAAATAAAAGCGAAATACTGCAGATAATTGCGATTTCATTTGAATGTCAAGAGTCTCGTCGAGCATAATTGCAACAAACTCTGACTGCTCTATTGTTTTTAAAATGTGACTGTTTAAAAGCTCTCCAATCCCTTTAATCAAATCATTTTGAATAGCCATTGAAGTACCTTTAAAAACCGTTGCCGTTTCAAAGTGGTGTGCTAATGTGGAGTCGTATTGTTTCATTAAATTCAAAAGTTCAATGTAATTTCCTCTATTTAAAGAACATGCAGATTCATTGTGTCCTCTAAATGGTAACTCTTGGTTGGCCAGAAAACAGGTCACATCTATTAGGAGTTTGAGCACCTCACGATTTTTTCTTACCTGGATGTTATGTTGGGTATTTAAATTATGTAATTGGTAAGGCTTCATCTATTCTATTTTCACCAAATCTGGCTAGTTGGAACACACATTGCAAATGAGATGCGCTTTGTTTGTGTTATTTTTTAACTGTGGCTAGAGTATTTAGATTGTCCACACCTGAGGAACTCCAGGCAGATTTGATTCGAGAAAACAGCAAACAAGGCCAACAAAAAAGTTTTCTTTGGTTTTCGCATCCAGCTAGCCATGGGTAAAGGGAATACTGGGATTCTTTGAAGTTTCTTGTGTACTCTCTCTTATGGTCCTTGTGTGCTGATTTCAAACTAGCTAGTTTTGGACAGGGGCGTCCATTTTGAATTATCAATCTTTTTCTCGCAAACGATCTAGTTCCAAAGAGTTTTTCTAGAAGTTCTTGAATAATAGATTTAGTTTGAGTAGTTGTTGTTGCTGATTCCATTTTATTTTCCTACCAAAATAAAGATCCCATCATTAATTTAAAAAAAAAAAAAACAATCCTATTCATCAAATAAATATAAAAGAAGAAAGCGAATGATAACATCAAAAATATTGTTTTCCTTGAAATTTCGAGAAAGCGATTTTATTTATTGATAAATATTTTCACGGAAGTAGACATAGATGGCAATACAAAAAATTGTATGTTTAAAAAAACATAAACACTGATTTTTAAGCATACCCCGCATGGGAGGTACCTAATAAGCATAACAACCTTTTTTAATTTTTAATTCAAATAAATTAAAAAATAAATAAATAAATAAATAAAAATAAATGAAAGATAAGTAAAGGATTTTTAGACCCTGATATCTCCCGCACCGCATTTGCGGTGATGTGAAACAAAATTTCAAGTTCACGCTTTTTAGTACCTAGGTACCTACATATTGTTGAAATTATAAAAAATGAAACAGAGAAAAAAAAATACTTAGGATATATGTACCTAGATAATTGCTTTGGAATTTTTTTTTCACTTAATACCTACCGATGTCACAATTAATATGTTTAGGTAGTAGGTACAATGAATCTTTACACAAATATTATATGTATGTATGTACAACTTTTTGGATTAACCAAAATATGTAACTAGCTATGTCCGTATTAAAACTTTTATCACTTTATTGAAAAATTTTGTCTGCACTTAGTGAATTTCGTTTACCTTTGGACCGACCGATGCGATGTGACGATCTACATACATATATCTACATTTATGTAACCAAAAATTCTTTTCACATTTCACATTCAGATCGTTCATTAGCAATGTTAAAAAAGTTTTTACGTTAGCCGATGCTACTGAGGCTACTTTTTGCCAAATACCTATAAAGTTATGATTATTTTAGTTAAATCTTTGATATAACTTAACAATTTATTTCTTACTTCTCACAAAAAAAAACAAGATCGCACTCTCATATTCCAAAGCAACACAAATACTTGTGTATATTTACTCACGTACATATACATATATAATCGTTAAAATATTAAATAATTAGTTAATTATTCGCACTAAACTGTCGATTCAATAACAAATCTCTAATTAATCAAATTAATAATGGCAAAAATAAGCACCCGCATATCCACCTATACCAAAACAAAAAAGAATACACAAAATATACCTGCTTGCACTCCGCTTTCGAGTTCGAACGCAATGCCTTCTAGTTTAGCGCATTGTTTTGCGCTAAACCTACCCTTTATTTTACTGTGACGTGAAGTAAAAAAGGCACCAACACTATTACATGGATTGTATGAAATTGGTTAGCGCCACTGATTTCCGTTTAATAAGGAATAACTGTAACTGTAACTGTAACCAAATTAGTCCACTTCATTCCATTTTGTTCTTTTTACTTGTGTGCTCAATAGAAAGGTTCTATATTGATATGTAGTTAGACGAGATTGGAAGCAGAAATGCTTATACGCTGCCCAAAATCAGATGTTCCAACTTGCAAATATTCCATTAGCAGCAGAGATAGACTTGTATGAAAACTACAAGGCATGACTATTCACTACGTAGTGAAACTAACCAATCCGAAGAGGATCATTAATTCCGTTTTCGTTTGGTTTCGTGTTCTGTTCAGTTCCTATGAAATATAGAAATTTTGGAGTAGAAGGAGGGAAAAAAGGGTGGAAAAGGAGTACTCCAAATGTCTAATCAAAAATGGCATTTCCTGCTCACTGTTCATTTTGTATGCCATTTGATCTGTATTCATAGAACCATGGGCGTACTCAGGATCTGAGCATGGGGGGGGGGGCGGTGGCTGCATGAGATATTCAGTATATGTAAATATATTGTGGTAGAAATGTTTCAAAATTGGTCTTTTTGTTGCTATTTTTTTCGTCTCTGTTATTTTAATATTTTTTTATTTCTTTTGACTGAATATTAATTTCGATATGCTGTATATTGTGAAAAAGGTAGGTTTTAACTGGTTTGAGTAGTTTATTTAGAAAAACTAATCGAAAACAGCTGGAAAATCGCTCATTTTTTGCGTGTCTATTTTAATAAAACAATTTTTCATGACATTTTAAGAAGAAATTTTGTATGCCTAGCAGAAGGTTACATAAGCAAAAAAATCAGTATAAGCATCTTTGACCACATATTGACCACATATTGACTCAAATTTAAATGGTTTTCAGCCGTTTTTTCAAATAGAGTTTTTTTACTGAAAACGGCCGCAGTCGATCTCGATCTGTGGAAGTGTGCGCACGTTATCGGCTTTCACAGTTTTCTTTAACTAAAATCGGAGTGACTTTTCAAAGTTTTAAATTTACCCAGCTATTTTTAATAGTGCAATAGCACAGAGGTAGAGGTGGCCGACCGACAACCTGAGGATCACAGGTTCGAGTCCCAGTCGGGCAAAAATTATTTGGCTGCTTTTTTTCACAATCGTGAAGTAGAAAACTTTATCGATTGGGAAAAGCAGCAAATGCAAACCAACAACACCGCGGGGACATCGAAAGATGCCCCAGCAACAACAATAAAGACAGCTATGGCACCACCAGCTAAAGCCACTGTTAGTGCCGTAGCACTAACAACAACAACAACCAAGCAAGCAATGGCACCACCAGCCATGCCATCAACAAGCGCCGTAGCAACAACGGCAAACCCACCAACGGCACCAACAGCCGATGCAAAAAACAAAAGAAGGAAGAGAATTAGCTGTGCGGCGAACTTGGTTAAGCGCCACTCCACCACCACCTCAGCCCAGCTGCCAGCCGGGGTGAAGGAGACGGCGCGCACAGCCAAAACAACAGCAGCAGCAAAAATCAATCAACAACTGGATACCTCGCCTTCCGATGACGACATCGAATATATGTCCGAAGGTGGCGAGGGATTATATACAACGGGGGATTCCAACAGCAACTTGCTTGTTGATCTAACCTCACCAGAGGCGTCCTCCGAAGAGGAAACTGAGGCGCAAATCGCACTTGATGAGCAAGCGATTAGCGAAAAAATTGATGCCATTCGGGGGGAAATGGAAAGGCTCAATTCCATTGTAACCCCTATAATTCAAGCCCTGAAAAGCAAACAGGAAGCTCGACGAGAACGCGAGAGGCAGGAGCGCAACCTCAAAAAAGTGCTACAGGCGCCACAAAAAGCAACGCCACTAAAAGCAGCGCCACAACAAGAGCTGGCACAGCCAAAGCGAAAGCAAGCTCAACAACAACAACAGCAAATACCACAGCAGAACCAAAAAGAGCAGCAACAACAACAGCTACTAAACGAACAAACACAGCAGCAACCGAAGGTGCAACGCACGAAAAAACAGCAGCAACAGCAAGAACAAAAAGTCCAAGAGCGGAGTAACCAGCAGCGGAACGAGCAGCAGCAGGGAGTACACCAGCAGCAGCCACAGCCGCCCCAAAATAAAAAAGAAAAAGTGCCACCAATCAACACTTACAAAATGGAATTGCAGGAAACTATTGACCTATGTAAGTCGGCCATAGGCCAAAACTTTTTTATTAAACGCTTAAGCAAAGATAGACATGCTATCCACTGCTCAACAGTGGCGCAGTATAAAATAATTAAAGAATTGTTAAAGAAATCCACGACTGAGTTCTTCAGTTTTACCCCAAAAGTGGATAAATATCAAACGGTCCTCTTGAAGGGCATAGATTCCTGCACGGAACCACAGGTGCTCTTAGATGAGCTCCGTCAAAAAGCGAGCGATGATCTCGACTTTATCGGGGTCAAGCCGTTCGCTACAGTCAGAGCCAGACGGGAGAAGCGGTCTTTGCCGTTCTTCTTAGTTCAGCTATCGCCCAGCAGCAAACTGGATAGGTTGAGGAGTATCTCCGTCCTCAACTACCAGGTTGTAACTTGGGATAGACTAAAGAGACGCAGTGACATGCTTCAATGCATGCGCTGCCAAAGGTTTGGCCACGCTGCAGCAAACTGCGAAATGCAGCCACGCTGCGTTAAGTGTGGTGAGGACCACATTAAGGGAGAGTGCAAGCTCGGAGAGGAAAGGGTCGAAGACATGACCCAGCTTAAATGTGCACTTTGCGGAAAGGAGGGGCACCCTGCTAATTATCGGGGTTGCTCAGCTTTTCATCAAATTCGAATTAACAAAGCGGCTAGGCAGACAGCGGTAGAGATACGCCCATCAACGCGTGCTCCTACAACAACGCCCGTCAATCCCCAAATTTCCTACGCCCAAATGGCGGCAGGAAGGGGAAAAACGGTACAGCCTGCAGCTAAGGCAGCCCAACCGGCCATAGTGCCAAAGGCGCCGGACGGTCAGGCCGAAATAAGAAGCATGTTGCTGGCAATTCAAGGCCAGTTGACAGGACTTCACAACCAGATAAAGGAGCAGGCGACTAGGGTAGACTATCTCTACTCTGTTTTGCCTAGCCTAACGCAAATTAGAGGTTAAAGGCGCGCTGTCAGAGAGGCCTCTTAGGATCCTTGCTGTGAATGTAAATTCACTGATTAGGACCAAACGTAGAGCTAATCTTTTTCAATTGTTGAAAGACCAAAGTCCAGATGTGTTTATGGCCAGCGAAACTAAGCTGAACCAGAAACATAAATTGACTAACAACAATTACAATATCGTTAGAAGAGATCGACCCAACTCCACTCAAGGGGGGGCGTCGCAATCTTCATACGAAAAGGCATAAATCATAAAGTTATATATAATAGTGATCTACGTAGATTTCGGCTGTTAGAGGCGTGTGTCGTATGCATTCCTCTCCAACAGGGGAAGCGAATGTATGTGATCGCGGCTTATGCACCGGAATCACCTCAGCCAACTGATTTTTTGACAGAGCTTGAAAAACTTTTCGAAAGTCTACACTTGAGCTTGGACGAAAATTACTTTCTCATGGCCAGTGATTTGAATGCCAAACACTTAGATTGGGGAAATCAAGTACAGAATCCGAGAGGTATTCATCTTTTTAATTGGATGAGTCAGTATAACGCTGAATATCGTATAGAACTGCTGGCCACGGATCGGCCATCGTTTCCAAGAAGCGGTGCCTATCTGGATTTATTGCTATTAGACGCAAGACTGACAATTACTGACACTATGGGTCAAAAAGACCAAGGAACTGTTTACGAACGATCGAGTACGATAGTGACCACTGCGGACTCGCTGCCGTAGTACAGCTTCCGAACGAGCTCGTGGAGCTGCATGAGTATGTACCTGTGCATACTTACAATTACAGTAAGGTGCGCTGTCCACGCTTTACCAACGCCTTAACGAGCGAAATTAGATCGAACAACATATCCCCACCAAATGACAGAAATTTGACAAATAACGAAATAGACCAATACTTAGAACAAATGGACGAGACAATCAAACGAACAATGAACAGAACAATACCGAAATACAAACAACGGGACACAATCGACATGTACCGGAACGTGACCATTGACGCATTACACCGACAAAAAAGTGGACTGCTGACAAGACTAAAACTCTTGTACCGACGGTTTACTGACCCACACAATCTGGAGATTAGGACACTGAAGTCGTCGATCAAGAACATCAACCAACTAATTAAAGAAAACTATCGGTTGTCAATTAATTTGTATTGGGATAACAAAATTCGGGCCGTTAACTCTAGTGACCCGAGCATGTTTCCCCAAATTAACAAGATATTCAGAAGGAATGATCAGAACGATCTTCCGTGTCTCAAGCTTCAGAGAACGACAGACAACAGAGACGTACTTCTGACAGCAGGAATTAATCCAGAGGACGCCGTCTTGGACGATGACCTCTTTATTGTCGAAGATCCGCAGGAGAAAGTGGAGGCTGTGGGGGCTGCTTTCCAGCAAGTGTACAAGGTGAATGCGTGCATTCACCCGAATCACGACCTGGAAAACAGAGCCTTGCTCCATCACTTCTACCTTCGGAATGACATCACGCAATGGCGATCAGAGAACCTTGGTTTCACCGGGTTCAATGAAGATCATTTGGCAAACGCCATAATCGCCGAGCGAAATGGGCCCAGTTCCCTGTTTATTACGAAGGTTGAGCTCCAGCTCATCTTCGATTCATTAAAGAAGAAGAAGTCAGCAGGAGTCGATGGCATATCCAACGTTGTACTTCGACATTTACCTCAAGAAGCAGTAGACATTTATACCACTCTGTTTAACAACGCACTGAATAATGCATATTATCCAGTGCGGTGGAAGACAGCTGTGGTGCATCCTCTCCCGAAAAAGGGAAAGGACAACTCCAATCCGGCGAATCTCCGGTCGATAAATCTTCTTCCGAGTATCAGCAAGGTATTCGAAAAAGTTATCAATAGAGCTCTGTCTAAGTGGGCAGAGGACAATAATATCATACCGGACAATCAGTTCGGTTTTAAGGCGGGACATGACACTATTCATGCCGCGTCGAAACTCGTTTCTGATGTCCAATGGAACAAATCTAAGAAGCACTGTACGGGTGCCTGTCTGGTTGATTTGGAGAAGGCCTTCGACACCGTATGGTTAGAGGGTCTTTATCTAAAGCTGACCAGACTTGGCATTAGTAAACCACTATTATATATGCTTTATGATATGCTCAATGGCAGAAAGTTTGTTGTCAAGAGTGGCAATGTAACTTCTGCCACAACCTTTAATATTAAAAATGGTCTTCAGCAGGGAGCGGTCAACTCGCCGATTCTATTCAGCATTTACACCAGCGATCTGATAGGTAGTCTAACTCAGGCAATAGCGTATGCCGACGATCTAATTGCGTACAGAACAGCTGCAAAAGTCGATGACATCAGGATTCTTTTGCAGAGTGACTTCGATGAGATTCAACGATATTGTGATGACTGGAAGTTGAAAATCAACTTTCAGAAATCAGAAACTATCTTGTTTAGGACTCCGTTGCGTGGATCCACAAGGGATACGAGAAAGAACTGGCGCAAGCTGGTGATCGTAGGGCCAAATGGACATCCACTGGCGAGTAAAAGTGTAGTAAAGTACCTTGGCATCTGGATGGATCAGTATTTGTATTTCGACAGACATATAAATGCTGCTCTGGCCAGGGCTAGGGGAGCTTTTGCCCTGACGAAACGGTTGTTTTATAGCAGCCGGCTTGACAGCAGGGTGAATGTGATTTGCTACATGGCCCTTATCCGGCTGATGATTGCCTATGGATGCCCGGTTTGGTTCAACGTTGCCCCATCTCAAATGGAAAAGATTCGGGTGTTTGAGAGGCAGTGTCTTCGACGCTGCCTTGGATTGCACAGAACACCAGAGTCGGAGTACAAACACTACTATTCCAACCTGGCTCTATACAACGGGGCCAACATAAACAGGATAGATAATTTCTTGCTGAAGCTTATTCGGGGTCACATTGCAAGAGCGATGTCCTCGTCTAACAGCTTAATTTTCGGGGCTTATTACCCTAAATACGAATACTACGAGAGTGTGCGTCTAAGCGGCTTTATTCCGCCCGATGCATTCCTCCACCTAGACAGTCGAGGGTTGATCCAGGATAGAGCGGCGGTTCCGCTAATCTACCACGTCAGCCGTAGAACTGTAGATCGGCGGCTCCTTTACAGTCGAGACGTCCTCGCACAAGACGGAGCTGAGCACCTTCGGTTCAGTAGGACTGTGTCCGAACGGGACCGAAAAGATAGGGTAAAGCAGGAGAACCAGTTCTGGTGGTTGAAAAACGAAGATGAAGTTCCTTCAGACATTTAATAGTTGACTTTGCTATTTTCTTTAGTATGGCCGACTTGCATAGGTTTAGGTAGTTAGTTTTAAGTAGGGACAGTCAGGGTGGCACCAAAAAAAAAATTATAAAATCCACAAAAATACAAAAAAAAAATATAAAACCGGAAAATGCTTGCTGTGGCTGTTCTAGTTTGTAAGTAGTCTGTAAGTAGCTTATAAGTAGGTTGTAAATAGTTTTAAGCAGCTTTAAGTAGTTCTAATTAGTTTTAATTAGCTTTAATTTAGTTTTATGTAGTTTGTAAGTTTTATATAAAACCAACAAAAAATAAAGACAATGATACCGAGTTTTTTTGTAAATTCTTCTCGGTAAAAAATAAAACCGACCTGGATTTAGTATTAAGATAGTTCTTAGGCCGAAAGGCATTAGCATTAAGTTATTCTAGTTTAACTTAGAGCGCCCGACTGGGGCCAGTAAGTTAGTTTTAAGATATTGATAAGTAGGCTAGTTTTTATGAATTTTTGTCTAGCTTTAAGATAGTTTTAAGAAAATTGAAAAATAAAAATGAATTATATAAAAAAAAAAAAAAAAAAAACGGCCGCGGGGTCTCAAAATTCAATTTTGAAAAATGTCCCAAAATAAAAATTACTTGTTTCTAAATCCTTAACAAGATCCACCATACCCATTTTGAATACAAAAAATTCCGACACCCCTAATATACATATTTATGTATGTATATATGTACATAAATATATACGCAGACATATATAATATTTGAATGTATATTAGGGGTCCCTTTTAAGAGATTTAGAAAGAAGTAATTTTTGTTATGGGACATTTTCAAAAATTGAATTTTGAGACCCCGCGGTTGGTTTTAAGGTAAAAAGCCACAATTCGAAAAAAGGTCAGAAAAACCACCTAAATTTAAGTCGATATGTAGTCATAATTGCTTATTATGTTTTATTTTTGATTTTTTCACTCAATTGTGTTGACTATATATTAATTTAAGTTCGCTGGATAATATTATTGGGCCAATTCGAGCAATCCATTAAGAAAAAATAATCGAAAGCGGCTAGAAAATAAATAGATTTTTTGGGGTCTGTCAAAATGGTTTAAGGTAAAAAGTTATTTTTTGACATTTACTGACCACTTTTTCGAATCGTAATTTTTTACCTAAGACCAGCCGCAGGGCTCAAAATTCAATTTTGGAAAATGCCCCAGAACAAAAATTACTTCTTTCTAAATCCCTTACTAGATCCACGATACCCATTTTGAATATAAAAATTTAAAAATTCCGACACCCCCAATGTATATATGTACATATACATAAGAGCGCTACAAAAGTTTTTTTAAATAAAACAAAAATGGTTTTGGATATAAATGAAATTCTTTATTCCTGGCCACCACGGGCACGCTTGCAGAAGTCTAGACGCTGAATCCAATTTTCAACGGGTTTCAAGCATAAATCGGCCGATACTGCTGCAATTTCACATTCGATATTCGTACGAAGTTCATCAATCGTCACTGGCTTGTTGGCATAGACCAAAGACTTGACGTAGCCTCACAGGAAATAGTCTAAAGGCGTCAAATCGCACGACCGAGGCAGCCAAGTGACTGGACCATTTCATGAGATAACACGTTCTCCAAACTTGGTTTCCAATAAATTGATTGTGACATTCGCTGTGTGGCTTGTGGCGTCGTCCTGTTGTAACCACATATCCTCCAAGTCCATATTATCCAATTGGGGCCAAAAATATTCGGTTATCATTGAACGGTGGCGATCCCCATTCACAGTAACGTGGCGGCCTTGATCATCACGGAAGAAGTACGGCCCAATGACGCCGCCGGCCCATAAACCACACCAAACCGTAATTTTTTTGGGATGCAATGATACTCATGGAGTACGTGTGGATTGCTGCCTAACCAATACCGCATATTTTGTTTATTGACGAAGCCATTCAGCCAGAAATGAGCCTCATTGCTGAAGATGATTTTCGATGAAAGTCCGAATCATTTTCAAGTTGTTGCTCAGCCCAATTCATGAACATACTCGTACGACGCTTCTGGTGGTCAAGGGGCTTCAGTTCTTGCATCAATTTAATCTTGTAAGGATGTAGGCCATGATCTTTTCACAAAATTCGCCACAACGACGTCACAGAGATGCCCAACGCTGGAGAACGACGTGTGAGAGACACATTTGGGCTTTCTGCAACTAAAGCCTCAGCGGCAGCAATATTCTCGACACTACAGGCACTTCTTTGTCTCACTGCACGGGAACATTTTGTACTGTACCTATGGATTCAAATTTTTCCACTAGACGCTCAATTGTTGATCTACTAAGACGATTATGACGACCATAAATTGGACGTAGCGCTCTTAACATTGAGGCCACTGACTCCGAATTTCGGTAGTAAATTTTAATAATTTTGACTCGTTGTTGGCTCGTATATCTTTCCATCATGAAATGGGTAACCTTACTGAAGAGAAATGTCAAAAGAGCGGCAAGAAATATGGCGTCGTTTGCTGTCCCTGTGGCTCCACTTTTGTAGCGTCCCTGTTGAAAAACCCTTTATATAATTATTAAATGTTTTGCATGAAAAAAATCCTAGTTGTAAGATATATATATTAAAATATACGTATATATATACCCACATATTATATATAAATATTTTAATATATATATAAATCACAAAAAGGCATGTTTTCGTAGAAAACATACAATAAACACTCACTAAAACCTTCGGCAGCAAATGGCACTGGTGGCCATTTGGGAAAATTTATGCCATGGCCACCAAGGGGCAGTTTGTAGATGGCACTATAATACCCCATTGTATAGTGATGTATAGATCGGAATTTTATGAGCCTATTATACGCTGGCATTTCAGTTTCACAACCGAAGCACAGTGATTCAAATCTGGAAATGAACATGAAAAGCTAAGAGAAAGGGTTGTCATCAAAACAGTCAATCGGATTAGAAATTTCAGACAAGAGATCATTTATAAAGATAAGGAAAAGAGTTGGAGACAAAATGGAACCTTGGGAAACACCAGCATTTATTTTGTAGATATCAGACTTAAAACCGTCCAAAACAACCTGAATTGAACGGCCTGACAGGTAACTTCTAATCCAATCAAGGAAAGACTTATCGGTACCAAACGCATGCATTTTCGATAAGAGAGCTTCATGCCAAACTCTATCAAATGCTTTAGAAATATCTTGTGTAATTACCCTTGTTTCTCCGAAATGATGTAAGGATTGGTTCCAATTTTCGGTGAGATATGCCATCAGATCACCAGTGGACCTAATGCTACGAAAGCCGTACTTCCAGTCATTGAAGAGCTTTCGTTCTTCAAGATAGATGATCGTTTCCATGACCTTGGAAAAAAGGAATGTAAGTGCAATTGGTCGATAGTTAGTGGGGGAGGAAGAATCGCTTTTTTTTATGCACCGCCTGGACCAAAAACTGATTTCCATCCACTAGGAAAGAGTCCAGATGTGTAGGAAAGATGAAAAACTTACGTAATGGTTTTGTCAGTGTAAAAGCACACCTTTTGAGAACTAATGGGGAAAAGTGTCTTTTTAAATTTCAAGATCTTTTAGGACTCTTCTGACTGTAAGAGTGCGAAAAAAGATTCGTCCCATAGCATCATTTACGCGCTCAAGCACAGGAGGAGTCATAACGCTGTGTGGCAAGATTGAATTTGCAGCAAAACGGGCAAAAAACATATTTGCTTTTTCTTCCGAATGACGAAGAAGAGTTTCTAATATTTTTTACAAATGACCAAAAGTTTTTACTATGTTTCGAACATTAAAGTATTTTTGCCGTACATTTTGGCAATGCAAGAGCTTCGTTCTTTGAATACGAGCATTGCAGGTATTCTTGGCTTGTCTGTTATTTTCTGGTTTTCCTCAGTGGGTTTTTTTTTAAATCAACGGAAACTTAATTCCCTCAATCTAATAACCGATCTACAGCCATGGCCGTGCCAAGAACTTTCCTTAGAAATTATACTTTTAGTCCTGTTAGAGATAAAAGTTCTTATGCCATTAACAATAATTCCTATTAATATATCACTCGCAATCAGTGCTGCCATAAGTGAAGATTTGTCTGCATTTTGCAGATTTTCAACCCATCCACAGACTTTTGAAATTCGAAAATATTTAATATCTTGTGCTTCTTTGGATTTTTAAAAAAATCTCTCAATAATTTTGCTGTATGCTGTCATCTTAATTCTATTCTATAAAAATAAAAACAAATCCTGAAATGCTCTAAGCATCAAGGTAACTCTATTATGTACGGTGGAGGACAGACATTTTAGAAGAAAGACGAAAATCTCTCATTTTCAGATGCTACCAAATTATTTTTTGTAAGTTTATTTTATTTTATTATGGTCGCATAGAAGTATATTTCCACCGAAAGAAACCTTATCAAAAGTTACACCTGGAAGAGGAGATAACAAAACAGACTGACACATCAACTTATTGCTTGGACACAAATTTAGCATATTTATCGGTTTTAAACTTAAACGGAGGATTAATATTGATTATTGAGCTAAATATAAGTTACATTTTAATATTATTCGTATTTAACCGTTGAGTTTTAGGGGAGAAGTGATACCTTTGAGATAAACAGTCTACCAAAGCTACATACAGTTGCTTTTATAATGCACACTAGCATTATCCATTTATAGACCAGTGCCAATAATTTTTGAAAGAAAAAAATTATTAGCAGTAAATGAGTGATGAGGAAAACTAGCATCAATAGTACATAAAAGGGGAAACATAAATTGCCTGCAGCAGATGACCGGACCTCCTATCCAAAAAATGTTATATGAGAAAGTTGTAGATATTTAAGAGACCTACAACTTTTACTTCGACGTTTTTTCACATAACCTCAGAAATATTGAGAAAAATACCAAACACCAATTTTTTGTTTTTTTATTTTTATCTTCGACAAAAATAAACTTTAAAAACTTACTTAATTGTATTTCAAGTAAGCTGTCATATTTTTGAGGCAAAATATATATTTTTGGTTTTTTTGTGAATTTAATTTGAAAAATAGACTAATTTTCAATCGCAAAAATTGACGAAAAAATGTTTGATTTTTGAAAAACTTAGGACAGCGTTCTTTTGTTAAAACCTCTACTTTAAGACAGTGTAAGGAAAACATACTATTATTGTGAAAAAAAACATAGTTAGTTCGATTTTTCCGTAAATGCCAAGTAATTGTCATTCTTCATTTAAATGGAAGTGATGCAAAACGGTACTTTAAATGTAATTTATAATAAGAAATCTTTAATTAACTATTATTAAAGGTTCTATTTATCGCAATCCCAAGCCTTTAAACGACAATTTTACATACGAAATCACTAAAAATGACAACTTTAGGCAAGAAAAACATCAGTTTTTTACTTATTTCAATCAGTTCCTCAACGTTTATAATACGTATATATTTTTTTTTTTTTTAATTTTTATGATTTTTTAAATTTTATTTCAGTTTTTTGTTTTTTTTTTTTGTTATAATGTTATTTTTTTTGTATACATATTTATATGCTGTTAAGTTCATTCTTCATTCTTCGACTTCGTCTGGGTCCTCAAATTCATCGAAATCTTTATTCTTAATATTGCTCGTATTTCGCTCATTTTGTATTGCTTCGTCATAAAAATCCTCCGAATCGCTGATTTCGAATAATTGTATTTCAAAATTAGAGCAGTTTTCGGCCCCGTGACAGTTCGAGCATAGAATGGATGATCCCTCTGTTGGTCGTAGTTTTTCTAGGTTGAATAAAGTCCTTACTGTAGCAGTTTGATACATTTCAAACTTTAATTCATTCAGTGACATATTCTCTTTCTACATATATATATAGACGCTACTAGCTTAAATCCATTTTGGACAAATAAATAAAAAAGATGTTCTTCCTGCACAAAATTGTTATTTTTAGCGATTTCGTAGGTACATTTTTTGTTTAAACGCTTGGAATTTCGGTAAATACACTGAGAAAAAAAAACGTATATCGATTTAATATTTTATTCATTTCAAATCACTTATCATATCAATTTATCAAAACTTGACTCGAACTCGCCTATTTATGATACTGAAAACATCACCTCAACATGTTTAAGGTTAATTACATAATATAATGTCAAAAAATTGAAACTTGCTTTTACATTTTCATATGTATACCTCAAAACATCCTCGATCAACCTTCGTCACTGTATCTGCTCTTTATTATGTACTCAACATCTTGTACATAGTATGTGCTTATCTCCCTATATAAATGGACCAGATGTTGTGTGAGAAAACCCCGTAACAACTGACGATGCTTTGCGGTTGACAACAAGCGGTGTTGGTTTCAATATCGGCACTTTTTAGTCAAGTGTTTAAATGTGCGGTCACTTTGACTGTCCAGTTAGTATATGGAATAAATATTGAGAATTACTTGAAATCACGAGTTTTATTAAGTCGTTGCTTATAAGGTATATTGAAGAGTCTGCTTGAAATTACTCAGGCCACTTGATAAAAGCGGAGGTAGGTAATCTGGTCATACAGACATTCTGGAAGCTCAGGGTAAACATCTTCAGAAGTGGGATCCAGTGAAGTGCCTGACATGACAACTAACGAGGAGAAAATAGCTGAGTTCAGCAAGCTAGCACAAAACCAAATTCGTGATAAATTAAGAGCACGTGAAATCTCATCTGGGGGAAAAGGTAAAAAAACAACTTTTTCAGAAATTGCTAATACACGAGGGCTTGGCTTAGGAGGGAAGTCTAGATTTATCAAACATTGATGAGTCTGAAGAGGAGGAAGATAGGGATTCGGATGCAGTAACTGAATTGAGGGAAGAGTTAAAAAGTTGGCTGACTTATTGGGAAGGCTAGTGACAAATTCGAAGACTCAGGAGTTAAGTGAGCCAAGTGGGTCAGGCATTTTAAAGAGCAAACCCACGGATAGTGCAGTCGAAAATCGCAGGTTAGGAAGCATTTTTGCAGTACGTGACTTACCTGATATGATACCGGTGTTCAACCCTCGAAATCAGACCGGGCTTTTATCAAAAGCTTGGTGTAAAAGAATTAGACAATTGCGAGCTATATATAAGCTAGATGAACGTTTGCTATTAATGGCGTCTATAACACGACTTTGTGGAGCCGCAGAGTAACGGTGTCATGCATGCAAACCTTGATGAATTTTTAGCAGATCAACTGCAGAACTTTCCACCTGAAGATGATGTGGCCGAATTGCATGATCGGCTTCGAAATAGACGGCAAAGGATACAGAGGAATTCGTTTACGAAATGAGATCCATTGCGGCTAGGGGACATTTGTGTGAAAAACTCTGGTCCGATATATTGTACAGGGAATCACTGACAATAAATGCCAAGAATCATTCAGAGCTGCAAGGCCAGCGTCAGTTCAAGAAGTGCTTCAGCGAATCGGGTGGATTACCGGATTAAGGTCAAACCGAAGACTCACACCAGGGAGGTTTCGGAACGCACAAGGGATGGCTCAAACAGTTACATCTGTAGGCCCAACCCCAACCCAGAATCCTCAACAAAGAACTAGTGAAGTTAAGTGTTATCGCTGTAAGCAACCAGGACATATAAGCCCCAACTGCCCCGAAATGAATAATTCAGCAGAGTCAATTCAACGAAACCAACCTAGCGTTCAAAGAAACCAACCAAATCAGATGCTTCTGACGCGAGAAGACAGTGAGTATATAAAAGATGTAAAGGTGAACGGTCAAAGTGTCAAAGCTTTCGTTGATCTGGGAAGAAGAAGGGACTGCCAATTGGGAGAGTGTCGCATCGATCTCGATACCAAGAAGCCAGTCTGTGTACAGCCATACCGATTACCATTTGCTAAACGTGCTGTAGTGAATGAAAAAGTGGGTGAGTTACTGAAGCAGGGTGTGATCAGGAAATCAACATCAGATTATTGTTCACCGATTGTGCTCACAAAAAAGAAGGACGGTACTGAACGCTTCTGCATAGACTTTAGGGCTTTGAACAAAGTCACTGTTAAGCAAAAATGTCCTATGCCTGTGGTGGAAGAGGTGCTTGCTTCATTGAGTGGGCATTCATTTTTCATGGTATTTGATTTGGCAGCTATGTACCACCAGATAAAAGTTGAAGAAAGCTGCAGAAAGTTCACGGCGTTTGCAACTGACTCTGGACTTTACGAGTTTAACCGAATGCCATTTGTGCTGGGGCATTGACGAGCCAATGCCCCAGCACAATTCCAGAGCATAATGAATGAGGTGAAATCAAAACTAAAACCAGGTACCATTGCAGTATATTTGGATGACGTGATTATCCCTAGCATCTCTATTGAGGATGGACTGACTAAGTGGGAGGAACTCCTTATAGTATTGAAGGAAGCAGGCTGAACTCTTAAGACAGGTAAATGTGCTTTTCTTAAGTCTAACCTCGAGTTTTTAGGACATAGAGTAACAAGTGAAGGCATACAACCAGGGGAACATAAGACTAAGGCTGTTGATGACTTTCCGCTGCCAAAAACCAAGCACCAGGTAAGACAGTTTTTAGGGTTAACTGGTTATTTCCGCAAATTTGCGCCAAAATATGCTCATGTCGCTGCACCGTTGAGTGATTTGCTGAAGGAAGACACAATATTTAAATGGTCCGATCAGCAACAAGCCTCATTCAATGAGCTTAAAATGGCATTGACAAACCCACCAATATTGACACTGTACGATCAAAGTTGCGCTCATGAGGTACACACAGACGCATCAACAGTCGGATTAGCAGGTATCCTTCTTCAAAAAGGTAAACTGGACCAGAAATTGAGACCAGTTGCATATTACAGCCGTAAATTGGCAGATATTGAGTCAAAGAACCACTCGTATGAGCTGGAGGTGCCCGCGATAGTGGAAAGCTTGGAAAGGTTTCGAATATATCTTCTGGGCAAACCTTTTCGTGTAATTACTGACTGCGAATCAATCGTTGCAATGCAGAATCAAGTCAAAATAATTCCACGTGTAGGAAGTTGGTGGCTTAAGCTACAAGAATATGACTTTGTTACAGTTCACCAGCCAGGACGAAATGCAAGCTACGTAGATGCTATGAGCCGCCATCCGGTGGAGAATGCCCATGAAATGGATGAAGCCTCACTTTGTGTGATGAACATCAACATCAGCGAGGAAGATTGGCTCACAGCATTACAAATGCAAGATGCTGAACTCTGAGACATCGTAACGAAACTGAAAGAAGACAAAACATCACCAGCTACCAAACAACCCAACTAACGTACTCTCGAGAGCTTAGCTCTCATTTTCTCAAAAAAACGCCCATAGTACTTTTTTAGATCTTATTGCTAAACTTAAGACTGGATCTCTCATAATGAAACATAAATTTGTCTCATAGTGTTTTCATTAAATGATTCAAGCATTTTTTTGCATCAAATCAATCTAATCTTATACCTAGAACAATTATTACCCCTGTATGTAAATTGAAAGTCTTATAATAATTTTGTTTTCAAATTCAAACTTTAAACGTCATTTTTAAGTCATTAAAATCTCTTAACAAGAGCTAATAGAGTAACAACTACATAACTCTAACTATAGGATTCATAAGAGATGTTGCACTGACAGCAGCTTCATTTGATTCATACAACAGTCGTTCTATTTTTTAACGTTTTGTATGTACATTGTTTTCTGGCGTTCAGATTTTTATGTCTGGCTACCTGAAGGAAACATTGAATGCTGATGCCGATTACTATTTAAAATATTTTTAATTTTGTGACTTTCTTTTTATTTTATTTTGGTGTAATAACGGCTGATTTTTTAAGAGGTTTAGAACTTTAAAAAAAAAAAACACAAAAAATTCGAAAAAATGAATGAAATATTTATTTGAATCGATAGTTTAAATCTTTCAATTTAATGTTTAGAGATAATTTCATGCAAATGTTGACCGCGGCTGCGTCTCAGGTAGCCCATCCGCTGAGTCCAATTTTGGCATACTCTTTCACACATATCGGCCGGTATCTCACGAATGAATGCATGGATGTTGGCTTCCAGTGCGTCAATCGAAGCGGGCTTGTCCCTATAGACATTAGCCTTGACATACCC
The DNA here is from genome assembly GCA_946251815.1 of Dasysyrphus albostriatus. NCBI lineage: Eukaryota > Metazoa > Arthropoda > Insecta > Diptera > Syrphidae > Dasysyrphus > Dasysyrphus albostriatus. Next base: position 160,608,759 of record OX276335.1, on the reverse strand, counting down.
CCAAAATAATCTAATGGTGTCAAATCGCACGATCTAGGCGGCCAATTGACCGGCCCGAAACGTGAAATTAACTGTTCACCAAACTCGCCTCGCAATTGCGCCATTGTTTCGCGTGCTGTGTGGCATGTGGCACAGTCTTGTTGAAACCACATATCATGCAAGTCAAGAACTTCCATTTTGGGCAAAAAAAAAGTTTGTTATCATCGCTCGGTAGCGTTCACCATTGACAGTAACGCTGCGATTCGCATCATCTTTGAAGAAATATGGCCCAATAATGCCGCCGGCCCATAAACCGCACCAAACAGTGGCTTTTTCGGGATGCATTGGTAGCTGTTGCAATGCTTCTGGCTGATCTTCACTCCAAATGCGGCAATTATGCTTATTTACGTACCCATTCAACCAAAAATGAGCCTCATCGCTGAACACAATTTTTCGATAAAAAAGCGGATCCTCGGCCAGCTTTCCAAGAGCCCATTCACCAAAAATTCGGCGTTGTGGTAGGTCGGCTGGCTTTAGTTCTTGCACCAGCTGTATCTTAAAAGGCTTTACGCCCAAATCCTTCCGCAAAATTTTCCACGTAGTGCTGTAACAAAGGCCTAACTGCTGGGAACGGCGCCGAATCGACATTTCGCGGTCTTCTGTCACACTAGCTGATACGGCCGCAATATTTTCTTCACTACGCACAGTACGTAAACGTGTTGGTGGTTTTATGTCCAACAAAGTAAATTTGGTGCGAAATTTGGTCACAATCTTCCGAATAGACTGCTCAGAAGGTCGAGAATGCCGACCATAAAATGGAAGCAGCGCGCGATGAACATTTCGAACCGAGCACGAATTTTGGTAGTAAAATTCAATAATTTGCAAGCGTTGTTCATTTGTAAGACGATCCATGGTTAAATTGCAAACCAAACTGAAGCTGTTTGACAGTGACACAAGGTACTAAACACACGTCAGCTGTCAAAACCAGTGTTGCCAAAACCAAACCAGCTAAAAAATCACCCGTTATAAGGTTTTTCTGACAAAATTACGCTTGAAAATTTGACTAAAATATTCATGCAACGGCTTAAGCCCATTGTAAACATTTTAATGTTTTAAACTTCGTAAGTCTGTCACAATTTGTATGGAAAATTAGACTGATTTACGAAGCTTAACATTTTACTACGTTTATAGTTTTGTTGCGGAATGTTAATTTTTTGATATTCTTTGTTCATTTATTCCAAAAATTATGACGTTATAATGAAGATTTGTCGTTCAGAAAAGGTAATGTATAAAGTTTAATATTTCAAACTTTGAGATTTCATCTTTTTTTTTAAACATCAACAATTATTCACATTCTTAAGAAAAAAGGGAACGCATCACCGATTTGTTCTTGGTTCGTTTGATAGATGTCAAAATAAAGTCGCATAAAAGCATCAGACTTCTCATAAACAAGTGTTTATTTACATACCAACATAAATGGACAACACTCTCATAAAAATGTCTTTTTAAGAGTTAAAAGTATCGATACGACAGCAGCCATATTTAAATTTGAACGAAGTGTTTTTTGTATAGTTTGAGGGTTACCGTGATATGAAATTAAATTTTGAAATAATTCATTTGGTTTTCCATTATGATGAATTTATTTAAGTTATATTTATGTATATACGTGTATTGATATTGATGTTTATTTTGTTCAACATTAAATGCAAAAGAAGCATTTTTACAAGTATATTCGTAATGTGAAGTTTTGTATTTAAATACTGTGCTTAAGTTCTTTGTCTCTTAGGAGCATCATCAAATTGAAATAATGACATTTATTTACAGAGAATGGAAAATTCGCACTGTATAGTGACAAAATTGAAAGTCAGTAATCATTGACAGTTTCGTTATAAGAAACGTGAAACAAATATTTAAAAATATAAATTCTAATTTATCATTTTTTCATTAAGCGGTCTCTTAACCTCTTGTAAATTCTTAGAAGCAGGCATACAAGAATAAGACCATCAATTCGACTTATTATCCGCTATTACATCTTTTTCGTCATATACCATGAATAAGTACCATAAATAATGTCAGCATAAAATGTACTACTCTTGTTCAAAGCAAACATCAAGGTAACCCTTTTCCCAATTCAAAATAAAATTAAAATAATTTAAATATCAATTATTTTGAAAGCACTTCGTTATTTTTCGAAGTGAAATGTGTAAGTTAGTAGAAAAAGTTTCAATCGCACTAAGATTTAACTCCACATATGTGATAAAAATGAAATGAAAATATAAATTCACACATTAATTTTTCAACATGAGACAATGGCAATGACACATACAGACATAAATACTTCGTACCAAGTTTCCGAAAGAAGTATACAAATGTGAAAGATAAGTATCTGTTTTTTTTATTAAACGCATACTCCTTCTCTTTTCATCAACTCCTACAAGAAGTGACGCATTCTCCTAACAAGATTAATGGAGCATTTGTCATCCCATAGGAACAATAAAAATGTTTCTATAAGAGGAAACTAACTCCTATAAGTGGGCCATTTAAGGCTTCTTAGATTTTCATAAGGATGTAGGAGTACTCACCTAGAGTTGATATAACTCCCGAAATAAAGTCTCACAAGCCTCTAGGAAACTCTTATGAGAGGAAAATTGTTACTTGGGAACTACACAAGGAATATGTACTTAAAGGACCAAGACTTCTTCGGAAGGTAAATGGTGAACATAAATGGGTCGTACCAAAAGGAATCCGTTGGAGAATTCTTCGGAGGTGTCATGATGAAGCTGGACACATAGCTGAAGACAATACACTAGAACGACTAACAAACACCTATTGGTTTCCAAGAGCAAGAAACTACGTGAGAGGGTACATAAAAGGATGTGTAGAGTGCGCATACACTAAAAGGAGAGGTGGCCAAGATGAAGGCGAGCCACATTGCATTGAACGAGTGTCCATCCCATTCCACACTATAAATGTGGATCACATAGGGCCGTTCCCAAAGAGTCGTGGAGGCGTACAATATGTGCTGGTAATTATAGATAATTTTACTAAATACACAATTCTCTTCCCAGTTAAGACATCTAATACAAAAGGAGTAATTCATGCACTCGAAGAGGTCACAAAATATTTCGGAGCTCCAAGCCGTTTTATCTCCGGTCGTGGCACCGCGTACACATCAGCGGCATTTGAGAGACATTGCGATGACCATGGGATCTAGCTCGTAAAAACAGCCATACGAACTCCAAGGGACAACGGCCAAGTTGAACGAGCGAACAGAACCTTGCTTTCAATGCTTAAATGTGGACATATGGCAGGTGAAAATTGGGGCACTTCCTTGAGAAAAGCACAATGGAGCCTCAACACGATAAAGAATTCTGTCACGAAAGTAACTCCACATGAGCTGTTGTTCGTTTATGCAACTAAAAGCATGACGAAAGACAGATTGTTACACGAGCTAGAAGCCAGTGATGTACTAAGCCCCGGAAAAGTACACGACAAGCCTGAAGCAGCTTTGAAGAGTATTCAAACAAATCAGGCAAAACAAAAGGAGAGATACGACAAGAAACACCGGACTCCGACAGGGTATGAGGTAAATGATTTCGTTTTGATTGAAAAAGAAATTGAAGGCACAGGAGAATCAAGAAAACTCGAGCCAATATTCAAAGGTCCATACATTGTTATGAAAGTTCTACCCAATGATCGTTACCTGATAGGAGACGTGCCAAACATGCAGAGAACACAGAAGAGGTATGAAGGAATAATGAGCAGCGATAAAATGAAAAAATGGTGCGAATTACCAGGCGATGGGTTGATTGCGGAAGACGATTTAGAAGATGGGGAGCCAGAGTCCAAGGAAGATCGCGAGGACGTGATCTAAGTCAGGATAGCCGAGCTGTAAACCTCAAAATACCCTCGATCAACCTACGTCACTGTATCTGCTCTTTATTATGTACTCAACATCTTGTACATAGTATGTGGTTATCTCCCTATATAAATGGACCAGATGTTGTGTGAGAAAACCCCGTAACAACTGACGATGCTTTGCGGTTGACAACAAGCGGTGTTGGTTTCAATATCGGCAATTTTTAGTCAAGTGTTTAACTGTGCGGTCACTTTGACTGTCCAGTTAGTATATGGAATAAATATTGAGAATTACTTGAAATCACGGATATTATTAAGTCGTTGCTTATAAGGTATATTGAAGAGTCTGCTTGAAATTACTCAGGTCACTTGATAAGAGCGGAGGTAGGTAATCTGGTCATACAGACATTCTGGAAGCTCAGGGTTAACACATATCAGTTCATAATATCAAAATGAAATTTTGAATTTCACGATAACTGAGAAAATGCAATTATCAGATTGAAGTTTTCATAATATCAACTTAATACACAAGATGTTGAATATTTTAAAATGTCAATTTCTGTTGGTTGAACGGACCTTACCATTGTAGTTGTAGCGTTAGTACCTCTGGAATAACCTTTAGTGCAGTTTGTTATACATCATAGTGAAGAGTAAAACCAAAAAACCAAAAATATAATAAAAAATAATAAATGTTAATATAAAAGTGTTAGTCTAAATGTTTTCGAATTAACAAAAGCTGTACTTACATATGAAGATAATATTTGATTGATCAATGAAATATAATTTAATATTGTGTGTTTAGTTTTGGTGTTATTGAAAACAAACAAAATTTGGATGTTGAATGAAAATTTTTTCGTAATGATATTATTTCTTAACATAACAAAACGTTAATTTAACATTTTAAATGTTAAATTAATATTCTTAAGTATCAAATTTATGTGAGAAAAATAATATATTTTAATGTTGTTTTTACATTATAAATATCAAATTGATATTTTGTAATTAGTATTTATTATTATTTGTAGTACCTCGTGGCATGATGGTTAGTGCGTAAGACTGTCATGCCAAAGGTCTGGGTTCGATTCCCAGCCGCTGTCACCTAAAAACAGAAATGTTTTTTTTTCGCGAGGTACTGGCTCTTGCGAGGAACTGACAAATCCTCCAAGATTATACTTGTCATGAATAAGTGCTTCTCATCTAGCCGCTCAGACTCGGCAAAAAATTGTAGGTCCCCTCCATTCCTGCCAAAAATACGCACACAGGAATGGTTGAGAGTTGTAAGTCACTAGGTCTTGGTTCTTCACGAGCTGTTGTGCCACCAAATTTAATTTATTTAATTTAATTTAATTTATTATTCAATTTAACATTTTACTTCTTGCCTTCTAAGCTGTGCAAAAGTTCTGTAACTCTTGCATCGATAAAAATCGTTCCAGAAATCATAGAGTAACTACATATATTATCTAGAGAACCGACTTCAGGGCTTTTTCTCTTTCACTCTACAAGCCTTGATTGGAATTCCTCCACTAAGCTGAGCATGTAGTGACTGCCCAATGCATTTTAAATGGAACCGCACCAATAAAATGATATTTTTATGGATTTTGGCTCAGTTTTTCTCAAATAAATTGGATAGGTAGTTAGGATATTCAAAAAATGAATCCGTTGAATTCAAAAACTGAAAAAGAAAATAGTATAGAAGAAAAATATTTTTTTCTAACACTTTATGAACGAAAACTATATTAAATATTGCTTTTTATAGGTATTGGCACACAAACATAGAAATATTTATGTATGATTATTTTTGTTAAAAGCAAAGAAAATTTAACTTAAAAGTGGATGCACACCCTTGAAGTTCTATGCGTACGTGTCCTTATCTTGTGCCTCAAGAGAAAAAGCACTGAGCAAAAAATGGTTGACATTTGTTTTAAGTTTCTGCGGATGACAAGTGACAATATTGACAGATGAAATTAAGAACTAGAAATAAAAAAAAAATTATATAATGTTGTTTATTAATAATTTTTGGGAAATTTAATTTTGAAAACAAAAAATCATCCAAACAAAAGTACCAGGTACTAACATTTGATTGGTTTTTATTGACTCTGGTGAATGTAATATTTTTCAATATTACTTTTAAACTTGACTGTTTGTAGATGATATCATCGAAGATAATCAAAAGCGAACCCACGTCCAAGGAGATCAAACAGGAACCCAACATTCACCCAATGCACCCTAAGGAACATTTAATCCAATCGATTAGAGGGTATCCGAGTATGTACCAGCGACAGCAGCTTAGTATGCCTCATCAACATTCACCGCATCTCGCACAAAATTAGGAGCCTAGAAGGCAGAAGATGAAAAATATTTTTATCGCAGCCAACATATTCTAATTGAAATTTACTCTTTTCAGATATTACATCTTCTCGAGCACAGACGCAACAATTTTCTGTAGCAAATACAGTCTGGGTCAAATCAACAGCCTCGCGGCTCACAAATGAATACCGAAGATCTATCATTGTCGGCATAACAACAACAATAGTTTAGTCACCAGCAATCGCAGCAAATGCAGACTGAGCAGCAGGCACAACAACAAGCTCAGCAACAAGCATAACAACAAGCTCATCAGCAAGCCCAACAACAGGCCCAACAACAAGCTCAGCAACAGAAGCAACAACAATAGCAACAGCAACAACATCAACAGCAATAGCAGCAACAACAAAAGCAGCAGTGTGGCTGGTATACCTGCCACAGTGGCAGTGGTAATCTAGACGATAGTCAAAGCCCACCACCTCAAAGACATGTGCATACACACCATCATACGCACGTTAGACTTGGCTATGTTATGTAGCCGTCACCCTATGGAATCAAGTGAAGATAAGTTAGTAGAATAACACTAACCCAAATACAATCAATATCATTGATTGTTTTCAGAAGAGAAGAAAAAAGTTATTTAACAAATGTTTGGTAAAGTTTCTTATAGTTTTTTTCATTTTGAAAAATAATATTTGTTAAATTATTTTACAAAACCAATCAAACATTTTTATCGTAGCCAACATATTCTAATTGAAACTTATTCTTTTCAGAAATTACATCTTCTCAGAGCAGAGGCGCAATAATTTTCTGCAGCAAGTACAGTCTGGCTCACATCAACAGCCTCCCGGCTCACAAATAAGGCCCGAGGATCTACCAATGTCGACACAACAACAACAACAGTTTAGTCACCAGCAATCGCAGCAAATGCGAGCTCAACAGGAAGCGCACCAACAAGCCCGACAACAAAAAAAAAAAGACGAAAAGGATGTAAAAATAAACCCATAAACATAATGCTGCCAGCCAGTATTACACAACGCATAAAATTCAAGAGTAAAGCGAGCGTGCTCTTAACAGTCCAACTAGTGGCAACGTCAATGCGATCTAGTCCGAATGTGTCGCAACAAGATGGTGGCAGTGGTTTTTTTTTTTTTTTTTTGTAAATTCATTTTTATTTTTCAATTATCTTAGAAGTATCTTAAAGCTATACAAAAATTCATAAAAACTAGCCTACTTATCAATATCTTAAAACTAACTTACTGGCCTCAGTCGGGCGCTCTAAGTTAAACTAGAATAACTTAATGCTAATGGCTTTCGGCCTAAGAACTATCTTAATACTAAATCCAGGTCGGTTTTATTTTTTACCGAGAAGAAATTCACAAAAAACTCGGTATCTATGTCTTTATTTTTTGGTTTTATATAAAACTTACAAACTACATAAAACTAAATTATAGCTAATTAAAACTACTTAAAACTACTTACAACTAATTTTAAACTAATTACAACCTACTTATAAGCTACTTACAAACTAGAACACCCACAGCAAGCATTTTCCGGTTTTTATAATTTTTTTGTATTTTTGTTGATTTTATAATTTTTTTTTTTTTTTTTTGTGCCACCCTGACTGTCCCTACTTAAAACTAACTTCCTAAACCTATGTAAGTCGGTCATACAAGAGAAAATAGCAAGGTCAACTATTAAATGTCTGAAGGAACTTCATCTTCGCTTTTCAACCACCAGAACTGGTTCTCCTGCTTTACCCTATCTCTTCGGTCCCGTTCGGACACAGTCCTACTGAACCGAAGGTGCTCAGCTCCGTCTTGTGCGAGGACGTCTCGACTGTAAAGGAGCCGCCGATCTATCTATCCTGGATCAGCCCTCGACTGTCTAGGTAGAGGAATGCATCGGGCGGAATAAATCCGCTTAGACGCACACTCTCGTAGTATTCGTTGTTGGGGTAGTAAGCCCCGAAAATTAAGCTGTTAGACGAGGACATCGCTCTTGCAATGTGACCTCGAATAAGCTTCAGCAAGAAATTATCTATCCTGTTTATGTTGGCCCCGTTGTATAGAGCCAGGTTGGAATAGTAGTGTTTGTACTCCGACTCTGGTGTTCTGTGCAATCCAAGGCAGCGTCGAAGACACTGCCTCTCAAACACCCGAATCTTTTCCATTTGAGATGGGGCAACGTTGAACCAAACCGGGCATCCATAGGCAATCATCGGTTGGATAAGGGCCATGTAGCAAATCACCTTCACCCTGCTGTCAAGCCGGCTGCTATAAAACAACCGTTTCGTCAGGGCAAAAGCTCCCCTAGCCCTGGACAGAGCAGCATTTTTATGTCTGTCGAAATACAAATGATCCATCCAGATGCCAAGGTACTTTACTACACTTTTACTCGCCAGTGGATGTCCATTTGGCCCTACGATCACCAGCTTGCGCCAGTTCTTTCTCGTATCCCTTGTGGTTCTAAGCAACGGAGTCCTAAACAAGATAGCTTCTGATTTCTGAAAGTTGATTTTCAACTTCCAGTCATCACAATATCGTTGAATCTCATCGAAGTCACTCTGCAAGAGAATCCTGATGTTCTCGATTTTTGCAGCTGTTCTGTACGCAATCAGGTCGTCGGCATACGCAATTGCCTGAGTTAGACTACTTATCAGATCGCTGGTGTAAATGCTGAATAGAATCGGCGAGTTGACCGCTCCCTACTGAAGACCATTTTTAATATTAAAGGTTGTGGCAGAAGTTACATTGCCACTTTTGACAACAAACTTTCTGCCATTGAGCATATCATAAAGCATACATAATAGTGGTTTACTAATGCCAAGTCTGGTCAGCTTTAGATAAAGACCCTCTAACCATACGGTGTCGAAGGCCTTCTCCAAATCAATCAGACAGGCACCCGTACACTGCTTCTTAGATTTGTTCCATTGGACATCAGAAACGAGCTTAGACGCGGCATGAATGGTGTCATGTCCCGCCTTAAAACCGAACTGATTGTCCGGTATGATATTATTGTCCTCTGCCCACTTAGATAGAGCTCTATTGATAACTTTTTCGAATACCTTGCTGATACTCGGAAGAACTCTTATCGACCGGAGATTCGCCGGATTGGAGTTGTCCTTTCCCTTTTTCGGGAGAGGATGCACCGCAGCTGTCTTCCACCGCACTGGAAAATATGCATTATTCAGAGCGTTGTTAAACAGAGTGGTATTAATACGGATCGGCCATCGTTTTCAAGAAGCGGTGCCTATCTGGATCTATTGCTAAAAGACGCAAGACTGACAATTACTGACACTGTGGGTCAAAGACCAAGAAACTGTTTACGAACGATCGAGTACGACAGTGATCACTGCGGACTCGCCGCCGTAATACAGCTTCCGAACGAGCTCGTGGAGTTGGATGAGTATGTACCTGTGCATACTTACAATTACAGTAAGGTGCGCTGGCCACGCTTTACCAACACCTTACCGAGCGAAATCAGTTCAAATAAATTATCCCCACCAAATGACAGGAATTTGACAAATAACGAAATAGACCATTTTTTTTTTTTGTAAATTCATTTTTATTTTTTAATTATCTTAGAACTATCTTAAAGCTAGACAAAAATTCATAAAAACTAGCCTACTTATCAATATCTTAAAACTAACTTACTGGCCCCAGTCGGGCGCTCTAAGTTAATCTATAATAACTTAATGCTAATGCCTTTCGGCCTAAGAACTATCTTAATACTAAATCCAGGTCGGTTTTATTTTTTACCGAGAAGAATTTCACAAAAAACTCGGTATCTATGTCTTTATTTTTTGGTTTTATATAAAACTTACAAACTACATAAAACTAAATTAAAGCTAATTAAAACTACTTAAAACTACTTACAACTAATTTTAAACTAATTACAACCTACTTATAAGCTACTTACAAACTAGAACAGCCACAGCAAGCATTTTCCGGCCATACAAGAGAAAATAGCAAGGTCAACTATTAAATGTCTGAAGGACTTCATCTTCGTTTTTCAACCACCAGAACTGGTTCTCCTGCTTTACCCTATCTCTTCGGTCCCGTTCGGACACAGTCCTACTGAACCGAAGGTGCTCAGCTCCGTCTTGTGCGAGGACGTCTCGACTGTAAAGGAGCCGCCGATCTACAGTTCTACGGCCGACGTGGTAGATTAGCGGAACCGCCGCTCTATCTAGGATCAGCCCTCGACTGTCTAGGTGGAGGAATGCATCGGGCGGAATAAAGCCGCTTAGACGCACACTCTCATAGTATTCGTATTTAGGGTAATAAGCCCCGAAAATTAAGCTGTTGGACGAGGACACCGCTCTTGCAATGTGACCCCGAATAAGCTTCAGCAAGAAATTATCTATCCTATTTATGTTGGCCCCGTTGTATAGAGCCAGGTTGGAATAGTAGTGTTTGTACTCCGACTCTGGTGTTCTGTGCAATCCAAGGCAGCGTCGAAGACACTGCCTCTCAAACACCCGAATCTTTTCCATTTGAGATGGGGCAACGTTGAACCAAACCGGTCATCCATAGGCAATCATCGGCCGGATAAGGGCCATGTAGCAAATCACCTTCACCCTGCTGTCAAGCCGGCTGCTATAAAACAACCGTTTCGTCAGGGCAAAAGCTCCCCTAGCCCTGGACAGAGCAGCATTTTTATGTCTGTCGAAATACAAATACTGATCCATCCAGATGCCAAGGTACTTTACTACACTTTTACTCGCCAGTGGATGTCCATTTGGCCCTACGATCACCAGCTTGCGCCAGTTCTTTCTCGTATCCCTTGTGGCTCTAAGCAACGGAGTCCTAAACAAGATAGTTTCTGATTTCTGAAAGCTGATTTTCAACTTCCAGTCATCACAATATCGTTGAATCTCATCGAAGTCACTCTGCAAGAGAATCCTGATGTTCTCGATTTTTGCAGCTGTTCTGTACGCAATCAGGTCATCGGCATACGCAATTGCCTGAGTTAGACTACTTATCAGATCGCTGGTGTAAATGCTGAATAGAATCGGCAAGTTGACCGCTCCCTACTGAAGACCATTTTTAATATTAAAGGTTGTGGCAGAAGTTACATTGCCACTTTTGACAACAAACTTTCTGCCATTGAGCATATCATAAAGCATATATAATAGTGGTTTACTAATGCCAAGTCTGGTTAGCTTTAGATAAAGACCCTCTAACCATACGGTGTCGAAGGCCTTCTCCAAATCAATCAGACAGGCACCCGTACACTGCTTCTTAGATTTGTTCCATTGGACATCAGAAACGAGTTTAGACGCGGCATGAATGGTGTCATGTCCCGCCTTAAAACCGAACTGATTGTCCGGTATGATATTATTGTCCTCTGCCCACTTAGACAGAGCTCTATTGATAACTTTTTCGAATACCTTGCTGATACTCGGAAGAAGTCTTATCGACCGGAGATTCACCGGATTGGAGTTGTCCTTTCCCTTTTTCGGGAGAGGATGCACCACTGCTGTCTTCCACCGCACTGGATAATATGCATTATTCAGAGCGTTGTTAAACAGAGTGGTATAAATGTCTACTGCTTCTTGAGGTAAATGTCGAAGTACAACGTTGGATATGCCATCGACTCCTGCTGACTTCTTCTTCTTTAATGAATCGAAGATGAGCTGGAGCTCCCCCTTCGTAATTAACAGGGAGCTGGGCCCATTTAGCTCGGCGATTATGGCGTTTGCCAAATGATCTTCATTGAACCCGGTGAAACCGAGGTTCTCTGATCGCCATTGCGTGATGTCATTCCGAAGATAGAAGTGATGGATGCAAGCATTCACCTTGTACACTTGCTGGAAAGCAGCCCCCACAGCCTCCACTTTCTCCTGCGGATCTTCGACTATAAAGAGGTCATCGTCCAAGACGGCGTCCTCTGGATTAATTCCTGCTGTCAGAAGTACGTCTCTGTTGTCTGTCGTTCTCTGAAGCTTAAGACATGGAAGGTCGTTCTGATCATTCCTTCTAAATATCTTGTTAGTTTGGGGAAAATGCTCGGGTCGCTAGCATAAACGGCCCGAATTTTGTTATCCCAATACAAATTAATTGACAACCGATAGTTTTCTTTAATTAGTTGGTTGATGTTCTTGATCGACGACTTCAGTGTCCTAATCTCCAGATGGTGAGGGTCAGCAGTCCACTTTTTTGCCTGTGTAGTGCGTCAATGGTCGCGTTCCGATACATGTCGGTTGCAGTCGATCTCGTACTGTGGAAGTGTGTAGACGTTTTCGGCTTCCCAGTTTATTAAAAGTAATTATCTCGGTGTGACATAGTCAACTTCAATTTTAACCAACCGATTCCTAATAGTGTTAATAGCACAGAGGAAGAGGTGGCAGACCCACAACCTGAGGATCACGGGTTCGAGTCCCAGTCGGGGAAAAATTATTTAGCTGCTTTTTTCCATAATCGAGAAGTCGAAAACTTCATCGAGTGGGAAAAACAGCAAATGGCATCGAACAACACGGTGGGGACATCGAAAGGTGTCCCAGCAACAACAATAAAGCCAGCTATGGCACCACCAGCAAAAGCCGTAGCAGCAACAACAACAACCAAGCAAGCGATGGCACCACCAGCCACGCCATCAACAAGTGCCGTAGCAAGAACGGCACACCCACCAACGGCAACAACAGCCGACATTAAAAACAAGAGGAGGAAGAGGATTAGCTGTGCGCCGAACCTCGTGAAGCGCCGCTCCACCATCACCTCAGCCCAGCTGCCAGCTGGGGTGAAGGAGATGGCGCACACTCCGTCGATTGTATGGATAGAGTGGACAAAAATCAATTTTTCGGAAGTAATGTAACTGTGCACAAAAAATGTTTAGTAAATGAAATAAATTGCAGAATTCACTCAATTTAAGGAATTTTTACGCCCCCTGCCACGCCCACTCTTGACAAAAAGTTAGTTGCATGCAAACTTCTCGTACGATTTTTCATTTCATGATTTTTATGTTATACAAAAGTTATAATATATTTAACAACCACACAACATATAGTAATAAAAGATTAGTATATAATATTAGAAATGTTTTTATTGCTCACAAAAATAAATATTTATACAAAAGTTTTAATATAAGGAACAAAATTAAAGATAAACTTTTACGAAGAGAAATCACTATTAGAGTCTTCAAGAGTAATTGATGAAGATGATAAATTTGTAAAATTTTCATCCACTTTGATATATGGCCTGATATCACTTTGGTCCGCCTTTGAAAGTCTTGAATCCATTTTTCTTAGATTAGAAATAAAAGGATCAGACTTTAAAAGTAATGTTGTCAAGAGGTCTTCATTTGTATTGATCCGGGATGATTTTCTTGTATGAGAAAGGCGATTTTTACGGAACTCTTTGTGACTTGCCTCTAGTGCTTCTTCAGAAAGCTGTCCTATAGGTATTTCAAAAGATGAAATTATTTGTGGACCGTGTATCAGAAGCTTATGGACACTAATAGGCATATAGTACCAACTGTAGAGCTCAAGATATTTGTCTTTAACTTCAGATAGCAATTCAGAAAACCTATTTATATCAATAGAGAATCCTGAAGCTAAGACTCTTAATATGATTGAAAATTTGTAAATGAGTTGTTCATCAAGTCCTGTTATTTCTGAAGTAATTTTCGAATTTTGAAAAAAACGTCTTGCCGTGTTTCCATCATTCGTTGACCCAAATCCTGGCTTGGGTTTGTCAACAATGAGACCCAATCTACTTTTGAACAATGTTTGAATGTGACGTTTTCTTTCGTTAAAAATTGTTTTGTTTTCAGAACCTTGCAGGACTCGCCATGACTTGAAAGGCAGTCTATAAGAAATATGTAATAGACATTCAAAACATCTTATCCATGAGTGCAGAGTAGAGAGTCCGAACCGAAAGTTTTCTTCTTTTGTTGGTTTTTCTTGAATTTGAAGTGAGTTCATTTCTTTCGGCGTTGCACCACAGATATAACATCTTGATGATGAATTTGTGTTTGACAAAATATTACATATACTACCATCAACCATAGTAAACATCAACTTGAATGAAATTTTGAAATTAAAACCTCTTTTGGTGAAAGACGTCGAAGTGAGCTCGTCTATAATAAAAAAGGTATTTTCTTAAAAAAAAGCAACATTTAAAAAAAGTTCTTATGAGAAGACAAGACGTTTTTCACTCAAAAGTACACACTTTAATGGACACACTTGGACACACAATTCTAAATTCGAAGTTTTCTGGTTAAAATGTTGAATCTTATTCTGATAATAAATCACATTTAGTAAACTACAACACAAAAATAAACGCTTAGTAGGCTTACCTATGAGAGATTTCATTTTAGCCTCTTCATTTCTCACAAGTTCGGGACATTCTTTTATAAACATGAATTTAATTGGTCGACAAAACATGGTTGAAGAAGATCGTGGGCTTTTCCAAAACTCCATGCCAGTATTATCATCGACCAATTTCAAAGGCGATAATGCTACTAAAAAGAGAAATTCATCTGTGCACTCTGAATCTCTAAAAATTTGCTTATATTGGCTATGGCCAGAACTCCCATCAAAGCCCCATTTGCAAATAAGCGTTGCAGTTGTGTCATGATGTATTCCTGAAATGTCAGCAATACTTTCGCCAGTCTTGTTTAGCAGTTCCTGAAGATCAACTGCGGCCGAATTTTCGGTAACCTCTCTTTTAATTGGAAGCATCAACTTTTTAACTTTTCTCAATTTATATAAACTCGGAAAGCAATTCTTATGTAAGGCATTGACAACCGAACGCAGTACATTATATTTTTGTTTAGAAAGATCTAGGTCCAGATATAATGCCAATGCCTCTTTTGGTGTTAATATTCCTTCATTTTCTTCTTCTACAGGCTCACCACCTGATAAACGTTTTGACATTTTTGCTGCAAAATGTAGCTCTTCAGTAGAGTTAGATTCTGTGCGGCGCGCACAGCCAAAACCACAGCAGCAGCAAAAATACAAGAGCAACTGGATACCTCGCCATCCGACGATGACATCGAATATATGTCAGAGGGTGGCGAGGGATTGTATACAACGGGGGACAGCAACAGCAATCTGCTTGTTGACCTCACATCGCCAGAGGCGTCCTCCGAAGAGGAAAACGAGGCGCAAGAATTGGACGAGCAGGCCATCAGCCAAAAAATAGATGTCATTCGGGGGGAGATGGAACGTCTCAATGCCATCGTGACCCCACTGATAGAAGCGCTCAGACAAAAGCAAGAAGCTCGACGCGAAAAGGAGAAGCAGGAGCGCGAGCAGAAAAAAGTGGTGCAGGCGCCAAAAAAGGCAGCGCCACAGCAAGAGCTGCCACAGAAAAACAAACAGCCAGACGGTAATGCTCAAGAGCAGCAGCAACAACAACAAATGCCAAAGGAACAACAACAGCAGCAGCCGAAGGAGCAACGGCCGAGAAAACAAAAACAACAGCAACAGCAGCAGCAGCAACAAAAACCACAGGAGCAGAGTCAGCAGCAGCGAGGAGAACACCAGCAGCAGCCACAGCCACCCCAAAATAAAAAAAGAAAAAGTGCCACCAATAAACACTTACAAAATGGAATTGCAGGAAACCATTGACCTATGTAAGTCGGCCATAGGCCAAAACTTTTTTATTAAACGTTTAAATAAAGATAGGCATGCTATCCACTGCTCAACAGTGGCGCAGCATAAAATTATAAAAGAATTGTTAAAGAAATCCACGACTGAGTTCTTCAGTTTTACCCCCAAAGTGGATAAATATCAAACGGTCCTCTTGAAGGGCATAGATTCCTGCACGGAACCACAGGTGCTCTTAAATGAGCTTCGTCAAAAAGCGAGCGACGATCTCGACTTTATCGGGGTCAAGCCGTTCGCTACAGTCAGAGCCAGACGGGAGAAGCGGTCTTTGCCGTTCTTCCTAGTTCAGCTATCGCCCAACAGCAAACTGGATAGGTTGAGGAGTATCTCCGTCCTCAACTACCAGGTTGTTACTTGGGATAAATTAAAGAGACGCGGTGAAATGCTCCAATGCATGCGCTGCCAAAGGTTTGGCCACGCTGCAGCAAACTGCGAAATGCAGTCACGCTGCGTTAAGTGTGGTGAGGACCACATTAAGGGGGAGTGCAAGCTCGGTGAAGAACGGGTCGAAGACATGACCCAGCTTAAATGTGCACTTTGCGGAAAGGAGGGGCACCCTGCTAATTATCGGGGTTGCTCAGCTTTTCAGCAAATTCGAATTAACAAAGCGGCTAAGCAGACAGCGGTAGAGATACGCCCATCAACGCGTGCTCCTACAGCAACGCCCGTTAATCCCCAAATTTCCTACGCCCAAATGGCGGCAGGGAGGGGAAAAACGGTACAGCCTGCAGCTAAGGCAGCCCAACCGGCCCTAGTGCCAAAGGCGCCGGACGCTCAGGCCGAAATAAGAAGCATGTTGCTGGCAATTCAAGGCCAGTTAACAGGACTTCACAACCAGATAAAGGAGCAGGCGACTAGGGTAGACTATCTCTTCTCTGTTTTGCCTAGCTTAACGCAAATTAGAGGTTAAAGGCGCGCTGTCGGAGAGGCCTCTTAGGATCCTTGCTGTGAATGTAAATAAACTGATTAGGACCGAACGTAGAGCTAATCTTTTCCAATTGTTGAAAGACCAAAGTCCAGATGTGTTTATGGCCAGCGAAACTAAGCTGAACCAGAAACATAAGTAATAATAATAACATAGTAATAATAAGGGGGGGCGTCGCAATCTTCATACGAAAAGGCATAAATCATAAAGTTATATATAATAGTGACCTGCGCAGATTTTGGCTGTTGGAGGCGTGCATCATATGCATTCCTCTCCAACAGGGGAATCGAATGTATGTGATCGCGGCTTATGCACCGGCATCACCTCAGCCAACTGATTTTATGACAGAGCTTGAAAAACTTTTCGAATGTCTACACTTGAGCTTGGAAAAAAATTACTTTCTCATGGCCGGTGATTTGAATGCCAAACACCAAGATTGGGTAAATCAAATTCAGAATCAAAGAGGTATTCATCTTTTCAATTGGATGAGTCGAAACAACACTGAGTATGGTGTCGACCTGCTGGCTACGGATCGGCCATCGTTTCCAAGAAGCGGTGCCTATCTGGATCTATTGCTAATAGACGCAAGACTGACAATTACTGACACTGTGGGTCAAAGACCAAGAAACTGCTTACGAACGATTGAGTACGACAGTGATCACTGCGGACTCGCCGCCGTAATACAGCTTCCGAACGAGCTCGTGGAGTTGGATGAGTATGTACCTGTGCATACTTACAATTACAGTAAGGCGCGCTGGCCACGCTTTACCAACGCCTTATCGAGCGAAATCAGTTTGAATAACATATCCCCACCAAATGACAGGAATTTGACAAATAACGAAATAGACCAATACCTAGAACAAATGGATGAGACAATCAAACGAAAAATGATTAGAACAATACCGAAATACAAGCAACGGGACGCAACCGACATGTATCGAAACGCAACCATTGACGCACTACAAAGATAAAAAAGTGGACTGCTGACAAGACTAAAACTCTTGTACCGACGGTTTACTGACCCTCACCATCTGGAGATTAGGACACTGAAGTCGTCGATCAAAAACATCAACCAACTAATTAAAGAGAACTATCGGTTGTCAATTAATTTGTATTGGGACAACAAAATTCGGGCTGTTAATGCTAGCGACCCGAGCATGTTTCCGCAAATTAACAAGATATTTAGAAGGAATGATCAGAACGACCTTCCTTGCCTTAAGCTTCAGAGAACGACGGACAACAGAGACGTACTTCTGACAGCAGGAATTAATCCAGAGGACGCCGTCTTGGACGATGACCTCTTTATTGTCGAAGATCCGCAGGAGAAAGTGGAGGCTGTGGGGGCTGCTTTCCAGCAAGTGTACAAGGTGAATGCGTGCATTCGCCCGAATCACGACCTGGAAAACAGAGCCTTGCTCCATCACTTCTACCTTCGGAATGACATCACGCAATGGCGATCAGAGAACCTTGGTTTCACCGGGTTCAATGAAGATCATTTGGCAAACGCCATAATCGCCGAGCGAAATGGGCCCAGTTCCCTGTTAATTACGAAGGTGGAGCTCCAGCTCATCTTCGATTCATTAAAGAAGAAGAAGTCAGCAGGAGTCGATGGCATATCCAACGTTGTACTTCGACATTTACCTCAAGAAGCAGTAGACATTTATACCACTCTGTTTAACAACGCTCTGAATAATGCATATTATCCAGTGCGGTGGAAGACAGCTGTGGTGCATCCTCTCCCGAAAAAGGGAAAGGACAACTCCAATCCGGCGAATCTCCGGTCGATAAGTCTTTTTCCGAGTATCAGCAAGGTATTCGAAAAAGTTATCAATAGAGCTCTGTCTAAGTGGGCAGAGGACAATAATATCATACCGGACAATCAGTTCGGTTTTAAGGCGGGACATGACACTATTCATGCCGCGTCGAAACTCGTTTCTGATGTCCAATAGAACAAATCTAAGAAGCAGTGTACGGGTGCCTGTCTGGTTGATTTGGAGAAGGCCTTCGACACCGTATGGTTAGAGGGTCTTTATCTAAAGCTGACCAGACTTGGCATTAGTAAACCACTGTTATATATGCTTTATGATATGCTCAATGGCAGAAAGTTTGTTGTCAAGAGTGGCAATGTAACTTCTGTCACAACCTTTAATATTAAAAATGGTCTTCAGCAGGGAGCGGTCAACTCGCCGATTCTATTCAGCATTAACACCAGCGATCTGATAAGTAGTCTAACTCAGGCAATTGCGTATGCCGACGATCTAATTGCGTACAGAACAGCTCCGAAAGTCGAGGTCATCAGGATTCTTTTGCAGCGTGACTTCGAGAAGATTCAGCGATATTGCGATGACTGGAAGTTGAAAATCAACTTTCAGAAATTAGAAACTATCTTGTTTAGGACTCCGTTGCTTAGAGCCACAAGGGATACGAGAAAGAACTTGCGCAAGCTGGTGATCGTAGGGCCAAATGGACATCCACTGGCGAGTAAAAGTGTAGTAAAGTACCTTGGCATCTGGATGGATCAGTATTTGTATTTCGACAGACATATAAATGCTGCTCTGGCCAAGGCTAGGGGAGCTTTTGCCCTGACGAAACGGTTGTTTTATAGCAGCCGGCTTGACAGCAGGGTGAAGGTGATTTGCTACATGGCCCTTATCCGGCCGATGATTGCCTATGGATGCCCGGTTTGGTTCAACGTTGCCCCATCTCAAATGGAAAAGATTCGGGTGTTTGAGAGGCAGTGTCTTCGACGCTGCCTTGGATTGCACAGAACACCAGAGTCGGAGTACAAACACTACTATTCCAACCTGGCTCTATACAACGTAGCCAACATAAACAGGATAGATAATTTCTTGCTGAAGCTTATTCGGGGTCACATTGCAAAAGCGATGTCCTCGTCTAACAGCTTAATTTTCGGGGCTTATTACCCTAAATACGAATACTACGAGAGTGTGCGTCTAAGCGGCTTTATTCCGCCCGATGCATTCCTCCACCTAGACAGTCGAGGGCTGATCCTAGATAGAGCGGCGGTTCCGCTAATCTACCACGTCGGCCGTAGAACTGTAGATCGGCGGCTCCTTTACAGTCGAGACGTCCTCGCACAAGACGGAGCTGAGCACCTTCGGTTCAGTAGGACTGTGTCCGAACGGGACCGAAGAGATAGGGTAAAGCAGGAGAACCAGTTCTGGTGGTTGAAAAACGAAGATGAAGTCCTTCAGACATTTAATAGTTGACCTTGCTATTTTCTCTTGTATGGCCGGAAAATGCTTGCTGTGGCTGTTCTAGTTTGTAAGTAGCTTATAAGTAGGTTGTAATTAGTTTAAAATTAGTTGTAAGTAGTTTTAAGTAGTTTTAATTAGCTTTAATTTAGTTTTATGTAGTTTGTAAGTTTTATATAAAACCAAAAAATAAAGACATAGATACCGAGTTTTTTGTGAAATTCTTCTCGGTAAAAAATAAAACCGACCTGGATTTAGTATTAAGATAGTTCTTAGGCCGAAAGGCATTAGCATTAAGTTATTATAGATTAACTTAGAGCGCCCGACTGGGGCCAGTAAGTTAGTTTTAAGATATTGATAAGTAGGCTAGTTTTTATGAATTTTTGTCTAGCTTTAAGATAGTTCTAAGATAATTAAAAAATAAAAATGAATTTACAAAAAAAAAAAATGGTCTATTTCGTTATTTGTCAAATTCCTGTCATTTGGTGGGGATAATTTATTTGAACTGATTTCGCTCGGTAAGGTGTTGGTAAAGCGTGGCCAGCGCACCTTACTGTAATTGTAAGTATGCACAGGTACATACTCATCCAACTCCACGAGCTCGTTCGGAAGCTGTATTACGGCGGCGAGTCCGCAGTGATCACTGTCGTACTCGATCGTTCGTAAACAGTTTCTTGGTCTTTGACCCACAGTGTCAGTAATTGTCAGTCTTGCGTCTTTTAGCAATAGATCCAGATAGGCACCGCTTCTTGAAAACGATGGCCGATCCGTATTAATACCACTCTGTTTAACAACGCTCTGAATAATGCATATTTTCCAGTGCGGTGGAAGACAGCTGCGGTGCATCCTCTCCCGAAAAAGGGAAAGGACAACTCCAATCCGGCGAATCTCCGGTCGATAAGAGTTCTTCCGAGTATCAGCAAGGTATTCGAAAAAGTTATCAATAGAGCTCTATCTAAGTGGGCAGAGGACAATAATATCATACCGGACAATCAGTTCGGTTTTAAGGCGGGACATGACACCATTCATGCCGCGTCTAAGCTCGTTTCTGATGTCCAATGGAACAAATCTAAGAAGCAGTGTACGGGTGCCTGTCTGATTGATTTGGAGAAGGCCTTCGACACCGTATGGTTAGAGGGTCTTTATCTAAAGCTGACCAGACTTGGCATTAGTAAACCACTATTATGTATGCTTTATGATATGCTCAATGGCAGAAAGTTTGTTGTCAAAAGTGGCAATGTAACTTCTGCCACAACCTTTAATATTAAAAATGGTCTTCAGTAGGGAGCGGTCAACTCGCCGATTCTATTCAGCATTTACACCAGCGATCTGATAAGTAGTCTAACTCAGGCAATTGCGTATGCCGACGACCTGATTGCGTACAGAACAGCTGCAAAAATCGAGAACATCAGGATTCTCTTGCAGAGTGACTTCGATGAGATTCAACGATATTGTGATGACTGGAAGTTGAAAATCAACTTTCAGAAATCAGAAGCTATCTTGTTTAGGACTCCGTTGCTTAGAACCACAAGGGATACGAGAAAGAACTGGCGCAAGCTGGTGATCGTAGGGCCAAATGGACATCCACTGGCGAGTAAAAGTGTAGTAAAGTACCTTGGCATCTGGATGGATCATTTGTATTTCGACAGACATAAAAATGCTGCTCTGTCCAGGGCTAGGGGAGCTTTTGCCCTGACGAAACGGTTGTTTTATAGCAGCCGGCTTGACAGCAGGGTGAAGGTGATTTGCTACATGGCCCTTATCCAACCGATGATTGCCTATGGATGCCCGGTTTGGTTCAACGTTGCCCCATCTCAAATGGAAAAGATTCGGGTGTTTGAGAGGCAGTGTCTTCGACGCTGCCTTGGATTGCACAGAACACCAGAGTCGGAGTACAAACACTACTATTCCAACCTGGCTCTATACAACGGGGCCAACATAAACAGGATAGATAATTTCTTGCTGAAGCTTATTCGAGGTCACATTGCAAGAGCGATGTCCTCGTCTAACAGCTTAATTTTCGGGGCTTACTACCCCAACAACGAATACTACGAGAGTGTGCGTCTAAGCGGATTTATTCCGCCCGATGCATTCCTCTACCTAGACAGTCGAGGGCTGATCCAGGATAGATAGATCGGCGGCTCCTTTACAGTCGAGACGTCCTCGCACAAGACGGAGCTGAGCACCTTCGGTTCAGTAGGACTGTGTCCGAACGGGACCGAAGAGATAGGGTAAAGCAGGAGAACCAGTTCTGGTGGTTGAAAAGCGAAGATGAAGTTCCTTCAGACATTTAATAGTTGACCTTGCTATTTTCTCTTGTATGACCGACTTACATAGGTTTAGGAAGTTAGTTTTAAGTAGGGACAGTCAGGGTGGCACAAAAAAAAAAAAAAAAAATTATAAAATCAACAAAAATACAAAAAAATTATAAAAACCGGAAAATGCTTGCTGTGGGTGTTCTAGTTTGTAAGTAGCTTATAAGTAGGTTGTAATTAGTTTAAAATTAGTTGTAAGTAGTTTTAAGTAGTTTTAATTAGCTATAATTTAGTTTTATGTAGTTTGTAAGTTTTATATAAAACCAAAAAATAAAGACATAGATACCGAGTTTTTTGTGAAATTCTTCTCGGTAAAAAATAAAACCGACCTGGATTTAGTATTAAGATAGTTCTTAGGCCGAAAGCCATTAGCATTAAGTTATTCTAGTTTAACTTAGAGCGCCCGACTGAGGCCAGTAAGTTAGTTTTAAGATATTGATAAGTAGGCTAGTTTTTATGAATTTTTGTATAGCTTTAAGATACTTCTAAGATAATTGAAAAATAAAAATGAATTTACAAAAAAAAAAAAAAAAAACCACTGCCACCATCTTGTTGCGACACATTCGGACTAGATCGCATTGACGTTGCCACTAGTTGGACTGTTAAGAGCACGCTCGCTTTACTCTTGAATTTTATGCGTTGTGTAATACTGGCTGGCAGCATTATGTTTATGGGTTTATTTTTACATCCTTTTCGTCTTTTTTTTTTGTTGTCGGGCTTGTTGGTGCGCTTCCTGTTGAGCTCGCATTTGCTGCGATTGCTGGTGACTAAACTGTTGTTGTTGTTGTGTCGACATTGGTAGATCCTCGGGCCTTATTTGTGAGCCGGGAGGCTGTTGATGTGAGCCAGACTGTACTTGCTGCAGAAAATTATTGCGCCTCTGCTCTGAGAAGATGTAATTTCTGAAAAGAATAAGTTTCAATTAGAATATGTTGGCTACGATAAAAATGTTTGATTGGTTTTGTAAAATAATTTAACAAATATTATTTTTCAAAATGAAAAAAACTATAAGAAACTTTACCAAACATTTGTTAAATAACTTTTTTCTTCTCTTCTGAAAACAATCAATGATATTGATTGTATTTGGGTTAGTGTTATTCTACTAACTTATCTTCACTTGATTCCATAGGGTGACGGCTACATAACATAGCCAAGTCTAACGTGCGTATGATGGTGTGTATGCACATGTCTTTGAGGTGGTGGGCTTTGACTATCGTCTAGATTACCACTGCCACTGTGGCAGGTATACCAGCCACACTGCTGCTTTTGTTGTTGCTGCTATTGCTGTTGATGTTGTTGCTGTTGCTATTGTTGTTGCTTCTGTTGCTGAGCTTGTTGTTGGGCCTGTTGTTGGGCTTGCTGATGAGCTTGTTGTTATGCTTGTTGCTGAGCTTGTTGTTGTGCCTGCTGCTCAGTCTGCATTTGCTGCGATTGCTGGTGACTAAACTATTGTTGTTGTTATGCCGACAATGATAGATCTTCGGTATTCATTTGTGAGCCGCGAGGCTGTTGATTTGACCCAGACTGTATTTGCTACAGAAAATTGTTGCGTCTGTGCTCGAGAAGATGTAATATCTGAAAAGAGTAAATTTCAATTAGAATATGTTGGCTGCGATAAAAATATTTTTCATCTTCTGCCTTCTAGGCTCCTAATTTTGTGCGAGATGCGGTGAATGTTGATGAGGCATACTAAGCTGCTGTCGCTGGTACATACTCGGATACCCTCTAATCGATTGGATTAAATGTTCCTTAGGGTGCATTGGGTGAATGTTGGGTTCCTGTTTGATCTCCTTGGACGTGGGTTCGCTTTTGATTATCTTCGATGATATCATCTACAAACAGTCAAGTTTAAAAGTAATATTGAAAAATATTACATTCACCAGAGTCAATAAAAACCAATCAAATGTTAGTACCTGGTACTTTTGTTTGGATGATTTTTTGTTTTCAAAATTAAATTTCCCAAAAATTATTAATAAACAACATTATATAATTTTTTTTTTATTTCTAGTTCTTAATTTCATCTGTCAATATTGTCACTTGTCATCCGCAGAAACTTAAAACAAATGTCAACCATTTTTTGCTCAGTGCTTTTTCTCTTGAGGCACAAGATAAGGACACGTACGCATAGAACTTCAAGGGTGTGCATCCACTTTTAAGTTAAATTTTCTTTGCTTTTAACAAAAATAATCATACATAAATATTTCTATGTTTGTGTGCCAATACCTATAAAAAGCAATATTTAATATAGTTTTCGTTCATAAAGTGTTAGAAAAAAATATTTTTCTTCTATACTATTTTCTTTTTCAGTTTTTGAATTCAACGGATTCATTTTTTGAATATCCTAACTACCTATCCAATTTATTTGAGAAAAACTGAGCCAAAATCCATAAAAATATCATTTTATTGGTGCGGTTCCATTTAAAATGCATTGGGCAGTCACTACATACTCAGCTTAGTGGAGGAATTCCAGTCAAGGCTTGTAGAGTGAAAGAGAAAAAGCCCTGAAGTCGGTTCTCTAGATAATATAGTTACTCTATGATTTCTGGAACGATTTTTATCGATGCAAGAGTTACAGAACTTTTGCACAGCTTAGAAGGCAAGAAGTAAAATGTTAAATTGAATAATAAATTAAATTAAATTAAATAAATTAAATTTGGTGGCACAACAGCTCGTGAAGAACCAAGACCTAGTGACTTACAACTCTCAACCATTCCTGTGTGCGTATTTTTGGCAGGAATGGAGGGGACTTACAGTTTTTTGCCGAGTCTGAGTGGCTAGATGAGAAGCACTTATTCATGACAAGTATAATCTTGGAGGATTTGTCAGTTCCTCGCAAGAGCCAGTACCTCGCGAAAAAAAAACATTTCTGTTTTTAGGTGACAGCGGCTGGGAATCGAACCCAGACCTTTGGCATGACAGTCTTACGCACTTTTTTTTTTTTTTTTTTTGAAATTCATTTTTATTTTTCAATTATCTTAGAACTATCTTAAAGCTAGACAAAAAATCATAAAAACTAGCTTCTTATCAACATCTTAAAACTAACTTACTGGCCCCAGTCGGGCGCTCTAAGTTAAACTAGAATAACTTGATGCTAATGCCTTTCGGCCTAAGAACTATCTTAATACTAAATCCAGGTCGGTTTTATTTTTTACCGAGAAGAATTTCACAAAAAAACTCGGTATCTATGTCTTTATTTTTTGGTTTTATATAAAACTTACAAACTACATAAAACTAAATTAAAGCTAATTAAAACTACTTAAAACTACTTACAACTAATTTTAAACTAATTACAACCTACTTATAAGCTACTTACAAACTAGAACAGCCACAGCAAGCATTTTCCGGTTTTTATATTTTTTTTGTATTTTTGTTGATTTATAATTTTTTGGTGTTTTTGTATTTTTTTTTTTTTTTTTTTTTTTTTTGGTGCCACCCTGACTGTCCCTACTTAAAACTAACTACCTAAACCTATGTAAGTCGGCCATACAAGAGAAAATAGCAAGGTCAACTATTAAATGTCTGAAGGAACTTCATCTTCGTTTTTCAACCACCAGAACTGGTTCTCCTGCTTTACCCTATCTCTTCGGTGCCGTTCGGACACAGTCCTACTGAACCGAAAGTGCTCAGCTCCGTCTTGTGCGAGGACGTCTCGACTGTAAAGGAGCCGCCGATCTATCTATACTGGATCAGCCCTCGACTGTCTAGGTAGAGGAATGCATCGGGCGGAATAAATCCGCTTAGACGCACACTCTCGTAGTATTCGTTGTTGGGGTAGTAAGCCCCGAAAATTAAGCTGTTAGACGAGGACATCGCTCTTGCAATGTGACCCCGAATAAGCTTCAGCAAGAAATTATCTATCCTGTTTATGTTGGCCCCGTTGTATAGAGCCAGGTTGGAATAGTAGTGTTTGTACTCCGACTCTGGTGTTCTGTGCAATCCAAGGCAGCGTCAAACCGGGCACCCATAGGCAATCATCGGCCGGATAAGGGCCATGTAGCAAATCACCTTCACCCTGCTGTCAAGCCGGCTGCTATAAAACAACCGTTTCGTCAGGGCAAAAGCTCCCCTAGCCCTGGCCAGAGCAGCATTTATATGTCTGTCGAAATACAAATACTGATCCATCCAGATGCCAAGGTACTTTACTACACTTTTACTCGCCAGTGGATGTCCATTTGGTCCTACGATCACCAGCTTGCGCCAGTTCTTTCTCGTATCCCTTGTGGCTCTAAGCAACGGAGTCCTAAACAAGATAGTTTCTGATTTCTGAAAGTTGATTTTCAACTTCCAGTCATCGCAATATCGCTGAATCTTCTCGAAGTCACGCTGCAAAAGAATCCTGATGACCTCGACTTTTGGAGCTGTTCTGTACGCAATTAGATCGTCGGCATACGCAATTGCCTGAGTTAGACTACTTATCAGATCGCTGGTGTAAATGCTGAATAGAATCGGCGAGTTGACCGCTCCCTGCTGAAGATCATTTTTAATATTAAAGGTTGTGGCAGAAGTTACATTGCCACTTTTGACAACAAACTTTCTGCCATTGAGCATATCATAAAGCATATACAATAGTGGTTTACTAATGCCAAGTCTGGTCAGCTTTAGATAAAGACCCTCTAACCATACGGTGTCGAAGGCCTTCTCCAAATCAACCAGACAGGCACCCGTACACTGTTTCTTAGATTTGTTCCATTGGACATCAGAAACGAGTTTCGACGCGGCATGAATAGTGTCATGTCCCGCCTTAAAACCGAACTGATTGTCCGGTATGATATTATTGTCCTCTGCCCACTTAGACAGAGCTCTATTGATAACTTTTTCGAATACCTTGCTGATACTCGGAAGAAGACTTATCGACCGGAGATTCGCCGGATTGGAGTTGTCCTTTCCCTTTTTCGGGAGAGGATGCACCACAGCTGTCTTCCACCGCACTGGATAATATGCATTATTCAGAGCGTTGTTAAACAGAGTGGTATAAATGTCTACTGCTTCTTGAGGTAAATGTCGAAGTACAACGTTGGATATGCCATCGACTCCTGCTGACTTCTTCTTCTTTAATGAATCGAAGATGAGCTGGAGCTCCACCTTCGTAATTAACAGGGAACTGGGCCCATTTCGCTCGGCGATTATGGCGTTTGCCAAATGATCTTCATTGAACCCGGTGAAACCAAGGTTCTCTGATCGCCATTGCGTGATGTCATTCCGAAGGTAGAAGTGATGGAGCAAGGCTCTGTTTTCCAGGTCGTGATTCGGGCGAATGCACGCATTCACCTTGTACACTTGCTGGAAAGCAGCCCCCACAGCCTCCACTTTCTCCTGCGGATCTTCGACAATAAAGAGGTCATCGTCCAAGACGGCGTCCTCTGGATTAATTCCTGCTGTCAGAAGTACGTCTCTGTTGTCTGTCGTTCTCTGAAGCTTGAGACACGGAAGATCGTTGTGATCATTCCTTCTAAATATCTTGTTAATTTGAGGAAACATGCTCGGGTCGCTAGCATTAACGGCCCGAATTTTGTTGTCCCAATACAAATTAATTGACAACCGATAGTTCTCTTTAATTAGTTGGTTGATGTTTTTGATCGACGACTTCAGTGTCCTAATCTCCAGATGGTGAGGGTCAGTAAACCGTCTGTACAAGAGTTTTAGTCTTGTCAGCAGTCCACTTTTTTGTCTGTGTAGTGCGTCAATGGTTGCGTTTCGATACATGTCGGTTGCGTCCCGTTGCTTGTATTTCGGTATTGTTCTGTTCATTGTTCGTTTGATTGTTTCGTCCATTTGTTCTAAGTATTGGTCTATTTCGTTATTTGTCAAATTCCTGTCATTTGGTGGGGATATGTTATTCGAACTGATTTCGCTCGATAAGGCGTTGGTAAAGCGTGGCCAGCGCACCTTACTATAACTGTAAGTATGCACAGGTACATACTCATCCAACTCCACGAGCTCGTTCGGAAGCTGTATTACGGCGGCGAGTCCGCAGTGATCACTATCGTACTCGATCGTTCGTAAACAGTTTCTTGGTCTTTGACCCACAGTGTCAGTAATTGTCAGTCTTGCGTCTATTAGCAATAGATCCAGATAGGCACCGCTTCTTGGAAACGATGGCCGATCCGTAGCCAGCAGGTCGACACCATACTCAGTGTTGTATCGACTCATCCAATTGAAAAGATGAATACCTCTTTGATTTTGAATTTGATTTCCCCAATCTTGGTGTTTGGCATTCAAATCACCGGCCATGAGAAAGTAATTTTCTTCCAAGCTCAAGCGTAGACATTCGAAAAGTTTTTCAAGCTCTATCATAAAATCAGTTGGCTGAGGTGATTCCGGTGCATAAGCCGCGATCACATATATTCGCTTCCCCTGTTGGAGAGGAATGCATACGATGCACGCCTCTAACAGCCGAAATCTGCGCAGATCACTATTATATATAACTTTATGATTAATGCCTTTTCGTATGAAGATTGCGACGCCCCCCCCTTGAGTGGAGTTGGGTCGATCTCTTCTAACGATATTGTAATTGTTGTTAGTCAACTTATGTTTCTGGTTCAGCTTAGTTTCGCTGGCCATAAACACATCTGGACTTTGGTCTTTCAACAATTGGAAAAGATTAGCTCTACGTTCGGTCCTAATCAGTGAATTTACATTCACAGCAAGGATCCTAAGAGGCCTCTCCGACAGCGCGCCTTTAACCTCTAATTTGCGTTAAGCTAGGCAAAACAGAGTAGAGATAGTCTACCCTAGTCGCCTGCTCCTTTATCTGGTTGTGAAGTCCTGTTAACTGGCCTTGAATTGCCAGCAACATGCTTCTTATTTCGGCCTGAGCGTCCGGCGCCTTTGGCACTAGGGCCGGTTGGGCTGCCTTAGCTGCAGGCTGTACCGTTTTTCCCCTTCCTGCCGCCATTTGGGCGTAGGAAATTTGGGGATTAACGGGCGTTGCTGTAGGAGCACGCGTTGATGGGCGTATCTCTACCGCTGTCTGCTTAGCCGCTTTGTTGTTTCTTATTTGCTGGAAAGCTGAGCAACCCCGATAATTAGCAGGGTGCCCCTCTTTCCCGCAAAGTGCACACTTAAGCTGGGTCATGTCTTGGACCCGTTCCTCACCGAGTTTACACTCCCCCTTGTTGTGGTCCTCACCACACTTAACGCAGCGTGGCTGCATTTCGCAGTTTGCTGCAGTGTGGCCAAACCTTTGGCAGCGCATGCATTGAAGCATGTCGCCGCCTCTCTTTAATTTATCCCAAGTTACAACCTGGTAGTTGAGAACGGAGATACTTCTCAACCTATCCAGTTTGCTGCTGGGCGATAGCTGGACTAGGAAGAACGGCAAAGACCGCTTCTCCCGTCTGGCTCTGACTGTAGCGAACGGCTTGACCCCGATAAAGTCGAGATCGTCGCTCGCTTTTTGACGGAGCTCATTTAAGAGCACCTGTGGTTCCGTGCAGGAATCTATGCCCTTCAAGAGGACCGTTTGGTATTTATCCACTTTGGGGGTAAAACTGAAGAACTCAGTCGTGGATTTCTTAAGTAATTCTTTTATTATTTTGTGCTGCTCCACTGTGGAGCAGTGGATAGCATGTCTATCTTTGCTTAATCTTTTAATAAAAAAGTTTTGGCCTATGGCCGACTTACACAGGTCTATGGTTTCCTGTAGCTCCATTTTATAGGTATTTATTGGTGGCACCTTTTCTTTTTTATTTTGGGGCGGCTGTGGCTGCTGCTGGTGTACTCCCTGCTGCTGCTGCTGCTGACTCCGCTCCTGTGGTTTTTGCTGCTGTTGTTGTTGTGTTTGTTTTCTCGTTCGTTGCTCCTTCGGCTGCTGCTGTTGTTGTTCTTTTGGCATTTGTTGTTGTTGCTGCTGCTCTTGAGCATTAATGTCTGGCTGCTTGTTTTTAGGTGGCAGCTCTTGCTGTGGCTTTGCTTTTTGCGGTGCCTGTACCGCTTTTTTTTGCTCGCGCTCCTGTCTCTCTCTTTCACGACGAGCCTCTTGCTTGATCTTAAGAGCTTGGATCAGCGGGGTCACGATGGAATTAAGGCGTTCCATCTCCCCCTGAATTTCCTCGATTTTTTTGCTGATAGCCTTTTCTTCAAGTGCGTCTTGCACCTCATTTTCCTCTTCGGAGGACGCCTCTGGTGATGTGAGGTCAACAAGCAGATTGCTGTTGCTGTCCCCCGTTGTATACAATCCCTCGCCACCCTCTGACATATATTCGATGTCATCGTCGGATGGCGAGGTATCCAGTTGCTCTTGTATTTTTGCTGCTGCTGTGGATTTGGCTGTGCGCGCCGTCTCTTTCACCCCAGTTGGCAGCTGGGCTGAGGTGATGGTGGAGCAGCGCTTCACGAGGTTCGGCGCACAGCTAATCCTCTTCCTCCTCTTGTTTTTGATGTCGGCTGTTGTTGCCGTTGGTGGTTGTGCCGTTCTTGCTACGGCACTTGTTGATGGCGTGGCTGGTGGTGCCATCGCTTGCTTGGTTGTTGTTGTTGCTGCTACGGCTTTTGCTGTTGGTGCCATAGCTGGCTTTATAGTTGTTGCTGGGACACCTTTCGATGTCCCCGCATTGTTGTTCGATGCCATTTGCTGCTCCTCCCACTCAATGAAGTTTTCGACTTCGCGATTGTGGAAAAAAGCAGCTAAATAATTATTGATGCCCGACTGGGATTCGAACCCACTACCTTCGGATTGTCGGTCTGCCACCTCTTCCTGTGTGCTATTGGCACTATTGAATATTGCTTGGATTAAATAAAAGTTGACTAAGTCACTCCGAGATAATTAATTTGAATAAACTGGGAAGCCGAAAACGTCTACACACTTCCACAGTACGAGATCGACTGAGTCTTACGCACTAACCATCATGCCACGAGGTACTACAAATAATAATAAATACTAATTACAAAACATCAATTTGATATTTATAATGTAAAAACAACATTAAAAAATATTATTTTTCTCACATAAATTTGATATTTAAAAATATTAATTTAACATTTAAAATGTTAAATTAACGTTTTGTTATGTTAAGAAATAATATCATTACGAAAAAATTTTCATTCAACATCCAAATTTTGTTTGTTTTCAATAACACCAAAACTAAACACACAATATTAAATTATATTTCATTGATCAATCAAATATTATCTTCATATGTAAGTACAGCTTTTGTTAATTCGAAAACATTTAGACTAACACTTTTATATTAACATTTATTATTTTTTATTATATTTTTGGTTTTTTGGTTTTACTCTTCACTATGATGTATAACAAACTGCACTAAAGGTTATTCCAGAGGTACTAACGCTACAACTACAATGGTAAGGTCCGTTCAACCAACAGAAATTGACATTTTAAAATATTCAACATCTTGTGTATTAAGTTGATATTATAAAAACTCCAATCTGATAATTGCATTTTCTCAGTTATCGTGAAATTCAAAATTTCATTTTGATATTATGAACTGATATGTGTTAACCCTGAGCTTCCAGAATGTCTGTATGACCAGATTACCTACCTCCGCTCTTATCAAGTGGCCTGAGTAATTTCAAGCAGACTCTTCAATATACCTTATAAGCAACGACTTAATAATACTCGTGATTTCAAGTAATTCTCAATATTTATTCCATATACTAACTGGACAGTCAAAGTGACCGCACAGTTAAACACTTGACTAAAAAGTGCCGATATTGAAACCAACACCGCTTGTTGTCAACCGCAAAGCATCGTCAGTTGTTACGGGGTTTTCTCACACAACATCTGGTCCATTTATATAGGGAGATAACCACATACTATGTACAAGATGTTGAGTACATAATAAAGAGCAGATACAGTGACGTAGGTTGATCGAGGGTATTTTGAGGTTTACAGCTCGGCTATCCTGACTTAGATCACGTCCTCGCGATCTTCCTTGGACTCTGGCTCCCCATCTTCTAAATCGTCTTCCGCAATCAACCCATCGCCCGGTAATTCGCACCATTTTTTCATTTTATCGCTGCTCATTATTCCTTCATACCTCTTCTGTGTTCTCTGCATGTTTGGCACGTCTCCTATCAGGTAACGATCATTGGGTAGAACTTTCATAACAATGTATGGACCTTTGAATATTGGCTCGAGTTTTCTTGATTCTCCTGTGCCTTCAATTTCTTTTTCAATCAAAACGAAATCATTTACCTCATACCCTGTCGGAGTCCGGTGTTTCTTGTCGTATCTCTCCTTTTGTTTTGCCTGATTTGTTTGAATACTCTTCAAAGCTGCTTCACGCTTGTCATGTACTTTTCCGGGGCTTAGTACATCACTGGCTTCTAGCTCGTGTAACAATCTGTCTTTCGTCATGCTTTTAGTTGCATAAGCGAACAACAGCTCATGTGGAGTTACTTTCGTGACAGAATTCTTTATCGTGTTGAGGCTCCATTGTGCTTTTCTCAAGGAAGTGCCCCAATTTTCACCTGCCATATGTCCACATTTAAGCATTGAAAGCAAGGTTCTGTTCGCTCGTTCAACTTGGCCGTTGTCCCTTGGAGTTCGTGTGGCTGTTTTTACGTGCTAGATCCCATGGTCATCGCAATGTCTCTCAAATGCCGCTGATGTGTACGTGGTGCCACGACCGGAGATAAAACGGCTTGGAGCTCCGAAATATTTTGTGACCTCTTCGAGTGCATGAATTACTCCTTTTGTATTAGATGTCTTAACTGGGAAGAGAATTGTGTATTTAGTAAAATTATCTATAATTACCAGCACATATTGTACGCCTCCACGACTCTTTGGGAACGGCCCTATGTGAACCACATTTATAGTGTGGAATGGGATGGACACTCGTTCAATGCAATGTGGCTCGCCTTCATCTTGGCCACCTCTCCTTTTAGTGTATGCGCACTCTACACATCCTTTTATGTACCCTCTCACGTAGTTTCTTGCTCTTGGAAACCAATAGGTGTTTGTTAGTCGTTCTAGTGTATTGTCTTCAGCTATGTGTCCAGCTTCATCATGACACCTCCGAAGAATTCTCCAACGGATTCCTTTTGGTACGACCCATTTATGTTCACCATTTACCTTCCGAAGAAGTCTTGGTCCTTTAAGTACATATTTTCCTTGTGTAGTTCCCAAGTAACAATTTTCCTCTCATAAGAGTTTCCTAGAGGCTTGTGAGACTTTATTTCGGGAGTTATATCAACTCTAGGAGAGTACTCCTACATCCTTATGAAAATCTAAGAAGCCTTAAATGGCCCACTTATAGGAGTTAGTTTCCTCTTATAGAAACATTTTTTGTTCCTATGGGATGACAAATGCTCCATTAATCTTGTTAGGAGAATGCGTCACTTCTTGTAGGAGTTGATGAAAAGAGAAGGAGTATGCGTTTAATAAAAAAAACAGATACTTATCTTTCACATTTGTATACTTCTTTCGGAAACTTGGTACGAAGTATTTATGTCTGTATGTGTCATTGCCATTGTCTCATGTTGAAAAATTAATGTGTGAATTTATATTTTCATTTCATTTTTATCACATATGTGGAGTTAAATCTTAGTGCGATTAAAACTTTTTCTACTAACTTACACATTTCACTTCGAAAAATAACGAAGTGCTTTCAAAATAGTTGATATTTAAATTATTTTAATTTTATTTTGAATTGGAAAAAGGGTTACCTTGATGTTTGCTTTGAACAAGAGTAGTACACTTTATGCTGACATTATTTATGGTACTTATTCATGGTATATGACGAAAAAGATGTAATAGCGGATAATAAGTCGAATTGATGGTCTTATTCTTGTATGCCTGCTTCTAAGAATTTACAAGAGGTTAAGAGACGTTTTAATGAAAAAATAATAAATTAGAATTTATATTTTTAAATATTTGTTTCACGTTTCTTATAACGAAACTGTCAATGATTACTGACTTTCAATTTTGTCACTATACAGTGCGAATTTTCCATTCTCTGTAAATAAATGTCATTATTTCAATTTGATGATGCTCCTAAGAGACAAAGAACTTAAGCACAGTATTTAAATACAAAACTTCACATTACGAATATACTTGTAAAAATACTTCTTTTGCATTTAATGTTGAACAAAATAAACATCAATATCAATACACGTATATACATAAATATAACTTAAATAAATTCATCATAATGGAAAACCAAATGAATTATTTCAAAATTTAATTTCATATCACGGTAACCCTCAAACTATACAAAAAACACTTCGTTCAAATTTAAATATGGCTGCTGTCGTATCGATACTTTTAACTCTTAAAAAGACATTTTTATGAGAGTGTTGTCCATTTATGTTGGTATGTAAATAAACACTTGTTTATGAGAAGTCTGATGCTTTTATGCGACTTTATTTTGACATCTATCAAACGAACCAAGAACAAATCGGTGATGCGTTCCCTTTTTTCTTAAGAATGTGAATAATTGTTGATGTTTAAAAAAAAAGATGAAATCTCAAAGTTTGAAATATTAAACTTTATACATTTCCTTTTCTGAACGACAAATCTTCATTATAACGTCATAATTTTTGGAATAAATGAACAAAGAATATCAAAAAATTAACATTCCGCAACAAAACTATAAACGTAGTAAAATGTTAAGCTTCGTAAATCAGTCTAATTTTCCATACAAATTGTGACAGACTTACGAAGTTTAAAACATTAAAATGTTTACAATGGGCTTAAGCCGTTGCATGAATATTTTAGTCAAATTTTCAAGCGTAATTTTGTCAGAAAAACCTTATAACGGGTGATTTTTTAGCTGGTTTGGTTTTGGCAACACTGGTTTTGACAGCTGACGTGTGTTTAGTACCTTGTGTCACTGTCAAACAGCTTCAGTTTGGTTTGCAATTTAACCATGGATCGTCTTACAAATGAACAACGCTTGCAAATTATTGAATTTTACTACCAAAATTCGTGCTCGGTTCGAAATGTTCATCGCGCGCTGCTTCCATTTTATGGTCGGCATTCTCGACCTTCTGAGCAGTCTATTCGGAAGATTGTGACCAAATTTCGCACCAAATTTACTTTGTTGGACATAAAACCACCAACACGTTTACGTACTGTGCGTAGTGAAGAAAATATTGCGGCCGTATCAGCTAGTGTGACAGAAGACCGCGAAATGTCGATTCGGCGCCGTTCCCAGCAGTTAGGCCTTTGTTACAGCACTACGTGGAAAATTTTGCGGAAGGATTTGGGCGTAAAGCCTTTTAAGATACAGCTGGTGCAAGAACTAAAGCCAGCCGACCTACCACAACGCCGAATTTTTGGTGAATGGGCTCTTGGAAAGCTGGCCGAGGATCCGCTTTTTTATCGAAAAATTGTGTTCAGCGATGAGGCTCATTTTTGGTTGAATGGGTACGTAAATAAGCATAATTGCCGCATTTGGAGTGAAGATCAGCCAGAAGCATTGCAACAGCTACCAATGCATCCCGAAAAAGCCACTGTTTGGTGCGGTTTATGGGCCGGCGGCATTATTGGGCCATATTTCTTCAAAGATGATGCGAATCGCAGCGTTACTGTCAATGGTGAACGCTACCGATCGATGATAATAAACTTTTTTTTGCCCAAAATGGAAGTTCTTGACTTGCATGATATGTGGTTTCAACAAGACGGTGCCACATGCCACACAGCACGCGAAACAATGGCGCAATTGCGAGGCGAGTTTGGTGAACAGTTAATTTCACGTTTCGGGCCAGTCAATTGGCCGCCTAGATCGTGCGATTTGACACCATTAGATTATTTTTTGTGGGGGTATGTCAAGGCTAATGTCTATAGGGACAAACCCGCTTCGATTGACGCACTGGAAGCCAACATCCATGCATTCATTCGTGAGATACCGGCCGATATGTGTGAAAGAGTATGCCAAAATTGGACTCAGCGGATGGGCTACCTGAGACGCAGCCGCGGTCAATATTTGCATGAAATTATCTTTAAACATTAAATTGAAAGATTTAAACTATCGATTCAAATAAATATTTCATTCATTTTTTCGAATTTTTGTGTTTTTTTTTTTTTAAAGTTCTAAACCTCTTAAAAAATCAGCCGTTATTACACCAAAATAAAATAAAAAGAAAGTCACAAAATTAAAAATATTTTAAATAGTAATCGGCATCAGCATTCAATGTTTCCTTCAGGTAGCCAGACATAAAAATCTGAACGCCAGAAAACAATGTACATACAAAACGTTAAAAAATAGAACGACTGTTATATGAATCAAATGAAGCTGCTGTCAGTGCAACATCTCTTATGAATCCTATAGTTAGAGTTATGTAGTTGTTACTCTATTAGCTCTTGTTAAGAGATTTTAATGACTTAAAAATGACGTTTAAAGTTTGAATTTGAAAACAAAATTATTATAAGACTTTCAATTTACATACAGGGGTAATAATTGTTCTAGGTATAAGATTAGATTGATTTGATGCAAAAAAATGCTTGAATCATTTAATGAAAACACTATGAGACAAATTTATGTTTCATTATGAGAGATCCAGTCTTAAGTTTAGCAATAAGATCTAAAAAAGTACTATGGGCGTTTTTTTGAGAAAATGAGAGCTAAGCTCTCGAGAGTATGTTAGTTGGGTTGTTTGGTAGCTGGTGATGTTTTGTCTTCTTTCAGTTTCGTTACGATGTCTCAGAGTTCAGCATCTTGCATTTGTAATGCTGTGAGCCAATCTTCCTCGCTGATGTTGATGTTCATCACACAAAGTGAGGCTTCATCCATTTCATGGGCATTCTCCACCGGATGACGGCTCATAGCATCTACGTAGCTTGCATTTCGTCCTGGCTGGTGAACTGTAACAAAGTCATATTCTTGTAGCTTAAGCCACCAACTTGCTACACGTGGAATTATTTTGACTTGATTCTGCATTGCAACGATTGATTCGCAGTCAGTAATTACACGAAAAGGTTTGCCCAGAAGATATATTCGAAACCTTTCCAAGCTTTCCACTATCGCGGGCACCTCCAGCTCATACGAGTGGTTCTTTGACTCAATATCTGCCAATTTACGGCTGTAATATGCAACTGGTCTCAATTTCTGGTCCAGTTTACCTTTTTGAAGAAGGATACCTGCTAATCCGACTGTTGATGCGTCTGTGTGTACCTCATGAGCGCAACTTTGATCGTACAGTGTCAATATTGGTGGGTTTGTCAATGCCATTTTAAGCTCATTGAATGAGGCTTGTTGCTGATCGGACCATTTAAATATTGTGTCTTCCTTCAGCAAATCACTCAACGGTGCAGCGACATGAGCATATTTTGGCGCAAATTTGCGGAAATAACCAGTTAACCCTAAAAACTGTCTTACCTGGTGCTTGGTTTTTGGCAGCGGAAAGTCATCAACAGCCTTAGTCTTATGTTCCCCTGGTTGTATGCCTTCACTTGTTACTCTATGTCCTAAAAACTCGAGGTTAGACTTAAGAAAAGCACATTTACCTGTCTTAAGAGTTCAGCCTGCTTCCTTCAATACTATAAGGAGTTCCTCCCACTTAGTCAGTCCATCCTCAATAGAGATGCTAGGGATAATCACGTCATCCAAATATACTGCAATGGTCCCTGGTTTTAGTTTTGATTTCACCTCATTCATTATGCTCTGGAATTGTGCTGGGGCATTGGCTCGTCAATGCCCCAGCACAAATGGCATTCGGTTAAACTCGTAAAGTCCAGAGTCAGTTGCAAACGCCGTGAACTTTCTGCAGCTTTCTTCAACTTTTATCTGGTGGTACATAGCTGCCAAATCAAATACCATGAAAAATGAATGCCCACTCAATGAAGCAAGCACCTCTTCCACCACAGGCATAGGACATTTTTGCTTAACAGTGACTTTGTTCAAAGCCCTAAAGTCTATGCAGAAGCGTTCAGTACCGTCCTTCTTTTTTGTGAGCACAATCGGTGAACAATAATCTGATGTTGATTTCCTGATCACACCCTGCTTCAGTAACTCACCCACTTTTTTATTCACTACAGCACGTTTAGCAAATGGTAATCGGTATGGCTGTACACAGACTGGCTTCTTGGTATCGAGATCGATGCGACACTCTCCCAATTGGCAGTCCCCTAATTTATCTGCTGAAAGAGCAAAACATTCCCTATATTTGTTTAACAATTTAATCAATTTTTCTTCTTCATTCTGCTGCAAGTCTCCCTTCTCCAACTCAGCTATATTTATTGCATTTCGGCTTTCGACCCGTTTATCCAAAACTATCAATGTCTGTAGCTCTTCCATAGTACAATCACTAATTGTGAGCATGCCATACGTCTTCTCTAATTTTACTTGTGGCTGGTCTAACAATTTTCTTCCGATGATCATTTTGTATGGTTGGCTGTTGTCTGGCACAATCAACACCTCACACCAGCTACACAGTTTATCTAGTTGGATTTCGGCGTGAAATCTGCCTATTGTAAAATATTTTTGAGGTTATGTGAAAAAACGTCGAAGTAAAAGTTGTAGGTCTCTTAAATATCTACAACTTTCTCATATAACATTTTTTGGATAGGAGGTCCGGTCATCTGCTGCAGGCAATTTATGTTTCCCCTTTTATGTACTATTGATGCTAGTTTTCCTCATCACTCATTTACTGCTAATAATTTTTTTCTTTCAAAAATTATTGGCACTGGTCTATAAATGGATAATGCTAGTGTGCATTATAAAAGCAACTGCATGTAGCTTTGGTAGACTGTTTATCTCAAAGGTATCACTTCTCCCCTAAAACTCAACGGTTAAATACGAATAATATTAAAATGTAACTTATATTTAGCTCAATAATCAATATTAATCCTCCGTTTAAGTTTAAAACCGATAAATATGCTAAATTTGTGTCCAAGCAATAAGTTGATGTGTCAGTCTGTTTTGTTATCTCCTCTTCCAGGTGTAACTTTTGATAAGGTTTCTTTCGGTGGAAATATACTTCTATGCGACCATAATAAAATAAAATAAACTTACAAAAAATAATTTGGTAGCATCTGAAAAATGAGAGATTTTCGTCTTTCTTCTAAAATGTCTGTCCTCCACCGTACATAATAGAGTTACCTTGATGCTTAGAGCATTTCAGGATTTGTTTTTATTTTTATAGAATAGAATTAAGATGACAGCATACAGCAAAATTATTGAGAGATTTTTTTAAAAATCCAAAGAAGCACAAGATATTAAATATTTTCGAATTTCAAAAGTCTGTGGATGGGTTGAAAATCTGCAAAATGCAGACAAATCTTCACTTATGGCAGCACTGATTGCGAGTGATATATTAATAGGAATTATTGTTAATGGCATAAGAACTTTTATCTCTAACAGGACTAAAAGTATAATTTCTAAGGAAAGTTCTTGGCACGGCCATGGCTGTAGATCGGTTATTAGATTGAGGGAATTAAGTTTCCGTTGACTTAAAAAAAAACCCACTGAGGAAAACCAGAAAATAACAGACAAGCCAAGAATACCTGCAATGCTCGTATTCAAAGAACGAAGCTCTTGCATTGCCAAAATGTACGGCAAAAATACTTTAATGTTCGAAACATAGTAAAAACTTTTGGTCATTTGTAAAAAATATTAGAAACTCTTCTTCGTCATTCGGAAGAAAAAGCAAATATGTTTTTTGCCCGTTTTGCTGCAAATTCAATCTTGCCACACAGCGTTATGACTCCTCCTGTGCTTGAGCGCGTAAATGATGCTATGGGACGAATCTTTTTTCGCACTCTTACAGTCAGAAGAGTCCTAAAAGATCTTGAAATTTAAAAAGACACTTTTCCCCATTAGTTCTCAAAAGGTGTGCTTTTACACTGACAAAACCATTACGTAAGTTTTTCATCTTTCCTACACATCTGGACTCTTTCCTAGTGGATGGAAATCAGTTTTTGGTCCAGGCGGTGCATAAAAAAAAGCGATTCTTCCTCCCCCACTAACTATCGACCAATTGCACTTACATTCCTTTTTTCCAAGGTCATGGAAACGATCATCTATCTTGAAGAACGAAAGCTCTTCAATGACTGGAAGTACGGCTTTCGTAGCATTAGGTCCACTGGTGATCTGATGGCATATCTCACCGAAAATTGGAACCAATCCTTACATCATTTCGGAGAAACAAGGGTAATTACACAAGATATTTCTAAAGCATTTGATAGAGTTTGGCATGAAGCTCTCTTATCGAAAATGCATGCGTTTGGTACCGATAAGTCTTTCCTTCATTGGATTAGAAGTTACCTGTCAGGCCGTTCAATTCAGGTTGTTTTGGACGGTTTTAAGTCTGATATCTACAAAATAAATGCTGGTGTTTCCCAAGGTTCCATTTTGTCTCCAACTCTTTTCCTTATCTTTATAAATGATCTCTTGTCTGAAATTTCTAATCCGATTGACTGTTTTGATGACAACCCTTTCTCTTAGCTTTTCATGTTCATTTCCAGATTTGAATCACTGTGCTTCGGTTGTGAAACTGAAATGCCAGCGTATAATAGGCTCATAAAATTCCGATCTATACATCACTATACAATGGGGTATTATAGTGCCATCTACAAACTGCCCCTTGGTGGCCATGGCATAAATTTTCCCAAATGGCCACCAGTGCCATTTGCTGCCGAAGGTTTTAGTGAGTGTTTATTGTATGTTTTCTACGAAAACATGCCTTTTTGTGATTTATATATATATTAAAATATTTATATATAATATGTGGGTATATATATACGTATATTTTAATATATATATCTTACAACTAGGATTTTTTTCATGCAAAACATTTAATAATTATATAAAGGGTTTTTCAACAGGGACGCTACAAAAGTGGAGCCACAGGGACAGCAAACGACGCCATATTTCTTGCCGCTCTTTTGACATTTCTCTTCAGTAAGGTTACCCATTTCATGATGGAAAGATATACGAGCCAACAACGAGTCAAAATTATTAAAATTTACTACCGAAATTCGGAGTCAGTGGCCTCAATGTTAAGAGCGCTACGTCCAATTTATGGTCGTCATAATCGTCTTAGTAGATCAACAATTGAGCGTCTAGTGGAAAAATTTGAATCCATAGGTACAGTACAAAATGTTCCCGTGCAGTGAGACAAAGAAGTGCCTGTAGTGTCGAGAATATTGCTGCCGCTGAGGCTTTAGTTGCAGAAAGCCCAAATGTGTCTCTCACACGTCGTTCTCCAGCGTTGGGCATCTCTGTGACGTCGTTGTGGCGAATTTTGTGAAAAGATCATGGCCTACATCCTTACAAGATTAAATTGATGCAAGAACTGAAGCCCCTTGACCACCAGAAGCGTCGTACGAGTATGTTCATGAATTGGGCTGAGCAACAACTTGAAAATGATTCGGACTTTCATCGAAAATCATCTTCAGCAATGAGGCTCATTTTTGGCTGAATGGCTTCGTCAATAAACAAAATATGCGGTATTGGTTAGGCAACAATCCACACGTACTCCATGAGTCATCATTGCATCCCAAAAAAATTACGGTTTGGTGTGGTTTATGGGCCGGCGGCGTCATTGGGCCGTACTTCTTCCGTGATGATCAAGGCCGCCACGTTACTGTGAATGGGGATCGCCACCGTTCAATGATAACCGAATATTTTTGGCCCCAATTGGATAATATGGACTTGGAGGATATGTGGTTACAATAGGACGACGCCACAAGCCACACAGCGAATGTCACAATCAATTTATTGGAAACCAAGTTTGGAGAACGTGTTATCTCACGAAATGGTCCAGTCACTTGGCTGCCTCGGTCGTGCGATTTGACGCCTTTAGACTATTTCCTGTGAGGCTACGTCAAGTCTTTGGTCTATGCCAACAAGCCAGTGACGATTGATGAACTTCGTACGAATATCGAATGTGAAATTGCAGCAGTATCGGCCGATTTATGCTTGAAACCCGTTGAAAATTGGATTCAGCGTCTAGACTTCTGCAAGCGTGCCTGTGGTGGCCAGGAATAAAGAATTTCATTTATATCCAAAACCATTTTTGTTTTATTTAAAAAAACTTTTGTAGCGCTCTTATGTATATGTACATATATACATTGGGGGTGTCGGAATTTTTAAATTTTTATATTCAAAATGGGTATCGTGGATCTAGTAAGGGATTTAGAAAGAAGTACTTTTTGTTCTGGGGCATTTTCCAAAATTGAATTTTGAGCCCTGCGGCTGGTTTTAGGTAAAAAATTACGATTCGAAAAAGTGGTCAGTAAATGTCAAAAAATAACTTCTTACCTTAAATCATTTTGACAGACCCCAAAAAATCTATTTATTTTCTAGCCGCTTTCGATTATTTTTTCTTAATGGATTGCTCGAATTGGCCCAATAATATTATCCAGCGAACTTAAATTAATATATAGTCAATACAATTGAGTGAAAAAATCAAAAATAAAACATAATAAGTAATTATGACTACATATCGACTTAAATTTAGGTGGTTTTTCTGACCTTTTTTCGAATTGTGGCTTTTTACCTTAAAACCAACCGCGGGGTCTCAAAATTCAATTTTTGAAAATGTCCCATAACAAAAATTACTTCTTTCTAAATCTCTTAAAAGGGACCCCTAATATACATTCAAATATTATATATGTCTGCGTATATATTTATGTATATACATACATAAATATGTATATTAGGGGTGTCGGAATTTTTTTTTATTCAAAATGGGTAGCAAAAAACTTGACGTGGTTTACATTCAACATCGGCCCTTAAAATTTAACCAACCTTTATTACAATTTGCTGATATATCAATGCAAATTGGGCTTATTTCAGTTTTGTAATGAAAACAGATCAAATTCTATTTCTATTTTCAAAGCGAAATAAGGCTTGATTGGATATTTAGTTACCGTTAATTGGTTAATTAGGATTCACTTAGAAGTGTGTGCGAAACACAAAATTAAACGCTGTAGGTCCATTTGAGTTAAGTTCCATTTTATATTAAAGATCACTGTGGACATTCAGAAAATATAGAATCTATAAAAAAAATGTTTTTGTTTAAAATTTTCAAATATTTTATAGCCAGCTTTTATTTTCTAAGTGGTGTTGAATTTCGACAAGGGGGACTAGACTTCTACTTAAAAATTATACCAAAATCAGCTCATCTCTTACTCATATATGGACCAGTAGCACGTAATGGCTTAGCATGGGGGTAGGAGGTGCGGCAAGTTTATAGTTAAGCAAAATAAAAAAATAGTGTTTTTTGGCTTACGATAAACTACTAGGACAACTTTTTTAAAAGTAACGATCCAAAAAAGTTGGTTGTTGATAACTAAATAATAAGTAATTAGCTACGCAAACAATATTATTGCGTTTTTGGTTTGATTAAAAATCCGTAATGACTTCGAACTACTATGTAAACATACATTTTTTTTTTAATTTTTCGGCAAAGCTAAATTTATTAGACGAACATTTTGTACGACACCGCTATCAAAAAAATTTCAACCAGTAGCTTTTCAGCCACGCTTATATAACGTCTCTCACCGCGATTATAGCCATGTTTTGTTGAAAACTATACACAGTCGGGCAAAAGCTTTTCACCAAAACGGTGCGGAACAAATTGGTTAATAAAGCTTTTTTTGTATGAGAATTCCATAGTTCCAAACTGTTCCAAAGCACTGTTCGCTAGTCACATTTGACTGCAGAAAAAAGGTAAAGTTATTGGCAGTTGGTGATTGTTGTTGCACTGCGTTTAAAATTTAAACTGGATGGCTGGCAACTTGTCAACAAAACACGGCTTATGTTATATTCTATGATAGCTTATTTTAATTTGTATTTATTTATTTTTCTGATGATGACAAGCGAGTTGTAAAAACGTGTTAAAACTTAAATTCAAAATAATCGAAGTCAAACGGGGGATTTATAAAAAGGTGAAATATTTTAATCATAATTTTTTTTTTTGTTTTTGTTTTTTTTTTGTAAATTCATTTTTATTTTTCAACTATCTTAGAACTATCTTAAAGCTAGACAAAAATTCATAAAAACTAGCCTACTTATTAATATCTTAAAACTAACTTACTGGCCCCAGTCGGGCGCTCTAAGTTAAACTAGAATTACTTAATGCTAATGCCTTTCGGACTAA
The DNA here is from genome assembly GCA_946251815.1 of Dasysyrphus albostriatus. Taxonomy (NCBI): domain Eukaryota; kingdom Metazoa; phylum Arthropoda; class Insecta; order Diptera; family Syrphidae; genus Dasysyrphus; species Dasysyrphus albostriatus. The sequence goes on along the minus strand of OX276335.1, from coordinate 160,564,539 downwards.
GAACTATCTTAATACTAAATCCAGGTCGGTTTTATTTTTTACCGAGAAGAATTTCACAAAAAAACTCGGTATCTATGTCTTTATTTTTTGGTTTTATATAAAACTTACAAACTACATAAAACTAAATTATAGCTAATTAAAACTACTTAAAACTACTTACAACTAATTTTAAACTAATTACAACCTACTTATAAGCTACTTACAAACTAGAACAGCCACAGCAAGCATTTTCCGGTTTTTATAATTTTTTTGTATTTTTGTTGATTTTATAATTTTTTTTTAGTGTTTTTGTATGTTTTATATTTTTTTTTTTTTTTTTTTTTTTGTGCCACCCTGACTGTCCCTACTTAAAACTAACTACCTAAACCTATGCAAGTCGGCCATACTAAAGAAAATAGCAAAGTCAACTATTAAATGTCTGAAGGAACTTCATCTTCGTTTTTCAACCACCAGAACTGGTTCTCCTGCTTTACCCTATCTCTTCGGTCCTGTTCGGACACAGTCCTACTGAACCGAAGGTACTCAGCTCCGTCTTGTGCGAGGACGTCTCGACTGTAAAGGAGCCGCCGATCTACAGTTCTACGGCCGACGTGGTAGATTAGCGGAACCGCCGCTCTATCCTGGATCAGCCCTCGACTGTCTAGGTGGAGGAATGCATCGGGCGGAATAAAGCCGCTTAGACGCACACTCTCATAGTATTCGTATTTAGGGTAATAAGCCCCGAAAATTAAGCTGTTGGACGAGGACACCGCTCTTGCAATGTGACCCCGAATAAGCTTCAGCAAGAAATTATCTATCCTATTTATGTTGGCCCCGTTGTATAGAGCCAGGTTGGAATAGTAGTGTTTGTACTCCGACTCTGGTGTTCTGTGCAATCCAAGGCAGCGTCGTAGACACTGCCTCTCAAACACCCGAATCTTTTCCATTTGAGATGGGGCAACGTTGAACCAAACCGGGCACCCATAGGCAATCATAGGCCGGATAAGGGCCATGTAGCAAATCACCTTCACCCTGCTGTCAAGCCGGCTGCTATAAAACAACCGTTTCGTCAGGGCAAAGGCTCCCCTAGCCCTGGCCAGAGCAGCATTTATATGTCTGTCGAAATACAAATACTGAACCATCCAGATGCCAAGGTACTTTACTACACTTTTACTCGCCAGTGGATGTCCATTTGGCCCTACGATCACCAGCTTGCGCCAGTTCTTTCTCGTATCCCTTGTGGCTCCACGCAACGGAGTCCTAAACAAGATAGTTTCTGATTTCTGAAAGTTGATTTTCAACTTCCAGTCATCACAATATCGTTGAATGTCATCGAAGTCACTCTGCAAAAGAATCCTGATGTCCTCGACTTTTGCAGCTGTTCTGTACGCAATTAGATCGTCGGCATACGCTATTGCCTGAGTTAGACTACCTATCAGATCGATCGCTGGTGTAAATGCTGAATAGAATCGGCGAGTTGACCGCTCCCTGCTGAAGACCATTTTTAATATTAAAGGTTGTGGCAGAAGTTACATTGCCACTCTTGACAACAAACTTTCTGCCATTGAGCATATCATAAAGCATATATAATAGTGGTTTACTAATGCCAAATCTGGTCAGCTTTAGATAAAGACCCTCTAACCATACGGTGTCGAAGGCCTTCTCCAAATCAACCAGACAGGCACCCGTACACTGCTTCTTAGATTTGTTCCATTGGACATCAGAAACGAGTTTCGACGCGGCATGAATGGTGTCATGTCCCGCCTTAAAACCGAACTGATTGTCCGGTATGATATTATTGTCCTCTGCCCACTTAGACAGAGCTCTATTGATAACTTTTTCGAATACCTTGCTGATACTCGGAAAAAGACTTATCGACCGGAGATTCGCCGGATTGGAGTTGTCCTTTCCCTTTTTCGGGAGAGGATGCACCACAGCTGTCTTCCACCGCACTGGATAATATGCATTATTCAGAGCGTTGTTAAACAGAGTGGTATAAATGTCTACTGCTTCTTGAGGTAAATGTCGAAGTACAACGTTGGATATGCCATCGACTCCTGCTGACTTCTTCTTCTTTAATGAATCGAAGATGAGCTGGAGCTCCACCTTCGTAATTAACAGGAAACTGGGCCCATTTCGCTCGGCGATTATGGCGTTTGCCAAATGATCTTCATTGAACCCGGTGAAACCAAGGTTCTCTGATCGCCATTGCGTGATGTCATTCCGAAGGTAGAAGTAATGGAGCAAGGCTCTGTTTTCCAGGTCATGATTGGGGCGAGTGCAAGCATTCACCTTGTACACTTGCTGGAAAGCAGCCCCCACAGCCTCCACTTTCTCCTGCGGATCTTCGACAATAAAGAGGTCATCGTCCAAGACGGCGTCCTCTGGATTAATTCCTGCTGTCAGAAGTACGTCTCTGTTGTCTGTCGTTCTCTGAAGCTAGAGACACAGAAGATCGTTCTGATCATTCCTTCTAAATATCTTGTTAATTTGCGGAAACATGCTCGGGTCACTAGAGTTAACGGCCCGAATTTTGTTATCCCAATACAAATTAATTGACAACCGATAGTTCTCTTTAATTAGTTGGTTGATGTTTTTGATCGACGACTTCAGTGTCCTAATCTCCAGATCGTGAGGGTCAGTAAACCGTCGGTACAAGAGTTTGAGTCTTGTCAGCAATCCACTTTTTTGTCTGTGTAGTGCGTCAATGGTTGCGTTTCGATACATGTCGATTGTGTCCCGTTGCTTGTATTTCGGTATTGTTCTGTTCATTGTTCGTTTGATTGTCTCATCCATTTGTTCTAGGTATTGGTCTATTTCGTTATTTGTCAAATTCCTGTCATTTGGTGGGGATAAGTTATTCGAACTGATTTCGCTCGATAAGGCGTTGGTAAAGCGTGGCCAGCGCACCTTACTGTAATTATAAGTATGCACAGGTACATACTCATCCAACTCCACGAGCTCGTTCGGAAGCTGTATTACGGCGGCGAGTCCGCAGTGATCACTGTCGTACTCGATCGTTCGTAAACAGTTTCTTGGTCTTTGACCCACAGTGTCAGTAATTGTCAGTCTTGCGTCTAATAGCTATAAATCCAGATAGGCACCGCTTCTTGGAAACGATGGCCGATCCGTAGCCAGCAGTTCTATACGATATTCAGCGTTATACTGACTCATCCAATTAAAAAGATGAATACCTCTCGGATTCTGTACTTGATTTCCCCAATCTAAGTGTTTGGCATTCAAATCACCGGCCATGAGAAAGTAATTTTCGTCCAAGCTCAAGTGTAGACCTTCGAAAAGTTTTTCAAGCTCTGTCAAAAAATCAGTTGGCTGAGGTGATTCCGGTGCATAAGCCGCGATCACATACATTCGCTTCCCCTGTTGGAGAGGAATGCATACGACACACGCCTCTAACAGCCGAAATCTACGTAGATCACTATTATATATAACTTTATGATTTATGCCTTTTCGTATGAAGATTGCGACGCCCCCCCCTTGAGTGGAGTTGGGTCGATCTCTTCTAACGATATTGTAATTGTTGTTAGTCAATTTATGTTTCTGGTTCAGCTTAGTTTCGCTGGCCATAAACACATCTGGACTCTGGTCTTTCAACAATTGGAAAAGATTAGCTCTACGTTCGGTCCTAATCAGTGAATTTACATTCACAGCAAGGATCCTAAGAGGCCTCTCCGACAGCGCGCCTTTAACCTCTAATTTGCGTTAAGCTAGGCAAAACAGAGTAGAGATAGTCTACCCTAGTCGCCTGCTCCTTTATCTGGGTCTGAAGTCCTGTTAACTGGCCTTGAATGGCCAGCAACATGCTTCTTATTTCGGCCTGAGCGTCCGGCGCCTATGGCACTAGGGCCGGTTGGGCTGCCTTAGCTGCAGGCTGTACCGTTTTTCCCCTCCCTGCCGCCATTTGGGCGTAGGAAATTTGGGGATTAACGGGCGTTGCTGTAGGAGCACGCGTTGATGGGCGTATCTCTACCGCTGTCTGCCTAGCCGCTTTATTAATTCTAATTTGCTGAAAAGCTGAGCAACCCCGATAATTAGCAGGGTGCCCCTCCTTTCCGCAAAGTGCACATCTTAACTGGGTCATGTCTTCGACCCGTTCTTCACCGAGCTTGCATTCCCCCTTAATGTGGTCCTCACCACACTTAACGCAGCGTGACTGCATTTCGCAGTTTGCTGCAGCGTGGCCAAACCTTTGGCAGCGCATGCATTGAAGCATGTCGCCGCGTCTCTTTAATTTATCCCACGTTACAACCTGGTAGTTGAGGACGGAGATTTTCCTCAAACTATCCAGTTTGCTGCTGGGTGAGAGTTGAACCAGGAAAAACGGCAAAGACCGCTTCTCCCGTTTGGCTCTGACTTTAGTGAATGGCTTGACCCCCTTAAAATCGAGATCGTCGCTCGCTTTTTGACGGAGCTCATTTAAGAGCACCTCTGGTTCCATGCAGGAATCTATGCCCTTCAGAAGGACCGTTTGCAATTTGTCTACTTTTGGGGTAAAAGTGAAGAACTCTGTTGTGGTGTCTTTTAACAAATTTTTAATTTTTTTATATTGCTCCACTGTTGAACAGTGGATAGCATGTCTATTTATATTTAATCTTTTTATAATGAAATTTTCGCCTATGGCCGACTTACATAAGTTAATGGTATCCTGAAGCTCCATCTTATACGTATTGATGGGTGGCACCTTCTCCTTCTTTGTTTTCGCTGGCAGTGGCTGCTGCTGGTGTTCCTTTTGCTGCTGCTGTCGGTGTTGTTGTTGTTGTTGTTGTTGTTGTTGTTGTTGTTGTTGTTGTTGTTGTTGTTGTTGTTGTTGTTGTTGTTGTTGTTGTTGTTGTTGTTGTTGTTGTTGTTGTTGTTGTTGTTGTTGTTGTTGTTGTTGTTGTTGTTGTTGTTGTTGTTGTTGTTGTTGTTGTTGTTGTTGTTGTTTTTGTTCCTTTTTCTTCTGCGGCTGTATCTGTTGTATATGCAACTGATGTTGTGGCTGCTTTGGTATTTGTTTAATTTGTTGCTGTTGTTCTGGCTGATTTTGCTGTGGGTGCTGCGGTGTTGTTTGCATTGCATCATTTATTTGTTTTTGTTTTTGCTGCACTACTTTTGTTGACTGCTGTTGGGATTTTTGATTCTCACTCTGTAACCTTTCGATTTCTCTGCGTGCTTGTTGTTTTTTCCTTAGAGCCAGTATCAAAGGAGCAAGCTTGGCCTTGAGCTGCTCTATCTCCATTTCAACTGCACCAATTTCATTCATAATTATTTGCTCCTCTATTTCGTCTTCAGACGACGGCTCTGGTGCTGTGAGGTCCAGAAATTGGTTACTCTCATTCGTAGTATAATGCCCCTCTCCACCCTCGGATATATATTGTAACGGGTGATTTTTTAGCTGGTTTGGTTTTGGCAACACTGGTTTTGACAGCTGACGTGTGTTTAGTACCTTGTGTCACTGTCAAACAGCTTCAGTTTTGTTTGCAATTCAACCATGGATTGTCTTACAAATGAACAACGCTTGCAAATTATTCAATTTTACTATCAAAATTCGTGCTCGGTTCGAAATGTTCATCGCGCGCTGCTTCCATTTTATGGTCGGCATTCTCGACCTTCTGAGCAGTCTATTCGGAAGATTGTGACCAAATTTCGCACCAAATTTACTTTGTTGGACATTAAACCACCAACACGTTTACGTACTGTGCGTAGTGAAGAAAATATTGCGGCCGTATCAGCTAGTGTGACAGAAGACCGCGAAATGTCGATTCGGTGCCGTTCCCAGCAGTTAGGCCTTTGTTACAGCACTACGTGGAAAATTTTGCGGAAGGATTTGGGCGTAAAGCCTTTTAAGATACAGCTGGTGCAAGAACTAAAGCCAGCCGACCTACCACAACGCCGAATTTTTGGTGAATGGGCTCTTGGAAAGCTGGCCAAGGATCCGCTTTTTTATCGAAAAATTGTGTTCAGCGATGAGGCTCATTTTTGGTTGAATGGGTACGTAAATAAGCATAATTGCCGCATTTGGAGTGAAGATCAGCCAGAAGCATTGCAACAGCTACCAATGCATCCCAAAAAAGCCACTGTATGGTGGGGTTTATGGGCCGGCGGCATTATTGGGGCATATTTCTTCAAAGATGATACGAATCGCAGCGTTACTGTCAATGGTGAACGCTACCGAGCGATGATAACAAACTTTTTTTTGCCCGAAATGGAAGTTCTTGACTTGCATGATATGTGGTTTCAACAAGACGGTGCCACATGCCACACAGCACGCGAAACAATGGCGCAATTGCGAGGCGAGTTTGGTGAACAGTTAATTTCACGTTTCGGGCCGGTCAATTGGCCGCCTAGATCGTGCGATTTGACACCATTAGAATATTTTTTGTGGGGGTATGTCAAGGCTAATGTCTATAGGGACAAGCTCGCTTCGATTGACGCACTGGAAGCCAACATCCATGCATTCATTCGTGAGATACCGGCCGATATGTGTGAAAGAGTATGCCAAAATTGGACTCAGCGGATGGGCTACCTGAGACGCAGCCGCGGTCAACATTTGCATGAAATTATCTTTAAACATTAAATTGCAAGGTTCAAACTATCGATTCAAATAAATATTTCATTCATTTTTTCGAATTTTTGTGTTTTTTTTTTTTTTTAAGTTCTAAACCTCTTAAAAAATCACCCGTTACTTCCTCGTTGTCGGATGGCGAGGTAATTAGTTGGTGCTGAATTTTTGCTGCCGCTGTTGTCTTGGCTGTGCGCGCCGTCTCCTTCACTGCAGCTGGCAGCTCAGCTGAAGCTATGGTGGAGCGACGCTTGACAACGTTTGGTGCACAGCTATTTTTTTGTCTCCTCTTTTTGGGTAACTCGGCTGTTAATTCCGTTGCTGGCTTTGCCGTTGTAACTTGGACATCTTTCGATGTCTCTGCTGTTGTTGCCGATGACAACTTTGTTGTGGTTGTTGGGACACCTTTCGATGCCCCGCCACGTTTTCTTCTTCCATCTGGTGGTTCTCCCACTCAATAAAATTTTCAACTTCACGGTTGTGAAAAAAAGCTTCGATATATTTTAGGCCTGGCCGGGGCTCGAACCTACGACCCTCTGCACTGCGGTCCGACGCCACTACACTTGTGCTATTGGCACTTATAACAATTGAATAAATAATTGTATACTAATGCACACACGCTTTTATTTTGAAAATACTGTGAAAGTCGCTCAACGTCCACTCGCTTCCACAGTTAGAGATCGACTGACCCGATCCACAGTTCTACGGCCGACGTGGTAGATTAGCGGAACCGCCGCTCTATCCTGGATCTGCCCTCGACTGTCTAGGTGGAGGAATGCATCGGGTGGAATAAAGCCGCTTAGACGCACACTCTCGTAGTATTCGTTGTTGGGGTAGTAAGCCCCGAAAATTAAGCTGTTAGACGAGGACATCGCTCTTGCAATGTGACTCGAATAAGCTTCAGCAAGAAATTATCTATCCTGTTTATGTTGGCCCCGTTGTATAGAGCCAGGTTGGAATAGTAGTGTTTGTACTCCGACTCTGGTGTTCTGTGCAATCCAAGGCAGAGTCGAAGACACTGCCTCTCAAACACCCGAATCTTTTCCATTTGAGATGGGGCAACGTTGAACCAAACCGGGCATCCATAGGCAATCATCGGCCGGATAAGGGCCATGTAGCAAATCACCTTCACCCTGCTGTCCAGCCGGCTGCTATAAAACAACCGTTTCGTCAGGGCAAAAGCTCCCCTAGCCCTGGTCAGAGCAGCATTTATATGTCTATCGAAATACAAATACTGATCCATCCAGATGCCAAGGTACTTTACTACACTTTTATTCGCCAGTGGATGTCCATTTGGCCCTACGATCACCAGCTTGCGCCAGTTCTTTCTCGTATCCCTTGTGGCTCTAAGCAACGGAGTCTTAAACAAGATAGTTTCTGATTTCTGGAAGTTGATTTTCAGCTTCCAGTCATCGCAATATCGCTGAATCTTCTCGAAGTCACGCTGCAAAAGAATCCTGATGACCTCGACTTATGGAGCTGTTCTGTACGCAATTAGATCGTCGGCATACGCAATTGCCTGAGTTAGACTACTTATCAGATCGCTGGTGTAAATGCTGATTAGAATCGGCGAGTTGACCGCTCCCTGCTGAAGACCATTTTTAATATTAAAGGTTGTGGCAGAAGTTACATTACCACTCTTGACAACAAACTTTCTGCCATTGAGCATATCATAAAGCATATACAATAGTGGTTTACTAATGCCAAGTCTGGTCAGCTTTAGATAAAGACCCTCTAACCATACGGTGTCGAAGGCCTTCTCCAAATCAACCAGACAGGCACCCGTACACTGCTTCTTAGATTTGTTCCATTGGACATCAGAAACGAGTTTCGACGCGGCATGAATGGTGTCATGTCCCGCCTTAAAAAAGAACTGATTGTCCGGTATGATATTATTGTCCTCTGCCCACTTAGACAGAGCTCTATTGATAACTTTTTCGAATACCTTGCTGATACTCGGAAGAAGACTTATCGACCGGAGATTCGCCGGATTGGAGTTGTCCTTTCCCTTTTTCGGGAGAGGATGCACCACAGCCGTCTTCCACCGCACTGGATAATATGCATTATTCAGAGCGTTGTTAAACAGAGTGGTATAAATGTTTGGATCTTGTTAAGGATTTAGAAACAAGTAATTTTTATTCTGGGACATTTTTCAAAGTTGAATTTTGAGACCCCGCGGCCGTTTTCAGTAAAAGAAACTCAATTTGAAAAAACGGCTGAAAACCATTTAAATTTGAGTCAATATGTGGTCAATATGTGGTCAAAGATGCTTATACTGATTTTTTTGCTTATATAACCTTCTGCTAGGCATACAAAATTTCTTCTTAAAATGTCATGAAAAATTGTTTTACCAAAATAGACACGCAAAAAATGAGCGATTTTCCAGCTGTTTTCGATTAGTTTTTCTAAATAAACTACTCAAACCAGTTAAAACCTACCTTTTTCACAATATACAGCATATCTAAATTAATATTCAGTCAAAAGAAATAAAAAAAATATTAAAATAACAGAGACGAAAAAAATAGCAACAAAAAGACCAATTTTAAAACATTTCTACCACAATATATTTACATATACTGAATATCTCATTCACATTGGCGTCTCGTCAGGCTTACTTACTTGGACTCGTCAGCGACATACGCAATTTGTACTTAGTTCAGTTTAACTTACATTAATTCTTTTACAAAAATCCACTGTTAATTAACTATATCCAACAACATTTGAATTTCTAATCATTAATCATTAAGCTAATTTGTTTGCCCGGGGTTTCTATATGAAGGTTCTTTTATAATAACTACAAATTCTACATATATGTATATATTGCTGAAATAAATCAGCCAAGTAGGAGACTTAGCATTAAGGATTGGACTTGTTGAATTGAAGATTTGTATGCAAATAATTTCTAACAGAACTATATTGCAAGAAAAGACACGAGACAAAACATTTTATTTAATTTTATTTAAGGTCCTCAGTTTTGGAAGTTTGCTGCAATATTTTTAAAAGATTTTTTTTTGGCCCTTAAAAAGTACTAAAAAAAAACAAACTCTTTTCCAATTAATTTTCATTTTATAAGTATTCTATTTCTTTGTCCATAGCTGTGTATGCTGTGACTCGGAGGGGCAAGTGCAATCAACCCAGGGGAGCTGCTGGCTTCACCACTCAGTGGTAAAAAAAACGAGTTTTTTTTATGAAGTTGGGAAATTTAAGTTCATTTTAAAGCGAAGAAAATATGTAGAGAAGCTGCCTATTTTTTATTTTTAAGTTCTATTCGCTTGACCTAGGAGTTAATTGAAGAAAGTCAATTTCCGTGTAACGCATTACTTCCGGTTAAAAGATAAAAATACGAGTTAAACATTTTAAAATTACCTATGAAAATTTATGTAGTATTTGATTTGTATAGTTTTAACGGCTAGAAGGCTGAAATTTAGACAGATGATAAAAATTATTTCATAAATATTTTGATTGCAATCAGTTCCTGTAAAGATCAAAAATCAAAGGAACCCTTTAATGGTAGGAATCATTAATAACAGTTTAAAAAATAATTTTCCTAATTTTTTTTTAATCGAAATCTTTAGAGCCGGTTTTTGAAATAAATTAACTTCTAAAATAGTTGTATGGCAAGAGTACCGTTATTTGTAAGCTAAACATTTTTAGAATTTACAATTTATTGATTTGCCCTCTCAAAATTTGAAGATAATCGCTTCCGTGGTTTGAGCTACACATTGAAGAACAGATAGACAGACCGAACACCAACAGACAGAGAAAATTGTGCCACCCACTTTTTTGGTGTTCTCTATCATCGTAATGACATGTTTGATTATTACCTCAAATTGTTTTTCAACAATCCAAAACTTGCCATTTATTACCTATGTATATATATCTCAAGTAAAAAGATTTTTTAGTTATCAGCAAAACATTTTTGAATTTTATTAAAACTTCTTAAGCAAACATATAAAAGCATCTAATAAATAAATTGTAAATTTGGATATAAAATTAAATACAATCAAAATATATGACAACAATAATACAATAATTCAGCAGGAACATATTCATATAATTTGTTGATGGCAACTTTAAGTTTTTCAACGTATTCCTATGAAATTTTTTTCCGTCATGGTACGTATTTAATTTCTATATCGAAAAAAGACAGTAAAAACATGGAAAATAATAAATAAGGATTGTTCTGTTTTGAAAGTTTTATTTTCTTATACGGAATATTAAAACGCCTCTAGTTTTGAAAATTTACTTTAAATTAAGTCATAAAAGCCAAAAGCAACAAATTGAATTGTAGGTCATATTGAGAAGAAAATGCTATGCGAAAATGTATATGCAAAAAATAGGACTTATGATTAAGAAGCAAAATTTTTTTAATTTGATAAATTGATTTGAAAATTAAAACAATACAAAAGCCGTTCACTAGTGTCTTTCTTTGTCAAAATAGAAGACTCACAAAAAGAAAAAACTACAAAATACACACATATATATATAATGAAAGTCTGAAAAAAGGAGAATTTATAAGATTTATTCATAAGCAAAGATCACTTTTGGGTCACTTCCTACACTTTGTGTTCAATGCCAGTTGTATTCTCATAGGCAGGACTGCCAGTAATGAAAAAGCTATCTTCTTCGATCTCGGAATAAGAAGGCTCTGGCTTATTATGTAAGCCAGCTTGAGCCGAAACATGAAAGACTTTTTGGTTCTCGTAGCCATCGACATAATCGTAACTAAAGGCTGTCTGACCAGCAGCTTCTTCTTTACGTTTAATTTTACGAAATTTTCCCACGGCATGATCATCACTTGCTTCTAATCGGTTACGTATATTGCTTAGCACCTGACCCATCTTCGTTAGGTTTAAATCTTGTTGTAAGATTTATAAGTTGTATTTTGTTTTTTCTGTGAGTTTATTTTACGAGGAGGTTTCTCTTCGTGGGCATTAAATATTGCCTTGGCGGAGATTCGACTGTTCGTGAAAAGTCAAATTCAGTTTGGGAACTGTTTTATGTTTTAGCCAGAGTATTTGAAAAATGTTTTCCAATGTTTGGACTCCGATTGATCTATTTTCCACGGAAAGAGATTTTTTCGTAACAAATCTAGGAAGCTTTGTTTTTGATGCATTCAAAAATGAATTAGATTTTTTTATATTTTGTTTGTCTTCTTGTTTTCTACTTGACCACGGAGAGTGGGAAACAAAGTTTTTTAATTGTTCAGCAAGGATGAATTTTTGACTTTCGGGTTTATTATTTGGCATTTCTGATTTAACTGGTGTATTTTTTGACTCCATGTTGGCAACTAAACTATGATAAGCTCCATCAGCAGTGTCAATGTTAAGCTTTGGTAGAATTTTACAACCTACTTGAGGACCACACTCTGGATTGGTGGATTGGAAGTTTTTAGATTTTGTGTCAAGGTTAAGCATGTCCCTGATCTTTGGAGATTGCCAGGTAAATGAGTTTTCCTGTACTGCATTGCTGCTTTCTGGTTAGCAACTGGAATATTACGAGGTGGAGTAGATAGGGTTCTTGGCTTATACTACACGAGTACCACTTAAACGTTTTTGTTACAAACGTTCAACATTTTTGTCATTGCTCCTGGAATTTGTGTTCAGTAAAGATTGTTGAAATTCTTCGGTTAGACTATCAATTTCGCTGACACTATCCATGGAGACGAGGGAATGTGATTGTTCGGGAATGTTTTCGGTACCACCGTCAATAATCGTTTGTTCTGCTGTCATTTGCTTCTTATATGGAGGACTTTTACGATGAATTTTATGTTTGTTCACACGCACCTCCGATACTATTATGGATTATATTTTGGATTATGTGAATGAGTGGTGCTTTTGAACTGCGGCTTGAATGTTTTAATGTACTTATAGCTGTAATAGCATGCTTTTTTTTTGCATTCAGTGGAAAGGTCTCTCTGTTCCTCATCTTGCTGTTATTGTTTGACACATCTGAAATCTAAAATAAAAAAAATATTGTTTTAGTATCTATACCACAGATGATTTTTTTTAAATGTTCAAATCCTACGAACTAGGAAGTTTCTGAAAATCTTTAAAATTTAAGTTCAACATATTAAGAATGTATTGGGCAGATTACGTGGAGGAAAAAAATAATGATTGTATTTTATTACTAACCACAGAGCTTGTACTTAAAATATAAATTGAAATATCATATTATATTATTCATATATTATAATTTTTCAAAAGCTTATATAACTCATAGGCAATTCTTACCGTATGTTGGTGTATATTCTTTAGATATGTGCAATTTGGTTGCAATGCGCATTGGTCTTTGATATTGAAGAATTTTCTTAACAACTTCTTGGTCATCGGAGCAAGTTGCAATAACATTGTCAGGTGTTGAATCAGAGTACTCAATATCAGAAGAATGTAATGGAGATGTTGCTTCCAACGGTGCTCACGGATGCTTTACGGTTAAATTCTGAAAAAAGGAGAATTTATAAGATTTAAAGATGATATAGTAATTATCACAACTTACCAGTTAAGAATGACGCCCTATCTAAGATGCACGGATTTGAATAATCACAACGTAAAATAAGAAGAAAAGTTATCAAAAATTAAAAAAAAAATTGGATTGTTTTGTTGTGCAAAATTTAGAGTTCTTGTAATCCTGAAGCTCGTAATTTAAACGACCGATTTGGCCCTGTACCAACTTGATGTGAGACGGTGCTTTGGTATTGTGTGGAAGGTTTTGATTGCTTCCTTGCAATTGAACCACCTAAGTGGACACTTGGCACACAGGCTTTTTAACTTAATAAATAAATTCGATTTTGTGTTATCATTGTGTGCTTGTTGGCAGTAGTTTACTCGCAAGTTAAAACACAAACTCCGCGCACAAAATCAAAAGAAATATGCAAAAGTGCATTTAGTTTTTCACGTTATATTGTTTTGTGCAATTTAAAATAAATATATTTCACAGAACAGTTGCAAAATAAACAATATTTATTTGGGAACACCGAAGTAAACAAAAAAAAATTAATTTGAGTAACAGATCGAGTTTCACTTGATCAGTCGACTTTTGGCACTTGAAATTTAAGTTATTAATTATTGTTATCCACTTTTAATTAGCAATTACTAATATTTTACCTATAAAAAGTATAATTTTCTTTAAATACCGAGATTTTGTTGGAAGAATTCGATAATATTAATTCCATTCAACACAAATTAGAACCGAGATCTGTCATTTTGACATTTCATAATTTAACAAAAAAAAAAAACAAATCGTCACTTTGAGCTACTAACCCCATTTTATATTTTTATCCACAATTCACACGTATTCACCGACACGAAATTTGAGAGGAGAGAGTTTTCTCCTGGTGTGCTCAAAATAAAAATTGCGGGTGTTTTAGGCAGGAGGGGTACGAGTCGGTTTTCTAGATAATATAGGTACTCTATGTCAGAAATGATGAAAATTGAAACAAATACATGGGTTTTGTTCCATTTGTCAACGATGTTAAAACAACGTTAAGAAATATCAATTTTCTCACATAAATTTGATATTTAAAAATATCAATTTAACATTTTAAATGTTAAAATAACATTTTGTTATGTTAAGAGATCATATCAATTTGAATTTGGTATTGATATCTTAATACAGGGTGGCGCACCAATTGTGTTACAATAAGAAATTCAAATAATTTTTTTTTTTAATCGATGTATTTCATTTATTTTTTTTTATTGGTTAGAAAATTAAATTTTATTTTAAATATCTTTAAAAACATGTTGTTCTTAAAGATTATAGACCGCAAATGACCTCCACGCTCTCCCACGCATATGCGGCACCTGATCAAAAGATTATTCATTGCGGCCTGAAGAGTTGAAGTTGGGATCGCTTCAATTATTGTCGCTATGGACTGCTTTAATTCAGTTAAATTCCTGGGCTTCGTTTTATACACCTCTTGTTTGACATAACCCCATAAAAAGAAGTCTGGTGCAGTCAGGTCAGGTGACCTTGGGGGCCAGCGAAGAGTGGAGTTCCTAGAAATTAATTTGTTTGCGAATTTTTTGTTTAGCTCCGCCATAACTGGTCTGGCTATATGTGCAGTTGCTCCATCTTGCTGAAACCAAACGCTGTTGAATGGTATACGTCTTCGGCGCAGTTCTGGGTAAAAAAACTCCTTCAACATCTTTAAATAACGGTCTCCATTGACAGTAACGGTTACACCGTTTTCTTCAAAGAAGTACGGCCCGACAATACACCTTGATGAAACTGCGCACCACACAGTGACTCGTTCTGGGTGCAGTTCCGTCTCATGGAGCATTTCTGGATTAGACTCATTCCATATACGGCAATTTTGCTTGTTTACATTGCCGTTAAGATCAAAATGGGCCTCATCAGACATGAACAAACAATTGATCAATGTGTTGTCTTCTTCGGCCATTGATATCATTTTTTGACAAAATTCCAGGCGAACAGGCAAATCCTGAGGGTTTAACTTGCTAGTAATTTGGACTTTGTACGGAAACAAGTTTAAATCGTCATGAAGTATCCGTTGTAATGACCGTCTACTAACTCCAATTTGCCCCGATAAGTTTCGGGTCGAAACACTCGCATTGGCCTGTATTGCAGATGCTACTGCTGCGATTGTATCCTGAACCCGAACATTGGCATCTCAATGGTACGGCCTTCGTGCGATGCTTCCAGATTCGGCAAACATGTTTACAAACCTCATAATGGTCCATCTACTCGGGGGATTACCGCCAAACTCCCGCCTAAATTCCCTTTGGACGGAAATGACGGACTGCAAAGCATGGTACCGTTGCACTATGAAAATTCTTTTCTCCGTATCCCAAGCATCCATTTTTATAAATCTAAATAGTAACCTACAAAATAAAAAAAAATAACCCGATTACTCACACAGAAAAAAAGTTATTACGTTTTATTTTTGTAGCACGATTCGTGCGCCACCCTGTATTATGTTGATTATTTGAACTTTTTAATAAACAATTCATAAACGTCAAAACGATATGATTGGCATATTAATTGTGATATTTTTAATGTTGGACGACTTTTATCACGAATAAATGTTAATTTTACAGTTAATTTATCAAATTATTTTTGTCAGTGTAGAACCTTAAATGGATAATTTGCATCACTTCCAACACTCCATTTAAATGAACACTGAACAATTACTGGCATTCGAAGAAAAAAATCGTTTTTTTTAGTTTTTGCCATTTTTGACTATGTTTTTTCATAATAATAGTATGTTTACACCGTCTTAAAGTAGAGGTCTTAACAAAAAGAACGCTATCCTAAGTTTTTCAAAAATCTGAAATTTGTTCGTCAACTTTTGCGATTGAAAATTAGTCTATTTTTTCAAATTTAATTCATAAAAAAACCAAAAATATATATTTTGCCTCAAAAAAATGACAGCTTACTTGAAATGCAATAAATTAAGTTTTCACCAAATTTCATCAAAATCGATTTGTCGAAGATAAAAATAAAAAACCAAAAAAATTGGTGTTTGGTATTTTTCTCAATATTTTTGAGGTTATGTGAAAAAACGTCGAAGTAAAAGTTGTAGGTCTCTTAAATATCTACAACTTTCTCATATAACTTTTTTCGATAGGAGGTCCACTTTTGCCAGAAATCGTTCAAATGTACTTAGAGTATTAAAAGTGCATGAAGTACCACAAAACTGAAGTATCCACAGCAACATCTGTGTAGAGGTGATTGTCCATTTGTGTTTTAATTATTGGTATGGAACCGCTTTATTACCTAGAACAATGAGTTCAAACTATTACGTTTTCGTTGAAATATAACCACAATTAAAATTCCACATTTTGGATCATGGTTCATATTTTGTTTGTTCCAAACATATTATTCACCATCAAATCTGAATCGATTAAACTTAATTCCAAAGCTTCAAACCGCTCTTGTCCACAAATAATTGCTATTTTTATCAGGAAGTGTTTTGCAAGTACAAATGTGGTCCTTGAGATGTTTTGGTATGCAAATAGTTAACATTTAAGCATCATATTACAAATCTTTAAGAATTGTGATGATGATAGGCGATAAAGTACTTGTTCTTCTCTGTGAGTTGTTTTTGTCTCGATGATCTTGTTCAATGCTTTGAATCATTCCAAAAGTACAAAAAACGTTTTACACTATTTTCTTGAAGCACTGTAATAGCTTAGAAATTTTGGATACCGTCCCAATATTTGCTTTTATCGGTATGATAAAATTAGTTTGTTGTCCCCTCAGCATTTGGCTCTTGGCCCTTACTACGAGTATTAAAATGTTTCTTATTTTATTTACAAAGTAAACACTAGATAGTATTTTACTGCTTCAAACCTTATCTCAATATTTAAAATAATCACTAGTTTTGAATTTAAACTGGGGAAATTAAAAACGTGCTAAATTTGTTTCCAGCTTGAAACGAGCTTGAACAACCTAAAACGGTAGCGTCTTCAAGAACCAGAAAACATCTTCATATTTTAAGACAATCGATGCTTGACGAAAAAAAAGAATAAATTGAAAATAAACGTTTGTAGCTACTAGTGTGCCAAATTTGTGTCCACCACGTACATTAAAAGAAGCAATGTTATTTTTATTAATTATTCATGTTTTTTTGTCATAGTTGTTTAGCAAAAAATGTTTATTTTTGAGCAAATTTTTTCTTTAAAAATCTGCACTCGCATCTATGTCTCTATCGAGAAAGTATAGTGACCAGTTAAGATTGCGACAAAAATTGTTGAGACCGTCCCAGTTGGCTTTCTCATACTGCCAGACGGTTCCCTTTGGGTTTTTTTCTTTAACCGTGTTGGTGGAGCATGAGAAATTTGGTGATAAGATACAGTGGTCTGACGTGTCTAGAGGTGCTATGATGTTAATTGTACGAGTATATTTATCAGGATCCGAAGTAAGCGAAAGTTCAAGTGTGTTGGCAGAATGACTTTCAACTTCAGATATGTGTGTTGGTTAGTTTGTTCAGAATGACGAAGCCAAGAAGAATTATGAATATTGAAATCACCCGTAATAATGATTTCAGTGCGGAAAATGGGTACAAATTTTTAATATGGGACCTGACAGTGCATCGAGTTCGTTGGAAGTCGACTTGCTGTCTAAATAAGGACTTCTACAGACAAAACATGTATGGATGATGTGCTTAATAATAGTAATTTAAGGCCACATAAAATTAAATTTCGTGTTAGAACAGTGGCCGTATTGAGGCTGAAACTGGTAAGTGACATCATTCCTGACGTGTGCAGCGAGATCATGATGGGGAAAAAATAATGGCAGTAAGTTATAACTCTGTAGGTGAAATTCTGAGATGACAGTATTTTCACCTACTTTGGCTTAACGCCAAAATAGCTGGCCTGTTCTTGATACTGTGAACGTATGCAGCAAGAAAATTCTTCCTTAAGCCACGAATGTACACTCGAAGGATAAATACAAACATACAAAGCCAAAAACTGTTATTGGTTCTCTATAAAAATCAACGAAATCAAATCAAAGTGTTATGCCTGGTCGTTAGTTTATGTAGATAAAATCAACAAAGTTGGCCCACATCACTAAAGTATACTCCAAAATGTTACATGAGTCTAAATATCGACAACATAGCAGTGTGAAAAAAAATAATTCCTGTAAGAATAACTCATATTTTCGCAGCTGTTTCTCATTAAAGATAAAAAACGAAACAGATTGAAGGTAAATTCATTAAATGCAATGAATAAGTTGCAAGAAATTAAATGGAATTAATTGTAGGTTGGCAATAAATTCCTCAAAAACACTTTTGTAGTCGTACATACAAAGTAATTTTTGCTTCTTTTTTATATTTTTGTTACACTTTAAAAATATAATAACATATGTATCAAAATACCATGCTTTTTGCAAAGTCACTTGTATTAAATGTATTTAATACATAATTATATTGTGAAAGAATAAGTTCATAATTTTTATATTAAGCTAAATACCTGTTTTTTATTGCATTTTTATATTCGCTTGAAAAAAGTAGCATGTTAAATTAATTCAAAAATAATACAGAGTTTTACCAAACTTATTTTGTATTTGAAAAGATAGTTACCTGCTTTAGTTATTAGCGTTAATAATTTATATATTTTGGTACGTTTTTTTTTTTGTAACTAAATTTTAGCTCATGATTTTTTTTTAAATAAATAAAAAAATTGCACACACTTATTTTTCAAGACTAAAAAGTTTTTGTACCTACCTTCTACTATTTTTTTCAAAATACTTTTTTACTACTCTTTTTAGGCTGCAGTAGGTACTACCTTATACCTAATATTTTTCTCCGGCAACAATGTCCGCGTCGCATCGTGAAATGAGGCACAATATCATGTAAAATGTATATTAAATATGTAGCTACCTACCTTCCTTTGTTTATTATCCTTCAAAAAAGATACCTATAATTTGAGGGAAAAAATATTTTGGCTGTGAAACAATTTATATTATCTCTATCTAAAAATACATATATAATTTATGTATGTATATCTATTCACACGAGGTAACCTGTAACCCCTACCCTTCATATATATACATATTATGTATACCTACTTATACCCTATATAGCGTTATATACGAGTACATATGCAGATCGTTGATACAGAACCCGTATGTTAAAGGTTAATATGCGGGCGATGACGCATTCTGAATGCAAGAACCTACATTTATATCAACTCTTACAGTGTACAACACTTTTATTTAATTAATAAATAACATTAATATGACTCCTGTCCTGTGCCACACGTGGCGCCCGTTGCGTATTGTAAAATAAAATGCCACTTTTTTTCATTCACTTCAACGAAAAATAATCCTTGTAACAACTTGTGTCATCGCATGAAGACATGTAATGTGCCTTATTATACACAGTTGAACTATTATTGCGGTATCAATCAATTTATTTAATCAAAAAGCAAACAAAATATTGAATTAAGTGTTCTGAAGCTTCTAAATATAGCTACAATACAAATACAGTCCGTAACATTTGGATAGCCTCGTTTATATATTTTATCATAACAAAAACAAATCATATAAAAGGGCCAAGTTCTTATTTTATACATACAAAAAACCTGTGCGTAAAAAGTAATTAGCCAGTTTATATTTCTGGGATCTCAGAGGACTCAGAACGCTCAGAAATATAAACAGGATTCCTCCCATAAGTTCCTCACTTTTCCCCTTAAAAATTGAGACTTTTCTTGGATTCGCTTGCTGATTATTTTTTGTCACCGTAAATATCAAAAGAAGTAAAGAAAAAGAGAGTTGTTTTGACTTCTATGTGCTGTCTAAAAATTGAGGAAAAATACTGAGCGCTCAAGAAATATAAACTGGCCAAATAAGACTTGGAAACATGCCAAGTTCTAAGTTAATGAAGCTTATTGGTGGATTTACATGTATCTTGGTCTTGATCTTCAAGAAAAGTAGAGCGAGTCAGATATAATGAAAAAATATGAACGTGTGAAAGAGTACAAGGGTGGTAACTCTATTTTAATTACTGTAATATGCTATTATCTGTTTGGCTGTCAAAAACATATGTTTTCGTTTTTTTTTTAGGTTAATAAGATTGACAATAGTTTGTATTTTTATTCAATACCTAATTTAATTAAATTATTCGGTTTTTTCACGTTCGTTCAATAATTACTTTGCTCGGACACCTTCAAGGCTTTAAACAAATTTATTTACACTTTCATATATCTTTTATTTTTTATCTTTGTGACTTCACTTCTTTTAAATTTTTTTTTAAATCAGGCCAAAAAGTTATTACAAAACATGCACACACACAAAACATGAATAGGTGCACACAAATACAGACGAAGATGCCATAATCAAGATGCACATGTTCGTCTTTACTATAATCTTGATCATGATTTCTATGTTTTACTATAATCTTGATATTATCAAGATGCTTTTGATTTTGGTCTTACCTCTCTCACCATCAAACGCAACTTTTATATTTTACATCCTTTTCTTTTTCAAGAAATGAAATCAAGATACATGTAAATCAAAACAACTCCAAATTATGATATACATTTGGTAATTAATGATTACTGATTCAATTTTATAGGTCTTTGACTCAATCACTCAATACTTAGTCCAGTCGCTATGTATACTGTTGTGTCTACGAGAGGGAGCTGTTTATGTAAGAAACATCCAACATCTAGATGGCATCTAGTTTCATTTTCGTCCGTGCCCGCAATGTCGATCTTTGACATCGGCTTTCACCAGCAGCTAATCTGCCACTTACTTTTTGGCTCTCCTTGTGCATTCATCGACTCGGAAAAACTCAATCGCTAGCTGTTCATTTGCTCTTCCTTAAATAACTATAACTAGTATTAAGTTTATGAATTGCATAGTAAAGAATATTGAATTAAAACCCAAAATCGTATTAATTGGTGATGAGGATGGAGGCAGAGAAATGTATCCAACAGCAGCAAAAGTGGGTCTCTACAATGATGCAGAAGAATATGAAAACTATGCAGGATTTCATAAAAAGTGTCACCAGTGGTGCAGCGCACATCAACATCCCAAGGTTTGAAGCCTTCAATCCAGCCAAGGCAAATTGGGAGAACTACCATTTCCAACCCCAGCAGCATTTCCAAGCACATACCGTAACAGATGATAACATAAAGAAATCATATTTCTTATCATCTTGCGGGGATTACCTTTTGGATCTGCTTAAAAAGTTGTGCGAGACAATGGATGTAAGTACATATTCATATTGTAAGCTAACCTCGTGTTTAACTCAATATTTTCAACCTACCAACATATACTCGCGTCGAGATGTAAATTTCTCCGCCATAAAATATCATAAGATCAAAACTATAGTGACTGGATCGCTGACCTAAGAGGAATCGCAAAGGATTGTGCATTTGTCTGCAAAAAAGATGGATGTAACCATTCATACGCCGACTACAAGATTCGGGATATGATTGCATTCTACACCATACACAAACAGGTGTGACTGGCAGCGACGCAGAGCAAAGATCCATCGTTAGAAAAATTGCAAGAGATCATGGTAGGATTTGAGGCAGCTAGCTTAATCGATTTTAAAAGACATTGACAGGAGCTTAACAGTAACAGCAGAGGTCAACCCTATACAATATCCACACTCAAGTAAGTCAAATACAAATTTTTTAAACCGAAAATCTTGCACTGATTGCCACGTGAGCCATGTTAGAAGTAAATGTAGGCATCAAGATTCAGTTTGTGATAAATGCCAGCGCAGGGGACACATACAAAGTGTATGTATGGCAAGTCAGAGAAGATTAGATCAGGTTCAGGTTCCTGTTCTCGACGTCGTCAAAGAAATTTTTCCAGGAGCCGCAGGTACTCTGGCCATAACTCAACGCAATCCCAGACACACACAAGCTCTCGTCAAAATGTTTCTAAAAATAGCCTTCACCGTAACATAAATGGGACCGCTCATTCCATTCAACAGCTGGACCATTACGAGATTAGCACGCTTTCAAGTACAATTAGAACTGTAAGGCCAACAAAAAATGTATGCTATTACCTTCGGTAAGCAACTTTCCACTAAATTTTCAACTTGACACGGATGCATCTTGTTCCTTAATAGGCATGCATAGGTCAGCATACAAATAAGAAACTACGAGCTTATGGAAGTCTTTTGTTATCCGTTAAGGGCATAGTTGAGGTAAAAGTTACATGGAAAGATAAGACACTTTCACTGCCGTTACTAGTCGTAGAGAGTGAGCAGGGCTCCAATATTATGGCCTTGATTGGTTAAAAGCATTTAAGTTCTCTTTAACTAGTAATATAACGGACGAGCTTATCTTTGAAATGTGCAACGAAGCCAGGCAGGGACTCGCGAGTCTTACAAATCAGTTTTCGGCCTGGGTCTAGGACGTAGTACTCAATACGTAGCACATCTGGTTCCCATCCCGTGTATGTACCTTTTCGTCCCGTACCATATGCTCCAAATCCTATTGTAAAAGCAGAAATAGAACAAATGGTGCAACTTGATATTCTGCGCCCAGTCGAAACAAGTCAATGGGCGACCCCAATTGTAGTAGTTGGTAAAGCAAATGGGTCTATTCGTATTTGTGGCGACTATAAAGTGACTGTCAATCCACAACTGGATGTCGATTGCCACCCGATTCCGAAGAAAGAGGAGCTTTTCTATCGTATTCAAGGTGGAGAACATTTCATAAAAATTGACATGTCGGAAGTTTATCTACAAATACCCCTAGACGACGACTCTAAGAAAATTTGTGTAATCTCAACTGAATTCGGGCTATTCGAGCTTCAAAGGCTGCCTTTCGGCACATCCAGCTCCACTGGAATTTTTCAGAGATTTATAGACCAGTTGACATGCGATTTAAAATGTTGTGGCGCACATATGTATGATGTTATCGTTTCAGGTAGATCCCCAGCCGAACACTTGGAAAACTTGAAAACAGTATTATAGCGTTTTAAACCCCATGGTCTCAAGTGTAAAAACCTATAGCGTTCGCTTCAAAAACAATAACAGACACTCAAAAAAACTATAGTCAGATTGAAAAGGAAGCGTTGGCGATCATCTATGGCGTGAAGAAATTCAATCAATATTTGTATGGGTGTCAGTTTGAAATCATTACTGACCATCAGCCCCTCGTGACGATTTTCAATCCTAGCAAAAAACTACCGCAGATGACTATTCAAAGATTACAGCGTTGGGCAATTACTCTAATGGGCAATACGCTATCGACCGACAAAGCAGAACAGCAATGCTAATTGCCTCGCACGTTTCCCAGTCGGACTGGACGAGGATATTGACAAATTGGAGTCATGTCATGCTATTGACAGTATGTATGATACAGTAGTTGATAATTTTCCAATCAATGCCTCAGTTATTGGTGATCATTCGAAAAAGGACCCAACCCTTAGCAGGGTAGTATGGTACATCCAAAATGGTGACCAAGGCAATTGCCAAGTAATGAAACCGCTTTAATTCCCTTTTTCGACGCAGGCTTAGCTTATGTATATGTACTAATTTTGTATGTACATTGATTTATTGCAGACGGATCATACCAGAGTAGTCGTCTCCCAACTTCTTCAGTGTGCTATCCTTGCTTCACGAAGGTCACATGGGAGACACCAGGATGAAGCAAACAGCTCGTCGGTATTGCAGGTGGCCTGGAATTGATGATCAATCCAACAAGCCGTTTGCCAGTGTTCAGCTTGTCAGATCAACGCAAGTCATTCTACAAAAAAGCTTACAAGTTGGCCGCGCACAGGGGAAGCCTGGGAACGGATTCATATCGCTTTTGCGGGTCCTTTCGAGAAACACTTGTGGTTGATAATAGTGTACTCCTTCTCGAGTTTTTCTTTCATTATTAAAATAGCTTCTACCAATTCA
The DNA here is from genome assembly GCA_946251815.1 of Dasysyrphus albostriatus. Classification (NCBI taxonomy): domain Eukaryota; kingdom Metazoa; phylum Arthropoda; class Insecta; order Diptera; family Syrphidae; genus Dasysyrphus; species Dasysyrphus albostriatus. Next base: position 160,540,666 of record OX276335.1, on the reverse strand, counting down.
AAAACAACCATCAGCACGTTACGATCACTGTTTGCTCTGGAAGGCCTACCTAAGACTATAATGTCCAACAACGGCACTCAATTCTCGTCAGCTGAACTAACAAATTTTTTTTAAATGTTTTCGATCCAATATATCCCTTCCGCTCCTTTCAATCCGGAATCCAATGGAGCGTCTGAACGGATAGTACGGACGTTTAAAACAGCATTTTTGAGAATCTTCTGCTACACCACTCGATCCGATGATGCTTTGGAAGTATTTTTACTGACGTATCAGTCAACACCAGGCACCGATGGGAAATCACCTGCAGAAAAGCTACATGGACGTTGTCATTATCTGCCATGTGCCCTGATGCCAACACAAAATATACGAAAATAAAGTCAGCTAAATTCACCCCAGGGTAAACTGTACTCGTCCGACAATACCTTCATAAAGTCAAATGGGTTAAAGCAGTCATTCTGGAATTGTTGGAAAGGAGGATGTACAGGGTCAAAACTGAACTTGGTAAAATTTGGCGTCGTCATCAAAACCAAATACCACCAACAGAAGTTCCAGCAGATCAACAACATACTTCAGGGATTCAGGCAAGTAAAAAATTCACTTTGACTAATCCAGTTTTTTGTTTCAATCCAGGTGGCTCTGATACAGAGACATTCCCACCATCACCACTTGTGATTGGCCTCACACCACCTGAAATACCATTTTGCCCTACTGAAGCCCCGTCGAAACAGATCGTTCAATTTCATCACCATCGGTGATTGAGCTCACACCACCTGTTGCACCTTCTTGCCTAGCTGAAGCCGTTGAAAGAGATCGTTCGATTCAGAACATTTTCAACATCCAATTGTTCCTAGTCCAACGAAGATCAGATATTCGAAACACTTGAAGAATAAGAACAAACAAGCAGTGTTGCCGCTGAGGAATTTGAAAAGGTCGCAGAAAAAAAGGGCACAAGAGAAAAAAAGCGCACTACGAAATTTTTTTGATAAATAGCTAAATCAATCAGAATACGCGTAAATTGCAAAAAAAAGTATACAAAGGACAATCGGAAATATATATAAGGTGGTATGTCGTTGGAAAGGTATTTGCATGTGCTACAATAGTCACTATTTTAGCTTATTTCAAATCACTGTGTGCAAAACAGTTATTTACTAACCAAGATTTTGTGTTTGTGCATTTCAGTATTGAAAAATGCCAATAAGACGCATATCTTTGAAAAGGTATTTTTATGGACAATAATATTAACTAAACTCACTTAAAATCACTGTGTGGAAAAAGTTTTTCGCTTATTTGGTAAATTTTTGTAAAAAAAAATGTGTGTGACGTACGTAATAATAATCGAATAACTCACACAGTGATTTGAAAGAAGCTACCCTACCAATTATTGAAGTGCATAAAAAAACCTTTCCAATGACATATGTACGTCTCGTTGCTATTGGTTGAGCAAGCGTTCCCAATTTTTTCTCATACTACACAAAAACATTTTTTTCACACTAAAATGCACCAAAATATTATACTAATTACCAAATAACTTTGTTCATAGTTTGAGATATGTAAACGCATTTTAATGATTTTGCTTTTCTCGCCTTCACATTAATTTTTTAAAGAACGATTTCTTATTAAGAGAAATATGTGGTATTTAACTATACCCACCCATAAGTTATAGTAATTTCTGGGATGACTTAGAAACATGAACTTGCGACTTTTAAGCTCAGATAGTGACAGTAACTTGCTTGGAACCTGTAATGAAATTTACGTCCGTGATTTTTAGCCGATTGCAGTTGGAAATATGAGTCTTCAGCCTTACACAAAATAATGAATTGGATATTTAACGGTTCCAGTTATGGTGTACTAACCCATTTTTGAATTTTGGTGCTTACACACTTTGTTTCTTAGGACGACATGCTGTTTTTTATTTGTCTAAGACAGTACTTATTCTAACAAAAACAAAATTTATTAAATTCGTAGGACTTGTTTATGAGAAAAATGAAATTTTCTTCAATGATTCTTTAACATCTGTCTCGAAGGTACCAGTTTTTTTTACCTTCGCATTAAAAGTAATTCATTGAATATTTTTAAGAAAAGTTGTCAATAAGTTTGTGAGAAAAATAAAATTTTATTAAATTAAGAAAAAAATGTATGGAAGGTACCGATTTTTTAGTTAAAAAAATAAAGAAATGTGTGGGGGAATGTCAAAATTTGAAGAAAATCGATGCAACCGCTTAGGCTCTAGTCGAAAAGACAGGCAACGGACACAAAGAATTGTGAAACCGTCTTTTTTCACCTTCGCTTTCATCAAAACCTCGAGTTCAATTTTTTGCATTACTTGACAAATTTCATCAATGTTTATAAAAAACAAATAAAAATTGGTTTATAACAGTATGAAACAAGTGTGGGGAGTTTTTTTAAAAACACAAAAAATAGGACAGTTATAACGAATTGGATTTTTAAGGGAGGTAGCAATATTTTGACTCGATTCCACAAAGCGTGTGCGATCGACATAAACCAAGCCTATTTCAACAAATTTTCAACTCGATATGTGTTTACCTTTTATCAATGGAAAATTAAGAAGTTTTTTTCTCCAAAAAATAAAAACTTAATCTTGTTCATGTAATTTTCTTTAAATGGGGTCAGAAAAGTCGCACAGTGTTTAAAAAGGGCAAAAAAATGGGTCAAAATGCGACCCGCAATGTTGATCTTTGACATAGGCTTTCACCAGAAGCCTGTCTGCCACTTACTTTTTGACTCTCCTTATGCATTCATCGACTTGGAAAAACACAAGCGATCCATTTGCACTCCAAGACAGCATTTTTGTTAAATTTTTCCGCTTTCCGTTTGAAGCCACAAGATATTCAGCCAACGTCCTTGACTTTTGAAATTCAAGTAAGTTGCTATCTTTTTCCTTTTATTCTGGTTGCAGTTTTACTGAATTGTTTATGAATAGTTTCATTCAGTGTTTTATTTCCTCGCTCATGGCTCATATCAAAAATGTATAGCAAATAACTACACGATACCTCTGACCTTCCAGAAAAATTGCATATATTTATATGCAGACTTGTTGTACATATAAAAGCAAATGTAGTTCATTTTCCATCAACGACACAGGATTGTGTTACGAAGAAAATTGGGTATGTTGTTTACGTTAATTATAAAGTAAATAAACAGGTTTTTTAACAAATATGATATAAAAGGGACTATTGGAGCCATTGAATGCACCCATATCCCACTCCAAAAGCTACGGATGAGAAAACTTCTGCACAACTGTATATGAACCGAAAGGGATACTACAGTGTAAACGTAGAAGCTGTAAGAACTTTTTCTGATTTTAATTTATCTATAGTAATTTATATTTTCCTATACCTTTGATAGATTTGTGATCATGATTTGCGGTTTTTGCATGTTAACGCAAAGTTCCCCGGATTTTGCCATGATTCTGGAATATGGTCAGCATCAAGCATACGCATACATTTAATGCAAAGCTACAGCTCGTCAAACTCAACATGGTCATTGGGTGATTCTGGCTACCTTCTCGAACCATGGCTATTGACACCTATTGATAGACCAACAACTGAAAAGGAAATAAAGTTCAATGTTATGCAGATCAGAGCCAGAAATGTGATCGAACGAGCCTTTGGCGCCTTAAAATCTGGATTCCGGTGCCTATCAAATGAGCGAAAGTTATATTATTGCCATAAAAGAGTAGCTTATATAACATATGCATGTACTATTCTGCACAAAATTTTACAGGAAAATAGAACAAGAAGTAAATGGCACTGAAATTCCCATTCCAGGTAAAAGTTCTAATAGTGAATATTTCAGAGGGGTCAGAACTGCCTACGTAAACTCTTTGTTTACAAATACAAACAAAAATAGAGTATATTTTGATCTGATTTTTTTTAATTGCTTGAATAAAAATCAAATAATACATAATTTAATTTAATTTATTGAACGTAGAAATAGAAAAGTTATAATATGTACATCTTTGAAGTCAAACTGGAAAAGCCAATACTAAAAAAAACTGAAGATCAAAATGTATTCCATTTTCAGTTTTCCACTTTTTTTTGAAAAAACTGATACAGGAATTTCTTTTGATTTGCATTTTTCCTAAATTTTCATTAATCAAAAATACAAAATATAGATTACACTCGGTAAGTCAAACCAATATTAAAAAAATGCAAATCAAATTTTGAATCTTTTTTCATTTTTCAAAAAAAAAAATTGAAAAACTGAAAACGAATTCTCTCCTGATATGCATACAAAAATTATTGGAAGACAGTTCTTAAAAGGAAATTCAGTTTTATATATTTAGGTTACAAAAAATAAAATTAATTCATACATTTTGTTTTAAAATAAATAAATAAATAATAATAGATTGCGAAAACACAATTCAACATCGTCTGAATGGTGGGAGGTTTATGGATGGTTTGATGGTTTTGCCATGGCCTCTGACAAAGCCTGAATACTATCGGCAAGGCTTTTCAATGCATCTGCCAAGTATTTTTGCACCAGTTGTTTCCTCTAGTGCTTTTTTATCACTTTCATCCCGAACCTTCATCATTTCCAATATTTGGTTCATTAAATTGTAAGTTGAAGTATTGCCTTTGTGGCAGCTCTTGGGGAGACTCGGGAGAGTTGCTGAATGAACGAAGATGAATGGTTGTGGCAAATGGTGTTGGGAATTTGATGAACTTGGTTCTAAAAATTCTTCTAAATTTGGTGAAAGAAAAGAGCCTTACAGGAACTCGGTATTTTCATAATCAAATACCTCATCATTTTCCGAGAATATTTATGTTCATTTTAACAAATATAAAAATACAATTGAATCAAATTTGATTTGTTACCTGGGATGGCATTGACGAGACTTCCTCAACCGGCATTTGCAACCCCAGTGTAGACACACCCGGAAGACCATCCACTGCTATAGCACCAAAGGCTTCAAGGGCTCACTCTTCAATGTCCTTGAATTTCTTTTTTGAAGGTGGACCGCCACCAGCCATCAATCGGTCGACTTTGGTCTTTCTTGCCCGCGATCGCAGCTGATTTTTCCAATGGGAAAGTATCGGAAAAATAAAAAAAGCAAATATGTACCTACTTTTCGTGTTTGGCAAGTAACTTACATCCTTCCACTTTGCTGTTATTCTAATCGGTCCATTCATGGCATTCAATCTTTCTTCCAGTTGAGACCACAAGGATCTTACCCTGTCCGGAGCAGTTGGGTCATTTTAGTTGGCCAGGAGCAGCGGGTGGTCAGTCAAACGTGAAACGAAGAACTCCAGCTGCTACACCGTCGTTCTTTTACAGTGAGAATCGGGCTGATTGTTTGATTGTGAATTGTGATTCACAATAGCGTTGAATTTCGATGTGTTTGAATGGTTTCATCTAATTTGGAACCTAATTTCGTGCAAATTTGGTTAAAATTATCTCATGTCGAAGTATTAATTTGTATGGGAAATGAGATAATTTGGGATCAAATTTGCTCTAATGAAAACGTAGTTTTGATTAAAATCTCGAGCTAGGTTTTTTATAAATCCAACACATGGCCTTTACTAGTAAAGTTGTATAGGCTGTGAAGTAAACGCGAAGTGTATAAATGCATTAAAATTTGTATACATTTTAACTTGGTAAAGCTTCAATACAAGTTATTTTCTGGCTTGTATCGTAACTAAAACAGGCCTAACACAAATCATTTTGGCTGACATTAAACAAGCTATTTGATTCCCTTAAAACCTGCCATCATATCATAAGGCCTTAAAAAGACAAAATATTGCCCAACTAAACAAGTTATTATATGATAGCAAATAGCTTGTATAATAAGACTATTGAAAGGCCATATATAGACTTGGCGTTAAAGTCTTAAAAGAGGCACTCATTGCAGTATGTATACCAAAATGTCTTCCTTTTAATTTTAATTTTCATTTATTTTATTTTGTTTGTTTATTTTCTTCGTTCGGGGGCTTGGTTAGTGTTTTTCTTTGTTCGGAAATGTGAAGAATTTTATTTTATTTGAAAAAATGTTACTTACTTACATGAATTTTCCGAGGTTTGAACTCACGTCCTTCCAATCACCGATCAAGCGCCTTTTGTTTTTTTTTTTTTTTTGAAATTCATTTTAATTTTTCGATTTTCTTAAAACTATCTTTAAGCTAGACAAAAATTCATAAAAACTAGCCTACTTATCAATATTTTAAAACTAACTTACTGGCCCCAGTCAGGCGCTCTAAGTTATACTATAATCACTTAATGCTAATGCCTTTCGGCCTAAGAACTATCTTAATACTAAATCCAGGTCGGTTTTATTTTTTACCGAGAAGAATTTACAAAAAACTCGGTATCTATGTCTTTATTTTTTTTTTGGTTTTATATAAAACTTACAAACTACATAAAACTAAATTAAAACTAATTAAAATTACTTAGAGCTACTTAAAACTACTTACAACTAATTATAAACTAATTACAACCTACTTATAAGCTACTTACAGACTACTTACAAACTAGAAAAGCCACAGCAAGCATTTTTCGGTTTTTATAATTTAATTTTTTTGTATTTTTGTTTATTTTTTTTGTGTGTTTTTTTTTGTTTGTTTTTTTTTTGTTTGTTTTTTTTTTGTTTTTTTTTTTTTTTGTTGCCACCCCCACCCTGACTGTCCCTACTTAAAACTAACTACCTAAACCTATGTAAGTCGGCCATACAAAAAGAAAAAAGCAAGGTCAACTTTTAAATGTCTGAAGGAACTGGCTCTGGACCTTTGGCACCTCATATATGGGGAATTTGATATTTTAGAATGTCATCTAATTGGTCCTTGGCCTAATTGGTCTATGGCTGTCCAATTACTAAAACTAGCTGACCTTTTATATAGATCAAGAGATCCTTCAGAATGTATGCAATTTTCCCAAATTTCCCATAAATGAGGTGCCAAAAATCGCTATGACCTTGAAATTAAAAAAAAACATTAAAAAAAATCTATTGCTGACCAATTATTGAAAATAGCTGACCTTTTATATAGATCTAGAGATCTTTCAGATGGTATATACTTTTTGCAAATTTCCCATAAATGAGGTGCCAAAAATCGTTATGACCTTGAACGAAAATTCAAAAATTCATTAAAAAAAATCTATGGCTGACCAATTACTAAAACTAGCTGACCTTTTATATAGATCAAGAGATCCTTCGCAATGTATGCAATTTTCCCAAATTTCCCATAAATGAGGTGCCAAAAATCACTATGACCTTGAAATTAAAAAAAAAAAAATTATTAAAAAAAATCTATGGCTGACCAATTATTGAAAATAGCTGACCTTTTATATAGATCTAGAGATCTTTCAGATGGCATGCAATTTTCTCAAATTTCCCATAAATGAGGTGCCAAAAATCGTTATGACCTTGAATTTTTTTTTTAAAATAAATTAAAAATTTATAAAAAAAAAAACTATGGCTGACCAATTTCTGAAAATAGCTGACCTTTTATGACCGTGAAATGGCCTTTCAAATGGCATATTTGTTTTTTTTTTAATGACCCAAATGAGGTGCCAAAAGTTTTTTTTGGGACCTTGAAACGAGTTTTGAAAATTCATAGAAAAAAAACTATAGCTGACAAATAACTGAAAATAGTTGACCTTTTATCACTATCTACAAATCTTTCAGATGGCATCTTTTTTTTTGTAAATTTCCCATAAATGAGGTGCCAAAAATCGCGCGTGACCTTGAGAATTTTTAAGTCTTTATAACTAGTTATCAAGGGCTGACCAATTTCTAGGACTAATTGACCTTTCTTTTTTTTTTTTCTTACACTTCAGAATTCTTTGTTGTAGTGAGCTTAAAGCAAGCTGCATTCTACAATCAGAGGCTCATCATGAGTGCAAGTGTTAGTAGTTAGTAGATTAAGTAAGCTTACTAACACAAGCACATAAATAAATAAATAAACATAAACAAAATTAAACAATTAAAAAACATACAATATTAGAAACATAATATAAAACATTTAAGAAAACAAAGTTAAAAATTCACGAGAGTGGAGCACTGGTGCGCAACAATGTTTTTAATCGAACTTTACTTAAGTTAAATAAGTTGGTGGAAAAATATTAAATCATTATTAACACGCCTTTCATATAAAGTTTGAAGTTGCAGAAGCTTAATTCTGTGATCATAAGGAGGCAGGTTGTACGGATCAGCCCAAGGGAGTCCTTTCAAGGCGAAACGAATGAAGTTATGCTGTAGTGATTCAATACGGCTTTTATGAATTTCGTAAAAAGGTGTCCATACTTGGGAGGCGTACTCAAGATGTGGTCTCACATAACAGTTGTATAAGGAAAGAGTAACATACGGATCGTTAAACTCCTTTGCCCAGCGTTTTATGAATCCATGCATGGAACTCGCTTTATTTACAATAAAGTTAATATGTACCGTAAAATCTAAATCAGAACTAAAGTGAACACCTAGGTCTTTGAAACTTAAAACACAACAGAGAGTGTGCTCTGAAATGGAATAATCAAAAGTACTCACTTCTCGCTTTTTAGAGAAAGTTATAGTTTGGCATTTAACTGGGTTAAGAGAAAGGCCGTTTTTATCACACCAAAGATTAAAACTGTCAATATCAGCCTGCAAGAGAACATGGTCATGATAAGATTGTACTGCTTTAAAAATATTCATATCATCAGCGTATATAAGAATATCACTATAGCGTATACATGAAGTAATCATTTATAGCGAGAATGAACAAAAACGCCCAGATGACTTCCCTGAGGGACACCCGAGTGAGCACTGAATGAGTTTGAAAGACAATTTCTGAATTTTACCTGATAAGATCTTTTTTCAAGGTAGGACTTTATCCATGATATAACAAACGTGGGAAAGCCAAAAGTTTTCAGTTTGAATACAATAATTTCATGACTAAGTTGATCGAACGCTTTCGAGAAGTCAGTGTATATGCAATCAACTTCATTTCCATTTTCTAATGCATTAGAACATTTATGCAAAAAGGTAGGGAGATTTGTTACCGTTGATTTTTTTTCTCACAAATCCATGCTGTTGGTCACATATGATACTCTTAGTGTGAAATGCCAGGCTCCCGCATACAACTTGTTCAAAGAGCTTTGGAATGCAATACAGCTTTGCTATGGGCCTATAGTTCTTTATATCATTTTTTTCACCTTTTTTAAAGATTGGTTTAAGAAACGATTTTTTCCAAAATTGGGGAAATATTCCTGTCCTTAAAGACAACTGGAACAAAAATTGAAGGGGTTGAAGTAATATAAACTTGCCGTTTTTCAATAGTATAGGAGGAATTCCATCTGGACCGGATGAGTAATCATCAATTAATGATGAGAGAAGGTGTAAAATAGTACACGGTGGCACTGGGATATTATTGCAGCTAGTTTGGGCATAGGTATGTACATTTTTAAAATAATCTTCGTCAACATCTAAGGGTTTGTCAACAAAAGAGTTACAGATATCAATGGTTTCTAGTAGCGAACAATTTTCATAAACGAAGTTTGCTGGATAACCATCTGAGTTTTTTTTAGAATTAGCAAACCTCCAAAATGCTTATGGGTCATTTTTTAGAGAACTTCCCATTTCGTTTACGTGGTTAGTGTATAGATTTTTTGAAAGAGTTTTAAATTCTTCAAAAAAGGCTATGTAGGAGTTGTGGTCTACTGGTGAAAGAGTTCTTAAGTACACTTTCCATGCTCTGTTTCTTTTATTTCGGAGTGTTCTTAGCTCTTTCGTATACCATGAGTGAGAAAAGTTCATATTCTTTGATATTTTTAAAGGGATAGTATTATTAATACAGTTGTTAAGGATGGAATAAAAAATAAAAACTGCTTCGTCAATATCGCTAGACACAGATATATTCTCAATACCAGACCTAGCTATTTCTTCTGAAAGCAACTGAAAGTCTGCTTTTTTGAAGTCAAAGGTATATGAGCAATCATAAGGGTTACTGTTTTTAGTAAGGTGGTTGCTTAAGTCAAAAATAATATCCAAAGTAGGATGATAGTTATCTAAATTAGTGACCCCAGAACTAGATTCTAGAACCAAGGTACTACTAGCGTCCGAAATAAATACCAAATCGAGAATTCGATTTTTAGAATTTTTAATACAGCTTACTTGCTGTAAGTCAGTTGAAATTATTCTATCAAGAAGCAGAAGCTCATTTTGAGAAGAAGTTAAAGAAGCTTCTTGATAGAATTCGTTATCAGAAGGAACCCACTCAATGTGAGGTAAATTAAAATCACCAAGAAGTAATATGTTGCTGTTAGAGCAAGACAAGTCAATAACACATTATGAACACAGAATTCAGCTTCTGCAACTTCAACCTTTATATCAAAGGCGTGTTAATAATGATTTGGTATTTTTTCATCAACTTATCAATGGTGAAATTGATGCACCTGACTTGTTAGCCAATGTAGGCATTAATTATCGCGGAGGATCCCACCACCTGCGAAGGTTTGAACTTTTTCACGTTCCTTTTCACAGAACAAACTATGGCACACACGAACCTCTCAATCGTATGTGCAAACTTTTTAACTTAAACGCCTCATCTATTGATTTTAACATGAGTAAAATTGAATTGAAAATAGTATTTCGAACCAGTGCTCCACTTTCGCTAATGTAGAAATGTTTTAACTTTGTATATTTATTGTTAATTTTTATGTTATATCTGATTTTGTATTTTGTTGTAATTTTGTTAGTTTTTTGTATTTATGTATGTGCTTGTGTTAGTTTGCTTAATTCAACTAACCACTAACACATGCACTCATGATGAGCCTCTGTTTGTAGATTGCAGCTTGCTCTAAGCTCACTACAACAAAGAATCTGAAGTGTAAACAAAAATAACAAAATCTAAGGCTTTAGAAAGTTCCACATAAACTGCGTCCGAACTTTTCGGAAGAATATATGCATTTAATAAGTATAAATGTTTGGACTGTATAGTTAGTTTTATACAGATTAATTCAATAGAGAGATTAAAAGGGAAAAATATAGACGAAGATATAAATTTATTTCTAACTGCAATTAAAACACCACCTCCAGCTTCTTTTGGCTTAGCAACATGACTATTTTTTTATATACTAAAAACTCTTGATTGAAAAGTTCCGTGTCAAGAAAACTTGAATTTAGCCAAGTTTCAGTCAAAACAAAGATGTCATGTGAAAATGCTTGGGAGTTCATATAAATATCAGCAGTTTTGCTGCGTAGCCCTCTTACATTTTGGTAAAAGAGGGTAATTCTGCTTAGTTTTTTGAAGATATATTTTTGGGCAAACTACTTGTGAGTCTATTTTTCTTAATAGAAAATTCCTTAACAAGAGCTTCAGGGGGCCAGTTATTAATATTGCAAATAGAATCAAAGTAAGAGGAATGCGTTACTATTTTGAATGATGAAACAAAACTTTTTGCTTTGCTAATTTTTGTACACTTGACAGAATTGTTTGTTGGGATGCAATTATTAGCCAATAAGTGGGAAACGATGTCATCCGCAACGATATCTGGTTCAAGGCGGGAAATAAAAATAGTCCTCGGTTTAGAAACAGCTTTGATGGGTCTAGGATCATTAATTACATTGGAGGTGGTAGCACAATCCACATCTGGGATAGGGATTGCGTCAGTAACCATCCCTGAACTTGATCATTAACCTCAACCGGGGGAGCTAATTCTAAAGCAATATGGGAACTAGCAATAAGATTAGTTCTTTTAGGGGGTGGACTGGAGTTTCTTACAACTACTGTTTTATCTCGTCCTCTTTTGTTGTTCTTTTTGGCAACTGATATGTTATCAGAACGCTCAGTTGAGCTGGATTGCGCAAGCAAGTCCTCTCTGGATGGTGAGATCAAAAGAGGAAGAGAGTCTAGTAGTAGGTCGTCAGTAAATGTACCAACATCAACCGGATCATTTGGAAGTGTTAAGGACTTAAAACCTGAAACTGCGTCTTTAAAATTACAAAGCAGTTCTTCGAAGCCTTTAGAAAGCTTCATGATGTCCACTTTAAAATTAGCCATTTTAAACGCCAGCTGAGACAAAGAGAGTTTGCGGAAGTCGGTACAATACCAATACGCATATTTAGAACTTGTCACTTTCTCAATAAACGCATTAGTTGAACCGATGCATTTGGCGTGGTAAAGATTCCCACAAGGCCCAAAGCAAGCAAACAGTGGGGAGGATTTAGAGCTATCTATACAACTTTTTGAAGAGCAAATCATATTGAAAATTTAAGTTAAGAATTAAAATTAATAAAATAATAGACTAGAAAATAAAAAAAAAGATTAAATAAATAAGATACAAAAAATAATAATATTAAAATAAAAAAAATGTTTTAATTTTACCAGGATTCGAACCTATACAACAAAGATTTGACTGCCGTGACATTACTACCTGGATCACCGGGCTTGGCTAACAGGTGCTAGCAAGAAAAAGTTATAATTATATGAAATTAAAATAAAAGAAAGAAGAATGCATCGGGCGGAATAAAGCCGCTTAGACGCACCCTCTCGTAGTATTCATTGTTGGGGTAATAAGTCAAGAAAATTAAGCTGTTAGACGAGGACATCACTCTTGCAATGTGACCTCGAATAAGTTTCAGTAAGAAATTATCTATCCTGGTTATGTTGGCCCCGTTGCAAAGAGCCAGGTTGGAATAGTAATGTTTGTACTCCGACTCTGGTGTTCTGTGCAATCCAAGGCAGCGTCGAAGACACTGCCTCTCAAACACCCGAATCTTTTCCATTTGAGATGGGGCAACGTTGAACCAAACCGGGCATCCATAGGCAATCATCGGCCGGATAAGGGCCATGTAGCAAATCAGGCCGGCTGCTATAAAACAACCGTTTCGTCAGGGCAAAGGCTCCCCTAGCCCTGGCCAGAGCAGCATTTATATGTCTGTCGAAATACAAATACTAATCCATCCAGATGCCAAGGTACTTTACTACACTTTTACTCGCCAGTGGATGTCCATTTGGCCCTACAATCAAAAGTTTGCGCCAGTACTTTCTCGTATCCCTTGTGGCCCTTAGCAACGGAGTCCTAAGCAAGATAGTTTCTGATTTCTGAAAGTTGATTTTCAACTTCCAGTCATCACAATATCGCTGAATTTCTCGAAGTCAAGCTGCAGGAGAATCCTGATGACCTCGACTTTTGGAGCTATTCTGTACGTAATTAGATCATCGGCATACGCAATTGCCTGAGTTAGACTACTTATCAGATCGCTGGTGTAAATGCTGAATAGAATCGGCGAGTTTACCGCTCCCTGCTAAAGACCATTTTTAATATTAAAGGTTGTGGCAGAAGTTACATTGCCACTCTTGACAACAAACTTTCTGCAATTGAGCATATCATAAAGCATATACAATAGTGGTTTACTAATGCCAAGTCTGGTCAGCCTTAGATAAAGACCCTCTAACCATACGGTGTCGAAGGCCTTCTCCAAATCAACCAGACAGGCACCCGTACACTGCTTCTTAGATTTGTTCCATTGGACATCAGAAACGAGCTTAGACGCGGCATGAATGGTGTCATGTCCCGCCTTAAAACCGAACTGATTGTCCGGTATGATATTATTGTCCTCTTCCCAATTAGACAGAGCTCTATTGATAACTTTTTCGAATACCTTTGTCCTTTCCCTTTTTCGGGAGAGGATGCACCACAGCTGTCTTCCAACGCACCGGATAATATGCATTATTCAGAGCGTTGTTAAACAGAGTGGTATAAATGTCTACTGCTTCTTGAGGTAAATATCGAAGTACAACGTTGGATATGCCATCGACTCCTGCTGACTTCTTCTTCTTTAATGAATCGAAGATGAGCTGGAGCTCAACCTTCGTAATAAACAGGGAACTGGGCCCATTTCGCTCGGCGATTATGGCGTTTGCCAAATGATCTTCATTGAACCCGGTGAAACCAAGGTTCTCTGATCGCCATTGCGTTATGTCATTCCGAAGGTAGAAGTAATGGAGCAAGGCTCTGTTTCCCAGGTCATGATTGGGGCGAATGCAAGCATTCAACTTGTACACTTGCTGGAAAGCAGCCCCCACAGCCTCCACTTTCTCCTTTGGATCTTCGACAATAAAGAGGTCATCGTCCAAGTCGGTCTCCTCTGGATTAATTCCTGCTGTCAGAAGTACGTCTCTGTTGTCTGTCGTTCTCTGAAGCTTAAGACACGGAAGGTCGTTCTGATCATTCCTTTTAAATATCTTGTTAATTTGGGGAAACATGCTCTGGTCGCTAGAACTAACAGCCCGAATTTTGTTATCCCAATAAAAATTAATTGAAAACCGATAGTTTTCTTCAATTAGTTGGTTGATGTTCTTGATCGACGACTTCAGTGTCCTAATCTCCAGATCGTGAGGGTCAGTAAACAGTCGGTACAAGAGTTTGAGTTTTGTCAGCAGTCCACTTTTTTGTCTGTTTAATACGTCAATGGTCGCGTTCCGGTACATGTCGGTTGCGTCTCGTTGTTTGAATTTCGGTATTGCTCTGTTCATTGTTCGTTTGATTGTCTCGTCCATTTGTTCTAAGTATTGGTCTATTTCGGTATTTGTCAAATTCCTGTCATTTGGTGGGGATATGTTATTCGAACTGATTTCGCTCGATAAGGCGTTGATAAAGCGTGGCCAGCGCACCTTACTGTAATTGTATTACGGCGGCGCAAGTCCGCAGTCAGTGCTATATTCAGTGTTGTATCGACTCATTTAATTGAAAAGATGAATACCCCTTTGATTTTGAATTTGATTTACCCAATCAAGACGTTTGGCATTCAAATCACCGGCCATGAGAAAGTAATTTTCTTCCAAGCTCAAGCGTAGACATTCGAAAAGTTTTTCAAGCTCTGTCATAAAATCAGTTGGCTGAGGTGATTCCGGTGCATAAGCCGCGATCACATACATTCGCTTCCCCTGTTGCAGAGGAATGCATACGATGCACGCCTCTTACAGCCGAAATCTGCTCAGATCACTATTGTATATAATTTTACGATTTATTTCTTTTCGTATGAGAATTGCGCAACCCCCCCCCCCTTGAGTGGAATGGGGTCGATCTCTTCTTACGATATTGTAATTGTTGTTAATCAATTTATGTTTCTGGTTCAGCTTAGTTTCGCTGGCCATAAACTCATCTGGACTTTGGTCTTTCAACAATTGGAAAAGATTAGCTCTACGTTCGGTCCAAATCAATGAATTTACATTCACAGCAAGGATCCTAAGAGGCCTCTCTAAAAGCGCGCCTTTAACCTCTAATTTGCGTTGAGCTAGGCAAAACCTAGTAGAGATAGTCTACCCTAGTCACCTGCTCCTTTATCTGGTTGTGAAGTCCTGTCAACTGGCCTTGAATTGCCAGCAACATACTTCTAATTCCGGCCTGAATATCCGGCGCCTTTGGCACTAGGGCCGGTTGGGCTATCTTAGCTGCAGGTTGTACCGCTTTTCCCCTCCCCGCCGCCATTTGGGCGTAGGAAATTTGGGGATTGACGGGCGTAGCTGTGGGAGCACGCGTTGATGGGCGTATCTCTACCACTGTCTGCTTAGCCGCTTTGTTAATTCGAATTGGCTGAAAAGCTGAGCAACCCCGATAATTAGCAGGGTGCCCCTCCCTGGTAGTTGAGGACGGAGATACTCCTCAACATATCCAGTTTGCTGCTGGGCGATAGCTGGACTAGGAAGAACGGCAAAGATCACTTCTCCCGTCTGGCTCTGACTGTAGCGAACGGCTTGACCCCAATAAAGTCGAGATCGTAGCTCGCTTTTTGACGGAGCTCATTTAAGAGCACCTGTGGTTCCGTGCAGGAATCTATGCCCTTCAAGAGGACCGTTTGGTATTTATATACTTTGGGGGTAAAACTGAAGAACTCAGTCGTGGATTTTTTCAACAATTCCTTAATAATTTTGTGCTGCTTCACTGTGGAGCAGTGGATAGCATGTCTATCTTTACTTAATCTTTTAATAAAAAGTTTTGGCCTATGGCCGACTTACACAGGTCCATGGTTTCCTGTAGCTCCATTTTATAGGTGTTTTTTGGTGGCACCTTTTCTTTTTTATTTTGGGGCGGCTGTGGCTGCTGGTTGTTCTTGCATATTTGTCTCTGGCTGCTGCTTTTTCGGTGGCAGCTCTTGATGTGGCGCTGCTTTTTGTGGCACCTGTTGCACTTTCTTCTGCTCGCGCTTTTGCCTTTCTCTTTCGCACCGAGCTTCTTGTTTATTTTTTAGAGTGTAAAGCTATAAATAGCTCAAGTAGTATTGTTAAGGGAGTTAGTCTCTCGTGAGTGTTGTGGGGTACGCACGTATCGAGAGTAATTAATCTTTCTAAAGTAATTTTTTTAAACTCAACTCAAAAAGTAAAAACAAAAGAAGTAAAAACTAATAACTTTTTTTTATTTTGTAAGTGAGAATCTCTAAATAATGAGTAAAACCTGTGTTTGCGGAAAAAAGAACGACCAAAATGGCTCTGCAAAGTTGTGATTGCAAAGTTATCTTTCATGGAACCTGTGTGCATATGGAACAGGCTGACATTGAATTCATGAAAAAAAATAACACCAACTGGAGATGCTCTCACTGCACTTTACTTCGTAGACGCTCTATGTCATTCAACAGTATACCCATCCATATCGCTCCAAAAGACCTTGCGGATAAACAAATTAATCCAAGTGATATTACTTTACAAGTGGTCTACAAAGAACTTTTGGAATTTAAACAAATGAACAAAGATCTCATAACTTGCTTAACTGAAATCCAAACTGAAAATTCCCAACTTAAATCCAAAGATAGTATGCTGCAGGAAAAAATTCAGTGGTTAGAACAAGCCAATCTATCTAACACATTAGAAATTGTTAATGTACCAAATGTTGACAATTCTAGCGCAGTACAAACAGCTTTGCAAATTGTTCGTGATGGAGTAGGCGTTCAAATAAGTGAGACAGATATAGAAACTTGTTTTATCAAAAAAATAAAAAATAAAATCAGTGCTCAAGCATCACAATCAGTCACAAATATTTTGGTCTTAAAACTACTCCGTAGCCATACAAAAGACAATATAATGCAAACTAAATCTAAAAACAAAATTAAACTTAACACAAAAATACTGGGTGATCATCATGATGGTACTAACATCTTCTTTAATGAAAGCATGACTGCACACACAAGGGAGCTTTTTAATGCAACGAAAAAGATAAAGGTAGAAAAAAAAAAACAAATACATGTGGATGAGGAAAAATTCAATATTTTTGCGTAAACAAGAAGGAGACGATGCGATTCGAGTTAGTTGTGGAAGACCTGTGTGGTCTTTGATTGTTTTTTTTTTTTTTTAATTTTATTATATCTGTAAACAAAATCTAAAATGCATTTCTCTCCTTCAAATAACACAAAAAACTGTCAAAACTTATCTAAACATCATAATTTGTATTTTATCAGAGCAAACTTTGATTATTTTGTAGCAAATTTAAATGCCTCAAAAATTGAGGCTGATTTTATTATTCTATCTGAAATCTGGTTGTACGACTATGAGCTATCTAACTATAATATATCGGGTTATAAACTTTTTGGCAACTGCAATAACAATTATAGGGCAGGTGGTGTGGCAGTCTTTATAAAGAGTCATTTTGCAAATCATTGTGAAATAAGAAACATAAGTATGAGCAGTGCGGATGTTATGAAAATAAGTTTAACTACAGGTATTGAATATTTTTCATTTGTGTGTACTCGTATTTATCGCCTACACGAAAATAACCTTAACAAAAGTATTTGTATGCCGAGTTGAATGAACTTTTGAAAGGTATAAAGTCGAAGAATTTAGTTGTTTTGGGAGACATGAACATAAACATCCTAGATAGTAATCATATCTCCGATAATTATTTACTTACAATGTCATCTCATAGACTCGAATCTCTCTTAAATGAACCAACTGGAATTATAGATGAATCCCAATCATGTATAGATCACATATTTATAAGATTTAACACAGATATGAAACATTTAGTATCTAGTGAGGTTTTGGATCTTAAAATTACAGATCATTGCTTAATTAGTCTAAAGTTAGAGCACCTAATATCAGACTCGATGAGTAGTGACAGATACATACCACTCCAACCGAAAGTGTAAGTTGATTTCGTAAATTTAAATACCAGTTTACAACTTGAGTTTTGGGAAGAAGTTTATGAAGAATCCAATCCTTCACTAGCTTATGATATCTTCCTTAAAATTTTAAAAACACACATTAATAGATCCACTGAAATTCAATCAAGGTTGCAGAAAAGGACTAAGAGCAAACGA
Source organism: Dasysyrphus albostriatus (assembly GCA_946251815.1). Taxonomy (NCBI): domain Eukaryota; kingdom Metazoa; phylum Arthropoda; class Insecta; order Diptera; family Syrphidae; genus Dasysyrphus; species Dasysyrphus albostriatus. The sequence continues at coordinate 160,522,425 of OX276335.1, read as the reverse complement.
TTAAAGCCATTGATCACGGAAAACTTAATTGTAATGATCAACAAAAAAAACATGATGAGGAAAAAATACAAGCGAAGCCCCCGAAACCTAAGACTGAAACACAATTATATCAAACTTTGTCAGGATGTAAGAAAGGAAGTAAAAGCTTGTCGAGATAGATTTTACTCTTGTAAATTTGAAAATTGTAGAGGAAATATTAAAGATGAATGGAGAGTTGTTAACAATATCTTAAATAAGCAAGTTGTCAAAGATGATATATTGCAAATTGAAGTTGAAAATACAACAGTCACAAATTCAGTTGATATTGCTAACGCTTTTAATAATTTTTTTGTATCTGTTGCTGCCGAATCTAGGCCTTGCCATCCACAAATCAATTGTAGTTGTGACCTCTTTTCTGATTTAGTTTCCAATGAGTCTCGTTGTAATAGTTTTGTTTTTGAACCATTTTCTTCGTATGAAACATAACGGGTGATTTTTTAAGAGGCTTAGAACTTTAAAAATAAAAAACACAAAAAATTCGAAAAAATGAATGAAATATTTATTTGAATCGATATTTTGAACCTTGCAATTTAATGTTTAAAGATAATTTCATGCAAATGTTGACCGCGGCTGCGTCTCAGGTAGCCCATCCGCTGAGTCCAATTTTGGCATACTCTTTCACACATATCGGCCGGTATCTCACGAATGAATGCATGGATGTTGGCTTCCAGTGCGTCAATCGAAGCGGGCTTGTCCCTATAGACATTAGCTTTGACATACCCCCACAAAAAATAATCTAATGGTGTCAAATCGCACGATCTAGGCGGCCAATTGACTGGCCCGAAACGTGAAATTAACTGTTCACCAAACTCGCCTCGCAATTGCGCCATTGTTTCGCGTGCTGTGTGGCATGTGGCACCGTCTTGTTGAAACCACATATCATGCAAGTCAAGAACTTCCATTTCGGGCAAAAAAAAGTTTGTTATCATCGCTCGGTAGCGTTCACCATTGACAGTAACGCTGCGATTCGCATCATCTTTGAAGAAATATGGCCCAATAATGCCGCCGGCCCATAAACCGCACCAAACAGTGGCTTTTTCGGGATGCATTGGTAGCTGTTGCAATGCTTCTGGCTGATCTTCACTCCAAATGCGGCAATTATGCTTATTTACGTACCCATTCAACCAAAAATGAGCCTCATCGCTGAACACAATTTTTCGATAAAAAAGCGGATCCTCGGCCAGCTTTCCAAGAGCCCATTCACCAAAAATTCGGCGTTGTGGTAGGTCGGCTGGCTTTAGTTCTTGCACCAGCTGTATCTTAAAAGGCTTTACGCCCAAATCCTTCCGCAAAATTTTCCACGTAGTGCTGTAACAAAGGCCTAACTGCTGGGAACGGCGCCGAATCGACATTTCGCGGTCTTCTGTCACACTAGCTGATACGGCCGCAATATTTTCTTCACTACGCACAGTACGTAAACGTGTTGGTGGTTTAATGTCCAACAAAGTAAATTTGGTGCGAAATTTGGTCACAATCTTCCGAATAGACTGCTCAGAAGGTCGAGAATGCCGACCATAAAATGGAAGAACTTTTAAGTAGGTTGTAATTAGTTTAAAATTAGTTATAAGTAGTTTTAAGTAGCTTTAAGTAGTTTTAATTAGTTTTAATTAGCTTTAATTTAGTTTTATGTAGTTTGTAAGTTTTATATAAAACCAAAAAATAAAGACATAGATACCGAGTTTTTTTGTGAAATTCTTCTCGGTAAAAAATAAAACCGACCTGGATTTAGTATTAAGATAGTTCTTAGGCCGAAAGGCATTAGCATTAAGTTATTATAGTTTAACTTAGAGCGCCCGACTGGGGCCAGTAAGTTAGTTTTAAGATATTGATAAGTAGGCTAGTTTTTATGAATTTTTGTCTAGCTTTAAGATAGTTTTAAGAAAATGCAAAATAAAAATGAATTTCAAAAAAAAAAAAAAAAAAAAATGGAAGCAGCGCGCGATAAACATTTCGAACCGAGCACGAATTTTGATAGTAAAATTCAATAATTTGCAAGCGTTGTTCATTTGTAAGACGATCCATGGTTAAATTGCAAACCAAACTGAAGCTGTTTGACAGTGACACAAGGTACTAAACACACGTCAGCTGTCTAAACCAGTGTTGCCAAAACCAAACCAGCTAAAAAATCACCCGTTACAAATGTATCCTATCTCTCGACAGTAAGCAATCAAGCACCGCCAATGGCATTACAAATTATCTATTGAAACGCATTGCATTTTATATTCCAGATATTTTATCTCACATATTTAATAAGAGTGTTAATTGTGTTATTTTTCCAAAATCATTTAAAACAGCTGAAGTTATTCCTTTATTTAAAAAAGGTAACCCTAAGCAAATGAGCCAATATAGACCGATTTCCATTCTTCCTACCTTCTCCAAACTTTTTGAAAAACTTATGAAGCCTCGCATTGGGTTATATCTAAAGAAAACTAGTTTTTTGAGCAATTCACAATTTGGATTTCGAGAAGGAAAGTCAGCTGAAGATGCCATTTTGAAATTGAGCAGTGAATTATGTGCAGGACTAAACGGTAATTATTTATTGACATAACCAAAGCTTTTGATATGGTCAATCATGCTATTCTTTTGGACAAACTCTACAAGGCTGGCTTTAGGGGCACGATTTACAATTGGTTTGCTTCTTATCTAAATGAAAGGTCCCAAAAAGTTAAAATTAATAATGTTTTCAGTGATGAGATGAAAATAAGTATTGGTGTACCACAAGGCTCAGTGCTTGGCCCAATTTTATTTCTGATATATGTCAATTCCATATTCCAGCAACATTTTTGTAGTAGTGTTACAGCTTTTGCTGATGATTTAGCATTTACATATACAAGTAACTCTTTATTTGACTCTTTAATCAAGTTACAAAAGGATTTACAAATTTTAAGGCAATGGTTTTCAAGACATGAACTCTTAATAAGTGAAAAAACAAAGATTATGGTGTTTAGCCTTCAAAACACGATTCTAATTGACTGTGGCTACTTTCATTCTGCATCATGTGAAAAACTTCACATGTCCCCACACTTGCGATAGAAACAACTATTGTGACAATGATATCTGTTCCTCCAGTTGTTTTAAAATAGAAACAGTTGATAGCTTTAAATATTTAGGTGTTCTAATTGACAAAAATCTGAACTGGAAAGCACACACAGTGGAGTTAAAAAAATATATGATGTGTGCTACTCGAAATGTTTTCAATTTAAAATCGTATTGCTCGAAAAATCTATTGTTAAAGATTTATTACGGACTTGTCCACTCGAAATTGCAGTATGGTATTTCTAGCTGGGGAGGAACCTACTTTAACACCCTTGAACCTCTTATACTATCGCAAAAGCATATGATTAGAATAATCTGCAATAAGAACAGGTTGACCAGCAGTTGGCCTGTATTTCAGGATCTTCGCATTTTACCACTTAAACATCTATATGTCTATAAAGTACTCAAAGTATTCTTTATGCGTAGCGGTTCCACATGTGCTAGCCGAGGCACAAATGCATACAATTTAAGAGTAAATGATCAAGCTCTAGTTAATGTACCAGCGTCGAGAAAGACTCATTTCTCAAATTTCCTTACCGTCTCAGCACGTAAACTGTTTAATAGACTACCACACCATATTAGAACTATAAACGATCGAAGCTTATTTTTAAATGAAGTAAAAAATGGATTCTTACAAAAGATAGCTCAGAAGTCAGAAATTTACTAATAAATATAGTTTGAACAATTCTTTAAACCTTGGATTTGTTAAAAAAGTGTATACTTTTATTTTCCATTATTGATTAGATTTTTAAACTTACAATGTAACTTCTTGTACTTTAAAACTAACTTCAATTATTTATTATATTTTTATATAATTTATTATTTTGTTATCAATACATAAATTATAAAACAATAATTAAAACAACGTCTACCCCACACTATATTAGCGTAGTATATAGTCATTCGCCTCTAGTCTTACCTGGCTACAGAATGACTTTTTTCTTTTCCTTTTTTATAATGCATTTTAAAATTTGTCATTGTCAGTAATGGTATTATAACTTTGTAAGAAAGAAAAGGATAATAAAAATAAAAAAAAAAAATAAGTTAGAGTTTGACAAGAGAACAATAAACATCTTATCAAGTAACAACGGCATGCTCTCGATTTTAGTTAGTTTTTTTTTTGCTTTCTTTTTTTTTACTTGTTCTGGCACCCAGCCTATCGTGCGCTGCTGAGTTTAAAATAAATTACGTCTTGGCACGTAAGAAGATTAGTTTCTTTTTTTCTTGTCCATAGGATGGTGAAAGAGAAGCTACGTAAAGAATACGCAGCACTTACCGTGGAAAATCTAAGGAAAATTTTAAATACTCGAGGTTTAAGCCAACTGGGATCGAAGGAAGAACCTGTGGATAGATTGCTGAATGCTGCTGCATTAGGTGTTGAAACTATGCCGGGAAACCAAACTGAAAGTAAGTCTGCTGAAGCCAATGCGGTACTGAAAGCTGGTGCGGCGGAGGAGCTAAGTGAGGGGGAGACCTTGCGTAAGGAGTTGCAACGTCTGAAAGACGAATTAGAGGCAACAGAAGGAGCCTGTGAATTCTCAAGCTGGTGTCTCCGGTGTTGCTTCACAGAGCTTGACAGTGGCTGACATAAAGCAATCCAAAATGTGTCATGGAAGCGCTTTCATGGTTCAAGATGTTGCAGACATGATCCCTTTGTTTAACCCCAAGAATACGGCAGGGTTATCAGCTAAGGCTTGGGTAGACAAAATCAAGGAGATTAGATGAACGATTGGTCTTAATGGCGGCAACGATGAGACTGACAGGGGTGGCGAAGTTGTGGAGCAACAGTGCTTCACATGGTAAGTTAGATTTTTTCTATGTAGAACTTTGCAAGAGCTTTCCTGCATTGGAAGACGAAGCTGATGTGCATGATCGACTTCAATCCCGAAAGCAAAGACAGAACGAAGATGTTGAAGAGTCTTTATGATCTTATGGTCTTTATGATTCCAGGTGCTCAGAGGCGTTCGCAGTTGTGAGACCCACTTCAATTCAGGGAATACTGGAAAATATACGCTAGATTACGAGTCTACAACGAAGCCAAGGCACCATAAAGCCAGCCCAGCCTATGGGGTCACAAAGGGAGGGCTCGGGATTAAAGTGCTTCCGATGTTCTCAAATGGGACATTTTCAGAGAGACTGTCCAACTTCATCCCATAAGGTTAATCCTCCTGGCACTAACCAAACATCTCGGCTAGGTATATCATCACACGGTCAGGTAAACATGATCAACGAAAATTCGGAATATGTCAAAAGGGCATACGTCAATGGGGTGGAAGTAGAATCATTCATCGACTTGGGGAGTGACTGCGTGACACTGTGCAAGTCCACAGCAGATGAAGGAGGTATCCAATACAGCGTGAGTCAGCGAAGTCTCAATGGTTTTGGAGGTGGGTGTTGTAACACCGTGGGGCGTCTTTACGCAGAGGTTGCTGTGGATGATTTAGTGTCGTGGTGTGAGGTCCTCATAGTGCCAGATGAAAGCCAACCATATCCCATGATGATCGGACGTAGACTGTTGGACCAACTGCAAGTCGAAGTACACAAATCTTACAAAAGACTTATAATTAAGGATCGAGCCGTTCAAAATTCCTCACAAGAAGCGGCAGATGGTAGCGAGATGACACAACCTTGCCAACAACGGCGTATACAAGGGGGGGGGGGTCACGGGGTCATGAAACCCCCCCCCCCCCCGAGAACTCAAAAGATATACGCAAAAAATAATAAGAAAAGCAAAAATATTTGCAATCTTAAAATATAATTTCCAAAAAAATTATTTGTTTATAGCTTTGGAATAGGCTACCGTCTCATTATTGGTAAAGTTTATTTACCTTCTCCTATCAACATTTACAAGCCATTGTCCGAATAATACTATTGGGGTTTTATTGTCGAAATTAAACAATTTTTATTTGGTTAAGATTTATCAAATAGACAATTTTAACCACTTGTATTCAGAACATTTTAGCATTGATGTATTTTTTGATTCAAAATCAATTTGGTAGATCTACGTTTTCGGCACATATACACTCTTTAATTCTCAAAGTATTTTCATTATTGTTTTTGATCGGTTTAACTTACTTATTCCCCAATCTTATGGAACATCGTAATTAATGACCTATTAGTCAATCTAGAAGGGGATGGTTTCAAAGTTATTGCATATGCTGATGACGTTGCCATTCCAATATCGGGAAAGCATCTTCAAATCATAACAGAATTAATGCAAACCACTCTCAACAAACTACTTGAATGGACAGATAAATGTGGACTAGGTGTAAACCCCCACAAAACTGAACTTGTCCTCTTTACAAGGAAATATAAAATTCCGAATATAGACCCTCCATCAATAAATGGTATTCCACTTAGCTTCTCAGATCAAGCTAGATATCTGGGTCTGATTACTCACTTATGGGGTGGCAGTATGGTGGACTGCTTTAGATAAAATAACTTATCGTGATAAGCTAAGCAAAGTACAGAGATCGGCTTGCATGTGTATCAGCGGAGCTCTCCGTTCGACACCTTCCGCTGCTTTAGACGTACTGCTTAACATCACACCCCTCGATATATACATTGAACAAGTGGCGGCAAACACAGCTATTCGTCTCAGAGCCATTTCTCAAAGGTCCAACAACTCTATTGACCACACTATCATTCTGAACAAATTCGAATCAATCCCTAAACCCTCCGACTACACCATCCCTCAGCCGGTTTTTGGCAAAAATTTTCAAGTAACAATTCCAACAAGATCCACTTGGGAAGATAATGAATTTTTGAGAGATGAAGCAATTCACTTCTACACGGATGGCTCAAAAACCGAAAAGGAGGTAGGTGGCGGCGTGTACTCAGTCCGACTAAGCATTAGTCTCTCCCTCCATCTCCCTGATCATTGCAGCGTGTTCCAAGTGGAAATCCAGGCGATAAAAGAAATTTTATCTTGGCTCAAAGAAAACGTAATATTTACTTTGAATATCCGTATCTTCTCAGATAGCCAAGCTGCCCTTAAATCATTAGGATCTGTTTCTAAAAAACTCCGTAACTGCCCGAAACTGTCGATCGTCTCTAATGGAGATGGCAGAACAGTTCAACATTCACCTTTTCTGGGTGCCGGGACACAGAGATATTCTAGGAAACTGTAAAGCCGATGAACTCGCCAGGATAGGAACCAGTATACCAATATCACATAACAAGATGAATATTGCAATACCGATCGCTACATGTATACTTATTCTTAAGCAAGATTCCATGATGATGACAAATAGCAGATGGACAGGTGACAAAACAAATCTGGCTAGCACTGGATCCGAAGCGATCGAAATGTTTGTTATCTCTAAGTAGATTGCATATTAGCTCCAAAATTGGTGTCATTACTGGACACTGCCTCATAGGTAAACACGCCAATAGACTCGGTGTTTTTCAAATGTTTTCTGCAGAAGCTGCATGGACGAGGAGGAGGAAGAAACTATCCCGCACCTTCTTTGCTCATGTCCTGCTCTTTCTCAAGGACGCAAAACACACTTAGGAAATTTTTTCTTTAATGATCCCAGTGACTTAAATAAAATCGACATTCACAGTCTCCATCGCTATATTAAAAGCTCCAACTGGTTTAATTAACGAGGATTACCTCGCATTCTTTATGTGGTATCACAATGGGCCTATTCTGGCCTAAGTGTGTCAGCAATTTTCCTGACAGCCACCTTACCCTAACCTAACCTAACTTACTTATTGTGTGGGAATTTTGTTCAAAATATCAAGGAAATCATCTTCGATAAAAAAAAATAAATGAATGAATGGATAAAAAAAATTAACAGACGAGAAAATTATCATACGAATATTACAATGAAAAACAAAAATTTTACTTTAAACCGTATTCCATACACCAGGGCCGTGCCGACTCAAACCTAATACCAACATGTTTCAGTATAGGTTACGTACGAATTACCAGCAAAAAAGGCGATTTAACTAGTTGAAATGTCGGTTTATATCTTTTTTGCATGTAAGAATACCAATTTTGGTTACTAGTTCATACAATTTTTAGCTTCGAACTTAGACAAAAAGTCAGCAGCCTAAAAAGAAAGTCGAGAAAAGGATCGACTTTTATCGAATTTTCGATATTTCTTCCCAATATTTAGTACATAGAAAAAAAGTTGATATAAATTGATTTTTTAACCTGTCGACATTTTTATTTTTAGTTCGATATTTTTTCTATCGTTAATTCATTCCAACGCAACGTAACTTAAAATATATCGCTCTGCTTGGAATGTTTGAATGAAATCAACAAAACCTCTAATCCTACATTCTTGTCTCACTTTTAAACACGAATTTAACAGTTACTACTAATTTTGGATTGTGTTTAAAATACATTTTCTTTTGATCGTATCGATCGTATATTCGATTGATGACAATCCAACGCAAGTTAAGCGTGCTTTTAAACATTATTCCCTAAACTATGAATTGATCACAATATCGGTCAGTCAAAGTCAATTTGTTCGTGAAATGATCGTCGTTTTTTTGCCGCAGAAAGCGTCATGACAAATAATATGTAACCGTCCTGTTTTTTGAAAATTTGTTTTCATCAACGCCAGTCAATTTACTTGCTAAAGCTTTTGACGTTTACAAACATGTTCTCTGCCTTTTCAATAATCATCAACTCGATTTTTGTACTGCTCAGTTGCACCGTAGATGATGTATTCAAATTCGTGACTTTAGTGAACTTGACTATTGAACACAATACTAAAGCAGTAAAAATTGTATTTGCATTTTTTAAAAGAAGACTTTTGCAGTTTGCGTTAACGAATATTCCGCAAACACATTTCATGGCACCATTCATGGAACGTGGCGAGCCATTTGCAGTACGGCATGGCCCCCTTCATAGGAAGGCACCTGGGGCATTTGCTCCAGTGCCCCACCCTTAGACACAGCCCTGTCATACACCCTAAAAACATTTTTTGATTGAGATCTGATCTGCGGCCAATATTTCAAATGTTCATTCTCAGGCTTCAATAAAAACAAATTGTGGAAGCTAAGAATTTTTGTCTCCAATAAAAGAGTGGTTCTAACTACCACAATTTTTGATTGATAAATGAGAAAATTATCCCCTCATTATTATCCCCTTATCAGATTAAAAAAAAAATAATGCAAACTGTCGCTTAAAACTGTCTTCAAACGTAAGATATTAAGAAAAATATTAAAAAAATATTAATATTAAGTAAAATATTAAGATTAACATCTCCAAAACCTACATATTTTTTAGCGTGCACAAAAAATCCATACGAAATATTTTTGGTACACAACCTCAAGATCATATTAAAATTCTGGAGTGGATCAAAATTTTGTTTCCAAAACTCAGCTCCACAAAATTTGTGTTTTACACAGAAAATAATAAGGGTATTCATGCAACGTCGTAAGTTTACAAATTGTGTAAAAAGTTTGCATGAACGACCTTTGTTATACATTTGATTAAATGCTAGGTAATTCAATCAGAGTAAGAGTAACAATGACGTTAAGTTTAACCAGTTTGGTTAATTTTATGAACAAAATCCCTTGATAACTTTAAAAAAATTGTGTGAATCATTTCCCATACAAAATTTGACAGTTCATTAACCAAAAGATAAATTTAACAAATTTGTAAACTTATCTACGGTTTAACGAAGTTGCATGAATATCCTTAATATAAAAATGTTTAAGCTTTGTCAGCAAATAATAATACAGTAGACGCTCGATTTAGTAAATCTAAAAAATTAGCTATATTGAACACACAAAATTATATATAAAAACATATTTTTTTTACAAAAATGTCCCGAAAGAATTAAACATTGCTTAAGAACACTAAACAAGTGTTTCTTTTTTTTAAACCTCATTGAAAGCTTGCGAAAAAGTAAACAATCTCGAAAGAGTGAACAGGCTGGTTTTATAACCTCACTATATCTAGCGTCTACTGTATTTTATTTTATGATGATTAAAAGGTAATTGAAAAAAGAAGAAAAATTACGCCCTTTTTACAATTTCCAAACTTCTCTTTATTTTGTCAAAATTATGTAAACGGAATTTGGAGAATATTGAGAAACAAAATCTCGAAAGAAAAGTTTTGCAAAACGAATTTTGACCTTGGTAAAATTTCGACCCCAACTCTTTATAATTAAAAAAAAAATGGTAACATTTGTGGGACCAGCAAAAATTTAAAAAAAAGTTCAAAAAGCGTAAAAAGGGAAACCGTGGATCAGTCTTTTAATTAATAAATTTATAAGAACGGAATTGGATTTTTGTTTTGATATGACCCCCCCCCCCAAGATATGGAGCTGTATACGCCGCTGCTTGCCAAGATGGGAAGACTTTGAATCTTAGTGAACTGGAAGTTGGTGAGATCAGCCTAGAAGAAAAGAGAATGCTAGAGGTTTTAATAGCCAACTATCGAAAATGCTTCGCAAAAGATGCCAATGAGTTGGGAGTATCCAAATTGGGAAAGTGCACAATAGAGCTAACGACGAACCAGCCCATTTGGGTACAACCTTATAAAATACCATTTGCAAGAAAACCTATCAACCTAAAGTTGAGGAACTTTTGAGGCGAGGGGTCATCCGACCATCTTTGTCAGACCACTGTTCTCCAATCGTCTTGACTAAGAAAAAAGACGGAAGCGACAGGTTTTGCATTGACTTCAGAGCTCTCAACAAAGCGACAGTTAAAAGAAGGTTCCCGATGTTTGTGGTAGAGGAGGTATAATCATCGCTGGCTGGCAACAGGTATTTCATCGTGTTGGATCTCGCATCTGGTTATCACCAGATTCCGATGGAGGAAAATAGCAAGAAGTTCACAGCGTTCCTGACTGATGACGGTTCGTACGAGTTCAACATGATGCCCTATGGGCTCGTTAATGCACCTGCTGTATTCCAAGCAACCATCAACAAGATCAAAGCCAGGTTAGAGAAAGGTGATGCTGAGATATATATAGATGACACCATTATTGCCTGTAAGACCGTTAAGGAAGGTTTGCAGAAGCTGGAGAGGTTCCTTAAGGTGTTGAAGGAATCTGGCTTAACGCTAAATGCAGGCAAGTGTTTTTTTTAAACTAACATTGAATTTTTCGGTTATCAGGTCAGCATAGATGGGCTCCGACCAAGTGTTCGAAAGACAGATGCAATCTCAAACTTCCCAAGACCACGGAATGTTCATGTTCATGTTCTCTTGGGTAAGCATTTTAAAGTCGTTACAGATTGCGAGGCGATTGTTGCTACAAGCAACAAACAAAAGATCGTTCCTAGAGTGGGGTGCTGGTGGCTAAAACTCCAAGAATTCTCATTCGAGACTGGACATCAGCCAGGCACTAAAGCAGCATATGTCGACGCTCTAAGCCGGCAACCGAACGAAGATGAACAGGTTCCAGAAGAAGCATCATCTTTTGTGCTGAATGTCAACATTGGCGAGGACGATTGGCTAGCTATAATGCAGTGGCAAGACAGTAAGTTACGCTTGATTATTATCACGTTACAATCTGCTGAGATGACGCCCGCAAAGGCAGGCACAACTTAAGAAAGGGTATCGAGTGAAAGGATGTCGCCTATTTCGATTGGTGACGGGAATAGACAGATGGGCCGTCCCAAAGGCAGTTAGATGGCGTGTGTTGAAAGTCTGCCATGACGATGTAGGCCATCTCGCGGATGAGAAGACATTTTTAAGGCTTAAGGAGACGTACTGGTTTCCCAAGATGAGGGGGTATACGAGGTCATATATCAAGTCTTGCGTCGAGTGCGCATACGCGAAGCGTAAAGGCAGTTTAATCGAAAGAGAACTACATCATCCTGAACGCGTTGCACTGCCCTTCCACACGGTACACATGGATCACCTTGGGCCCTTTCCAGTCGGAAAAGGAGGGACCAAGTACGTGCTTGCAATTGTGGACAACTTCACTAAATACTCCGTGCTGCGAGCAGTGAAGACGACAAACACTCGTGGCGTACTAAATGTGTAGACTAAAGCTACGGGATATTTCGGGGTTCCGCACAAAATCATAACTGACCGAGGAACAGCCTTTACCGCCAAATTGTTCGAGCAGTATTGTGACGAAAATAATATCCAGCATGTGAAAAATGCCGTGAGGACACCAAGAGCAAACGGCCAGGTGTCATCACTAAAGTGTGTTCATTCCAACGAAAGGGGTAAGGATTGGGCCAGCCAACTACGGTCGATTCAGTGGGGCTTAAATACCGCAAAAAATTCTACGACTAAGGCTAGTCCACACGAATTGCTGTTTTCCTACACCCCGAGAGACATTCTGGGTAATAAACTTTTGTAGGAGCTTGGACTAAAATCGTTGTCGGAGAACGAAGAGTTAAGTAAACGAAGGAATTCCGCACTGCAGAACATTATTCGAAGTCAACAGGCAATAAAGACGTCGTTTGACCAGAAGCATCGGAAGCCATCCAAATATGAGGTAAATGATTTGATATTAATTGAAAATGAAGCAGGTGCCACAGGTACATCACGGAAGTTGGAGCCGGTTTTTCGAGGTCCATACATTGTCACAAAGATCCTACCAAACGAACGGTTCGTGGTTGAAGACATTCCTGGAATGCAACGTAATCAGCGAAGGTTCTGCACAGTCATGTCGTCGGACAAAATGAAGCGATGGTGCGAGCTCCCAGAAGACCCGTTCGATAAAGACGTAGACGCTGACAACGATGACGACGACGATGACGAAAGTGGCGATCAAGATGACACCGATGCTGTGGTTGATCCTGAGGGCATGATCAATGATAGGATGGCCGAACTGTAAAGCTATAAATAGCCCAAGTAGTATTGTTAAGGGAGTTATTTAGAGTTTGACAAGAGAACAATAAACATCTTATCAAGTAACAACGGCATCTTGACTAATTATTTTACAAGAGCTTGTATCAGAGGGGTCGCGATGGCATTGAGTCGTTTCATCTCTACCCGAATGGCATCAATTTTTTTGATGATGGCCTGCTCGTCCAATGCTTCTTGCTCCTCACATTCTTCTTCGGAGGACGCCTCTGGTGAAGTTATATCAACTGGGACTCGAACCCGTGATCCTCAGGTTGTGGGTCTGCCACCTCTTCCTTTGTGCTACTAACACTATTGAGAAATGCTTGGATTATAATATACTTGACTACGTCACTCCGAAATATAAATAAGTAGTAAAGTAAAATTTATAAAAAACCTAACTCGAGATTTTAATCAAAACCTATATTACTCTACACATTTAAGGAAAATCGTAAGATTTTCTTTATTGTTGGTACCTTTTTTATTTTTAAGTGTGGATCAATTAATTCTTTAAATGTGCAAGAACATACGAGTTTTTGATTAAACCTTGAATATTTTTTTCCATACATTCATATGCCAAGATCTTTGGAAATAAATGAATGAATGATTTTAAAAGACCACAAGTATTACTTTCATTTCTATTGAACCAAAATTTTAAAATTAAATTTTCTGTTCGTTAGAAAGAAAAACATAAATCCTTACAATCATCCATCTTGTAATTAAATTTTGGGTAAATGATTATATATTTATATAAAATTAGCCTTAGAAACAACATGAATTATAACAGCAAGTACATGCGATATATTTGCGTTTAATATTCAACATCTTTCATAAAAAAAAATTAAATAACTTACGAAAGAAGGCAAAAATTTCAAAAAGTTTGCTACCAACATTTTATAAAACCTTATATATCCTTAGACAAGGCAATATCTGTCACTCGGAAAAGAAATAGCTCTTGAAAAAAGGCAATCACTTGAATAAATTTGCTACCCACATTTTATAAAAACTGTCTGCCAGAAGCAAAACGAAATAGCTCACGAAAGATGGCAGTCATTTCCTAAAATTTGCTACCAACATTTTAAAAAACATAGTATTTCCTTACGCAGGGCAACATCTGTCACTCACAAAATGAAATAGCTCCCGAAAGAAGGCAATCATTTGAATAAATTTGCTACCTACATTTTATAAAAACTATCTGTCAGAAGCCAAATGAAATAGCTCACCGAAGAAGACAATCATTTCTAAAAGTTTGCTATACTTACATTTTATAAAAATTAAATATTTTCTTACAGAGGGCAACATCTGTCTGTCACAAGCAAAACAAATAAAATTTTCAAAGATGTAATTTTCGCGCCAAAGGCAAAACACAAATTAAATTTCTAACTTTTCGTATGTTTGCATTTTGCAAATTAGCAAGCAAATTTTAGATTGAATCTGAATCGACTTTCTTGTTTATTAACAATTTATTTAGCTATTAATAGATATCCAAAAAATATAACTTAAATTGAATAACATCGCATCATTATAACCGACACAGAGCAATTTATAAGACACATTCAACGAAAATACCTAGATTATCTCGGTGATGAGGAAGACCAAGGTGCCTACACTGGACACGTAAAAGAAATGATAGCAGAAAAGAAAAAGCGTCTTATCGTCAATATTGTAATATTTTCTTAGGTTCGTTAATAAAACTTATTCACTTTATTTAAATTCTCCACTTATTTACTTCACAAAATAAAACACTTTACTTTTCTTGCCACAAATTAATTTATGGTTCAACACTGAAATCAATTCACCACTTTACTTTTATTACAACCAACTTTACGCACTCACGATTGAAAATAAACGGCGTCCGCTGCCGGTCAGACATGTGCTTTTATACTTTTCACAAGGTTCCCGAAAAAGCTGGAAGGTTCTAGTATTTGCTTCCAGAGCTTTCCATAAGTGAAATTTCCCATAAATTTCCCTTTCCAAAGCTTTCAATTTGACGTTTATATTGGAAGTTCTAAGGCTCACCAAAGCCCTCCTTAGGTTGGTTTGTGTCCTGTCTAATTCGAAATTCGGTGTTTCTTTGATTCGAGAGTGGTTATAGTTCATTCGAGAGTCGTTATAGTACAAATGTGTCAGTCGTTACACTGCCCCCTCCTTAAGATTGATTGTCCCGAGCAAATCTTTCACATCCTTCACCATTAAAACGTTATAAACGGTCACTGTGAACTACTTTCATTTTATCTCTAAGTCCTCTCTGAATGCGATAGACGACATCGTTTGTTCGTGGTACAACAGTATACCTTCCCAATTTTTTTGAAGCTTCGTTGAAAGTCCCTTCCGACGGTGGGGATTATAAAACCACACAAGTTCTCCTGCTTGAAATCCGTTCGTTGTTGCTTTTGTGTCGTATCGTGTTTTCATCCGATGACTTGATAGCTTTCTATTTCCTCTTGTCCTTTTCCGAATGTCGCCCAGCATTTCTTCTCTACTTTCACTACCGCTCAATTTCCCGAGGCTAGTCTGTTGAATCTGCACTATTCTTTCTTTGTTCTTTAAAGCCTTTGGTGGAGTTTTTATTGTTAGGATAACGTCCATTGAAACTGTTGAGATGACGTTCTTGGCATCATACCCCTTTGGCAGCTGATATTTCCGCACAAACTGACGACTTATGTAACCATGATCATTTTTACGTTCATCGTGCTTACCTTCCACCACCACGCTCTGTCCAACAGTTTTGACCCTTAACTCATCCGGTCTGAAATGGCTGACATCCATGGACACTTGAAACCCGTGCTTTCCAACTGTGTAGCTTTCTTTGGAATGTCGCTTGTCACCCTTTCCCTGATATGTATGGCATGGATATAATCCTGATCTGGAGTCATCTTGTTGGGCAGTTATTACTTCCTCTTCTAGATAGCAACAACCTCCGTTTCTTCTTCACGAGTACAATGCTTGTAGTCGGATTTCCATAGTCTTCTTGGTGGCAATCTACACTGGCGTTGTAGATGTCCAGTCTTGTTGCAATTTCAACATGCAGGTCTTGTAGGTGGCAGTCTGCACTGGCGTTGAAGATGCCCGATCTTGTTACAATTCCAACATTCAGGTCTTCTAGGTGGGAATATACACTGGCGTTGGAGATGTCTGGTCTTGTTACAATTCCAGCATCGAGTAGGTTCATTTCGCTAGTTCCTTTGCAATGCTGTTCTCTGGCATCGACACTCCTCAATTTCTATTTCTCTTACTCGATGGACTCCTTGAGAAGCCTGTTCTGCTGCTTCCATAGTCAGGGCGAACGCTAATGCTTCAGGAAGTGTGCGTTTTTCAGCAGTTCGAATTGCTCGCTGAAGGTTGATATCAGATACAGTGCGGATAAAGGCTTCTGTTGCGAATTGGTTGATGATTTCATCCCCTGCAGCCGGATATGTTAGATATGCCAAGCGTTCGATGTCTGCTTGGAGCTGTTGCAGAGTTTCTCCTCTTTTCTGGACTCTGGTATTGAGTTGAACGCGGAAGACTTCTTGCATATGGCCATCTCCAAAGCGTTTGTCAATGGCCTGAACAAGAGCACTGAAGTTGCCATTCTTATCTGCTGGTATGGTTTGTAGTAGTACAGCAGCAGTTCCGCTAAGGGCAAGCGTCAGAGCTATATATTTGTCTTCCTCGTCCCATTCGTTGCTGCGGCTCCCTCAAGCTGTTTCTTGTAGATTGACCAAGAAGTTTGTCCATCAAAGGTTGGTGGATGCATCTCCTTTCTTTTTGGACAGTGGCTAGAACTTTCTCGAACCTTCATTTTCTTTACCTTGGTATCCTTAATTGGATACTTTATCCAATTCCTTTTTAACGCATTCGATTTTGTCTTCGACCTTTTCGAACTTGGCATCGACAGTCAAAAATTGTTTATCAACACGCTCGTCAAGGGCAATAATTCTGTTGTCAAAGGCCTCTAACTTACCTTCGAGAAGATTTCGGAGATTTCTTTGTTCTTGGCTTTGTTGTTTTAGAAGATTCTTTTGTTCTTGGTTTTGTTGATCGAATCGTTCGAGTAGATTTTTTTCCTGACTATCAAATTTGGCGAGCAGCTGAGACAGCAGATTGGTCATGCCTGACGTACATACTTGCTCTTGCTCTTCCTACATTTTAATGTCGAATATAAACGTGTCTGGGTTTTCTCCACGTTTTCTTAAACCTTCTTGCAGACAAATTATAAGATCATTCTTTGTTCCAGCAGTAAGAAGACCTCGCTTGTTTAGTTCTGCCTTCAGTTCAACTAAATTTAAATCATTTAGAGTTTTACCCATTGTCTTTTCTTATTTTCACTTTCACAGTCACGTTCACTTTTTGTAATTATTGCCTGTTAAAGCACAATAAATTATCTAAACACAAATAAATTAGGTTTTATTCCACTTCTAGCACCAATGTTATATTTTCTTAGGTTCGTTAATAAAACTTATTCACTTTATTTAAATTCTCCACTTATTTACTTCACTAAATAAAACATTTTACTTTCCTTAGCACAAAACAATTTATTGTTCAACACTGAAATCAATTCACCGCTTTACTTTTATTACAACCAACTTTACGCATTCACGATTAAAAATAAACTGCGTCCTCTGCCGGTCAGGCATGTGCTTTTTTACTTTTCTTTTACTATTCGAGAGTGGTTATAGTTCCTTCGAGAGTCGTTTTTTTACTTTTATACTTTTCACAAGGTTCCCGAAAAAGCTGGAAGGTTCTTGTATTTGTTTCCAGTGCTTTCCATAGGGGAAATTTCCCATAAATTTACACTATCAATGATTTAAAAAGAAAGAATGTACAGCTTGCCCTCGGAAGTTGTACGAAGCGTTTACTTTTGACCAGCAACGAAAAAAGTAGTGGAGAGAAACTACACTGCCTTGACTTCATACGAAGCAGTCCCTTCCAGTGCAGTCTATCCTACAAAGGATGATGATGGAAATCTACTTGAAACTGAATTCGGTCTGTCCATCTACAAGGATCATAAGAGTTTACCAATTCAGGCAATGCCAGAGAAAGCACCTGCTGGACAGTTGCCACGTTCCATAGATGTTATTTGCGATGATGACTTAGTAGACAAATGCAAACCTGGTGACAGGGTACACTTCAAAGGGAACTATTGATGTTTGCCAGGCAAACAAGGTGGTTACACATTGGGAAAATTCAAAACAGTTATTTTCGCTAGTAACATATCACATTTGAAAAAGGACAATGATTTGGGAATTACTCGAAAAGACTACTTGACCTTCAAGAACATCTCATAAGATCCGGAAGTTTTCGAGTTGCTATCAAAAAGTCTGGCTCCATCCATTCATGGACATGAATACGTAAAAACGGCCATTTTGTGTCTTCTGCTAGGTGGGGTTGAAAAGAACTTAGCCTATGGAACGCGTTTGAGAGGCGATATAAATGCTCTTCTCATTGGAGATCCCAGTGTGGCAAAGTCGCAACTGCTTTGGGACGTTTTGAATACAACACCAAGAGCTATTCCAACAACTGGTCAAGATTCGACTGGTGTGGGTCTCACAGCAGCTGTAACTACCGACCAGGAAACTTGCGAGCACCGCCTTGAAGCTGGTTTAATGATGTTAGCCGATCGCAGTGTTGTTTGTATTGATGAATTCGATAAAACGAGCGACATGGATCGTGCATTCATGAAGTAATGGAGCAGGGAAAAGTTAGTTACTACGAATATTTCCAAAGCTGGAATTCATGCCTCTTTAAATGCACGCTGTTCTGTGTTAGCAGCAGCATACCCAGTCTACGGAAGATATGATCAATATAAGACTCCAATGGAAAACAAATTGCAGGACTCGCTTTTGTCTCGTTTCGATCTACTATTTGTTATGTTAGATGTCATTAACCTCGATACGGATAATGTGATTGCTGACCATCATGCATCGTTATAGAAACTCAAAAGAATCTGATGGTGAAGTTTTATCAATGGGAAGTCACTATGCCGATTCCCTTGCATTTGTCAGCAACAAAGAAGAAAATAAAAAAGAAACAGAGCTTTAATAAAAGTACGATGTCCTTTTGCGTGGAAAATCACTCAAGCGTCAAGACAAGATTCTCTCAGTTGACTTTATGCATAAATACATTCAAGCCGCTAAATGCATGAAACCTAAATTAACCGAGCAAGCATGTGAGGCTATTGCAAATGAATATTCTCGTCTTAGTTCTCAAGATACTGTCTAATCGGATGTAGCTAGAACACAACCCGTTACAGCCCGTAGTCTGGAGACTCTGATTCGTCTTACAACAGTCCATGCCCATGCACGTATGTCGGCAACAGTAACTGTCGATGATGCACAAGCTGGAATCAATTGTTCAATTCGCATACTTTAAGAAGCCGCTTAAGTTTTGTTTAAAAACTTTATTATAAAAAAAATATTTTTTTATTCCTTTGGAATATTTTTAGGACTTTATTCGATCACTCCAACTTCAGAACAATTCATTTTATTTCATGCACTTAAGGTGCCAAACAATAATTCTTAGAAATTGCACAGAAGGTGCAAGGCAAGGTTTCTTTTTACTGGAATGTGCATAGAAGATGCACAACAAGCAAAGCTATGTGATATGTGCACATTAAAGATTAATATTTTTGTGGGAAAATGCAAAGTGTGGGAATATGCAAACCTTGCATATTTGGGTTTGTAAAAGAGAAAAAGAAACGTCATTGTGATGGTTATTTGGGTGGAGAAGAAACAGAAAATGGAAGCCAAGAAACGAGTCCTTCGCGCCGTAGTAAGAGGAACAGGACAGAAGATCAAGGAGTCAATTGACGATGATGATTTCGTGCAACCGCAACCCGATGCTGGTGATTTAACTTTACGTGAAACAAGAAGATCTCAAGCGGCAACTTCGACATATAGCAACACCGAATCAACAGTCCCACCGGCTTTATATCTGAAGAACGATTAAATATCTTCAAGAATAGTCTTCAAAAAATATTCCGCGAAGCCAGGGAGCAGAGTTTGCCTTTGGCTAGAATAACAACTGAGCTGCAGTAAATAAGAATAACGATGAGGTCTTTACTCTTGGTGAAATTGAGGCGGCTGTTAACAAGATGACTGAGGACAATCAGATTATGCTCGCTGATGATATTGTTTTTCTTATTTAATGACACCCAAAAAATATTCAGTTTTATGTTTATGTTTTTCTTTTTTAAGTTTTTCTTACTAATTTAAATACCATAATTATTATGATTCAAAATAGTTCAATAAAAAAGGCAATTATTCAATAGGTTTGTTTTAAACATTTTTTTTTATCTTTCCAAAAAAATTACAAAATTCTTGTTGATCGATATAAAAAAAATATAAAATATTTAATGCCGAATTAATTACATCTATTTCGAAACGATTTTTTGGGTTGGAAGATATTTGCAAGAAATCAATTTTTGATTATTATGTGTGTGCCATCTGACTATAGATTTGTTCTGTAAGATTAAAAACAAATGTATTTACGAGCAAATGTGTAAAAACTAGCAAAACATAATTATGCATTCATTTAAATAAAAAAAATGATGCAAATTCAATCAAGAAACCCATCAATCGAGGAACACATCGGTGAGCACGCAGTTAATTAACTTAATTGACTTTAGGCAATTGAAATCTACATTGATATTTTGATGACTTCTAGATAAATTTTCACTACTTTTTGATAATTAAACTTTTTTAATAAAATATTTGTTTTTAATCTATTGATATAAATGACGATTACTTTCGAATATTTGTTTAACCCGCTGCAAAATACTTTGAACTAAAGAAAATTGTCACATCTCTCAGCTGTGTGTTACAAGCTTTTTTAAGCAAGCTATATACTGCTTGCTTAAAAAAGGCCTTTTCATACTAAGGCATACAAGTCTTGTATACACCTTGCCAGTCTCAATTTAAAAGTCACTAAAAAGGCTATTATCAAAAATTTATATTGAAAAACGGTTAGCTTGTATAATAAGTTCTATTCGACTTATAGCTAACTAAATTCGAAAAATCGGACTTAATTCAAGTTAAATTGTTAGTTGGGTTCAAACTTCGGAAAAGTTATGTAAGTAAGTAACATTTTTTCAAATAAAGTAAAACTCTTCATATTTCAGAACAAAGAAAAACGCACACAAAGCCCTCTCATACGGAAAAAATAATCAACCAAAATAAATTAAATTCAAATTTAAATTAAAAGCAAGACATTTTTTATACGTACTGCATTGAGTGACTCTTATAAGGCCCTAATGCAAAGTCTATATATGGCCTTCCAAAGGTCTTATTATACAAGCCGATTGCTATCATAAAATAACTTGTTAAATTGAGCAATATTTTGTCTTTTTAAGGCCTTATTATAGGCTCTGGACCTTTGGCACCTCATATATGGGAAATTTGATATTTTAGAATGTCATCTAATTGGTCAGTAATTGGTCAAGAAAGGTCAACTAGTCCTAGATATTGGTCAGCCCTTGATAACTAGTTATAAAGACTTAAGGTTTCTCAAGGTCACTCAAGGTCACGCGTGATTTTTGGCACCCCATTTATGGGAAATTTACAAAAAAAAGATTCCATCTGAAATATTTGTAGATAGTGATAAAAGGTCAACTATTTTCAGTAATTGGTCAGCTATAGTTTTTTTTCTATGAATTTTCAAAACTTGTTTCAAGGTCACAAAAAAAACTTTTGGCACCTCATTTGGGTCATTTCAAAAAAACAAGTATGTCATTTGAAAGGCCATTTCACGGTCATAAAAGGTCAGCTAATTTCAGTAATTGGTCGGTCATGGACGTTTTTATATGAGTTTTTGAATTTTCGTCAGTAGTATATGAGAATGTTAGTAGCTAATTTTGAACATGAAAGCAATGCCTAGTCATGCGCAAATTACCTATGCATCTGTAAAAACAATCTAGTTGTTAAAAAACCCTAGAAAAAATTACTTTGACGCTAATAAGAGCTTGGCAATGGTAATAATCGAAAGTGTCGCTTTGCCAGAAATGTTTTGCATTAAGAAGCAAAAAAAAAAAAGTTCGGTTTGTCTGGGATTTGATCCCGAGACCCTTTGTTTAGCCCTACGCTCTATCTTTTTTTTTTTTTTTTCAAATTCATTTTTATTTTCAATTTTCTTAAAACTATCTTAAAGCTAGACAAAAATTCATAAAAACTAGCCTACTTATCAATATTTTAAAACTAACTTACTGGCCCCAGTCAGGCGCTCTAAGTTATACTATAATCACTTAATGCTAATGCCTTTCGGCCTAAGAACTATCTTAATACTAAATCCAGGTCGGTTTTATTTTTTACCGAGAAGAATTTACAAAAAACTCGGTATCTATGTCTTTATTTTTTTTTTTGGTTTTATATAAAACTTATAAACTACATAAAACTAAATTAAAGCTAATTAAAACTAATTAAAACTACTTAAAGCTACTTAAAACTATTTACAACTAATTATAAACTAATTACAACCTACTTATAAGCTACTTACAGACTACTTACAAACTAGAACAGCCACAGCATGCATTTTCCGGTTTTATAATTTTTTTTGTATTTTTGTGGATTTTATAATTTTTTTTTTTTTTTTTTTTTGTGCCACCCTGACTGTCCCTACTTAAAACTAACTACCTAAACCTATGTAAGTTGGCCATGACAGAGAAAAACCAAGGACAACTTTTCAATACCTGAAGGAACTTCATTCTTCATATTTTAACCACCAGAACTGGTTCTCCTGCCTTACCCTATCCCTTCGGTCCCGTTCGGACACAGTCCTACTGAACTGAAGGTGCTCAGCTCCGTCTTGTGCGAGGACGTCTCGACTGTAAAGGAGCCGCCGATCTACAGTTCTACGGCCGACGTGGTAGATTAGCGGAACCGCCGCTCTATCCTGGATCAGCCCTCGACTGTCTAGATAGAGGAATGCATCGGGTGGAATAAAGCCGCTTAGACGCACACTCTCGTAGTATTCGTTGTTGGGGTAATAAGCCCCGAAAATTAAGCTGTTAGTCGAGGACATCTCTCTTGCAATGTGACCTCGAATAAGCTTCAGCAAGAAATTATCTATCCTGTTTATGTTGGCCCCGTTGTATAGAGCCAGGTTGGAATCGTAGTGTTTGTACTCCGACTCTGGTGTTCTGTGCAATCCAAGGCAGCGTCGAAGACACTGCCTCTCAAACACCCGAATCTTTTCCATTCGATCTGAAACAGTTTGAAACTCGGTGTGGAATACGCCTAGAATGTTTCATATGTGTCAAAGAATGCAGAACTGAGTCCAGCCACGGATGAATCATTCAGTGCCATTTAAAAATAGGTTAGTTTGATTTGTAAAACTATATGTCCAAGAAGATTTAACAAGATTAATTTCTAATCTTCTAGATTTACGAAATAAATTTGTATGGTAAATCTTCGAGATTTAAGGAAAATTTGAGGTAAATCTCATTAAATCTCGGTTTAGTGTTTGGTTAAAACGTAGTATTAGGTGGGAATGTAGTATATACAGCTGATTTCTCATTAGCTGTATTTTAACAAGGGATTAAAAAATACACAAACCTATCCAGATTGCTCGCTTTTCTTAAGACATTTAAATTCATACTTTTTTTTAAGAATATTTGTTGTATACGTATAGTTTTAAAATTACACTGGGCAACATTAAAAAAATATCATGGACAATTTCAACTAACTTTTAATCTTCTAGTCATCCTGAATACCTACAGATCCATGTAAAAGACTTATATCTTAGTTCAGGTTTCCGAGATTCAACCGTTAGTTATATGCTCTGCTTCTACAACTAACACGTTGATTTTGCAGAGTTTGCATAAAATGCATCAAAATACCTACTTGGTCTTGTAGGTTGTATTAAAACATGAACAAAATCGCATCAAAAAGGCGGTGTATCTAACCAAGTTTATGTGGGAGGGTCTTTTTTCCAAAAAAAAATTATCATAAACCAGAAAAAAAACAACGATAATACATATAATATCATATTATAGCTTCTTGTAAAGCTGGAAGTCTATTCCTTAACAAACTTTTTAAATCAAGCTGTTTTTGCACTTATTTAAAAAAAAAATAATTTCAACCTCATTTTATAATTCGATTTTAGATTTTTAAAAAATTTCAAATTAACAACAAATAAGTAAATAAAAAAAAAATTTTCCATGACTTACTTTTTGAGATATAGCATATGCAAGCAAAGTAGGTATCCGCATTACAGAGTCGATCAATATACGGACAAATTTATGTCGCTCTAACTTAACATATTTAATTCTACCCTTACAGCCGTTTACTCCCGAGTTGACTTTACCGTAGAAAACAACACGAGCTACATAGCTGTTTGTAGAATAATTTACTATTTTCTTTTCCTCATAGTGTATTTTTCTTTTAATTATTTTTTATATCATTGGACAATGTGTGAACAAATTGGCAGAAAATAAAAAATGTCTGACAAAAATTTAAAATGCTAAGCTCAGTCAATGACCTTGAAAGTTTTCAATAGGAAAAAAAACATGTCAAATACATACTCCTTGAGCTATGGAAAATACCACATATATATACCAAAAACAAATTTTATATGCAGCGTGCAACTATAAGAAA
The DNA here is from genome assembly GCA_946251815.1 of Dasysyrphus albostriatus. Taxonomy (NCBI): domain Eukaryota; kingdom Metazoa; phylum Arthropoda; class Insecta; order Diptera; family Syrphidae; genus Dasysyrphus; species Dasysyrphus albostriatus. Next base: position 160,498,009 of record OX276335.1, on the reverse strand, counting down.
AAAGAAAACGTTACCTAATTGATTTCCAACATTAATCACACGTGTTGTGAATTAGCTCAATAGCTAGAGCGGAGGGCTAAACGAAGGGTCTCGGGATCAAATCCCAGACAAACCGTACTTTTTTTTTTGCTTCTTAATGCAAAACATTGCTGGCAAAGCGAAACTTTCGATTATTACCATTGCCAAGCTCTTATTAGCGTCAAAGTAATTTTTTCTAGGGTTTTTTAACAACTAGATTGTTTTTACAGATGCATAGGTAATTTGCGCATGACTAGGCATTGCTTTCATGTTCAAAATTAGCTACTAACATTCTCTTATACTACTGATGAAAATTCCAAAACTCATACAAAAACGTCCATGACTGACAAATTACTGAAATTAGCTGACCTTTTATGGCCGCTAAATGGCGTTCCAATTGGTATGTTTTTTTTTGAAACAACCCAAATGAGGTGCCAAAAATTTTTTTGTGACCTTGAAAAAAACTTCAAAAATTTATTTAAAAATATCTATGGCTGACCAATAACTGAAACTAGTTGACCTTTAATAGCGATATATTGGCCTTTTAGATGGTTTAAATTTTATGCAAATACACCACAATGTTTTTTTTTGGAAAATTACCCAAATGAGGTGCCAAATATCGTTCGTGACCTTGAATTTTTGTTTTTGTTTTAATCGTAAAAAATAATCTATCGCTGACCAATTACTGAAACTAGCTGACCTTTTATATAGATCTAGAGATCTTTCAGATGGCATGCAATTTTCCCAAATTTCCCATAAATGAGGTGCCAAAAATCGCTTTGACCTTGAACAAAAATTCAAAAATTCATTAAAAAAAATCTATGGCTGACCAATTACTAAAACCAGCTGACCTTTTATATAGATCAAGAGATCCTTCAGAATGTATGCAATTTTCCCAAATTTCCCATAAATGAGGTGCCAAAAATCGCTATGACCGTGAAATTAAAAAAAAAAAAATTTAAAAAAATCTATCGCTGACCAATAATTGAAAATAGCTGACCTTTTAAATAGATCTAGAGATCTTTCAGATGGTATATATTTTTTGCAAATTTCCCATAAATGAGGTGCCAAAAATCGTTATGACCTTGAAATTTTTTATAAAATAAATTAAAAATTCATTAAAAAAAACTATGCCTGACCAATTTCTAAAAATAGCTGACCTTTTATGACCGTGAAATGGCCTTTCAAATGGCATACTTGTTTTTTTGAAATGACCCAAATGAGGTGCCAAAAGTTTTTTCGTGACCTTGAAACGAGTTTTGAAAATTCATAGAAAAAAAACTATAGCTGACCAATTACTGAAAATAGTTGACCTTTTATCACTATCTACAAATCTTTCAGATGGCATCTTTTTTTTTTGTATATTTCCCATAAATGAGGTGCCAAAAATCGTGCGTGACCTTGAGTCACCTTGCGAAACTTTAAGTCTTTATGACTAGTTATCAAGGGCTGACCAATTTCTAGGACTAGTTGACTTTTCTTGACCTATTACTGACCAATTAGATGACATTCTAAAATATCAAATTTCCCATATATGAGGTGCCAAAGGTTCAGAGCATCTAGGACATCTTAAAATTGCATCCACGAAGTGGAAAATGGTAACATATACCAATATTTCAACATATTATGAAAAATTATACCTTATAAATAATACTTATTCTAAGTCACTGTATTTATGTAATTTTAAGAGTCTCGATCATGTATATTTCTATTTTTGCCTACAGTCTCTCAATTATCTAAAATTCAAAATTCCTTACACATACTCAAAATATCACTCAATTGCAAACCTTATAGGAAAAAATGATATTATAAAAAAATAGGTCTTTTCAATGGAATCGGAATTGTATTTAAAACTATATTCGGTACCCTTGGCTATGAAGATGCTGAATATTTTGAAAAAAACTATTAATGACGTTAATGACCAAAAAACTGCGATACTAAAATCTTTAACGGAGTTTTAGACATTACACATAAACTGGAAGATAATAAATGGATACTTATCACATCCGAAAACAAACATTTAACTATCCTTTGTGAAAATGAAGATCGTATTAACGATGTTAAAATAGTAGGTTTATCGGTACTTTCACTTAAGGGTAATTGTGAAGCATATTTTGGCTCCAATCTTCTTAAAAGTGAAAACTCTATTATTCCTATTCCTCAAATTGACATAATCAAAGATGATTGCTGTGATAAAATTCCATATAACGTGTCACACGAATATATTAAACTAAATCCTATTACACTTTCAAATGTTAACCTTGAAAACTTAAAATTTATCTCGCACACTCTAGACAATATCAAAGCAATTTTTACTCTTTATCAATGCATACCATTGCTAATACCATACAAAGAAAATACCCCAAGATATGCCTATATTCAACCAAATTTTAACTTCTTAGGTATTTCTGAAAACAACCAAAAATATGTAATACTACAAGAATTAAACTCATGTAAGAAAATTTTGCAATCTGATTACATTTGTCAACAAGATGCTTATTATTCCACTACTATGAACGCTAACTGTGATGTTACTCTATTAACCGGAAGAACAAAAACTATCCCAAAAAACTGCGATACTAAAATCTTTAACGGAGTTTTAGACATTACACATAAACTGGAAGAAAATAAATGAATACTTATCACATCCGAAAACAAACATTTAACTATCCTTTGTGAAAATGAAGATCGTATTAACGATGTTAAAATAGTAGGTTTATCGGTACTTTCACTTAAGGGTAATTGTGAAGCATATTTTGGCTCGAATCTTCTTAAAACTGAAAACTCTATTACAATACAATACGAAGCTGTTATTCCTCAAATTGACATAATTAAAGATGATTGCTTCGATAAAATTCCATATAACATTTCACACGAATATATTAAACTAAATCCTATTACACTTTCAAATGTTAACCTTGAAAACTTAAAATTTATCTCGCACACTCTAGACAACATCAAAGAACAAAAATCTCATACGTTATCCTTCAATATATTCAAGTATTATTTACACTAAAATTATTATAATTTTTTTCTGTATAGTCTTAAAATGTTGCAAAAGATATAAGAATTATAAAAAAACCCATCAGAGGGTCACACAATCAGAAAATACTGGTTGTTTAGTTCAAACTCTGACTGAAACCCCTGATATTCCAGCTGTTCATTACTTACATTACTTAGCGGAAAGCCCAAAAATTACTCCGAGGCGTCCTTTGAAATCACAAGTCTCAAATTTAGGATCTAATTTTAACCTTTCAAATTGATTTTTTTTACAGTAAAATCAATTTTTTTTTAAGCGGGAAGGAGTTATAAACCATCTCCGTGCACCTTGCTAGTTATAAGAAACTTGTTTATTCTAAGAATTATTATTCTATGATATAAAAATACTTTTGTTAGTTCTAAGAAACTTGTTCATTCTAAGAATTATTATTTGATGATATAAAAATACTTTTGTTAGTTCTAAGAAAATCGTCTGACTTTGTAATCTAAAACTGCAAACGCGAAGATGAATTAATGTAACTTAAAGCTGTAAATGTGAAGAAGAATTTTAACTTGAAATAAATATTCTTCTCCAGTCTTATTCGGAGAGTCAACCAGGAAACATTGTCTTATAATTTATAACTAGATCCTAACAGTTTCTTTTTCGATTATTTCATTTCTGAATTATTTTACGCTAAGGCGTTAAAATTCGTGCGAATTTTAACGCCTTAAGGTTCCTTACATGCATAAAAATCAAAAAACAAACAAGCTATGGCGAAATAATTAATACCTTAATACCTTGTTTTTTGCCGTGCAATCACCTAATTAATAATTTAAAAAAACCCTATACCTATAAACCTGCAGGTATTATGTATTTTGATTTTTATTTGTATTAAAAATATTTAAATAAAATACAAACATATGTAGGCACTTATGTAAATATTTTAAAATATGGGTGATTCTACAAACGATGGAATTTTCAACGGCTCCGCTGATGTTTTAATAACTGTATAAGTATTCTATCTGATTTTTTTAAGCTATGAATCTAATTGATTTCTCCATGGCCAGGCAATATTATTAAGATCTGATGAATTTTCATTACAATTCATTAAAATTCTTCAAAGGGTCTAATTCTCAGTCCCCTGACGTGTCCCCTGCTTGTTTTATAATGAAAAAATTCTCACAGTTCTCTTATTTAATTTCCAAAACCAAAATTAACCTTCAATTATTAACGTTAGATAATAGATCTTTTAATGATATAAATTAATTAATAAATATATAAATTAATTAATATTAATAATTACCATTATATTTTATTACAACAAAAATCATTGAACTTTATTTCTCAGATTTCGTATAAATCTAGGGATGGTGGTTATTCCCAATTAACCTGTTTTCGGTTTTCCGTTCATTTTTCCTTCCGGTCTAACCTGACGGTTTTAACCGGACGAAAACAACGGTTTTTATAATAACCGGTTTTCGGTTTTTTTACAAACAAAACTATTTTTTGTAATTGCTTAAGAAAAGCTCATGTCAAATAAAATATAATAGCATGTATCTATATAAACTTTTTTCAGATAAGAAATAATTTTTGTCAAAGTTTTGTATTGCTAACATACTATTGAAATATAATAAAATGTGATTTTCGAAAAAAAGCAAGCCATATCTAAAAAACACGAAATTATTGAAGAGTAGCAATATGTAATAGCACTTACAGATATTACAAACTAGTAAAGGGTTTTTCAACAGGGACGCTACAAAAGAAGAGCAACAGGGACAGCAACCGACGCCATATTTCTTACCGCTCTTTTGACATTTCTCTTCAGTAAGGTTTGCCATTTTATGATGAAAAGATATACGAGCCAAAAACGAGCCGAAATTATTAAAATTTACTACCGAAATTCGGAGTCAGTGCCCTCAACGTTAAGAGCGCTACGTCCAATGTCCAATTTATGGTCGTCATAATCGTCCTAGCAGATCAACAACTGAGCGTCTAGTGGAAAAATTTGAATCCAAAGGCACAGTACAAAATGTTCCCGTGCCAGTGAGACAGAGTTCTTGGCCTACATCCTTACAAGATTAAATTGACGCAAAACTGAAGCCGCTTGACCACCAGAAGCGTCGTTTCTTCTTGAATTGGGCTGAGCAATAACTTGAAAATAATACGGATTTTCATCGTAAAATCATCTTCAGCGATGAGGCTCGTTTCTGGCTGAATGGCTTCGTCAATAAACAAAATATGCGGTATTGGTCAGGCAACAATCCACACGTACTCCATGAGTCATCATTGCATCCCGGTTTATGGGCCGGCGGCGTCATTGGGCCGTACTTCTTCCGTGATGATCAAGACCGGCACGTTACTGTGAATGGGGATCGCTACCGTTCAATCGTTCAATGACAACCGAATATTTTTAGCCTCAATTGGATGGTTTGGACTTGGAGGACATGTGGTTCCAACAAGACGGCGCCACAAGCCACACAGCGAATGTCACAATCAATTTATTGCAAACCAAGTTTGGAAAACGTGTTATCTCACGAAATGGTCCAGTCGCTTGGCCTCATCGGTCGTGCGATTTGACGCCGTTAGACTATTTCCTGTGGAGCTACGTCAAGTCTATGGCCTATGCCAACAAGCCAGCGACGATTGATAAACTTCGTACGAATGTGGAACGTGAAATTGCAGCAGTATCGGCCGATTTATGCTTGAAAACCATCGAAAATTGGGTTCAGCGTCTGGACTTCTGCAAGCGTGCCCGTGGTGACCATGCAAAGTAATCGAGTTCCATACATAATGGCATCGAACGTACTTTCACAGGGATAAAATATTTCATTTTGCCGTTTATTGTTGTGAAAGAAAGGCAAAAATAAATGATATAAGAAATAAAAACGGAAATACTCGTAATAGCGAATTATTTTTGTTTTGTTTTTGTGGAATGTTGTTGATGAATATTATTCATAATAAAGATTTTGGTCGTTAGACCAAATGCGTTTCGTCCAGGTACAACAGTTGGGCCCATGAGTTAGATGCTGTATTCTAAGAAGCATATTTTCAATCGATGGATACCAATATTATAATATACATAATTTACAGTGATTTAGCGCTCCTAATAAATCCCCTGACAGATTGAAATAGTGAAAAACATCCTTAACTTTGAAAACAATCAAAGTTTTAGATCTAGCAGCGTGAAGCATCAAGTCTGGTGACAGCAAATTTATTTCCGTATCTTACGCTCGTTTGCTATTTCATTTGTTTAGAAGGCATTTGTGAGCGAGGTCATGGATTGTCCGTTCAGTTTCTCAGAAAATATTTATATGTAAGCAGGTATATATTTCAGCATTTTAATATAGGCTTAGTAAAACCTTAAGTATGTTATTTTCTTTATTTTGTTCGTATAATGCGTTTACATGTTTTATTGGCAAAAACTATAAAAACACTCAGTCCTTTGGCCACAAACCATAAATTACTGATTTTATCTCTTGAGGCCCCAAAAATGCTCACAAAATGCTGATTTTCTTCTTAAATACATGTGTAGCGTGAGGTAGGTGGTTTTATTAAATTCTTGATGTGGTTCTTAGTCGGGGTCAACACTAAAATAAAAGTTGTTGATAACTAAAATGCCGCTTTGATAAACTCTCTACCACGCGTATGCTGTTCGAGAACCGCAGTACACGTTGAATAGGCAGCCTAGCAAATGTTTCCATAAATAAAAGAATTAATCAATTTGTTTAATAATCATCTGTGACAAACTTTATTTAAGATTTAAAGAAAACAAACTTATACGTTGCTTATGACAACTCTATTTAAAGGAAACAAATTATTATTTTAAATTCATTAACAATTCAAACAAAGCAATTATTTAATTTAAAGTCCAGTTGGCAATAATGAAATATTTACATAATTTAAACTTAATTGGCAACCATGAAATGTAAAACCTATACATTACGCACAGTACACAAATAGAAGGTATTATATTGCGCAGGTTGTCTAAAATGAGAACTGTCAGAAGGAATTAAAGATGGCCGTTGTCGTGATATTTTTGCCGAATTACAACAACAACAAACGCAAAAAAAATTATTTAAATAACACTAAAAACCAATTTTCTTATTGTCAAATTAATAAAATAATAATTATAAACATTAAATATGTCGAAACAATTTTATTTTCTTATCAAGTAACAAAGGAATACACACATAACATACAATAATTTTCAGTCAAATAACACGGGATCCACCATTTTCCACTGATTTTGAGATATGCGCAGAACTGAACAAAAATGAAAACGCTAATGATATTACCTTCAATATGTGTATCGTGTACATTACGTATGTGTATATAACAATGTCTCTGGCTGTCGCGTCAAACTTCATGTGGACGCTCGTGGAACGTCGCACAGTCCACAGGTGCGATGCCTTCGACTAATATAGACATACATATGCATAGTATACACTACAAAGGAAAATAATAGAAAACAACACATGAGCATATCGACTGTCAATGGACGTTCGTGGGACCGTACGTCGCATCAACAACCGACATACTAGTATGCCGTGTTGATTCTAAAAAAACAAAAGGAACAACACACAATCATGTCGACTGTCAATGGACGTTCGTGGGACCGTACGTCGCATCAACAACCGAAATACTCGTATGCCGTGTTGATTCTAGGAGAATGCCTTCAGTGGACGCTGCTTACCAACTTCGCACTTCGGAGCACAAACCAGAATGAATTGTTCTGACGGAAGCTCGTCTTTTATATAATTTTGAAAGAGCTTTTTTACATTCTGTTGTTTGATCGTTTTATTGTTACATAAGTGTGTGTGCGATTTATGTTTAAAGCTTTTTAACAATGTTGCCACTTTGTTATGTTTTCAAATAAAAATTTAGTATTCAAATTGTAGTGTAAAGTATTAATATATTTATTATAATGAGAAAAATGATAAAATAATAATATGTTGATTGATGTGATGACATATGGTGATAGGAGGAAGAAAAGATGGTTGTTACATTCTCCCCCTCTGTCGTAGAGATCGTCCCGATGATGCGACAGGAATGGAAGTTTGTGTCGTCTTCTTTGGTCGCCCTCGTCTTCGCAATGGCTGCATAGGGTTATCAAGGGTTTGTGAAATAGATGATTGATACTTTGTAATAGCAGAGACATGATATGTCCCTATTGGAATAGTGAGGTCATCTTTGGATGCAATTTGGTACGTAGATGCACCCATCTTCTTGATGATAATGTATGGACCATCTCTTTTCGGCACAAATTTTGAAGAGATGCCCTTAGAAGCTTTACTAAGGATGTGAGTGGTAACCAATACTAGGTCACCTACCTTAAAAATGGGTTGTGGTCTTCGGCTATCAGGATCCATTGATATCTATCCTTTGTAACAGGTAGTGGTCCAAATAGGTCAGCTGCTACAACTTCAAATCGTTGGTTACTTGATACTGTTTGGAGTTAACCATATGGTTTCATATTACTCGTTTTGTATTGTTTAGGAGATGTGAAGCATATTGAATGGGGTGTTCATCCGCTTTCTCCCCCTGGACCAAAACAGCCCCGATAGCATAGTTGCTAGCGTCTGGTTTTAAACGGTATAGCTATTTATTTCTTGCTTCAAGGAAGTCTATTCCTATCAGTGTATGGTTGGAGGCTATTGGAAGGGCGATAAAAGTAATCGGCCGCAACCAGTTGCCGAATATTATGTTGGTCTTTGCCAAACAAATTTCTTGACGCATGTATTGTTTTCTTTCTTTTTAAAAGTGAGGCTGACGAGCTGCTATGATCATTGCACTCTGCTTGTGTTGCAACAAGTGGCGATATAGTCTTCCGTTCGTCGAGACATGATAAGAAAGCATTCATCTTAGTTAATGGAGAAGATTCAACCGCAAGTGGTATGCATTCCGCTGCGCTTGCTTCCGACTGAGATCTTTCTTGTTTGTGTTCTATGTTTTCTTTGCCTTCGTCATGTGTGCACAAAACTTGTACACTTATGACGAGACGTGGCCTGAGGACTTTATGTGTGAAGTATCATAAAACTCAAATTTCTTTTGTATTTGGTCAGAAAAATACCAGATTCTTTGACCAAGGTCCAGAACAACACCGTTTTCTTCAAGGAAGTCTATTCCTATCAGCGTACGGTTATCCGTGGCTTTCGGAAGGGCGATAAAGGTAATTGGCCGCAACCGGTTGCCGAATATTATGTTGGTCTTTGCCAAACAAATTTCTTGTGGACGGGTCTGTCCATCAGCAAGCGTAACATCTACATCTATTTTCTGGAATTTTGTTCCGTTTTTAAGTAGATGAATGAACAATTGTCTTTCAGCTACACTTGTCCTGGCAGCAGTGTCTATATAGGCTATGCTTGCTTCGCCATGTGATTGAATTGAGATTGTGGGCAAATCGTTTCCCAAAGTGGTCTTCATGCAGTTGAATGATACTGTTGATGGGCCTCTTGGTAATTCCTTACAGTTAGGACAATTGGATCGAATATATCCTGGTGCTTTGCATTTATAGCAGTGTATGGTTGATTCATTTGTTACGGTAGAAGTTTTCTTACTTTCAACTTTTTGTTTCCTGCGACAGTCTGTAACGACGTGTCCTGTATGTTTGCAAAAATTGCATCGCTTCTTCTCCTCAGATGAGTTAGTCTGCTGTTGCTTCTCATGCAGAGAGATTTCCACAGCTCTGGCTTTAGTGAGAAACTCTTGAAACGTTTTGAAGCTGTCTCTAGGAACTCCATCGCGTATGCGGATGTTGAGCAACCCGTAGATTATTATTATTACTATAATAATATTTTTCTATATACTCTTAAAATGTTGCAAAAGATATAAGAATTATAAAAAAACCCATCAGAGGGTCACACAATCAGAAAATACTGGTTGTTTAGTTCAAACTCTGACTGAAACCCCTGATATTCCAGCTGTTCATTACTTACATTACTTAGCGGAAAGCCCAAAAATTACTCCGAGGCGTCCTTTGAAATCACAAGTCTCAAATTTAGGATCTAATTTTAACCTTTCAAATTGATTTTTTTTACAGTAAAATCAATTTTTTTTTAAGCGGGAAGGAGTTATAAACCATCTCCGTGCACCTTGCTAGTTATAAGAAACTTGTTTATTCTAAGAATTATTATTCTATGATATAAAAATACTTTTGTTAGTTCTAAGAAACTTGTTCATTCTAAGAATTATTATTTGATGATATAAAAATACTTTTGTTAGTTCTAAGAAAATCGGTTGACTTTGTAATCTAAAACTGCAAACGCGAAGATGAATTATTGTAACTTAAAACTGTAAATGTGAAAATGAATTTTAACTTGAAATAAATATTCTTCTCCAGTCTTTTTCGGAGAGTCAACCAGGAAACATTGTCTTATAATTTATAACTAGATCCTAACATAAATTGGTGTCAGAAGTTAAGATAATAATTAACATTCATTCTATAAAAAGTTACAAGTATCTAAATTGACAGCCATACAAATAAAATAAATAAATTTGGTGGCACAACAGCTCGTGAAGAACCAAGGCCTAGTGACTTACAACTCTCAACCATTCCTGTGTGCTTGTTATAGGCAAGAATGGAGGGGACCTACAATTTTTTGCCGAGTCCGAACGGCTAGTCGAGAAGCACTTATTCATGACAAGTATACTCTTGGAGGATTTGTCAGTTCCTCGCAAGAGGCAGTACCTCACAAAAAAAACATTTCTGTTTTTTAGGTGGCAGTGGCTGGGAATCGAACCCAGACCTTTGGCATGACAGTCCTACGCACTAACCATCATGACACGAGGTACTAGCCATACAAAACAAATACAAAAAAATAAAACACAGATCATCCAAAAACAATACAAAACAAATCAAATAAATAAATCAACCATCAGAGCATCCAAAAACAAATCAAAACAAATAATAAAAAAAAAATAAAACACAGAGCATCTTACAACAATACAAAACAATTAAAAAATAAATCACTAAAAAATAGTGTTCGAGAATTCAACCATCAGGGCATCATCATCAAAGCATCAGTGAATCAAGCAGTGAAAAAAATGATGAAAATATTTTTGCAAGCTTAAAGCATTAATAAAAAAATTCAAATACGAGTACCTAGTTATATAAATTTTATATCAATACATTTTGAATTCCTAGTGTACTAAGTTATTTTATATAACAGAAAAAGAAAACAACAATTAAACTTAAGTTATATGATTTTATAAATACTAATATTTGAATGGATAACGTATTTGATATGGCTAACGTGAATCAAGAACAAAACGAAGAATTGGAAGTAGACGGAAACGATTTAGCGATAACTGTTCCTCTACAAACACTTTTCAAATTTATAGAGCCATTCGATGGCGACAGACAAAAATTAATTCCATATTTGAATGATGTAGATGCAGCTTTCAGAATCGCTACTCCCGATCAAATTGATATTTTGCTGGCTAATACCAAAACTCAGTTAAGTGGCAAAGCAGAAGCAGCAGTTTCTAATCATGATTTTAATACTTGGTTAGAGTTGAAGAATTTTCTTAAAAGCATATATACTGATTCTAAGCATCATGGGCATTTACTTATAGAACTTTTATCTTGTAAACAGCAACCTTCAGAACAAATTTCGCAATACAAAACCGCGTTAAAACGTTTGTTAACATCAACTCAACAAAATACAATAATACCCGCTGAGCTTTCGGGAAGACTTGCCGCCATGAATGACCTAGCTTTACATACATTTATATTAAATATCAAACCTGATATAAGCAACATTTTAAGAGCAAGAAACATTGAAAATTTAAACGATGCTTTCAATCTCGCGATTTAAGAAAAAAAGTTCAATTGCTCATACAAATAAAACAATCCAATTTTAAACCTGCCGAATGTTCCGTTTGTCATAAAATAGGACATACACCAAATCGCTGTTTTAAAAAAACGAGTACAACTAAACCCATATTATATTCGACCTCTAATAATGTCAATAATAGTTGCAATAACTGCAAAAAGTTAGGGTATAATATCCAAGAATGTAGGAAGCTCAAATGGAAAAAGGAATAAGATTTAAAGAATTTAAGCAATTCTTCAAAGCCTTCGGAAAACATAAGAACTCTCGAAACAAACGCTGCAGGGTTTCGAGCGGAAATCATGACAGCAGCAGACACTTCAGAATAATTTTATCTAATGACAATACAATTTACGCCATAGTCAATTCCAATAGATCCAGATCAGGATATTTTAAATTTTTAATTGCCAGTGGTGCAAGTATATCAATATTGAAAAAATCTGAAGGAAAATACTAAATTCGTTCCAGATAATCAAGTAAAACTAAAAGGAATCAACGAGGGTACAAACCCGATTGAAAGCATAGGTTCCTTAAATCTCAAATTTTTTATTCATTCTGAAAATTCTAAGATCTTATATTTTGATAATATATTTCATATTATCGACTCCCCGTCTAATATTGCATATGACGGTACATTGGGAAACGACTTTCTTATCTCTGAAAAAGGAAATCTTAACTATAAAAATAAAACCTTAAGTCTAGGAAATGGATAATCTATTCCATTCCTTATAAATAATTGCAAGAACGAATCGTTTAGTTTGCCTCCTCGATCAGAAACTTTAATAAGGGTAAATATATTAAATCCACGAATTAAGGAAGGAATTCTACAAGAACTTCCGATTTTAGAAGGAGTGTATCTAAGCACAGCAATTACAAAAATTGATAATAAAAATCAAGCCTTAGCTACAGTTCTGAACACACTTGATTACCAAGTAAAAATTTCTGAGGCAAATGCCAATTTAATTCCTTTAACATCAGAATCTTTTCAGTTTCAAAACGGAACTAATCAAATTACAGATCGACCAGATCTCTTAAATAAAGAAATAAGAACAGAACATCTTAATTCAGAGGAAAAACAAAGCCTCTTAAACATATGTAATCAATATTCGAATGTATTTTTCCTTAAAGGAGATAAACTTTCAGCGATGAAATCTGTCGAATATGAAATTCATTTAGATAATAAAGACCGGTAAATTGTAAAACATATAGATACCCAAAAATACATAAGATCAAAACAGATTTCAAATATGCTAGATCAAAAAATTATTAGACCTTCTAATTCTCCGTGGTCCGCACCCTTGTGGGTGTTCCCACAAACGACTGATGCTTCGGGCTTAAGAAAATGGAGAATAGTCGTAGACTATCGTAAACTTAATGAAATTACTATAGGAGACTCCTTTCCATTACCCAACATATGTGAAATATTAGACCAATTAGGTCATAGTAAATATTTCACAACCCTGGACTTAGCTTCCGGGTTTCATCAAATCAATGTAAAAGAGGAAGACAGATCGAAGACCTCATTTTCCACTGCCAATGGTCACTATGAGTTTTGTCGTATGCCATTTGGCTTAAAAAACGCTCCCGGTACGTTTCAGCGTGCAATGAACCATGTTCTTGCCGGACTCGTAGATGAAAAGTGTTTTGTTTACCTTGATGATGTAGTATTTTATGCATCCTCTCTTCAGTATCATGAAAAGAAACTTATTGAAATTTTCCATTAGAGCGTAATAATCTTAAGCTTCAAACTGATAAATGCGAATTTTTTCGAAAAGAAGCCGCATACCTTGGACACTTGATTTCCGAGAATGGAGAAAAACCCAACCCTTCGAAGGTTGATGTAATCAAGGAATTTCCAAAACCAAAAAATCCCGATGAGATTCGATCATTTCTAGGATTGGTCTAAGCCCATTACTTGTTTATTAAAAAAGGATGTTAAGTACGTTTGGAATATAGAGCAAGATAATGCTTTTGAACAATTGAAAAATAAACTTAACAGAACCGATACTTCAATATGAAGATTTTACAAAAGAGTTTCTGGTTACAACTGACGCGTCGAATTTTGCGATTGGAGCAATATTATCTCAAGGAGAAATAGGCAATGATTTACCAATATGCTTTGCATCTCGAACATTAAACCGTTCAGAGTCTCACTATAGCACTATTGAGAGAGAACTTCTTGCTATAGTGTGGGCGTGATATTTCTGAAATTGCTGACAATTATTGTCAATTAAAAAATCACCCTCTTGAACTATATAGTGTTATTTATTCAGCTAACATTAAAACACAGAAAAGAATTTATCATTGTTTCATAAAAGAAATAGTTGGCAAGCTATCAAGATTTCTTTTATACAATTCAGAATCTTAAGAATAAACTCGAAAAAGGCAATATAGAAAGCATTTCGTTACCTACTTTCGAAGACAAATTTAATAAGTTCAAATATGAAAAAATTCAACACATAATTCAATATACATATATTTAGAAACTCCAAAATTAAAATAATTATATTCAAAGACGTAATAATAACGCCAAATAAGGATGAGATACCTTTGGTGCTCAAAGAAAATCATGATGATCCCCAATCCGGACATTCTGGTTTTTGAAAAACTTATAATAGAATCAAAAGTCGTTACCATTGGCATAAAATGGAAAAAAAACATATAAAAGATTGTATTAAATCATGGGATAGCTGTCAAAGAAATAAAGTAGTAAGGAATACTAATTAGGTTCCTATGGAAATAACATCCACATCGAATCAACCATTTGAGAGATTAAGCTTAGATATAGTTGGCCCATTGCCAATAACAATAGATGATAACCGATTTATATTTAGAATGCAGGATGATCTTACAAAACTCACATAAGCATACGCTATTATAGATCACACAACTGAAACAGTTGCAGAAAATTTACTTAAATTTATTAGTCATTATGGAATCCCAAAAACTTTGCTTACCGATCAAGGTTCAGATTTTATGTCAAATCTACTTAAAGAATTTTCAAAATTCTTTCACATAAAACAAATCCATACCACTGCATATCATCCGCAGAGTAATGGAGCCTTGGAGCGATGTCATTCGACAATCAAAGATTATTTGAAACATTATATAAATGATTACCAAGATAATTGGGATTCTTGGCTTCCAACTGCAATATTTTCATATAATAATTCAGTACATAGTACAACAAAGTTCACTCCATACGAGTTAGTATTCGGACATAAACCGATCCTTCCATCTTCTTTAACCCAAGATCCAGAATTCAAATACACATATGATGACTATTTAGATCAATTAAAGTATAGGTTAAATAAACTACACGAAATAGCTAAAGAAAATATTCTGAGTTCAAAGGAACGATCTAAATCATATTATGACAAAAATACAAAAATCACTTCCTATATAATAGGAGATAGGTATATTTACAAAATAAAAGCATTCGAAAAAGCAAATATAGAAAATGCCCACACTTTTATGGATATCGTTGATCTACAAGTTTTCTATATAAATAGTAAACTTATGTTTGTTATACACATTCCCTTAGCAGATCCAGCAATTTTTACTCTTTATCAATGCATACCATTGCTAATACCATACAAAGAAAATGTTGAAGCAGAAACATTACTTAATTCATCAGCAGAAACGTTTAATCGTCATAAATATTTTTCTTTTAAATATTTTAAATAATTTGTAAATATTTTGTATTTCACGTTAATTTTACTTGCCATAAAATTTCAATTTTAAATTTAAATCAGGCGCTCAAATTATACCAATCGCCATAATTTTTATATTATTGAATTCGCCCTAAAACTTTAATTGAAAACATAACGTAATCTCTCTTTCGAAATTACATGAATTTTTGTATAAATACCTGTCTACGAAATAAAACTTTCTTCTTTTTATATCACAACCCTAAGGGGAAATTCTGGTCGTTTTACTTAAATAAAATCTCATCGTTCGTTTCGCTAGCTTTAATGGTCTTTGTTTGAAAGCCATTTAAAGTCCTCTTTCGCTAATTTGAATAGTCAGCGAAATAAACCAGTAGGTTTAAATTATAAATAAATTCGCTTTTTCGCTACCGTTGATAATCGATCAACGCATCAACCAGGGTCTACCTATCCTTTCGATAAAGGACTTAATAGAGATCTCCGGGTTGACGGTCAAAGGTTCTTTGATCGTACATTTTTTGGCGCCCAACGTGTTTGAAAAGGTTACCATCACGAAAGTCGTAGTTAAAATTCGCATTTTGGTACCCAACGTGTTAAAGTTGCTACCCACAAAAAACTATATAAAAGGTTGCTTAATTTGTGCCCACCCAACGTGTTCAAAGTGGAAAACCAAACAGAAATCCACAATAAAATCATCAAAAATATTAAAAATATACATATATAAACTATATAATCTATTTGTGATTATACCGTGCATAAAGAAATATGTCCTGTAGTGCAAAACATTGACATTGAACATATTATCTATACATATTTCTCGCCGCGTTTCGGTTTCGGTAGTGCATGGTGTAGGTGAAGTGCTAAACACCTCAAGAGGAAGGAGAGACAACTACAGGAGAGAACCCAGTCGATGTCCAGAAAATATCATCCACCCATCCAAGAGGAATCAGAAGAAACCTACAGAACACCAGAGAGAAATTGTGGAAGCTAAGTACATTTCTCATCAAGGTATGTGTGGTCTAAGTTTTACTCAAATGTGCGTTGCAGCTTCCAAGTCAAATTAAAAAAACTAAAAAAGAATTTTTTAAATCAATTTAAAACGCACCTTCGATATAAAACAGACCCTATAAATTAATAATATTGCTCATAAATAATATATTTATAACCATTGAACAACATATTTCGTTTTGGCATTTAAAAAAAAAAAAAAAAAAAAAAAGTTATCTCAATACTTAAATTTAAATAAATAAAATTTAAATCTTCGAACTTAAATACAAACCATAAATACTCTTCACGTAAAATTGCCTATTCATCGTCGTTATCCGCCTATTGCATAGTGCTTTCGCTTGAAAAAATCATATACAATCCACAAAAGAGTAAACTTACGATCCACCTACGTGTCCAATACACACCCACGCACAATCGTTAAAATATAAGAAGCTTTCGCTCTAATCTAGTTTTCGCCACCACCACACCATTGCTTATTTCGTCGTTTTCGCCTCAATCTTCTCGTATTCTCGCTCGATTCTTGCATTTGATTGCAGAATCACCTAAAATCCAAATCATTATCAACAAATACCTGATTTCAGTGCATCGATCCTCATTTCGCCCACACATCATTCGCTCTAAGCTCATGAGAGTTTATTTTTTCGTCGTCGTCGCGGGAGATCTTGCTGCATGATCATTGCACTGAAGGAAAGCTTTTTTTGTTGATTGGATTTTCGTCGTTGCATATCAAAAACAAACAACTTTGGTTCGAATCCTATATTCACTTATTTAAATTACAAAACTTAATTTAAATAAAATATCATCGCCCTTATAGTCGTAGGTAGCTGTACTAATATATACTTCTACTATATATCTACTAAATCTACAATAACTTAATTTGCCGCTATCGTGGGAAAAAACATAATTGTTTTTAAAAATTAGTTCTTTTGGAACAGGGTTGCCGAATGCTATTTTTATTTTCATTGGAATAAAATAAGCTTGTTGAGTTAAATAAATCAACTTCTTTGAATTCTATTGTTGGTATTTTAAAACATTTTCGATTTTTGGTAAAAAATATTTGCTATGGCAAGCAAAACGGCTACTCTTGATGAATTAAAACAACAACGATCGTCTACTAAAGGAAGCATAACCCGTATAAAAAATATAGTGGAATCAACTTCGACTGTACTAACGCCAACTGAACTTGAGTGTCGCCTAGGAATTTTGGAGTCTTACTTCAAACAAATTTTAGTTTACCAAACCCAGATAGAAGTCTTAGCCCC
The DNA here is from genome assembly GCA_946251815.1 of Dasysyrphus albostriatus. Classification (NCBI taxonomy): domain Eukaryota; kingdom Metazoa; phylum Arthropoda; class Insecta; order Diptera; family Syrphidae; genus Dasysyrphus; species Dasysyrphus albostriatus. The sequence continues at coordinate 160,480,242 of OX276335.1, read as the reverse complement.
CAATGATACTTGTCGAGGTGAAATTGAAGATTTGTACATCACTGCGAAGTCAAAAATTGTTTCGCTTTTGGGAACTGGTAGGCGATGCAGTGTTGCAGATATGACGTTGAGTAGTGTCCCAACTTCAACTAGTCGTCTCCCTAAACAACGTCTACCTAGGTTTAGTGGAAAATATTCTGAATATAAAAATTTTATAAATTCATTTAACAATTTAGTCGAAAATGATTCAAGCTCAACTAAAATAGAAAAATTTAATTATTTGCTCTCGTGCTTGACTATTTTTGGAAAATATATCCGAACTAATTGAATTACCCAAAGTTCCTAAATCATCTCCGGCTTCATTAAGGACTTTAGTGGACAATTTTTCCGCTTTATTTAGTTCACTATTATCGATAGGGTCGTTTGAGAAGCAAGAAGTCGTTTGTAATGCAATAATAATACACATTGCCATGTCGAAGGTCGATCCAGAAACGCAGTCTAAATGGGATGAGCAACTGGACTACAGCAAGTTACCTAAATGGAAAGAATGCGCAACTATTCTCAACAAACGGTGTCAGTTTCTGGAAGCTAGAGATAGTAAGCTGCTACGATCGGATTTCACTCACAAATCATCCCACAAACCAAAGCCTACTTTTGTCAACCATCGTCCTCAAACTTCACTTGCGCTAATCAACATTCTTGTATCTTTTGTCGAGACAATACTCATTCGGTTACAAACTGCAAAGGTTTCACGGAGCTGTCGGTAATGGATCGTTATTATAAAGCGAAAAAATTAGGGCTTTGCTTAAACTGTTTAGGACAAAAGTTGCAAACAATCACATCATAGTCTTTTGCATAGGCCCCAAGCTACAGACAATGCTTCTAGTGTTGTAATTTCAAAAGGTACATCGTCACAGAATGCATCAGCTGCATCACATTCCGCATTGGAGAAGGAGCGTGTTCTTGCTCAAGTTATTTTGGCGACCGCCTTAGTTCTTGTCAAGGACTCATCAGGAGGTTTTCAGTTGGGTAGGGTTCTACTTGACTCTGGTTCTCAAGTTAATTTTGTTAATGAGAATTTTGCAAATTCACTTTGTCTTAAAAAACAAAGAAGGAACGTCGATATTGTGGGAATTGGAGATACAGAAACACAAACAAAGTATCTAACTCAATCGACAATTCGCTCAAGATACAACAATTTTGAAATTTCTTTGGAATTTTTAGTCGCACCCTCCATCACAGGGTATCAACCGGAAGCAGCACTGAACATAAACAATTGGAATCTACCTACGAATTTGGAGCTTGCAGATGAAAGTTTCAATGAGCCTTCACAGATAGATATGTTGCTAGGTGCTGAAGCATTCTTTGATTTGCTGGAAACAGGTCAGGTCAAATTAGGTGAAGGACTTCCACTCTTACAAAAAACTGCTTTAGGTTGGATCGTATCTGGTAGATACAAAACAAAAATATTTGAAACGAATAAATCGTGCTTCGTAAGTACAATAGATAGTTCTTTGGACAAATATTTAGAGAAGTTCTGGGAACTTGAAGAGATTCAGGGTCATCAGTCGAAGTGGTCTGAAGAGCAAACCACATGTGAGGAACATTTTAAGGACAACATTGAGGTTCTACCTAGCGGTCGGCTTATGGTGCAACTACCTCTCAAACGAGATCCCAGCTGTCTTGGAGCTTCCTATGATATCGCCTTCAGAAGATTTTTATCTCTTGAGCGTAGGTTATCTAAAAATTCATCTTTAAAATTGCAGTATGTAGATTTCATGAAACAATATGAATTGTTAGGTCATATGTCTGTCGTTCACAATCCCAATCTCGAAACCGCTCACTATTGTCTACCACATCAGTGTGTAATTAGGCCTGATAGCTTGTCTACAAAATTACGCGTGGTATTTGACGCATCTTGCCAAACATCGTCGCAAATATCCTTAAACGGAATTCTTATGGTCGGTCCTACGATACAGGATGAACTTGTTATCATTTTGCTTCGCTTTAGAATTTATCGATACGCTTTAACAGCCGATATTATCAAGATGTATAGACAAGTCCTAGTACGTCCATCGCATAGGAGGTTGCAGTTTATCTTAAGGAGAGAAGATGCACAAACTCCTATACAAACATACCAGCTTAATACCATAACATTACGTCACCCGCACCGTTTTTGGCAATTCGTTGTCTTCAGTACTTAGCCGAGAAAAACCAAGAGCATTTGAGTCTTGATGCTTCCGTTTTAAAGTCTGACTTTTATGTGGATGATATGTTGACTGGAGCTGATGACTTAGATACGAGTACTCTAACCCAAAAACGAAACGAAGTCGTATCCATTTTGAATTCAGCTGGATTAGAGCTTTCAAAATGGAATAGCAACCACCTTTCCTTAGTCGAGGAAGCTAAACAAAAAGAAATCAGATTAACTGAATCCAATTTGACCAATAAGCTAGGTATCGCTTGGAATCCTGTGGCTGACGAATTCAGTTTTTCTTATAAACCAAATCGTACCTATACAAAATACACTAAGAGATCTATTTTTTCTCTTTCTTCGTCCCTTTTCGACCCAATGGGTTTGCTAAGTCCCATCATTATTCGAGCTAAGATCCTGCTTCAACAGTTTTGGATTGATAAAGTTGACTGAGATGCAGCAATTCCACAAAACATCGACACTGAGTGGCGTCAGTTTATGATCGACCTTCACTCACTTTAAAATCTCTCGGTACCTCGATTCGTTATTGTAGCAAATAAAACAAGCTACCAAATACATGGCTTCGCAGGCGCATCTATGAAGGCATACGGTTGTTGTATGTATTTGAGAAGCACAGATACTTTTGGGTCGGTAGGAGTGAAGCTGTTAGTCGCCAAGTCCAGGCTTGCACCCGCTAAAAGGAAACAACTTCCTCGCTTGGAGCTGTGTGCTGCACATCTGTTATGCAAACTCTGGGTTAAAATTCAGAAGGTGATTGGCAGTAACTACTCAGAAGCATTCTTTTGGACTGATTCGGCAATTGTTTTGCATTGGATATCCACACACTCATCGAAGCTGAACACATTTGTCGGAAATAGGGTAGCAGAAATTCAGGAAACAACGAAAGAGGTGGTTTGGAAACATGTTCCAACCGACAATAATCCTGCAGATGTCGTTTCCCGAGGATTCACGGTAGAAGAGCTGCAAAACTCGATTTGGTTCAAGGGTCCAGCATTTTTAGTTGAACAGGAGGAAAATTGGCCAACAACAACGGGAATACTTCCTTCTCCAGAGGACCTTTCGTTGGAGAAACGAAAAACAGTTATGAATTGTCAACAACCAGGAAAAAACTATTATTTGGAATTGATAGAGAGATTGAGTTCTTACACAAAGCTCATCAGAATCTTTGCGTTCGTTGCAAGATACCTTAATTTACGTGTATGGAGAATCCCCTTTCCTGGTGAATTTCTGACAGTCGAAGAACTAGAATATTCACTACAAATCATCGTTAACGTGATTCAACTGAATTACTTTGCTAAGGAAATCGAATCTATAAAATCAAACGCACCGCGTTTCTCTAATTCCATTCATCGAGAAAAAGAATGGGCTTCTTTTGTTGCAAGTGGGTGGGCGATTGAAGCACGCAAACATGCCAGAGGGAAGTAAGCATCCATTGTTACTACCAAAAGGTTGCGTCTTCAGTAAAACGCTTGTCGAACATCTTCATTATTCGAATTACCATGCTGGTCCAAAAGCTCTTGTCGCACTGACCAGACAAAGATTTTGGCTGATTAATGTTCGAGAGTTAGCACGACGTGTAGTACGAAAATGTCCCCATTGTGCAAGGTTTAGGCCAAAATTATTTGAGCAGGTTATGGGAGATTTGCCTGCCGAAAGATTGACCCCATCACGTCCATTTATTTGTTGTGGGGTGGACTTTTGCGGTCAGATATACACCTATTATAAAATTAGAGGCAAAGTTCCGTATAAAACCAATGTGGCAGTTTTTGTCTGCTTCTCGTCGAAGGCAGTTCATTTGGAAGCTGTGTCAGACCTTTCAGCCGATGCCTTTATAGGAGCATTGAAAAGAATGATAGGTCGTAGAGGTCTTCAAAGAGACATCCATTGTGACAATGCGACAAATTTTGTTGGCGCACAGTCAAAGCTAAAAGAATTACGCGATATGTTGTTTAAGAAATCTAACCAACAAAATATTATTGAATTTTGTTCTAATGCCACCATAAATTTTCATTTTATACCCCCAGGGCACCCCACTTCGGTGGAATTTGGGAGGCGGCCGTTAAAGTTGTAAAGGGCCATCTCTATCGTAGTCTAGGAGGTGCAAAGCTGTCGTTCGAAGAGCTGTCAACTGCGTTGGTAGAGATCGAGGCCATAATGAACTCCAGGCCAATTACCCCGATGTCTGCAGATCCCAATGATGTCCAAGCTCTAACGTCAGCTCATTTGCTAATTGGGTCATCACTTAAAGCTATTTCTGAACCAATAGAAGACGTCTCCGACATTAGCTATCTACAAAGATGGCGGCGAATAAATGCTGTCAAAACCCACTTCTGGAAGCAGTGGTCATCAGAGTATGTCCAAGAACTCCAAGGTCGTGCAAAGTGGGCGTCGTCCAGTCCAAACATCGAACTTGGTTCCCTCGTCATTATTCACGAGGACAACCTACCCCCTACAGAGTTGCGGAGGTAAAAACTTCACGAGGAGAATTCAGGCGACCCATTCGCAAACTCGCAGCGATTCCGTCTTGAAAGGAAGTCCTTTCAAAGGAGGCGGAATGTTGAAGCATAAACATTACTTAATTCATCAGCAGAAACGTTTGATCGTAATATTTTTCTTTTAAATATTTTAAATAATTTGTAAATATTTTGTATTTCACGTTAATTTTACTTGCCATAAAATTTCAATTTTAAATTTAAATCAGGCGCTCAAATTATACCAATCGCCATAATTTTTATATTATTGAATTCGCCTTAAAACTTTAATTGAAAATATAACGTAATCTCTCTTTCGAAATTACATGAATTTTTGTATAAATACCTGTCTACGAAATAAAACTTTCTTCTTTTTATATCACAACCCTAAGGGGAAATTCTGGTCGTTTTACTTAAATAAAATCTCGTCGTTCGTTTCGCTAGCTTTAATGGTCTTTGTTTGAAAGCCATTTAAAGTCCTCTTTCGCTAATTTGAATAGTCAGCGAAATAAACCAGTAAGGTTTAAATTATAAATAAATTCGCTTTTTCGCTACCGTTGATAATCGATCAACGCATCAACCAGGGTCTACCTATCCTTTCGATAAACGACTTAATAGAGATCTCCGGGTTGACGGTCAAAGGTTCTTTGATCGTACAGAAAATGCCCAAAGATATGCCTATATTCAACCAAATTTTAACTTCTTAGGTATTTCTGAAAACAACCAAAAATATGTAATACTACAAGAATTAAGCTCATGTAAGAAAATTTCGCAATCTGATTACATTTGTCAACAAGATGCTTATTATTCCACTACTATGAAAGCTAACTGTGAAGTTACTCTATTAACCGGAAGAACAAAAACTATCCCAAAAAACTGCGATACTAAAATCTTTAACGGAGTTTTAGACATTACACATAAACTGGAAGATAATAAATGGATACTTATCACATCCGAAAACAAACATTTAACAATCCTTTGTGAAAATGAAGATCGTATTAACGATGTTAAAATAGTAGGTTTATCGGAACTTTCACTTAAGGGTAATTGTGAAGCATATTTTGGCTCCAATCTTCTTAAAACTGAAAACTCTATTACAATACAACACGAAGCTGTTATTCCTCAAATTGACATAATTAAAGATGATTTCTTCGATAAAATTCCATATAACATTTCACACGAATATATTAAACTAAATCCTATTACACTTTCAAATGTTAACCTTGAAAACTTAAAATTTATCTCGCACACTCTAGACAATATCAAAGAACAACTTAATCAAGCAAATAGACATCTTACACTCATACGTTATCCTTGAATATATTCAAGTATTATTTACATTATTAACATTTCTTAACATTATTATTTACATTATTATTATAATAATATTTTTCTATATACTCTTAAAATGTTGCAAAAGATATAAGAATAATAAAAAAACCCATCAGAGGGTCACACAATCAGAAAATACTGGTTGTTTAGTTCAAACTCTGACTGAAACCCCTGATATTCCAGCTGTTGATTACTTACATTACTTAGCGGAAAGCCCAAAAATTACTCCGAGGCGTCCTTTGAAATCACAAGTCTCAAATTTAGGATCTAATTTTAACCTTTCAAATTGATTTTTTTTACAGTAAAATCAATTTTTTTTAAGCGGGAAGGAGTTATAAACCATCTCCGTGCACCTTGCTAGTTATAAGAAACTTGTTTATTCTAAGAATTATTATTCTATGATATAAAAACAATTTTGTTAGTTCTAAGAAACTTGTTCATTCTAAGAATTATTATTTGATGATATAAAAATACTTTTGTTAGTTCTAAGAAAATCGTCTGACTTTGTAATCTAAAACTGCAAACGCGAAGATGAAGTATTGTAACTTAAAACTGTAAATGTGAAGATGAATTTTAACTTGAAATAAATATTCTTCTCCAGTCTTTTTCGGAGAGTCAACCAGGAAACATTGTCTTATAATTTATAACTAGATCCTAACATAAATTGGTGTCAGAAGTAAAGGTAATAATTAACATTCATTCTATAAAAAGTTACAAGTATCTTAATCGACAGCCATACAAAACAAATACAAAAAAAATTAAACAGAGCATCCAAAAACAATACAAAATAAATCAACCATCAGAGCATCCAAAAACAATTCAAAACAAATTAAAAAAAAAAAAATTAACACAGAGCATCCAACAACAATACAAAACAAATAAAAAAAAATAAATTAACCATCAGAGCATTCAAAAAGAATTCAAAACAAATTAAAAAAAATAAAACACAGAGCAAGTGAATCAAGCAGTGAAAAAAATGATGAAAATATTTTTGTAAGTCTAAAGCATTAATACAAAAATTCAAATACGAGTACCTAGTTATATAAATTTTATATCAATACATTTTGAATTCCTAGTGTACTAAGTTATTTTATATTAAAGAAAACAACAATTAAACTTAAGTTATATGATTTTATAAATACTAATATTTGAATGGATAACGTATTTGATATGGCTAACGTGAATCAAGAACAAAACGAAGAATTGGAAGTAGACGGAAACGATTTAGCGATAACTGTTCCTCTACAAACACTTTTCAAATTTATAAAGCCATTCGATGGCGACAGACAAAAATTAATTCCATATTTAAATGCTGTAGATGCAGCTTTCAGAATCGCTACTCCCGATCAAATTGATATTTTGCTGGCTTATACCAAAACTCAGTTAAGTGGCAAAGCAGAAGCAGCAGTTTCTAATCATGATTTTAATACTTGGTTAGAGTTGAAGAATTTTCTTAAAAGCATATATACTGATTCTAAGCATCATGGGCATTTACTTATAGAACTTTTATCTTGTAAACAGCAACCTTCAGAACAAATTTCGCAATACATTTGTAGGGTTGAAACCGCGTTAAAACGTTTGTTAACATCAACTCAACAAAATACAATAATACCCGTTGAGCTTTCGGGAAGACTTGCCGCCATGAATGACCTAGCTTTACATACATTTTTATTAAATATCAAACCTGATATAAGCAACATTTTAAGAGCAAGAAACATTGAAAATTTAAACGATGCTTTCAATCTCGCGATTTAAGAAAAAAAGTTCAATTGCTCATACAAATAAAACAATCCAATTTTAAACCTGCCGAATGTTCTGTTTGTCAAAAAATAGCACATACAGCAAATCACTGTTTTAAAAAAACGAGTACAACTAAACCCATATTATATTCGACCTCGAATAATGTCAATAATAGTTGCAATAACTGCAAAAAGTTAGGGTATAATATCCAAGAATGTAGGAAGCTCAAATGGAAAAAGGAATAAGATTTAAAGAATTTAAGCAATTCTTCAAAGCCTTCGGAAAACATAAGAACTCTCGAAACAAACGCTGCAGGGTTTCGAGCAGAAAACATGACAGCAGCAGACACTTCTAATGACAATACAATTTACGCCATAGTCAATTCCAATAGATCCAGATCAGGATATTTTAAATTTTTAATTGCCAGTGGTGCAAGTATATCAATATTGAAAAAATCTGAAGGAAAATACTAAATTCGTTCCAGATAATCAAGTAAAACTAAAAGGAATCAACGAGGGTACAAACCCGATTGAAAGCATAGGCTCCTTAAATCTCAAATTTTTTATTCATTCTGAAAATTCTAAGATCTTACATTTTGATAATAAATTTCATATTATCGACTCCCCGTCTAATATTGCATATGACGGTACATTGGGAAACGACTTTCTTATCTCTGAAAAAGGAAATCTTAACTATAAAATAAATCCTCAAGTCTAGGAAATGGAGAATCTATTCCATTCTTTATAAATAAATGCAAGAACGAATCGTTTAGTTTGCCTCCTCGATCAGAAACTTTAATAAGGGTAAATATATTAAATCCCCGAATTAAGGAAGGAATTCTACAAGAACTTCCGATTTTAGAAGGAGTGTATCTAAGCACTGCAATTACAAAAATTGATAATAAAAATCAAGCCTTAAATACATTTCTGCACACTTGATTAAAAATAAAATAAATAAATTTGGTGGCACTACAGCTCGTGAAGAACCAAGGCCTAGTGACTTACAACTCTCAACCATTCCTGTGTGCGTATTTTTGGCAGGAAAGGAGGAGACCTACAATTTTTAGCCGAGTCCGAACGGCTAGATGAGAAGCACTTATTCATGACAAGTATACTCTTGGAGGATTTGTCAGTTCCTCGCAAGAGGCAGTACCTCGCGAAAAAAACATTTCTGTTTTTAGGTGGCAACGGCTGGGAATCGAACCCAGACCTTTGGCATGACAGTTCTACGCACTAACCATCATGCCACGAGGTACCACACACTTGATTACCAAGTTAAAATTTCTGAGGCAAATGCCAATTTAATTCCTTTAACATCAGAATTTTTTCAGTTTCAAAACGGAACTAATCAAATTACAGATCGACCAGATCTCTTAAAAAAAGAAATAAGAACAGAACATCTTAATTCAGAGGAAAAACAAAGCCTCCTTAACAAATGTAATCACTATTCGAATATATTTTTCCTTAAAGGAGATAAACTTTCAGCGATGAAATCTGTCGAACATGAAATTCATTTAGAAAATAAAGACCGGTAAATTGTAAAACATATAGATACCCAGGAAAACATAAGACTGAAGTATCAAAACAGATTTCAAATATGCTAGATCGAACAATTATTAGACCTTCTAACTCTCCGTGGTCCGCACCCTTGTGGGTGGTCCCAAAAAAGACTGATTCTTCGGGTTTAAGAAAATGAAGAATAGTCGTAGACTATCGTATACTTAATGAAATTACTATAGGAGACTCTTTTCCATTACCCAACACATGTGAAATATTAGACCAATTAGGTCATAGTAAATATTTCACAACCCTGGACTTAGCTTCCGGGTTTCATCAAATCAATGTAAAAGAGGAAGACAGGTCGAAGACCTCATTTTCCACTGCCAATGGTCACTATGAGTTTTGTCGTGTGCCATTTGGCTTAAAATACGCTCCCGGTACGTTTCAGCGTGCAATGAACCATGTTCTTGCCGGACTCGTAGATGAAAAGTGTTTTGTTTACCTTGATGATGTAGTATTTTATGCATCCTCTCTTCAGTATCATGAAAAGAAACTTATTGAAATTTTCCATTAGAGCGTAATAATCTTAAGCTTCAAACTGATAAATGCGAATTTCTTTGAAAAGAAGCCGCATACCTTGGACACTTGATTTCCGAGAATGGAGAAAAACCCAACCCTTCGAAGGTTGATGTAATCAAGGAATTTCCAAAACCAAAAAATCCCGATGAGATTCGATCATTTCTAGGATTGGTCTAAGCCCATTACTTGTTTATTAAAAAAGGATGTTAAGTACGTTTGGAATATAGAGCAAGATAATGCTTTTGAACAATTGAAAAATAAACTTAACAGAACCGATACTTCAATATGAAGATTTTACAAAAGAGTTTCTGGTTACAACTGACGCGTTGAATTTTGCGATTGGAGCGATATTATCTCAAGGAGAAATAGGCAATGATTTACCAATATGCTTTGCATCTCGAACATTAAACCGTTCAGAGTCTCACTATAGCAATATTGAGAGAGAACTTCTTGCTATAGTGTGGGCGTGATATTTCTGAAATTGCTGACAATTATTGTCAATTAAAAAATCACCCTCTTGAACTATATAGTGTTATTTATTCAGCTAACATTAAAACACAGAAAAGAATTTATCATTGTATCATAAAAAGAAATAGTTGGGAAAAAGCAAGCTATCAAGATTTCTTTTATACAATTCAGAATCTTAAGAATAAACTCGAAAAAGGCAATATAGAAAGCATTTCGTTACCTACTTTCGAAGACAAATTTAATAAGTTCAAATATGAAAAAATTCAACACATAATTCAATATACATATATTTAGAAACTCCAAAATTAAAATAATTATATTCAAAGACGTAATAATAACGCCAAATAAGGATGAGATACCTTTGGTGCTCAAAGAAAATCATGATGATCCCCAATCCGGACATTCTGGTTTTCGAAAAACTTATAATAGAATCAAAAGTCGTTACCATTGGCATAAAATGGAAAAAAAACATATAAAAGATTGTATAAAATCATGCGATAGCTGTCAAAGAAATAAAGTAGTAAGGAATACTAATTAGGTTCCTATGGAAATAACATCCACATCGAATCAACCATTTGAGAGATTAAGCTTAGATATAGTTGGCCCATTGCCAATAACAATAGATGATAACCGATTTATATTTAGAATGCAGGATGATCTTACAAAACTCACATAAGCAAACGCTATTATAGATCACACAACTGAAACAGTTGCAGAAAATTTACTTAAATTTATTAGTCATTATGGAATCCCAAAAACTTTGCTTACCGATCAAGGTTCAGATTTTATGTCAAATCTACTTAAAGAATTTTCAAAATTCTTTCACATAAAACAAATCCATACCACTGCATATCATCCGCAGAGTAATGAAGCCTTGGAGCGATGTCATTCGACAATCAAAGATTATTTGAAACATTTTATAAATGATTACCAAGATAATTGGGATTCTTGGCTTCCAACTGCAATATTTTCATATAATAATTCAGTACATAGTACAACAAAGTTCACTCCATACGAGTTAGTATTCGGACATAAACCGATCCTTCCATCTTCTTTAACCCAAGATCCAGAATTCAAATACACATATGATGACTATTTAGATCAATTAAAGTATAGGTTAAATAAACTACACGAAATAGCTAAAGAAAATATTCTGAGTTCAAAGGAACGATCTAAATCATATTATGACAAAAATACAAAAATCACTTCCTATTAAATAGGAGATAGGTATATTTACAAAATAAAAGTATTCGAAAAAACAAAGGGCTATACCCAAAATATAAAGGTCCGTGTGAAATCGTTAACACCGACGATAATCAAAATATAACAATCAAAATTAATAGAAAACCAATAAAAGTACATGTAAATAGATTGAAACCAGCTTGTTAATTTCAGGTTATTACTGATTGCATGCTCGGTCTTCGAAACGAACGCACAAATGTTCAAGTTCGACAATATTAACAATGGGAGTGGTATATATTTTGAGAACCTAGGACATCTTAAAATTTCATCCACGAAGTGGAAAATGGTAACATGTACCATAATATTTCAACATATTATGAAAAATTAAACCTTATAAATAATACTTATTCTAAGTCACTGCAGTATTTATGTAAAATTCAAAATTCCTTACACATACTCAAAATGTCAATCAATTGGAAAAAATGATATTAGAAAAAAAGAGGTCTTTTCAATGGAATCGGAATTGTATTTAAAACTATAATCGGTACCCTTGACTATGAAGATGCTGAATATTTTGAAAAAAAACTATTAATGACGTTAAAAAAGATGATAGTAAAATATTGAAATTAATGAAAGAACAGGCCCATGTCATAAAGACAACAATTGCAAATTTCAACGAGTCAATAAATATTCTCAAATTTTCTGAAAATACCTTGAACGAAAATATAAAAAATTAATACGTTTATGGCATTAGCTTCTAATAAAATAAATAAATTAGAATTCGCTGAGTTTGCATCTCAGCATGTAAATCTCCTTACATACCTGACAAATGAGTTAAATGAAGAATTACACAATAAAATAAACTCAATCTTATTCGCAAAACGTAATGTACTACATCCTTCAATACTTACACCTATTCAACTTAGTAACAATAATAGTAACAATCTCAAATCCGGTATTAATTATCCTTTGCTTCCAAATATCGAAAATGCACACACTTTTATGGATATCGTTGATCTACAAGTTTTCAATATAAATAGTAAACTTATGTTTATTATAAACATTCCCTTAACAGATCCAGCAGTTTTTACTCTTTATCAATGCATACCATTGCCAATACCATAAAAAGAAAATATCCAAAGATATGCCTATATTCAACCAAATTTTAACTTCTTAGGTATTTCTGAAAACAACCAAAAATATGTAATACTACAAGAATTAAGCTCATGTAAGAAAATTTCGCAATCTGATTACATTTGTCAACAAGATGCTTTTTATTCCACTACTATGAACGCTAACTGTGAAGTTACTCTATTAACCGGAAGAACAAAAACTATACCAAAAAACTGCGATACTAAAATGTTTAATGGAGTTTTAGACATTACACATAAGCTGGAAGAAAATAAATGGATACTTATCACATCCGAAAACAAACATTTAACTATCCTTTGTGAAAATGAAGATCGTATTTACGATGTTAAAATAGTAGGTTTATCGGTACTTTCACTTAAGGGTAATTGTGAAGCATATTTTGGCTCCAATCTTCTTAAAACTGAAAACTCTATTACAATACAACACGAAGCTGTTATTCCTCAAATTGACATAATTAAAGATGATTGCTTCGATAAAATTCCATATAACATTTCACACGAATATTGTCGTAGAAATGAGGAACACTTAGTTTTCGTGACGAATTCATTTTATTCTTTTATATAACTACTTTTACTAGATGTCAAAATAAGAGAGAGACAGAGCTAGCCTCTTACACCTCTTCCCCACACAATATTTCTTTAGTCGATTTATTTCATAAATGTTATAGATTTTTTTTGGTCAATAATAGATAGAAATATGAGTAAGCTTAAAATAAAAATAATTAAACATACAAATAACTATTATTTAAGGATAGTTTAAATTATAAAATCTTTAAATCGTTCTGGTGGACGAATAGTCCTTTTTGAACGACGTATTTGAGTTTCATTTGAAGTGCTTGCAATAATACCTGGTGCTTCCGGGACGATCGATTGCTGATGGTACTGCGTGCTTGGTGATGGTGCGATTATTGGCGATGATGCTGGCGTGCTTGCTGGTGAGTTGGCTAAGGAATCTTGTAGGTCTCGTGAGGCTTCGTTTGCTGTTGGCTCGATCCGCTCTAGTGAATAGGAATAATTATCCTGCAGCTGTGGTACATTACTCTCTGTTGTTGAGGATGTTTCTTCTAATTCTTGTATATCCTTACTGATAGTAGAGGCTCGTATTTGATCTCCAATTTTCCGGATTTGATCAGCATGTCGTTTCCAGATTCTATTATCATCTAATTCAATTTCGTAGTGTAGTTCACCTTGTTTAGCTTTGATTCTTCCAAATTTCCATTTCTCATTCGATAAATAATCTCTTACGGCCACTCTTTCTCCTATTGGGAATTGTTTTTGTAGTATTGGACGTTCAGGTATAACCATTGAGTCTTTGGGAATAAATAAATCTAAGCGTGATTGAATTTGACGCCCAAACATCAGCATAGCAGGCGATTTTCCCGTTGTTGGATGAATAGCTCGGCGGTATGCAAACAGGATTTTAGAAATCGCATTTTTTAAATCATTTGCTTGGCACTTAGCAGTTTTCAGCTTGTTTTTAATTGTTTGCACGAATCGTTCTGCTAAACCGTTGGTAGCCGGATGGTATGGTGCACCTTGCTTGTGTGTTGTTCCATTACTTTTCAAAAATATTTGGAAATCTTTAGAATTAAATTGTGATCCATGGTCACTCACAAATACTTTTGGGATACCAAACGTAGCAAAAATACTTCGACAAGTTTGAATTGTTGTTTCTGTGGTAATATTAGGTATAACATGTACTTCAGGCCACTTGCTGTGAGCATCGACTAAAACGAATAAGTATTTTCCTAAGAAAGGTCCTGCAAAATCAGCATGCACACGTTCAAAGGGTTTCGAAGGTGTGCTCCAACAATGAACTGGTAATATTTTAGCTGGTTGTGCCCTTGTGGACTGGCAATCTGCACAATTTTGAACTAACTTCTCTATATCGTTATCCATTCCATTCCACCAGCAGTACCCACGTGCCAGGGACTTCATTTTCGTTTCGCCAAAGTGAGCTGAGTGAAGTTCGTCAAGTACCCGTTTGCGTAAGCTTTTTGGTATGTAAGCACGGATTCCTCGTAATATGCAGCCTTGTTGCAAAGTTAATTCTGTTTGCAGGATTCCCCAACGATGTATGCTATCACATTCGCGACCGTGTTTTAAACTCTCAAAAAGAATGCGCACTTCATCTTTTCGTTTCCTCTCTTAATTCTGATACGTGAATTGGTAGATTTTCCAAGCACTCATTTTCAATTATATCGATTTCTTCAATGTTATGGTTTATTTCTTGGGTAGGTAGCCTTGACACAGCATCAGCATTAGCATTGTCTTTAGATCTTTTTAAACGAATTTCGAAATCAAATGATTCTAAGAATATCGCGTAATGTTGCATTCTAGTGGCCGAAAGCGTTGGTAAACCCTTTTGTGGAGAAAATATTTGTGATATTGGTTTATTGTCAGTTACCAATATAAATTTCCTTCCATACAAATATTGATAAAATTTGCGGATACCATAAATTATAGCATAAGCTTCTTTGTCTATTTGGCTATATCGTTGTTGAACCGGAGATAATGTTTGTGACGCAAATTGAATGGGTTTTTCTAACCCATCAGGGTATAAATGACTTAATACAGCCCCCACGCCATAAGGGCTTGCATCGACTGCCAATACTACAGGCAGCCCCGAGTCGTAATGTGTTAAAACCGTATCAGATAGTATTTGCCTTTTAGCCTCAACAAATGATTTTTCGCAACTTAAGTCCCAAACGAAAGGTACATTATTTTGCAAAAGTCTATTGATCGGAAAAAGGATCGTACTTAAGTTTTCTATAAAGCGACCATAGTAGTTAATGAGTCCCACAAATGCACGAACTTCATCCTTATTGGTTGGTCGTCTCATGTTTTGTACAGCTTCTACCTTTGCATTGCCTTTTCTAATGCCATTTTTATCGATTGTGTACCCACAGTATTCAATTCGATCTTGCATGAACTCTGATTTGTCCCAATTTACTCTCATGTTAAAATTATTTAGACGTTTTAAGACCTCGTTAATTCGTTCTAAATGCAGTTTATCGGTATCTGCGGTAATTCTTATGTCATCTAAGAAAACGGATACCCCTTTAATGCCTTGCAAGACCATCTCTATGAACCGCTGCCACTTTGCCGGCGCACATGCTACCCCATACATCATTCGCGTTGGTTGGAATAACCCCAATGGCGTGTTAAGCGTTACATAGTGTCAATCTTCTGGGTGGATCTCGAGTTGTAAATATGCCTTGGATAAATCGATTTTAGAAAATTTTTTTCCTCCCGCCATTGTGCTAAACATTTCCTCTACAGTAGGCAACGGATGCTCATCCACTCTTAGTGCTGGGTTAAGAGTGATTTTATAGTCCCCACACATTCTTACCTCATTATTTCTCTTGCGCACAACGACAATTGGGGTTGCCCACTCACTTGTGTCAACCTTTACCAGCAACCCTTCCTCTACCTGTTTTTAATTTCTTTTTCCACAGCTTCAGTTAGTGGAAATGGTACTTTTCTAGCTTTAAAAAATTTTGGTGAAGCATTTTCTTTTATGTGTAGCCTAGCTTGGTGTCCCACAATTTTTCCAGTTGAAGGTAAAAATAAATTCGTACTTACTCATAATCTCTTTTAGCTGTGTATCCTTGAATCTGTCGACTTGAATATTGTTAACCTCCAT
The DNA here is from genome assembly GCA_946251815.1 of Dasysyrphus albostriatus. Taxonomy (NCBI): domain Eukaryota; kingdom Metazoa; phylum Arthropoda; class Insecta; order Diptera; family Syrphidae; genus Dasysyrphus; species Dasysyrphus albostriatus. Next base: position 160,463,980 of record OX276335.1, on the reverse strand, counting down.
TGTAGGGTTTTCTAGTTGATCCGAAATGATTTTATCCCAGTTGAGTTTAATAGTACGCAACCATTCACGTCCCAGCAACGGCTTCCTTTCCGAACGAACCAAATACATTTTCACTAGGTGGTTCCTTCTAGGTGTTGCCACAGTAACCATGATGTATCCCAAGCAATCCAATGGAGTTTTGCAGTAGCTGTATAGTAAGGTATCATTTTCATTTATCTCCAGATTTCCAAAGTGCTTCTTTGCATCACCCAAGCTCACGATCGTCACGGGAGCACCTGTATCGATTTCGAAATTTAAGACAGAATTATTAACTTTAAGATTACAAGATAATTTGGAACGATTTAAGTACAAACTATTTTTTATATTGTTTACCCTTCCCTCGTATATTTGAAACAATTCATCTACAAAAATATTATCTACAGCTTTTTCTTCTTCTGAAACTAGGTTAACTTCACGCTTTTCCTTCATACAAACTCTACGAAGGTGTCCTTTCGTCTTACAAAATCCGCAAACCGTCTCTTGATGCGAACACTGGTGCGCCAAGTGTGATGTACTGCCACATCGATAACATTTTCTGGTTTGTGTTTGCATGTTTCCTATCCTCACTGCTTTCGCAGTGGTCTTGTTCTTTGTGTCCTTTCTTTTATCCCCAAATGCATTCACTATGCTTGTATTGTCTCCGATTTCGTTAACATTTTCCCTCGCTATGGTTTGATGTAATTCTAGGCCTCCTTTTTCAGCACTCTCGAATGCATTTGCTATGTTGACTGCCGTTTCTAAAGTTAGATCAGTTTTTTCTAGCAGCCGACTCTGGATCTTTTGACTTTTTAACCCGAACACAAATTGGTTCCGTAGTGCTCTATTTAAATATGTTTGAAAATTACAATTTGTTGAGAGACGTTTCAGCGCCACTAAGTAGTCCGCACACGTTTCACCTTCCTTTTGCTTCCTTAAATGGAAGCGATAATTTTCCAGAATCTCATTTGGTCTCGGGTCAAAATGCTCTTTCAACATTTTAGTTATTGTGCCATATTGTTCTTCTTCGGGTTGTTTCGGTAGGAGCTTATCACACAGTATATCATAAGTTGGTGCTCCCATGTAGTGCAGCAGAAGTTGTTTCTTTTTCGATGCATCGCAATCGAAAATATCCAGCGCTGTTTCAAAGCGCGTTAACCATCGGGACCATGTGGTGACACCGGCATCAAATCCCTCAAAATTGAACTGTATGGCCCTCGTGGTTTCAGGCATTTTGGCTCAGATTGAGGTTATCCACAAATCAAAAGGCGGATGAATGAATAATTTCGTATTTGATAACTTTTATGCAATTTCGTAATGTTTTCTGCTTTTTTTAGTTAACTTATTTATGTAATATTGTACTTGTTTTTTAATTAAATCCCATCCTCGTCGCCAAATTGTCGTAGAAATGAGGAACACTTAGTTTTCGTGACGAATTCATTTTATTCTTTTATATAACTACTTTTACTAGATGTCAAAATAAGAGAGAGACAGAGCTAGCCTCTTACAAATATATAAAACTAAATCCTATTACACTTTCAAATGTTAACCTTGAAAACTTAAAATTTATCTCGCACACTCTAGACAATATCAAAGAACAACTTAATCAAGCAAATAGACATCTTACACTCATACGTTATCCTTGAATATATTCAAGTATTATTTACATTATTAACATTATTTAACATTATTATTTACATTATTACTATAATAATATTTTTCTATATACTCTTAAAATGTTGCAAAAGATATAAGAATTATAAAAAAACCCATCAGAGGGTCACACAATCAGAAAATACTGGTTGTTTAGTTCAAACTCTGACTGAAACCCCTGATATTCCAGCTGTTCATTACTTACATTACTTAGCGGAAAGCCCAAAAATTACTCCGAGGCGTCCTTTGAAATCACAAGTCTCAAATTTAGGATCTAATTTTAACCTTTCAAATTGATTTTTTTTACAGTAAAATCAATTTTTTTTTAAGCGGGAAGGAGTTATAAACCATCTCCGTGCACCTTGATAGTTATAAGAAACTTGTTTATTCTAAGAATTATTATTCTATGATATTAAAATAATTTTGTTAGTTCTAAGAAACTTGTTCATTCTAAGAATTATTAATTGATGATATAAAAATACATTTGTTAGTTCTAAGAAAATCGTCTGACTTTGTAATCTAAAACTGCAAATGCGAAGATGAAGTATTGTAACTTAAAACTGTAAATGTGAAGATGAATTTTAACTTGAAATAAATATTCTTCTCCAGTCTTTTTCGGAGAGTCAACCAGGAATTATTGTCTTATAATTTATAACTAGATCCTAACATAAATTGGTGTCAGAAGTAAAGGTAATAATTAACATTCATTCTATAAAAAGTTACAAGTATCTTAATCGACAGCCATACAAAACAAATACAAAAAAAATTAAACAGAGCATCCAAAAACAATACAAAATAAATCAACCATCAGAGCATCCAAAAACAATTCAAAACAAATTAAAAAAAAAAAAATTAACACAGAGCATCCAACAACAATACAAAACAAATAAAAAAAAATAAATTAACCATCAGAGCATTCAAAAAGAATTCAAAACAAATTAAAAAAAATAAAACACAGAGCAAGTGAATCAAGCTGTGAAAAAAAATGATGAAAATATTTTTGTAAGTCTAAAGCATTAATACAAAAATTCAAATACGAGTACCTAGTTACATAAATTTTATATCAATACATTTTGAATTCCTAGTGTACTAAGTTATTTTATATTAAAGAAAAAGAAAACAAAAATTAAACTTAAGTTATATGATTTTATAAATACTAATATTTGAATAGATAAAGTATTTGATATGGCTAACGTGAATCAAGAACAAAACGAAGAATTGGAAGTAGACGGAAACGATTTAGCGATAACTGTTCCTCTACAAACACTTTTCAAATTTATAAAGCCATTCGATGGCGACAGACAAAAATTAATTCTATATTTAAATGCTGTAGATGCAGCTTTCAGAATCGCTACTCCCGATGAAATTGATATTTTGCTGGCTAAATCCAAAACTCAGTTAAGTGGCAAAGCAGAAGCAGCAGTTTCTAATCATGATTTTAATACTTGGTTAGAGTTGAAGAATTTTCTTAAAAGCATATATACTGATTCTAAGCATCATGGGCATTTACTTATAGAACTTTTATCTTGTAAACAGCAACCTTCAGAACAAATTTCGCAATACAAAACCGCGTTAAAACGTTTGTTAACATCAACTCAACAAAATACAATAATACCCGCTGAGCTTTCGGGAAGACTTGCCGCCATGAATGACCTAGCTTTACATACAATTATATTAAATATCAAACCTGATATAAGCAACATTTTAAGAGCAAGAAACATTGAAAATTTAAACGATGCTTTCAATCTCGCGATTTAAGAAAAAAAGTTCAATTGCTCATACAAATAAAACAATCCAATTTTAAACCTGCCGAATGTTCTGTTTGTCAAAAAATAGCACATACAGCAAATCACTGTTTTAAAAAAAACGAGTACAACTAAACCCATATTATATTCGACCTCGAATAATGTCAATAATAGTTGCAATAACTGCAAAAAGTTAGGGTATAATATCCAAGAATGTAGGAAGCTCAAATGGAAAAAGGAATAAGGTTTAAAGAATTAAAGCAATTCTTCAAAGCCTTCGGAAAACATAAGAACCCTCGAAACAAACGCTGCAGGGTTTCGAGTGGAAATCAGCAGACACTTCAGAATAATTTTATCTAATGACAATACAATTTACGCCATTGTCAATTCCAATAGATCCAGATCAGGATATTTTAAATTTTTAATTGCCAGTGGTGCAAGTATATCAATATTGAAAAAATCTGAAGGAAAATACTAAATTCGTTCCAGATAATCAAGTAAAACTAAAAGGAATCAACGAGGGTACAAACCCGATTGAAAGCATAGGTTCCTTAAATCTCAAATTTTTTATTCATTCTGAAAATTCTAAGATCTTACATTTTCATAATAAATTTCATATTATCGACTCCCCGTCGCATATGACGGTACATTGGGAAACGACTTTCTTATCTCTGAAAACGGAAATCTTAACTATAAAAATAAATCCTTAAGTCTAGGAAATGGAGAATCTATTCCATTCTTTATAAATAATTGCAAGAACGAATCGTTTAGTTTGCCTCCTCGATCAGAAACTTTAATAAGGGTAAATATATTAAATCCACGAATTAAGGAAGGGATTCTACAAGAATCTCCGATTTTAGAAGGAGTGTATCTAAGCACAGCAATTACTAAAATCGATTATTAAAATCAAGCCTTAGCTACAGTTCTGAACACACTTGATTACCAAGTTAAAACTTCTGAGGTAAATGCCAGTTTAATTCCTTTAACATCAGAATCTTTTCAGTTTCAAAACGGAACTAATCAAATTACAGATCGACCAGATCTCTTAAAAAAAGAAATAAGAACAGAACATCTTAATTCAGAGGAAAAACAAAGCCTCCTTAACAAATGTAATCACTATTCGAATATATTTTTCCTTATAGAAGATAAACTTTCAGCGATGAAATCTGTCGAATATGAAATTCATTTGGAAAATAAAGACCGGTAAATTGTAAAACATATAGATACCCAGAAATACATAAGACTGAAGTATCAAAACAGATTTCAAATATGCTAGATCGAACAATTATTAGACCTTCTAATTCTCCGTGGTCCGCACCCTTGTGGGTGGTCCCAAAAAAGACTGATTCTTCGGGTTTAAGAAATTTGGCTTAAAAAACGCTCCCGGTACGTTTCAGCGTGCAATGAACCATGTTCTTGCCGGACTCGTAGATGAAAAGTGTTTTGTTTACCTTGATGATGTAGTATTTTATGCATCCTCTCTTCAGTATCATGAAAAGAAACTTATCGACATTTTCCAGAGATTAGAGCGTTATAATCTTAAGCTTCAAACTGATAAATGCGAATTTCTTCGAAAAGAAGCCGCATACACTTGATTTCCGAGAATGGAGAAAAACCCAACCCTTCGAAGGTTGATGTAATCAAGGAATTTCCAAAACCAAAAAATCCCGATGAGATTCGATCATTTCTAGGATTGGTCGGGTATTATCGCCGCTTTATTGAAAACTTTAGCAAAATAACTAAACCCGTTACTTGTTTATTAAAAAAGGATGTTAAGTACGTTTGGAATATAGAGCAAGATAATGCTTTTGAACAATTGAAAAATAAACTTAACAGAACCGATACTTCAATATGAAGATTTTACAAAAGAATTTCTGGTTACAACTGACGCGTCGAATTTTGTGATTGGAGCGATATTATCTCAAAGAGGAGAAATAGGCAACATTAAACCGTTCATTAAACCGTTCAGAGTCTCACTATAGCTCTATTGAAAGAGAACTTCTTGCCATAGTGTGGGCCATTAATCATTTCCGTCCTTATCAGTGTAAACACTCACTGATATTTCTGAAATTGCTGACAATTATTGTCAAATAAAAAATCACCCTCATGAACTATATAGTGTTATTTATTCAGCTAACATTAAAACACAGAAAAGAATTTATCATTGTTTCATAAAAAGAAATAGTTGGGAAAAAGCAAGCTATCAAGATTTCTGTTATACAATTCAGAATCTTAAGAATTAACTCGAAAAAGGCAATATAGAAAGCATTTCGTTACCTACTTTCGAAGACAAATTTAATAAGTTCAAATATGAAAAAATTCGACACATAATTGAATATATGTATTTAGAAACTCCAAAATTAAAATAATTATATTCAAAGACGTAATAATAACGCCAAATAAGGATGAGATACCTTTGGTGCACAAAGAAAATCATGATGATCCCCAATCCGGACATTCTGGTTTTCGAAAAACTTATAATAGAATCAAAAGTCGTTACCATTGGCATAAAATGGAAAAAAACATATAAAAGGTTATATAAAATCATGCGATAGCTGTCAAAGAAATAAAGTAGTAAGGAAAACTAATTAGGTTCCTATGGAAATAACATCCACATCGAATCAACCATTTGAGAGATTAAGCTTAGATATAGTTGGCCCATTGCCAATAACAATAGATGATAACCGATTTATATTTAGAATGCAGAATGATCCTACGAAACTCACACAAGCATACGCTAATAAAGATCACACAACTAAAACAGTTGCAGAAAATTTACTTAAATTTATTAGTCATTATGGAATCCCAGAAACTCAGATTTTATGTCAAATCTACTTAAAGAATTTTCAAAATTCTTTCACATGAAACAAATCCATACCACTGCAAATCAAATTCAATGAATCTAGTATTGAGTTTTTAAAAAGCTTTATTCGCTGCACTGCAGCTTCTGGGCTATTTTTCTTAACTAACTTATTAATTACCAATCTTTTCGTATTTATACTAATTTAGTTACAAAGGAAACTTCTGTTTTAGTTATGAATCATTTCTGCATAAGATGGAACATAATACGAGTACTATTTTATGACTTATGACTGTTATGGTTTAATTTGTTTCGGATATGATGATGTTGAGTGGCTGCGCCGTTGTTATCACCTTTTGGGTGTGTTTCCTCATTAGAATTACGTGGAATTAATGGATCTTAACTCCCCCCTTTGCAAGGGCGGATCCAGACTTTGCCCCAGGGGGGGGGGGTCACGTTTCTTAAAATTTCAATAAAGTATTGCACCCAAAAATAATTTTTACTTACGATATAAGGCAAGTTTTGTATTCGAGCAAAGTGGGTTGCACAATTCTGTCTGGTTGTTTGTCTATCTATTCCTTGACAGCCTACAGCTACAGCCTAAACTACTGAAGCGCTTTTCTTCAAATGTTTAAATAATTATTTTTTATTCTTCGGAGGGGATATTTTTTACCTTTTAAAATTACGGTACTTGCTATACAACCATTAAGAAAAGCTTATTTATCTGAAAAACGGCTTCAACGAATTTGATAAAAAACAGTAGATTACTTTAGGTATGGTGAACATTCTGGAAAAAAAAAATCGAAAAACTGTTAATAACGATACCTGCCATTGAAGGGTCTATGAACTTCGATTTGTTCAAAGAAATTCAATCAAAATTTGCATGCAAAAGCTCCATAAAAACCTCAATAATATTGTATATCAAAATAAAAAGTAAATGTTGGCCTTTAAAGGAGATATTAATTTTTGTTTTGAAAATTCAATATTTCAAGAACGCGTTGATGAATTGTTTTGAAACTAGTTTATAAATGTATTTTGAAATTAATTATTATTTAATTTAATTTAAAAATTGCTTTTTGAGAAAATCGCTACAACGATTTAAATTTTTTTTTGTGCTTATATTCATATTTCTTCAAGTTATCAAATTGGTTTTAAGCTATTTGAAAAGTTGTTAAACAATTAAAAGAACAATTTAAATGCCCTTATTTTATATATGTCTATATTCTTTATATATGTAATTACTGGCATATTTTAAAAGTTCTTAATTACAGGCAACTTGAACATCAGAGCAAGTACCTGCAATACAGACGTACATTTTATTTCCATTGCAAATATTTTTTTTAAATAAATTAATTAATTAAGGAATTGAAGCCAGAACCATCATGCCACTAGATACTAAAAATATTGTTTAGGAAAAGTTTATTTTTGCCCTTAAAATCTTAACTCATTTACAATAAGATCGTATTTATTCTACAAAATATATTTTGATCTTTTGCCTGGCAAGAATAAGCTACTTTTGTTATACTTACCACTTTCCTTAATGACATCCCCCGAACAAAACAAATTCATGAAACGTCAAGATTACATAACAAAAAACTTTGTATTTCCAAAATGGTGCACCCAAGTTAGTGGGAAAGCGTAAGGAATTACTGTCTTGGGAAAACGAAGTAAAATGAAGTAGTTTTTCCTCAGGCTTGCTACCACTCATGTCTTCGAGTTGCTCTATGCTTTAAGTTACTTCATAGTGCTAGAGACTAAAAGTTGATCGCAATTAACAACTTAGTTGCCTTGTAGTGTAATAAAAGCATTCTTTCATTTCATTAACGCAAAATCATTTCTCATTTCTCAAACGTAAACAAAGCCACATGTAGTATTCCATCGACACCATTGAAATAGTAATTTCATTGATATTCGAAACTATAAAGTTTAGAATCAAATTCATTTATTTGTTTGTTTTTGTCAAACGAAACTGAGTGTTGTACTCAGGGCATTGCCACCACTTGGGTGACTATGCATATGAAGTGTCGTCGAAGTATTTTGTTACACTATGTTCCAGATTCATAATTTCATCGAGTCATAATTAGACTGCCCCAACATATAGTATATATTGAAAAATAGAATGCTGATGCAGCACAAAAGTATTTGTAATATAGTTCTTAAGCACAAGTGGGGATAACCCAATGATTTTTAAGTAGTATAAATAGCGGTAAAATATGGTATAGTAAAAAGAGTTCTAAAAACTATCAACATTTATTTTTATTCTTAAATGCGGCTCATTAGCCAAATTATACAGCGAGCTGCGCTTTATCTAGCAAACATATAGGACCTATAGCCTGTAGCATAGTTATATCACAGCCTAATGGTTGCTTGACCTTGATTTTGAGATTAAGCAAGCGATATGTCATTTAGGATATTTGCAATGAATGTATGCGATCAGTAAAAAGTCCAAAAAGTTTAATTTTATAAATTTGTTGAGTTGAAAATTTTGAATCAACTGTAAAAGTTTTTTCCAAGTACCGCCCAATCTTTCGCACTTCACTGTGAGAAGTTTGCAAGATACCAAAATCAAAAATATCGAAACTGCATTATTTATAGATCTTGAAAAATGATATCTCACACTAAGTAAAAATTAAACATAGCATTCTCACCTTACAATCTTGCAAATGTCAACCAAAATTTCGAAAATTAAAATCTCGAATACCTGCTCAAAATTGAGTGGTCACATAATTAGCGGGATTTTTATTTGCAAGATCTCGAATGCGAGTTTTTCATTGGCACGGTTTTGTAATTTGTGCCCAATTCAAAAGGCCGTTGATAAGGTCAACTAGCTACATTAATTGGTTGTTGATTTGTTCTAATGGGATTTTATTTTTTAAGTCATTCCAGGTCACTGAACAAAATTTTAAGGTACCTTATTAAGGTTATCTTAAGAAACAAATATTAAATATTGTTATTAAAGGTCACCTAGATTCATACATACATTATTTAAATGAATTTTCAAAGTTTTTTCATGGTTCAGTATCACGATACACATATTGAAGGTAATATCATTAGCGTTTTCATTGTTGTTCAGTTCTGCGCATATGTCAAAATTAGTGGAAAATGGTGGATCCCGTGTTATTTGACTGAAAATTTTTTGTATGTTATGTGTGTATTCCTTTGTTACTTGATAAGAAAATAAAATTGTTTCGACATATTTAATGTTTATAATAATTATTTTATTACTTGACAATAAGAAAATTGTTTTTTAGTGTTATTGAAATAATTTCTTTCGTGTTTGTTGTTGTTGTAATACGGCATAAATATCACAAGAACGGCCATCTTAAGTTCCTTCTGACAGTTCTCATTTTAGACAACCTGCGCAATATAATACCTTCTATTTGTGTACTGTGGTTCAGTACTACTTTTTGAAAATTCTATGTCTGAAAAATTATCTACTGTTACTACCTGCCCTTAAATGACCAGTATCCCTTCGAAGAGTACATATACGGGATGCCATGAAATTTGTCATCTGATTCGGTGTACGGTGTCAGAAATGTTCACAAAATCATCAAATCAATTTCAAATTATTTTTAAGGTGAAACAAAAAGTAGAGTTCTGTGTAATTCTTGAAAAGAAAACTTTTATTGTTTTTCTGGCAGAAGAATTATTTTTTCAACTTTTCACGAACGATGTACATATCGTCGGCTTTCTGTCAAAACCTACCAAGTCCTTAAATGACATTTTAATGTACTTTTAGTCAACAATAATTACTGAATTCGAATATCAATGTCTAGTAACTGTGTCATGGTTTCTTTTGGCTCTATCAACCAGTTTAAAAACCTTTCATTATTTTAAAATTCAATTTTTCAAATTTGAAATTTGTTTTGACAGAAGGTCCACGATATGTATTTTTTACTTTGATTTGATTGATTCATGACCCCCATAACCCCCCCTTGTATCCGCCAATGCCCCTTTGTTAAATAGAGAACGTCCCCGCTTCTTCCGTCAACTTCTCTACACGTTTGAGCAGGTTACTAAATCTTATCTCCTCTTGTTGTTTCAGTCTTGATTCGTATGTTGACCTCATTTTTAGGTAATATGTAATACATAGTGTGATACTTATGATTATTGTTATCAGCACAACTGATGTAATGATCGGGCTATTGGCAGCTTCCTCTTGTAGGGATTCTATTAGGTTAATGTTGTCGAATTTTAAATCATCATTATAGGATTCAATATAAGATTTTATTACAAAGTTATCTACATTATAGGTTTTTAAATAATTTTGTATAATTGAAGTTGGATTTTCATATAATATTCCATCAATAAAAGTTCTATTTTCAAAATTAATTTAATATGTTCCATATACAATTGTATTATTTATACTGTGTTTTCCCGTTACAAGTGTGGATCCGTCTTTTATAATTTCAAGTTCCAGGTTCCTTTCTTTTATCTTGTTACAAATAGCTTTCTTTTTATATGGTATGTTTGATAGGCATGTTTCGTTTTTCGATAATTGACAAAAATGAAATCTTAATTCTATTATACAATTCTTTACATTTATAAATTTATTATTACATTTAGTTATTTCTTTATCTATATCCTATTTTCCATCAGATTGGCTTATGGCCTTAGTTTCAAATAATTTACAATTTTTGTTAATTATTGGATATTTTATTAAAACAACTATTACGTCTTCGTTTTGCAGAATCTTAAATTAAGAAACGTCCTTCAAGTCTGTAATCGTTATACTTTCATGTTCGTGTTGTGTTATGTTTTTTATGTCCTGTAAGTTCAGTATTGCAGGATTAAGTATTCCAAATTTTGTTAGCGCTATCGTTTGGATTATGTTTTGTAAGTCTATTACAATAAGTATATAACGTTATCTGGCTAACCTCAATTGAGCGTCATTTTGTATCTCGTGTAGAGATTCGGATAGTTTTTCGATTGCATTAAAAATTTCTGAATTCGTTACAAATTGTTTATTATTACTGTTTATTAGTTCAGATAGCTTGTTATCTATAAAGACAAGATCGTCGTGATCTGGAGATCATGAAATCCATTTCCAAATTTTTCCTATTTCATTTATTCCTCTTTTATACCTATTTGTTGTTCGTAATTGTGCTAAGAGGGTTTTGATAATAGTAGTATCAGTGTCCTTTCTAATTTTTATATTTGTATCTTGTGGGTCTATTGGTTCTAAATTAAAGTAAATGTTTCTCTCTATTTCCGCTGTTGTTTCTTCAATTACTTGTTAAAAATATTTGAAATGTGTAATATGGAAAATAGTTTCATAGTCTGTGTAAAGGGCTGCGTTTCCGTTTTCTAATAGTAAGTAACTTTCTCTCGTGTAGTCGATGATGTCGGACATTATCAAATGTATTACTGCCAAAAGTACTAAGGAAAACATTTTCCTGAAAAAGTAAAACTTATGATTTAATGTTATCTTTATGAACTATTCTATTTCTTTTATTTATACGAATTTTTCTTCCTAAATCCAGCCTCTTTGTCTTTTATATATAGGTGTTAATTTATTCCAACATCCTAATATTTTTTCGTATATTATTTGTTTTGGTGAACAGGTTTTTTGCTTTCTCTTTTTGTTATGGTAGTTTAACATTTGTTGTTGTGCTTTTTTTAATCTTTCACTTAATTTCTCATGTGTTACTTTATTATATAATACCTCGAATGGTTTTTCTCTTGTAACCGAATGTATTGACCTACTATACTGTTGAGCTGCTCTATAAATTGCTTCTAAATATTCTATTAAATGAAATTCTTGTTTAACACATGTGGCTATCTCAACTAAAGTTGAATGAACTCTTTCTACTTGTCCATTTGTAGAACTATGTTTTGGATCACAATAATTTATTTCAATGTTCATTCTCTGCATTAGGTTTTTAAACTGAATTGTGGAAAATCCTGGTTCATTATTAATCACGATGCTTTTCGCATCTGGGAAGCTTTGAAGTAAATCTAAAACTTTTTCATCTAAATTCGTTTTATCTTCGATTGACTTAATTACAAGGAATTTTGAATAGGCGTCTATGCAAGTTAAAAACTTCAAATTTTGGGCGTAAAAAATGTCGATGTGAAACTGTTCCCCCTCTTTCTTTGGAATTGGGGCCTCTCCAATTGGTATCTTTTGTGCGATCATTACACGCAAAAACATTTCACTTAACAGAGTGAGATTTTTGCTCGGTTAAAAAAAATCGGTTAAAAATAACTGAGTCTTGTGAAAAAATAAACAAGAAGTTTTTGTTAAAAATAGCTAAGTCAAATCGGTTAAATGAACATATTTAAAAATAACCAATTACATGAGAAATATCTACCAAGCAGATCGACAAAAAATAACACATTTTCTTAGTATTTTAACTTTGTTAAATTTAAATAAATTACTTGATTGCAAAGAAACAAGCAACTTGTGTTTTTTTTAACTAAGTAATAGCTTATTTATACCCGATTCACTCATGAAAACTTAAACAACTAAGAAAACAGTTAAAATCTCACAAGCATCTCTGTTCATAACACACAACCAGGGTTGCTTAAATACAGCAAATCACTTGGTTGATTTTACCCGCTTTGCTCGGGAAAATTTATACTAACCCCTGCGATATGAAATTTCACAAGTACTCTGTAGAATTCTCACAAGTATGGTTGTTGATAACAGACAACCAGGGTCATTTAAATAAAGCAAATCACTTGGTTAAACATACCCGACTTACTCGTGAAAATAAAAACGAGTTCATATAAGATGAATTTAACAAGTGCTCTGTTAATAACAACTAACTACGATCGCCTAAATACAGCAAATCACTTGGTAGTTTTAAACCGATTTACTCGGGAAAATTTAAATAAATTACAATGGGTTGAAATCTCACAAGTACTCTGTAGAATTCTCACAAGTATATTTGTTGATAACAGACAACCAGGGTCATTTAAAGTTCATATAAGATGAATTTAACAAGTGCTCTGTTAATAACAATTAACAACGATCGCTTAAATACAGCAAATCACTTGGTAGTTTTAAGCCGATTTACTCGGGAAAATTTAAATAAGTTACAATGGGTTGAAATCTCACAAGTACTCTGTAGAATTCTCACAAGTATATTTGTTGATAACAGACAACCAGGGTCATTTAAATATAGCAAATCACTTGGTTAAACATACCCGACTTACTCGAGAAAATATAAACGAGTTCATAAAAGATGAATTTAACAAGTGCTCTGTTAATAACAATTAACTACGATCGCTTAAATACAGCAAATCACTTGGTAGTTTTCAACCGATTTACTCGGAAAAATTTAAATAAATTACAATGGGTTGAAATCTCACAAGTACTCTGTAGAATTCTCACAAGTATATCTGTTGATAACAGACAACCAGGGTCATTTAAATATAGCAAATCACTTGGTTAAACATACCCGACTTACTCGTGAAAATATAAACGAGTTCATATAAGATGAATTTAACAAGTGCTCTGTTAATAACAATTAACTACGATCGCTTAAATACAGCAAATCACTTGGTAGTTTTAAACCGATTTACTCGGAAAAATTTAAATAAGTTACAATGGGTTGAAATCTCACAAGTACTCTGTAGAATTCTCACAAGTATATTTGTTGATAACAGACAACCAGGGTCATTTAAATATAGCAAATCACTTGATTAAACATACCCGACTTACTCGTGAAAATATAAACGAGTTTATATAAGATGAATTTAACAAGTGCTCTGTTAATAACAATTAACTACGATCGCTTAAATACAGCAAATCAGTTGGTAGTTTTAAACCGATTTTCTCGGGAAAATTTAGTTAATCTCATTTTTAGGTGCCAGTTATAGCTATCATTGAAACTCGTCATTGAAAATTTTAATGATTGATTTTGAGACATTTAGAAAGCAAAATTATTTATTATTTTGATGGGCAAATAAAGCTAAAGACTTTATTATTATTTCTAGTCAAAAAAACATTCAAATAGGCCCGATTTTCCACGTAAAAAGACTTCATTTATTTCAATGATTGAATTACTTTATCATTGAAGTCTAAAAAGTCATTTTATGCGGAAAGTTGGGCCTATTTGATTTTGTTTAACTAGAAATATTAATTAGATCTTGAACTTCAGTTATTCATCAAAATAATAAATGATTTTGCTTACTTAATGCCTCAAAATCAATCATTAAAATTTTCAATGATGAGTTTCAATGATAGCTATAACTGGTGCCTTACACATCAAAAAACCAAAACTTCGCGCAAATTTCTTGTTTTAAGCTTAAAATCAATGATTTCTTACAATTATTAAATACTTTTCAGAAATTTCTTCTTTTAAGCTTGAAATCTATTTTTTTTTTACAATTTTTCATTAAAAAATGCAAAGTTAAAACCTAAAGACAATCTCGCTTATTTCAACAAAAATTCATTCGTTTTTTACTTTGAAATCACATTTTGTTGATTTTTCATGAAGCAAAATCAATTTTTCTACAAAAAAACCAAAATCTTACCCAAATTTCTTGTTTTTAAGCTTGAAATTAATGTTTTCTTACAACTATTCAATACATTTCAGAAATTTCTTCTTATATAAGCTTGAAATCTGTTTTTTTTGACAATTTTTCATTAAAAATTGCAAAGTGAAAATCTAAAGACAACAAAAATGCATTCGTTTTTTACTTTGAAATCACATTTTGTTGATTTTTCATGAAGCAAAATCAATTTTTCTACAAAAAACCAAAAAAAGACAATCTCTTTTTTTAACAGTAATGTATTTCCTAGTTTTAACAGTAATGTATTTCCTAGTTACAAGCAAAAACAATTTGATTTTGAATAATTGTTCATAAAAATACACAAAATTTTAACGCAAATTTCTTGTCATATTTAGGCTAAAAAAAATATTTTTTTATAATACTTTTCCGTTAAACTGTGTCTTTTCTATTAATTTCAAAGTACCTATAAATTTTCCTAGGTTGCATCAGAATAAATAAATAATACAAAAGTTATTTTGCTTTTTTATTGTTTTTTTCATATAAATCATGAAGCTTGAAAGCATTTTATCAACTTAGCACATAATAGCAGTCAACATGGTAAATTTTAGCAACACACCCTGTTGTTTTAGTAGCATCGAAATATTTAACTGTTCATCTGTGAATATCAAGCACAAACAAGAGATATATATATTTTTCGTGTTTGTGTAACTTAGCATATAATAGCCGTCTACTTGGTTTATTTTAACAACACATTTTGTTAAATTCTCCCAGAGTCACACACATCATAAATAAACAATGTAAAGATGGGAAACTTTCGTACGTTTCACCCTCCAAAACCCATTTGTTTACATTGTTGTTTTTGTAATCCGACTCCGTGTCGATGAATAGATGTGAATTGCAACAACAACTTAACGCGGTGAATTTAATTTGTTTTGACAGACCAATTTTTTTCCAAACTTGATATCATGTTTTTTTTTTTATTTTAGTGCGTCTGCCATTCTGCATCGTTATTTTATTTATCTTTTTATATTTGTTATTAATTTTTTCGTTTTTTGTTAAATAATAACAACAAATATTTAGTTGTGCCAGAAATTTTAAGTAATATTTTTAATTTTATCAAAAATTTCCGGCAACCAACTTTCCATTGAATTTTAAGAATTCATAAACTTAGTGACATTTCTGAATTCACCTCAGGGGATGTGTTCTAAAAATTCTTGTTTTGAGGGTGCAAACACACTTTTTTTAATGGAATATTATTGAAAGGTACGACTGCACCATCAATATGTTTTCCTAAATATAATTTTTTAAAACGAATTGCAGCCAAATGGTTTGCCGTTCCAATAAAATTGAGTTGTTGATTATAGAAATCGCTAATTGGCCAATATTGGTAGGTTAGATGCATTTTACCAGATTCTGTGACTTACTTACTTCAAATTTAATCTAATGTGAACAAACTGGCCCTGATTCTCCACTATCACTTACTTGGCCTTAACCATCATTTAACCTAAGTTAATCCAATTTTAATTCACCGATTTGGTGAATTAAATTTAATGAACCATTGATTAAAATTTGAACACACATATTTTGATAAAATGTGCAATTCTTTTTACCTAGTTACATAATTAAGGCTCTCCCAAACCAACGCGAATGGGGAGCAACGACGAATTTTTGTTGTTGTTTAGCGTTATGTATTTGTCATATTTTTTGCTGTTGTGAATGATTCGCTGCGAATCACTCCGCATTCGCGTTGGTTTGGGAGAACCTTTAAGCAAAAAGAAAATTCAATACATATTATAGTGTTAGTTGTGTTTTTTGTAACTCAAAATAATTCTGTCTAAAAAAACGACAACAAAACAAAGCAATTTACTAGTCAAATACAACAACAACAATATTAATTCAGAATTAAGCCTCTCCCAAACCAACGCGAATGCGGAGTGATTCGCAGCAAATCATTCACAATAGTAAAAAATATGACAAATACACAACGCTAAACAACAACAAAAATTCGCCGTCGCCGCGAATTCGCGTTGGTTTGGGAGAGCCTTTAAGGTAGAACTAGAATAGCCAACGTAGTGGTCGTAGGAAACCGGGTGAAAACAAGTAATCCATATGACGCACACATAATTGCGAAGTGGTACTCTTCGTTTAGTTTTCGTTAACTTCTCTCGTCAGTCGGGAGAGTCCTCACCTTGGTGGAAGCGAACTAAAAGAATTTGGTGCTTGGTGCATAGTTTTCCAGTATTTTTTTTTTTGTTCAATGTATGAGTGAAACAAAATCTTAAATCACTGTGCTGTAAATAAGTAAACACAAATTACATTGAACAAATAATAATTAAATGTTAAATGTTTGCTGGTTATATAAAATGGCAGACCAAGGCAAATGTTAAAATGTCCCGATGTCGTTTTTTTTCCCAAAGTCCATGGACATGTATAAAACGTAGCTATTATTATCCAGACTAATTTTGATAGTTCGTTTCTGTGGAGACCATAAATCTGTGGAAGTGTTCCAGTAAGAAATACAAATTTAAGGAATAATAGGATTTTCACAACAAACCCCAAAACCAGACTTCGGCAAAAACTTTTCAAAAACCATTCACACCAAACATTACACTATACGTTTTTGTTTGACATTAAAGTTTTTCTTTCACCAACCACTTACAATTATCTTTTCATTTTGTTGTTTTCTTCACTTTTATGGATGTAAAATGGTGATTATTTATATAAATATGATCCATATAAAAGCATCCAATCAGTTTCTTTTTTGACATTTTACTAGGCACTGAACTTTTTAAAAGGTATGTTTGTTTTGTTCATCTCTGAATTCCAACAAGTTTTCGACTGGTTTTATATTAAACTTGTGTTTTACGAAAACCTGAAGCTCAAAAAAATGTATGTGAAGCCTTGTGTTTTCGATTAGGTTTTTCTCCAAAGCCAATATTTTCGCGAAAACCTCGTTTTGAGTTCGGTGTAAAAAGGCTAACATATTTGCTATGAAATTTCATATTTCACAAACAAATTTCCTCCCACTATGGTTCAATTAACATACATTTATTTATTCAATTATTTATTACTACCAATATGTCTTTTATTATCTTAGAACGCTTTGAATTTAGGTAGCCAATGCAATTTTAAAATAAAATTATATAAAGGGAAGTGAGCACTTAAAAATTCACTTCACCTGCTTTTATACTTTATGAACATGTCCATTGGGTTTTTAAAATAACTGACAAATTTAAAAAAACCGACGATTTGTGGTGAAAATCATTAAGTTGCATTAGTGTTAGTGTGGTAAAGGTTACTAGTGCAACTTTATGACATTCACCACGGTCTGAGCTTGTAGGCAAATCAGTTTGACAGCCGAGGATTTCCATCTTTATATTATTTATTTATGACACACATACATATAAACATTTAACTGCAATTAACTAGATGCATTCAAATCAGTGTTGCCACTGAAAATTAAAAAAATATAACGTTTTTATAAATACAATCTACTTATTGAGAACCAGTATATATTACCTTCTGAAATATGACAAGAACACAAACCGATTTTCAAATAAAGGGTGATTTTTTAGCTGGTTTGGTTTTGGCAACACTGGTTTTGACAGCTGACGTGTGTTTAGTACCTTGTGTCACTGTCAAACAGCTTTAGTTTGGTTTGCAATTTAACCATGGATCGTCTTACAAATGAACAACGCTTGCAAATTATTGAATTTTACTATCAAAATTCGTGCTCGGTTCGAAATGTTCAAAATGTTGGAAATTGTGTTCAGCGATGAGGCTCATTTTTGGTTGAATGGGTACGTAAATAAGCATAATTGCCGCATTTGGAGTGAAGATCAGCCAGAAGCATTGCAACAGCTACCAATGCATCCCGAAAAAGCCACTGTTTGGTGCGGTTTATGGGCCGGCGGCATTATTGGGCCATATTTCTTCAAAGATGATGCGAATCGCAGCGTTACTGTCAATGGTGAACGCTACCGAGCGATGATAACAAACTTTTTTTTGCCCGAAATGGAAGTTCTTGACTTGCATGATATGTGGTTTCAACAAGACGGTGCCACATGCCACACAGCACGCGAAACAATGGCGCAATTGCGAGGCGAGTTTGGTGAACAGTTAATTTCACGTTTCGGGCCGGTCAATTGGCCGCCTAGATCGTGCGATTTGACACCATTAGATTATTTTTTGTGGGGGTATGTCAAAGCTAATGTCTATAGGGACAAGCCCGCTTCGATTGACGCACTGGAAGCCAACATCCATGCATTCATTCGTGAGATACCGGCCGATATGTGTGAAAGAGTATGCCAAAATTGGACTCAGCGGATGGGCTACCTGAGACGCAGCCGCGGTCAACATTTGCATGAAACTATCTTTAAACATTAAATTGCAAGGTTCAAACTATCGATTCAAATAAATATTTCATTCATTTTTTCGAATTTTTTGTGTTTTTTTTTTTTAAAGTTCTAAACCTCTTAAAAAATCACCCGTTAATAATAATACAAATTAATCATACAATTTTATATGTTGGTATTGATAAAAGTGAAACATAAAAGTGATTTAGTTTCCATTTTTTAATGTACTTAAAAATACTTTATTTCATCCCAATTAGAAAATCTTCATGAAAATCTTATTCCCCAATGAAAATAAATTCGATCCTTTAAGAAATGTATTTGTCTGTTTAAATTAAATATATGTGGCAACACTTTTTTGTCATTCACATTTACATCCAATGTTCAGCGTCACACACACAACCACAAATAACAATGCCTTGTACCGTCTGTAAATTTCAGTCAGTCGTCAGTTTTTGGCGGAGCAAAATCGCATCGTCACCTCCAAGTGGTGCCCGCTGGATAGCCAATTAGGTGAACTACCGACGAGCGTTGGATCTATTGGATCCAAGAGCTGAGACACCTGAGTTACCTTCTCAGGAACTAGGAGCATAAGATAAGACATCGCTCTGAAGAACCAGCTCTCCATGAAACCCAAGAGCGTCTGACGCATAATGTGCGGCTAATTGGTCCGCGTCTGATCCCATAGGGGCGGCTGTATTTAAGACCTTGAATAGAAGAAGTAACTAAGCTATTTATGGGTAACAAACAAAAGTTACAAAAAACAAACATGGCAATGAATAAAACAAACAGATACATTACCCCAGGTGGCAATCCAGATAAACTGGTAAATCCACTCTCTTCGGAGATCGGTCCTACGGATTCTGGGGAAGACCAATTATTGCTAGCAGGAAGTAGACGGAGTTCTAAAACACTGAGGACTCCGCCAAAAATATTCCCAAGGGTTACTCCATCGAAAACCCTTACCGAAAAATCAAATGACAAAGAAGTCATTAACGAAAAAGGAATCAAAATCTATGAAAAGATCGAGATAAAAGATCCGCAGTGTTCCAAAACAAGCAACGAGATCCACCAAGTTGAATCCGAAAATTATTTCGAGGAATGGAAAACAGAAATAATAGCCAGAAAGAAACTTGAAGTCCTCGTTGAAAGTCTTCAGCAACAAATTAAGAGACTTGAAGAAAAAGTCAGCTTGCTAGACAAGAACACCTCAAAAAATGACAGCAAGACTAGTCCAAAAATATTTACTTGTGAAAAGCCCACCAAAAACCATTGAGTTTCATACTGATGAGGAAGAGCTTCTTTTTGAAACAGATGGTAACAGAAATAAACGTAAATCCAAGAAACGGAAAGCAGAGGGTAGCCCAGAGACTGTTCAAAAACTTAAACAGGTAACTTCAAAAGCGGATATTGCTGCAACAGCGAAAACATCAAACAATGAAATAAAAGATGTATCCCAAAAGAAGTCTTTTGCTAAAGGTACTAGGCAAACTGCACCACCTCCAATCATGATTTCCGGATTGACAATGTTTGGTGAGCTTAAGAACATAGTTGGAAAATGCACTAATAAGGCATGTAAATATACATCATACAATAAAGACAATTGGAAAGTCATTGTTGAAGACGCCGATGCGTATAGATCTATCACTGAAGAATTGAACAAAAAGAAAATTCAGTGGCACTCGTACGAAAATAAAGCTACAAGGCCGATAAAGGTAGTAGCAAGAGGCCTCCACTCTTCATGTGTTACCAAAGATATTGTCGAAGATCTTATTCAAAAAGGTTTCCAGGCTCTCGATGCGAATAATCTTATTAAAAATGAGGTAATCAAAGACTCCACTGGGGTATCAATGACAGCAAAAAGATCTCTACCATTGTTTATGCTCACCTTTGAAAATAAAGAAAGTCTCGATAAGATTTACAGTATAAAATCAATTATGGGCATAGTTGTCAAAATTGAACCACTGCGAAAGTCAAAAATTGTTCCACAATGCAAACGCTGTCAAGCCTTTGGGCATACACAAAAATACTGCAATCGTGAGTTTGCTTGTGTCAAATGCGAAGGCAAGCATGCAACTAAAAACTGTCCCATGGGCAGAGAACAGAAAGCGAAATGTGTTAACTGTCAAGGCAACCATCCTGCAAGTTACAGAGGATGTCCAGTTGCCAAAAAATTCCAAGACACAAAAAGAAAAAACAAAACTGGGAACAAGCTAAGACACCCAATAATCACAAAAGCAATAGTTGAAAGCAAAAAAGTAGCCGTTGAAAACAAAACTAAAAATCAACCGCCAAAAGCAATTGCACTAAGCAAAAGTGATGAAAATAAATCCTATTTCCAGATTGTTAAAAATGTGCAGAAGAACGAAGAAACATCTATTAAAGAAATGCTTGAACTTATCCTGAAAAGGATTGACAAACAAGATTTAAACATAAAACAGCTAAGCGAAGAAGTCGCTCTTAAGAAGCAATGATGGACAGAACACTCAAAATCGCAACATGGAATGCAAACGGTCTTTTACAACATGTATCAGAACTAAACATCTTTTTAGACATAGAGCATATAGACATTTGTTTGGTGTCCGAAACTCACCTCGCTATAGAACAAAATCTTGATAATAAATTACCTAACTATACGTGTTATCACGCTCCGCACCCAGCTGACAAAGCTAGGGGAGGATCAGCAATACTAATAAAAAAGTGCTTAACACACTATGACGAGCCTAAGTTTAGTAATGAAAACATGCAAGTAACAACAGTTAGTATTGGTATAAAAAAGAAAGAGTTTAAGATAACAGCTATATACTGCCCTCCGAGGCGCTCTCCAACTGAAGAAGACTATGCAGAACTCCTAAATTTGTTAGGACATAACTTCCTTGTTGGTGGCGACTTCAATGCTAAACACACCCAATGGGGATCTAGGCTCATAACAACGAAAGGCAAACGGCTATATCAAGCAGGCCGCAAATACAACTGCGAATTTTATTCTTCTGGCTCGCCAACATATTGGCCATCTGATTCTAACAAAATACCAGACCTTATAGACTTTTTCGTAGTAAAAGGTATTAAACGAAACCATATAAGTGTCGAAGGTAATTACGATTTATCGTCAGATCATACTCCAGTAATATTATCACTGAGCGAAGCAGAAATAATAGAGAAAAGTAATCCTAAGCTCGTGAACAAAAGAACAAACTGGAACGAATTCAGAGATAAACTTGAAAGTTTTATAAACCTAAGATCCCCTATGCAAACAATTGAACAGATTGATCATGAAGTAGAACAATTTATTGCTGATGTGCAACAGGCTGCAGAAGAAAGTACTCCAACAATTTCGAACTCAGAAAAAGAAATAAAATATCCTGTCGAAATAACGGAGCTGATCTTGGAGAAAAGAAGAGCTCGAAGAAAATGGCAAGCTACGAGATTTCCAGGTGATAAGGCAGTTTTTAACCGTCTTAACAATGAACTAAAGAAACGAATCTGTGAATTTAAAAGTGATTCACTTAGTAGATTCCTGAATAGTCTGACGGCGGATGCTTCTACGGAATACTCCTTATGGAAAGCAGCTAAGCGCCAAAAAAGACCACAGGCACAAAACCCGCCAGTAAAAACTCAAGATGGTAAATGGATCGGAAACCCAAAACAAAAGGCTGATCTCTTCGCTGAACATCTCGCGAATGTTTTTAAGCCATTTCCAGCAAGCACAGCTACAGATCCCTTACAGTTTGTTGATAGAAACGACGAATGTGAAATTCCTTTTGTCACGCTCAAAGAAGTAAGAAGTATGTGTAAACATAAGTTGTCTAACAAAAAATCACCAGGGTACGATTTAATAACTGCTCAGGTTTTGACAGAAATGCCTTCTATAGCCTTCAAAAAACTCCAATTTATAATAAATGCATGCCTTAAACAAAGATATGTGCCACATCATTAGAAAATTGCAGAAGTCATTGTTATACCTAAACAAGGTAAGCCACCAACAGAAGTAACATCTTACAGACCTATTTCGCTTATACCAATCATGGCAAAAGTTTTCGAAAAACTGCTTCTGAAAAGACTAAGCAAAATAATAGAAGAAAGAAGACTAATTCCGAGCCATCAGTTTGGATTTAGAAATAAACATTCCACGATAGACCAAGTGCATCGGATTACGGATGTTGTGGAAAAGGCACTTGAAGAAAAACAAGTATGCTCAGCTATATTCTTAGATGTTGCTCAAGCCTTTGACAAGGTTTGGCACTTGGGACTTAACTGCAAAGGGATCTTCCCAGGCAGTACTACGAAATACTGAAATCCTACGTTACGAACCGACTCTTTAGAGTACGGTACGACCAAAATTACTCGGAACTAAAGAAAATTGAAGCCGGTGTACCACAAGGAAGTGTCCTAGGACCAACCCTGTATCTGTTATATACAAGGGATATTCCAGTGGACATCAACGCTATCATGGCCACCTTTGCTGATGATACTGCAATATTGGTGCCAGATAAATCCGTTACGAAGGCTACACAAAAACTGCAAAATGCAGTCGATAAAGTTAGTGATTGGACGCAAAAATGGCGAATCAAACTAAATGAAACAAAATCGACGCATATAAACTTTACAAACAAAAAAATAAACAATGTTCCAATTCTTATAAACAGTACAACAGTACCTTACTCCAATACTGCCAAATACCTTGGAATGATTTTGGATGCAAAGCTTAAATGGAAAGAGCACATCAAAAAGAAAAAAGACGAACTAAACTTGAAGTACAGAAAAATGTACTGGTTACTAGGAAAGAACTCTGACCTATCTATCCAGAACAAGCTAATGTTATATAAGCAAGTACTGAAACCCGTTTGGACATATGGCATCCAACTATGGGGCTGTACAAAGAAAACAAATGCTGAACCCATCCAAAAATTCCAAAGCAAGGTCCTTCGCGGAATAATAAATGCCCCTTGGTATATAAGAAATAGCGATCTACACCGTGACCTTCAAATTGAAATGGTTACAGAAGTGGTTAAAAAACACGCTGTATCACACAACCAGCGACTGCAAAGTCATACCAACTCCGAAATGGAGACCGTCTTAAATGTACGAGACAATGTTCGGAGATTAAGAAGAACCAAGCCTCATGAGCTGATGGTCTAAAAGCTATGGAAAGTGTTATAACTTAAACTTCCCACAATGCGACTGATAAATTAAGAAAGAAAAATCATTTGTCGATCTTTCATAGATTGGTCCTGATTCACCGGTGGTTTTAGTGCGGTAAGAGTATCACACTACTTGGTACCGATTCTTACCGAGTGTCTTTTGAAGATTTCCATCGGATAAAAAAAAAAAAAAAAAAAAAGTCGTCAGTTCTCCTCCAGTTAAGTTGGAGTAGTGGTTTGTGGAAGATAAGTTATCGTTCTTCGTCGTTCCGTACAAATAAAGTTTTTTTGGTAGCCGCGACGCGATTATTTCGAGTGGTACGTTAAGTACATTATTTAATTAAAAACGGAGTACTTCTTCCAGGTAAGTAACATTTTGAGACCGTAATAAATTTAGTCAGGAACATGTTATATGTACCTGAATATTGCATTTTTCAATTGAATTGCACAAAATATATGTATGTACATATATATATATATTCCTACCTCAAGATTGTGTTTCTTTGCTGTGTCGTTAGTCTGTGCAATGTTGAAATAAAAAGCAAAAACATAGTATCGCGTCTGTTTGTAAAAAAAATAAAATTAAAAAGTGATACAAATTGCCGTTTTCTACGCTTATTTTTACTGCAGTTTCAAAATAATGTAGACGACTCGATAGAGAAACACAATTTTCAGATAGGCATATACATGTACAAATGTACATATTCTTGATAATGCATGTAGTGCATAGGTACCTTTTTTGAGGTTATTGCGTCTTTAAAAAGTAAGTAATATATTGCGCTGCCACGATTGCGAGTGGTGCAATTTCATTGCATTTAATATACATTCAATTCAATTTAATGAAAAAAAAACAAAATGTTTTTTCCATGTAAGTTATATTTTGAATGCGTGATAAATTCAATTACGTACATACATACTTATATGTACCCGAATATTGCATTTTGTATTTAAATTTAAAAAATATATTATGTACATATATATGCCAAGATTGTGTTTCTCTGAAAAGTCGTATAGATTATTTAGAAAATGCAGTAAAAAAAAGCAAAAACTTCGTATCGCATTTGCTGGTAAGAAATTAAACAGGGAATAAATTGCCATTTTCTGTGTTTTTTTACTGCATTTCCAAAATAAGCTAGACGAAAAAACCAGGCTATAATATAAACATTCAATTCACTGACTTTCTATCTCATATCTCTATCATTCTTTGTAGCTTTTTGTGCAAATTACAATACCCAGTGTTTGGATATATTATATCAAAACTGAACTTTACCCAAACTATAAGAGTTAAGCTAATTTTTGCGGACTACAACACTTGGACCCTGCAAACAGAGGAGGAATCCCATAGACTAAAATCAGGTAAGAATTCGAATATTATTATTATTAAAATTTATCTGCGGGTATATTGTTTCTTGCCTGAAGTTGGCAATTGATATTTCTTTGTAAGAACTCTTCTCAAGATTTTGATGAGAATTTATAAATACAAAAACATCGAAACTTATATGTACTTATATGTACCTGAATATTTAATTTTTTTAAATTAAATTTCATAAAATGTATATTTACTATTTTAGGATTGTGTTTCTTTGCTGAGTCGTCTTGAATATTTTATGAAATGTTGAAATAAAAAGCAAAAACTTAGTATCGCATCTGTTGGTGAAAAATCAAAAAATATAAATTCTTAGAATGATTTTTGTTTCATTCATAATATTAATTTTAAACAGAGTTTTTAGGATAAGATTTCAAAGAAAAGATTTTCTTTCACAGGTTTTTAACTCTTGAATGGCAGGTACTGTAATTTTTTAATAATAAGCTAGGTAACATAATTCGATTCGAAATAAAAACAACATCACTCAACAAATGAAATTTTTGACTTAAATGGCAATTTTGTGAAAAAAAAAAACAAAATCTATCTATTTCAAACATATTAGACTACTACAATATTTAAAACTTAATGGGTTATTGTGCGGTTTTCACATTTAACAGCTTAATTGAAATTCAAATTTTATTTTAAGTTTCTGTTATCTATTTTGAAAACTGAATTTTGTTGAGTTGTGTCGCTTTTATCCTGACCCGACTTTATGAATTCAATATTCATGCACATTTTGAGAACTTGTTGATTACTCGACAAAAGCGCCACCTCCTGTTAAGTCCAAAATTTGTAATCTTATTTATCTTATTATACTTTTGCTATTCAGATTGAATACAATTTTCCAACAGCTTCACATTGCAAAAGTTTTCCTAAAATGTATAAGATCAAAATAATATTCAATACATTACTTTTATAGTTTGTTGTTCTGATTTAAATTCTCTATCTAGACGATCAATAAGATATTTAAAAAAAAACGTCTATAATTGAAGAACATGGATGAAGAAGTGTCGACTTTACTACGAGAATGGGGTTTAGAAACGTATATAACCGTTTTTGAAGGTACGTTATTAAATTTGTTATGTATATTCTAAACTTAAACTCATACTTCAAATCTTATTGCATACTCTGCAATATGACGACACTTTATCTCTATACTCAACCCACGCTTATTTCTATTTAATTCTTATTTCGTGCACACAGCACATTCTTTCCTTTGTTCTGTTCTCTGACTATAGTTCCTATAATGATTATATGAAAAATAAATTCATTCCTGTTTAACCTACCTATCGAAGAAAACGTCTTTCATTAAATTCACAAATTAAATACTTTAGTAATTGGTGTCAGAAGTAAGATAATTTAAAAAAAAAAAAAAAAAAATTGTAACAAACTCAATTCAATTCAAGTATGGTGTTCATAGCAATGTAAGTACTTGGTATATCACATTTTTTTTGTTTCGCATTTGGTTTAATTAAATTGTGCTAATTGTGCGTTGACTTTTTGTTGTGATTCATTGAATTAAAAATCATGTCGAATGATGATGTAAATAGTGTTAGAGGAGGAGAGTTAAGTAAAAATGAAGCTTTAAGTGAAAATAAAGACAAAGATGATAAAGATAAAGAGAAAAAATATTTTCGTGGAGATTCTTCTTCGGAACTCCCATTTACTTTCCTAATAAAATTTATTAAAAACTTTGACGGTGACAGGGATCAATTAAATGGGTTTATCGCAGATTGTAATAAAGCCTTTGGCTTGGCAAGTGCAACCCAAAAATATATTCTATTTGACTTTATACAAACACAAATTTCTGGCAAAGCTAAAGCGGCTTGTGTCAATAGAAATTTCAATAATTGGGATGAGCTCAAAGAATTTCTTAAAACAATGTATCAAGACAAAAAACATTACTCTCAACTTTTATGTGATTTAACAAATCTAAAGCAAAATGTTGATGAGTCCGTGGCTCAATTTGTGTATCGAGTAGAAACTCTTTTAAAACGAACCATTAATGCTACACCAGAAGGTGATCATCTTACTGGAAAGTTAGAGATGTTGAATGAAATAGCTATAAATAGATTTATTTTCTTTTCCTTACCACGGATATCAAATTCTCTTCGGATAAGAGAAATTAAAACACTTAACGAAGCAATATCAATTGCTATAGCTGAAGAGCAAGTTCTAAAAATGTATCAAAATCCACCTCGAAATAATTCAAAACATATCAATTAAGCTTCTGACTCAAACTCTGGAAACTCAAATAGTCCCAAATCTCAGAGTTCTAATCAAAAACATTGCAAATATTGTAAGAAATACGGACATCTTATAGATGAATGCCGTAAACGAACATATAACAATAATAAAAAACAGCAGAATATTTCAAACTCAGATCAAAATCCAAAAAACGGATCAAATTCTTCAACAGTAGTTGCTCTGCTGGAAGAATAAATAAAGAAAGCAACATTTTTAATCATTCATTTAAAGAAGAGCAAATTTTACTTGAAGGAAAATGTTCCTCAACTATCTCTATATTATGTGATTGTTCAAAAAACTCTAAACTCAAACTTCTTATCGATACTGGAGCAAATGTATCTATTGTTAAAGCAAAATGTTTAAAAGAAAACACAGTGGTATATCTTAATAACAAAATTATCCTTAATGGTATAAGTCCTGATCACTCAATTGAAACGAGTGGTTATTCTGTTCTATCTTTGAAAATATCAGAAAAATTGTTTAATCACCAATTTCATGTTCTAAATCGAAATTCAAACATTCCTTTTGACGGAATTTTAGGTAATGACTTCTTGAAAGCATATAAAGCTTCAATTGATTACGAAAATCACATGATTATAATTGACAAGCAAAAAATTCCTATTCTTTATGAATCCGAAAATCAAATCAATAATATTCAAGTTCTTAAACCTAGAACAGAAACTCTTATTGAGGTTATAGTCCAAAATCTAGAAATCAGAGAAGGTATTATACCTAATATAATTTTAAAAAACGGAGTATTTTTAAGTAAAGCTGTTACTAAAGCCGGCTCTAAGTCTAAAGCGTATGCTTCTATTCTAAATACTGCTGAACAAGATTATACTCTTCCAGAAATCGAATTATGTCTTGAACCTATTCCAGAAAATTTGAATAAATCAAGTTCAAGAAATCATCCAAACAATATTTCTCAAACAAGAGAGCATGAACTCTTAAAAAATATAAGAACTTTACATCTTAATGATGAAGAAAAAACTTCGTTCCTGAAAATTTGTCAAGAGTTTAATGACATATTTTTCTTAGAAGGAGATTCTTTGAGTTGTACTGATACCATAACACATGATATCAATACTGGATCTTCACCCCCAATTGCTGCAAAAACATATCGTTATGCAGAAGCTCATAAAAGCGAAGTGAAACGACAAATTAAGCAAATGCTTCATCAAAATATTATTAAACCATCTAAATCTCCATGGTCTGCACCACTTTGGGTAGTTCCCAAGAAACAAATGGCGTGTCGTAGTAGATTATAGGAAGCTAAACAATGTAACTGTAGGAGATGCATATCCTCTCCCACACATATCTGAAATCCTCTACCAATTAGGTCATTTCGTATATTTCACAACCCTTGATTTAGCCTCTGGCTTCCATCAAATCAAAGTAAATTCAAATGATACTTCTAAAACTGCTTTTTCTTCACCATTAGGACACTTCGAGTTCGATCGAATGCCTTTCGGGTTGAAGAACGCTCCTGCGACCTTTCAAAGGTTAATGGATTCAGTTCTTTCAGGATATCAAGGATTATATTGTTTTGTATATCTCGATGACATTGTCATCTACGCGTCCAATATTCAAGATCATGAAATGAAATTAAAAAAAATATTCAATCGAATTATACTTCATAATCTCAAACTACAGCCTGATAAATGCGAATTTATGCATACAGACGTGGCATACTTGGGTCATGTCATCACAAAAGATGGAGTTAAACCCAATCCCGATAAAATAAAAGACGTTTTATCCTATCCTATTCCTAAAAATCCAAAAGATATTAAAATCTTCCTTGGATTGGCTGGCTATTATCGTCGGTTTATTCAAAATTTTTCTTTTATAACTAGACCTTTAACCAAGCTTCTAAAAAAAGATGCTATATTTGTATGGTCAAAAGATCAAGAAAAATCTTTTAATACTTTGAAGAAGATACTGACTACAGAACCATTATTACAGTATCCAGATTTCTCCAAGGAGTTTATCGTTACAACCGATGCCTCTAATTTTTTAATTGGAGCAGTCTTAAGTCAAGGTGTAATAGGTGCTGATTTGCCGATTGCATATGCAAGCAGAACACTTAATCGTTCAGAATCTAATTACAGTACAACCGAAAGAGAATTATTAGCCATTGTATGGGCTACAAATCATTTTAGACCGTATCTCTATGGTCACCGATTTAAAATCGTAACGGATCACAGACCACTAGTGTGGTTATTTAACGTAAAAGATCCCGGTTCAAAATTAGTCCGCTGGAGACTAAAGCTTGAACAATATGATTACGAAATTGCTTATAAGCCTGGTCGTGTCAATATGAATGCCGACTGCTTATCACGAATAAATTCAAATAATAATGTTTTGTTTACCGAGATAAGAGAATCATTTGAAGATTACGTTAAATTCTACTACGATTCGCTTACTCCAAATATTTATGATTTTACCGAAAGTTCAGATATTATACTTAAATCTCAAGATCATATAGCCTATTTAACTGCAACTGATCTTTCCGAAGATAATCCTTACATGGATGACATTCTATCATTATCAAAAGATCCAGAAATAATTACTAGTTCTTCTCATGGGCTCTATTCCATTTCCAAATCTCAAAACAAAAATGGAAAAAATATATATCATTGTTTTGTCAAACATATGTATTTCTAAAAACCTTTATACGCGGATTTCTTTTATACAATACAAAATTTAAAAATTGAATTAGATAAAGATAATATCAATTCAATAGCAATCGCAAATCCTGTTGATGATTTCAACCAATTTAAATACGATAAATGTAAACAGATAATATTGTTTGTTTTCCGAAATTCAAACATTAAAATCGTTTTATTTAACGATACTATTACAAATCCATCGAGCGATCAAATACCTATCATTTTAAAAGAAAATCATGATAGTCCTCTTTCAGGGCATTGTGGTTACCATAGGATGTTTAAATGAATTTCTGTCAAATATAAATGGCCAAAAATGAGGAAAGACATTCAAAAGTATATAAAAAATTGTACTTCATGTCAAATAAATAAAACCATTAGGAAAAAACATAAAGCCCCAATGGAAATAACGAGTACAAGCTTTCAACCATTTGAAAGGTTAGCACTTGACATAGTCGGTCCATTACCTTTGTGTGAGGATGGTTCCAAATTTGTATTAACTATGCAAGATGACCTCACTAAGTATTCATATGCAATTCCATTACAAAATCATGAAGCTAAAACAGTAGGAGAAAACCTTGTGTATTTCATTACCATGTTTGGTATACCTAAAAGTATTCTCACTGATCAGGGATCTGACCTTACCTCAGATCTAATGAAAAATGTTTCTAAATTACTACATATTAAACACAAGTTTGCTACTGCTTATCACCCGCAAACCAACGGAGCATTAGAACGCTCGCACTCAACTTTGAAAGACTACTTGAAGCATTTTATCAACTCAAATCAAACAGACTGGAATGAGTATATTCCGTTAGCAATGTTTGCTTACAATACTAGTGTCCATGCTTCTACAAAATTTACGCCTTTTGAATTACTTTTTGGATACAAAGCTATTCTTCCTAGTTCAATTACTTCCAATCCAGAGTTTAGATACTCTTATGATTCGTATCATGACTCCTTAAAATATAGACTAAACAAAACTCATCAAATTGCACGTGATAATATATTGCGCTCAAAGCAAAATTCAAAACAACATTATGACAAAAATGTTAACGTTTACGAATATAAAATAGATGATGAAGTTTATTTAGAGTCTACTGAAAGTAAACCTGGTAAAAGCAAAAAGCTTAGCCCAAACTTCAAGGGTCCTTACAAAATAGTAAAAGTTCACAAGAATCAAAACGTAACAATTAAAATCAGAAATAAATTTGTTCGTGTTCATGTCAATAGACTAAAACCATTATCTTCTCTTCCAGATTAATCATTTTGTTGATAAAAGAAGTTTCTTCTTTCGAGATTCAACCAATCAAAACGAGTAGTGGCATATACTACGAGCGAATAGGTCATGTAAAATTTTAATCTGATAAATATGAATTAATCATTTATACTAATATTTCCTTTTATTCAAGGAAACTTAATAACATCGAAAAAGTTTTTAAACAAACACAATCATTTTGTCCCGAAGAAAACCCTTCATTTCATTGTTCTCAAACCTTAAAATTTTTGTCTATCAAAATTAATAACTTATTTCAAAAACAAGAAACTCTATCCCATTTATTGAATCATCCACATGAGAAAAGAAAACAGAAAAGAGGTATATTCAATGGTGGCGGTTATGTACTTAACTTGCTTTTCGGTAATCCAGATGCAGACGACGCACAATATTACAATGAAGCTATTAAACATTTTGAAGAAGATAATTCAAATTTTAAATTTAATGAAAGAACAAACAAAAGTGATTACAAGTACAATTTCAAATTTTAATGATTCTATTAGTGCTTTGAAAATGCATGATGATACTTTTAATGCTAATATAAACAAACTAAATAAATTTATTGCAAATTTTAAAGAAACCAAGAGTTCTATTGAAAATTCTTCTTAGAAAATTCTTATTAGATCATATAAACTATTTAACTTACTTAAGTAATGAACTCGATGAACAATTTGACCTATTAACAGATGCAATTTTACTTATCAAAGCTAATATCATTCATCCATGTATTATAACTCCTACAAAATTTATAAATGAACTCGATAACAATGTAAAAACATTAACAAATGGAAAAATGTTTCCTCTACCTTTACAATATAATTATGCTTACAGGATATTCGAAATAAGCACATTAAAAGCATTCTATTTAAATGAACGTTTAATATTTGTCATTCAAATTCCTTTGATAACCAATCTATTGTATAATATTTACAAATTAATTCCATTACCTATTGTACAAGATACTTCAACTTATGTTTATATAGAACCTACTTATCAATATATAACATTGTCAAATAATAAACAATCTTATAAACAAATGAATAATCTAGACCTTTGCAAAAAACTATCTGAAGAAGACTACATCTGCCAAAATCAATTGGTGTATTCCACAATGGATAAGCCGATATGTGAAACAACAATTCTCATCTCAGCAAACAACAAGTTACCAAAAACCTGTAAAGTCAATACAATTAAAGGAAATCTAGAGATCTGGCAACCACTCAAATTCAATCAATGGATTTATGTACTGAGTGAACCACAAAGAATTACTGTCGACTGTCCAAACAAAGACATATTTAATGAAATCATAAAAGATACAGGAATCCTGAAACTTTCAGAAGGATGTCGCGCTTACTCCAGACTTGTCCAACTGATTGCAACTGGAAAAATAAGCACAGAATATCATAATATCATTCCAACCATAAATATCCTTGAAGACGACTGTTGTTCCAAAGCATCAATGAATAAAACAAATTCAACGTTTTATCTTTCACCTATTCATCTTACAAATATTAAACATGTACATAATATAAGCAAACTTTCTTTATTATAATTTTTTTTTATTACATTGAAAACTAAAAAAAAAAAAACTAAATAAAAACTGTACAAAATAGTTCTAAGCAAAATCTTTTAAGCAATTAATAAGAAAATATTGTAAGAAAATTGTAAATTCTCATTTCAACTAATTTTTTTCTACTATTTTCTTTTTCTAAGGAGGGAGGTGTTATGTATATTCTAAACTTAAACTCATACTTCAAATCTTATTGCATACTCTGCAATATGACGACACTTTATCTCTATACTCAACCCACGCTTATTTCTATTTAATTCTTATTTCGTGCACACAGCACATTCTTTCCTTTATTCTGTTCTCTGACTATAGTTCCTATAATGATTATATGAAAAATAAATTCATTCCTGTTTAACCTACCTATCGAAGAAAACGTCTTTCATTAAATTCACAAATTAAATACTTTACAAATTAAAATCAAAATATCATTTTCATTATTATATAATATGAGAGTGCATAACATAGCTCAAATTATATTGTCTGTTTCCATCATTTAACTATCTTATCGGATATAAAATATCTTTAATAAAATTAAGTTAATAAAGCTGAAGATGGAAAAATTGCAAGAGAGTGTCTATTGCATTTATATTTTCATTGTAGTTTTTTTTAAGTAAATACCTACTAAATACAATTGTTTGCATTTATCATATTTAATATTTTCGTCTAACGTTAGCTTTTATGGAAAAATTTTCATCTTCGATAACTCATAAAAAGTTACTTTAACTTTCTTGCTTTATAGACAATGCCATTACTTCAATGTCTCTGTCTCTACTAGGTGTGACAGAGATTAGGGAGATGTTCCCAATTATAGGACATCGAGTCATTTTCACCAGAAACTTTGAAGCATGGAGAAAATTAATGCACCCTAATGCTGGTAGTGGTTCGGTTAGTTAAATGTTTTCCTTTGCTGATGATAGAATTAATAGCTATGTGTGTTACAGATAATCGATACCCAAGAAACAGGTGTTGGTAGCTCTCAAAATAGTAGCGATATAAGTTTTGCACTAAGCGACATATTACCTGAATTTCAACTAGATGACACAGTTCAAGTGATAGATTCCATTGAACGGTCAGTTACTTTAAGCAAAGATGTATCAATCGAAGTTATAGATGTAAGTACCTACATTCAAATTTATTTCAGCTGAATACAGTAGTCTTAAATTTTTTTCAAACCGAAAACCATATTATAGAATTATAAAACTCACGAAAGACCAGATCTTGAATGACAAAAATCTGAATAAACAAAGCATGCGGAAATCTTAATCATTGTCGCAAAAGTAAATTATTTTTCAAGACACAGTATACTTAAATCTACATACTTGAAATAAACGAATTTAACAAATAAGAGAAAAGTTAAATTGCTTTAACGGTTTGCATGTATTAAAACATAGCGTGCGATTTAAACAAAAACTCTGATTTGAGCAGCACAAAATATTTCCGGAATTTCTTGGACGTAGAAAATAAAAATAATTTTCAATAGGAATTCCTTTTTAAAAATAAATAAATAAATTGGGGTTGAAACAGCTCATGAACAACTAGGGCCTAGTGCCAAACAACTCTCACCATTCCTGTGTATTTGGAATGGAAAGGACTTAGAGTTTAGTGCCGAATCCTAACGCCTAAGGTCAGTTTTTCTATGATAGAAGATAATCTTGTAGGTTTTGTGAATACCTCGCAAAAGGCAGTAGCCCTGAAACATTAAAACCTAGAATTTTTTTTTTGTTTAGAAAATTTCTTGGACTTAGAAAATTTTTTGAACTTAAAATATTTTTGGACTTAGAAAACTTCTTGGACTTGAAAATTTCTTGTACTTAGAAAACTGCTTGGACTTGGGACTTGAACATTTTTTGAACTTAGAAATTTTTTTGGGCTTAAAATTTCTTGCACTTAGAAAATTGCTTGGACATGGAAAAATTCTCGGACTTAGAAATTTTCTTGGACTTGGAAAATTTTTTGGTCTTAGAAAATTTCTTGGACTTGGAAAATTTTTTGGACTTAGAAAAATTCTTGGACTTGGAAAATTTTTTGGACTTTGAAAATTTCTTGCACTTAGAAAACTGCTTGGACATGAAAAAATTCTTGGACTCAGAAAATTTCTTGGACTTAGAAAATTTTTTAGACCTAGACTTCAAAATATTTTTGGATTTAGAAAACTTCTTGGACTTTAAAAAATTTCTTGGACTTTGAAAACTTCTTGCACCATAACTAGGACCTGACGTTTTTCTTAATTTAGATAGGTAGTTAGTTATTTAGTCATGTTTATATAAAATACTTACTAATATATTTTCTTTGACTTTTCCTAAGTTCTTGTGATTTATAATTCGAAGATTTTGTTAATTTGATGCATTCTTTATTTGGAATTGTTATCCTTGCGAGATTTTTGTAATTCTAGATTGGGTCGTTATTTCTACAGATTATTTTTTTAAATACGCTTAGTAGTTGAGAAGTTTGCAACTGCTTACAATAACCATTGCATGTGAAATAATTATATAAATGGGTATAATTATAATTTTCTATAATTTTATAATTTTAATTCTAGGATCTCAAGAAAATCCTTCAATGCTCTTTAGAAGGGAAAGGTATCTTAACACTAAATAAAAATAGTCCCCTCGATCATAGGGCTAGGTTGAAGTTGGTGCAGATCATTTGCATGTATATTTTAAGAGAAACCCCAGACCGAAACATCACTGCACAAGTTTATGCAAAGTGGGCAAACGAAATAGTGGACTTGTTTCCTGCTGAAAATAGGTCTGTGTATTTTCACAACAAAATTGTAGAATCAAGTAGGGGAATCATTACCAGGTTGGCTGGAAAGTTGCCCGATAGTATACACAATCTTAAAAGGAAATATCGTCAAACGGGTATAATTCCGAAACGCAAACGTTCTTTTTCATTGTCACCTATCTCTAGTCGCGGAGAGTCCCCGAAATCTATACCCATAAAACGTCTGGCAGAAGCGTTCAAAACCCCTGAAAATGAAGAACTTTCAGATTTAAATCTGGAATGGCTTCGAAATTCTAGCCATCCTTGGGAAACAACAGAGGAAAAGTGGGAACAAACCAGAAATGCTCGCTTTCATCGTCTGAAGGATATGAGCATTGCCCAATATTATGAAGAATATCCAGCTCTGAAGAAAGTGTCAGGATATAAACTGGTAATATTATGATTTCTCTTATTCAAATATAAGGTTCTTACACATTTTGTATTTCATCATAAATCAATTTTTCTCGATTGTAATATTTAGACGTGGTCACTGAGTCTTGGCTTGGTTATCAAAACAACAAACTTGATAATCTACACCATATGATTTTGAAAAATTCATTGTTATTTAGTATATTTTCATCTATACTAAACCAAATGAAAATTTTACGTTAAAAACCCAAAATGATAATATTGCACAAACTACCAGTTCCTATGTCCAAGAATTTTTTTTGAAATAGTGGTGAAATATTCTAAGTACTACTAATAAATTACTATAGAATATCAATGTTTTGGGTTTTTACAGTGACACACATACAAATTTGGAAATAATACATTTACAATCCCTTTCATGACTGTTAAATCATTGTCTTAAACATTTATTTAACTTCGTTTACAACAGCTTCAAAAGGATTTCGACATCTTATACTCAGAAAACAGCCAAGGATTATACGAACATTTTCCTAGTATCAAAAACGATATCTTTTCACTTGCAAGAAAAAAAATTACCGCCAAAAACGGATACATTAGTTAATTATTACTACTGGAAGATTGTGAGTATTTTTAAAAATCTAACTTAAAAAATCTTTTTGAAAACTTCTTCTGTGTATCTTAAGGGGTGTTTTAAAAAGATCTGGTAATCATTTAGGATGACAGTATAAAAAAGAAGATATTTTATTCTTCTGTTGTCAGAGATATGGGATTTCAAATACAATAATAAAACTTAAGCACCCTTATTAATCCGAACCCTTAAAAGGATTCATCATTTTTTCCAACAGCGATGTAGAAATTGCACTACGATGCGAAAAATTACAACAATATGGTGTCACACTGTTGTTCTTTTAGTTGCCACGTCCTTAAAAAATATAATAAGTCATTTTGTGGTCGTAAATAATACGAAATATATACTGCCTTTAATTATTGTACAGATATTTGATATTTGTTTCAAAACATCCTGTATGTGGAGTTCATTGACTCTCCTAATCTAGTATTTCATTGCGCAATTGTTGGGCTAGTGTTATTTTATATTATTGTGCTTTTATGCTAAATGATGACTGTTACAAGTAAATAATTCCTAGTATCTGAGGTAAAACTAATCTTAGAGAAAATAATAAATACTTACACCAAGTGGTACTTAAACTGAGCATTCTTAAATTATTTCTTTAATTATCTATAATATATTTATATACACATATTTGAAAAAGAATCCAATACAATTATAGAGACTATAATATTATAATATTTTTTTTGTATGTTTATTTCATTTCAGCAACTGAAGACACAAGTAATCTTGGCGCCTTGCTTCTCATACCATCGCTTCTAACAACTCAAACTATACGCCTGAAGGGTGTACATAAAAAAGTTTGGCGGCCTTCAAAATCCGAAGCTCGAGATGGATTCATCACGATTGTCCACAGCGATGCAGAAATTGAAGAGGCGATAGCTCTAAGACGCGACAAATTACAACAATATGGTCTCACACTGCAGCCATATATTCTTTCAGTTGGTACGTCCTTAAAAAATATAATAAGTTATTTTGTGGTCGTAAATGATACGAAATATATACTGCCTTCAATTTTAGAGGCAGTTGATATTATTTGTTTAAAATAATTTTCATGATCAACGCAGAATATCCTGCTGAATGTAAAAGTACTTGGATGTTTATCCAAAAAGCGTTTTATAAAATAGATACAAAATTTGAGAAAGAATCTACCGCTGCCAATACTTTGCTTGTTGATTTGCAAATTAAAAGTAAAAATAATATAAAATTAAGATAAAATTGAATCTAGTTCTAAAAAAAGTACTTTATTTTCTATTCAACGAGTCACATAAACACTGTTTAATACATCCTTAGTTCAAACGTCCTAGAAATCTTTAAAAAGTTAATTTGTAACTATGAAAGATACAAAATACAAATATTTTGTTTAATCAGACAAATTTAAAAAAAGAGAAGTCTATTATAACAAATATTCCGACGGTTGATGCATCACTCTCTATATTTATTGCTTCCCTTTATGGCTTTTGCCAAGAAATGTAGTCCAAAAGGTAATTGAAGGCATAAACGTATTGTTCGGTTCAATAAGCCCAGCTATTAAAACTTGCGTGGATAAAGTTTGTCTTGAACACTCCATATCCAATAATATTTCAAAATCATTAGTCGAAGCACTACATTCATCATTAATTTCTCCTTTGGATTCTTTTACAACCGAACGAAAGAGGATTGCTTATTTTTCAAAACTAAAATCTTACATTGAACCTCAAGCAATTGTAATTGGCCAAAGATTTGATTATGTTAAAAAAAATGGAGTAACACGTATGGAACCTGTATCATGTCAAGAACATTTTATTGCCCTAAGAAATGTATTCCAAACCTTTTTTCTCTTGAAGACCTACTTTCCGAAACGTTTGAATACATGGACAGTCTTAAAAGTAAAAATTTGATGGAAAATTTCATCCAAGGCTCTTATTGGAGAAAGAGAATGACTCATCATTTTAATCGAGTTGTTTTACCTTTATTTATGTATTTCGATGATTATGAAACTGGAAATGTTCTTGGAAGTCATGCTGGTGTTCAAAAATTAGAGGCAGTATATGTCTCCATTCCATGTCCTCCACCTTGGCGTTTATCAGTTCTTTCTACCATATTCCTCGTTTTATTATTTCATTCATCTGACAGAGTACATTTTGGTAATAATGTTGTATTCAAACCAGTAATTGATGAGTTTAATTTCTTAAGTGAAGTGGGTGTAGAAATAGATATTCCAACTTTCAAGGGAACTTTATTTTTCGAACTTGCTTTGATTCTTGGTGATAATTTAGGTATACATAGTATGATTGGGTTTGTAGAGAGCTTTTCTGCCAATTTTTCCTGCAGAGTATGTAAAGTTCAAAAAGATATAATGAAGGAGCAACTTTATGAGGGTACAGCCCTTCTTCGTACTATTGATTCCTATGAAGCTGATCTGTCTTTAAATAACTTTTCATTAACTGGAATAAAAGAAAGGTGTATATTTTCAGAAGTAAAGAATTTTGATTTATTTCAGCAGGTAGGCGTCGATATAATGCATGATGTGCTTGAGGGTGTAGCAAAATACATTTTGAGCTTTCTTCTTTTACAATATACTGAATATCAATATCAATTTTTTTCTTTATCTTTTTTTAATGAAAAACTAGTAGCGTTCGCCTATGGACCCGATAGTAAAAATAAACCTTGTCCTATCGAAAGGGAACATCTTAAACGGAAAAATGTGCGATTGTCATCTGGAGAAACGCTTACTCTTTTGCGATTCTTGGGATTACTTACAGGCGATTTTGTGCCAATAGACGATTCTATTTGGGCGAT
Organism: Dasysyrphus albostriatus; assembly: GCA_946251815.1. Lineage (NCBI taxonomy): Eukaryota > Metazoa > Arthropoda > Insecta > Diptera > Syrphidae > Dasysyrphus > Dasysyrphus albostriatus. Next base: position 160,424,145 of record OX276335.1, on the reverse strand, counting down.
GTACATAACATTAAGAAAAATTCTTGATATACTTCTTAGTGTTAAAATTTCAGTAGGAACAGAAAATTTACTGCAAGTTTTAATAGCTGAACTAAACGAACAATATATTAACGTTACCAAAGACTCTCTCAAACCAAAGTTTCACAACCTCATTCACTATCACACCGCTATTAAGAAACACGGTCCATTGTCTTCGCTGTGGTCGATGAGATTTGAAGCAAAGCATAGGCAGTCTAGTATCAGCTAGATCATCTTGGAACCGAAAAAATGTCACTTTAACTTTAGCAATAAAACATCAACTTCAACTAAATGAAATGTTTCTCAAGGGTAAACTTTGCAACATACTTGAGGTAGGTCCTATAAATAGTGTTTCAAAATCTGAAATTGATATTTTACAATCCAGTTTATCACTTGACCCTACGAAAGCGTTGACTAGTGTTAGTTGGGCAACAATGTCATCTATTCTTTACAAAAATGGGTCTGTTTTCGTAAAAAGTCTTAATTTAGATGGCTATCTTTACGACTTTTTCTTATTGAAAAAAATTTATTTATATGACTCTGATCGTTTAATATTTTCTGGCACAGTACTGGACACTTTATGTTTCCACGAACATTACTATGCATATGAAGTTCAAGTTCCAATGATACAGAAGCAATTGAACGTGTTTTTAGAATCTTTAATTTCGCCAATCCCAAATGCGATAAATATTTTAGCAAACAGCAGGCAGTACGTGACTTTAAGAAGCCCATTATAAATTGTAAGTTAAAAAAAATTTAAACGAAGAAGATATTAAAATCGAAAATTTATATTTAAAACTTAAAAATAAGAATTAATGAAATAAGAAGCTAAAAAATCAAAAATATGTTTGTTGTTAAAAAATAAGAAATATGTTAGAGGATAAACAAAATCAATTTATTTTTATATTTATTTAATTTAAGTAATTTTGATTTAATTTTATATTTCAGAGAAAATAAAATATTTTTTGTACCTATACATAAATGCTTTTGTGTTTAATTTAAAGATTCAAATTGGCTTTTCAAAATATTCAAAATAGATTGAAGTTTTCAGATGCATCGGGGTCTTTAAAGATGATGTCCAACGGTAATTCTGGTTATAAATAAATGTTAGCTAGAAGGTAAGCATTCTCTGCCATAGTTAGCCTACTAACTTGGTTCTTAAAAGCAAATTTTCATATTTATTATTAATGAAGCTTCTAGGTTACTATTAACCAATCTACTAGGTGAAGTTGATCAAACTCACTCTGTTATAATCTAAAGAGTAAGTTTGCTAAACTCTACCTAGTATGTTAGTTAGTTATAACCTAGTAACTTCAATAATTTTAACCGTGCAAATGGGTTTTTTTAAACCAAGCTAGAAGGCTAATTTTAGCAGTGTGTATCAGTAAATATTAACCAAGTAGGTTGGTTAATAAAACCAGGTAAGTTGGTTAATTTCAACAGAATGTGTTGGTTGATTAAAACCAAGTAAGTTGGTGAATATTAACCAAGCAGGTTGGTTAATATTAACCAAATAGGTTGGCTAGTATTAACCAAGTAGGTTGGTTAGTATTAACCAAGTAGGTTGGTTGGTATCAACCAAGTAAGTTGCTTAGTATTTACCGAGTAGGTTGGTTAATATTAACCAAGTAGGTTGGTTAGTTTCAACAGAAAAGGTTGGTTAATTATTATTTGTTATTATTAATCGAGTAGGTTGGCTAGTATTGACCAAGTAGGTTGGTTAGTATTAACCAAGTAGGTTGGTTGGTATCAACCAAGTAGGTTGCTTAGTACTAACCGAGTAGGTTGGTTAATATTAACCAAGTAGGTTGGTTAGTTTCAACACAAAAGGTTGGTTAATTAAAACAGAGTAGGTTGGTTAGTATTAACCAAGTAGGTTTGTTAGTATTACCCAAGTAGGTTTGTAAGTATTAACCAAGTAGGTTTGTTATTATTAGTGGAGTAGGTTGGCTAGTATTAACCAAGTAGGCTGGTAAGTATAACCAAGTAGGTTGGTTAGTTCAAACAGAGTAGGTTAGTTATTATTAGCCCAGTAGATTTGCTAAATTCAACAAAGTTAATTGATTAAATATAACAGAGTAGGTTGTTTATTTCAACTAAGTAGGTTAGCTAAATTGATACAAGTTTATCGCTATTTCCCCTAGGAAAGTTTAGAAATTACCCAAGATGATTGGTTGATACTAACAACATGATTGGCTAAAAACAAATGAGTAAATTAAGTACAAACTACCAAGTGAATTGGTTGTTTATTGCAGAGTTGACGTGTTTTTATTTATACGAGTACTTTTTGGAGGCGAAATGATCCTTAATCGTTCACTCGGTTGTTTTTAACCGATTTTCCATTAATCAAGTTGTCTCTGCTATTTTTTACCGAGTTACTTGACAGGTGCTATATTAACAGTGTTACTTGGTAACTATTAACCGAAATTTGGTTAATTTTAACCCTGCAATGTTTTTGCGTGTATTTATTTTTATTGCATATTATACAATTTCTTGCAAATTCTTTGAACTGTTTTGTCATTTCCGGCCAATAATAATATTTGTATACTTGTTTTAAGTTTTTTTGGAAATTTTTATGAGCTCTATTGTGAGTTTCTTCTACTGTATCTGCTTGATCATTTGGTCGTATGGCATCCATGGGAAATAATTTCGTATAAAGGAATTTATTATTGAAAGTCTCTAATAGTTTTGTTTTAATTTCATACAGGTCTTCACTTGTACAATGAATTGCTACTACACCTGGTTGTAGATATTCTCTTAGTATATTTATTAAATTTTCTACCGTGTCATATTCTATAATGTGTCTTGTCCTTCCAAAGTTCACTATCCTTTCATGAGCTGTAATTCTATTTTTGCAGAGTAAAATTTGTTGTTTAAATTGATTTAATGGTTTAGATGTTTTTTTTTTTATTTTAACATTATCGCTACATTCCGCTGAATGTTGTGTTGCGTCCGTTGAGGAACTATCTGTTAATTGATTCAAGTTTTGTTTTGAAAGAGCATCTGCGACAACATTAGTCGTACCTGGTTTGTAAATTATCTTAGGAGCGTATTCCTCTATCATGCCATCTTTTCATTTATGGATTTGGGTTTCGTGAAGAAACAGCAAAGGTTAAAGGTTGATGGTCCGTGTGAATCTGTAAGTTTCTTACACCGTAAAGGTAGTTTCTTAAGTTTTTCAAAGCCCAAACAGCATATAGTTCTTTTTCGTTAGTTGCATTATTTCTTTCTGTGTCATTGAGGGTTTTGGAAATGAAAGTAATGGGTTTATCGTCTTGGGATAAAACTCCATCTATAGCGTCATTCGAAGCATCTGTCCCTCTTCATTGAGACTTATATAGGTTTTCATTAAAACATGTGTCGATACTTTCACATTGTCTCCTTTTAAATGAATTGTAAGTGGTTTAGCTATGTTTGCATATTCTTTTATAAATTTCCTATAATATCCCGTCAAGCCTAAAAAGCTTCTTAATTGTCTAATTGTTGTAGGTTCTGGGAAGTTTTTTATTGCTTCTATTTTTCTAGGATCTGTTTTTATTATATTGTGGCCTACCACATAGCCTAAGAATTCCACTTGAGTCTGGAAAAATATAGATTTTTCTAAAGATATTTTCATATTTGCGGCTCTCAGTACTTCTATTATTTTATTTAAATGTTTTTCATGTTCATCTATACTATTTTAATATATAATGATATCGTCAATATATACATGACAAATTTTTCCTACGTGATCACTCAATGTATCGTCCATGGCGCGTTGAAATATGCTCGGTGCATTTTTCAATCCGAACGGCATTCTTAGGAATTCGTATTTTCCATAGTTCACGGAAAATGCCGTTTTTTCTATGTCTTCAGGATTCATTTTTATTTTTTTATAATCTATTACCATTCGCATCTTGTTTGTTCCATCTGAATTTGTTCCTTTTTTGGGCACTACCCATACTAGGGAATTATATGGACTTTTTGATGGTCTTACGATTCCATCATTCATCATGCGATTTATTTCTTTATTGACAAATGTATTGGCAGATAAGGGGTTAGGATACTGTTTACTCCATATAGGAGTTTCAACAGTTGTACGTATTTCTGCCTTAAAATCTGTTCTAAAAGGAAGGTTTGTATTTATATCTGAATGATCTTTTCCTATTTTTTCTTTTACTTTATGTATTATCTCATTAATATTGTTATTACTTATTACCATATTATTACATTTTTCTTCTGGTGTGTATATTTTCTCACACCTGTCCTTATATTGTTATGTCCTTTTTCCAAAATCTAATTTCACGTTCGCTGTTTTTAGTACATTACATCCTATTAATAAATCTGCCTCTAAATTATTGCTCTTATAAAATCTAACTAATTTATCAAATATTAAAATTTTATAAAAATGTACATCATACAATTACTATTGTACCGTTAATTGTTCTAACTCTTTTATTAATTGTTAATTTTTGTCTTTCCTTTAGTGAATTTGGTTTACAACAGCAACATGTAGCTCCTGTATCAATCAATATTTTTAATTTTCCATGTGATCCATTTCTGAAGATATAAGGTAATCCGGCTGTCTTAAAAAAGCTTCCTCATTTAAATTATTGACCCTTTCAATTTTAAATGGGGGTTGAGCGCTATTCCCTGCTCCTTCATGATTTCTTTTTTCAACTTCGTTATTACCAAACTGAGGTCTCTGGTAATTATTGAGATTATTTGGTCGTTTTAAATTGTTGAAATTATTATTATTATTATAGTTATTATCTTGCCTAAAAGGATTAAAAGTTCGTCTGTTATCGTCAAATCTTTTTTGCTCATATCTGGCAATTGGTCGATGTGCAGAACTTCCAAGTTCCATTGGTTCAGGTTTAGGTTGTCTTTTATTATGCGTATTTTGATTCCGTGGAGGAAAACGTAAGTTATTGGGGATGTTGTTTGTGTTATATGTGTTATTTGTACCTGCTCTATTAAATTGTAACGCAAAATTTGCTCGTAGATTGTTTGATTCTAATTCTTGAGCTTTGGCAAGGGCAGATGGCAAATCTTCGGGAGATAATGAAAATAAAATGTTTGACAAAGGAGGATTTAAACCTGTAATTGTTTTGTTATGTTGTTATGTTAACAACATTATAATAATCTATAAGAGAAGTATGTCCCTGTCTAAGTACACTTAGTTCTTGTCTTGGATTGGTATTTTGTCAGCGTACGCGAAGTCTAGTCTTGATACGATAGCATCAAAGTTCAAAACTTTTCCGTGATTTGTAAGTATGTCATTCGCACTGTTTGTTATTTTATTTCGCATTATAGTTAATGCTGCGAAGTACTTTCGACTTCCTTTTTTGTACAACGAAATCGAATTGTAAGCCGCCTCGCGCCAACTTACATATGAAAGTGAATTTCCAGTAAATTCTGGCAATGATTTTATTACGTCCAATGTCTCATTACATATGACATTGTCCTCAATTTTTTGTATTTCGTATTCTGTTACAACCGAACTGTTCGAAACAACTTCAAGGGCATGTTTTAGAGATCTTAATTCTGCTTGTAAGGATACGGTGTTGGCTGCGATAAGCCTGGTAACAGTTTCCTCTGTAATATTCATGTTTAAGTTAAGGTTTTTAATACCTTCTAAAAATACCCTCCAGTATTAATAAAAATTTAATTTAAAAAAAGGTGTAATAGTTGTTGTATCAATATAAATTTTACTTATTTATATACATTATTTTATTTATATACTTATATACTTTTATTTTATAAATAATACATACAAATTTTTTAATTCTTAATTCTCTTTTAACTTCGGATGTCCTTTTTTTGTCTAGTTGTTGATTGTTGATTATTACTATTCATAAATTTCTCACAGGGGTGTTTTTTTCTTCTTTTTGATTTTGATTATGTTCTTTTTGATTCACTTTTTTTCTTCAAATAATGCTCGTATATATATATTTTTTTATTTTTATCACTATCTTCAATTTTTAAGATATTGTGTAAAAAAATGTTTTACTTCTCCATTTTTCACAAGGATACTGTTTAATTTTTTATTTCTCCTTTTTTTCACAAGGATACTGTTTAATTTTTTATTTCCCCTTTTGTTCACAAGGATACTGTTTATTTTTTTTTAGCTTTTTAAGTTTCGAATATTTTCCTCACGCACTTAAACGCGTTACAACCGATATTCAACCTTGCTTTTATTTTTTAGGTTTTAAGAATACCGTCCTGTCACGGTCGCCAATTAAATTCAATGAATCTAGTATTGAGTTTTTAAAAAGCTTTATTTGCTGCACTGCAGCTTCTGGGCAATTTTTCTTATCTAACTTATTAATTACCAATCTTTTCGTATTCATACTAATTTAGTTACAAAGGAAACAAAGAACTTCTGTTTAAGTTATGAATCATTTCTGGATAAGATGGAACATAATACTATTTTATGACTTATGACTGTTATGGTTTAATTTGTTTCTGATATGATGATGTTGAGTGGCTGCGCCGTTGTTATCACCTTTTGGGTGTGTTTCCTCATTAGAATTACGTGGAATTCCTGGATCTTAACTTGCATATCATCCGCAGAGTAATGTAGCCTTGGAGCGATGTCATTCGACAACCAAAGATTATTTGAAACATTTTATAAATGATTACCAAGATAATTGGGATTCTTGGCTTCCAACTGCAATATTTTCATATAATAATTCAGTACATAGTACAACAAAGTTCACTCCATATGAGTTAGTATTCGGACATAAACCGATCCTTCCATCTTCTTTAACCCAAGATCCAGAATTCAAATACACATATGATGACTATTTAGATCAATTAAAGTATAGGTTAAATAAATCACACGAAATAGCTAAAGAAAATATTCTGAGTTCAAAGGAACGATCTAAATCATAATATGACAAGAATACAAAAATCACTTCCTATAAAATAGGAAATAAGGTATATTTACAAAATAATAGCATTCGAAAAATAAAGGGCTATCCCCAAAATATAAAGGACCGTATGAAATCGTTAACATCAACGATAATCAAAATATAACAATCAAAATTAATAGAAAACCAATTAAAGTACATGTAAATAGATTGAAACCAGCTTGGTTATTTCAGGTTATTACTGATTGCATGCTCGGTCTTCGAAACAAACGCACAAATGTTGAAGCTCGATAATATTAATAATGGGAGCGGTATATATTTTGAGAACCTAGGACATCTAAAAATTTCATCCACGAAGTGGAAAATGGTAACATATACCAATATTTTAACATATTATGAAAAATTATACCTTATTAATAATACATATTCTAAGTCACTGTATCTATGTATGTAATTTTAAGAGTCTCGATCATGTATATTACTATTTTTGCCTACAGTCTCTCAATTATCTAAAATTCAAAATTCCTTACACATACTCAAAATATCACTCAATTGCAAACCTTATAGGAAAAAATGATATTAGAAAAAAATAGGTCTTTTCAATGGAATCGGAATTGTATTTAAAACTATATTCGGTACCCTTGGCTATGAAGATGCTGAATATTTTGAAAAAAACTATTAATGACGTTAAAAAAGATGATAGTAAAACATTGAAATTAATGAAAGAACAGGTCCATGTCATAGAGACAACAATTGCAAATTTCAACGAGTCAATAAATATTCTCAAATTTTCTGAAAATACCTTGAACGAAAATATAAAACAAATTAATACGTTCTCAGCATGTAAATCTCCTTACGTACCTGACAAATGAGTTAAATGAAGAATTAGACAATAAAATAAACTCAATCTTATTCGCAAAACGTAATGTACTACATCCTTCAATACTTGCACCTATTCAACTTAGTAACAATAATTACCTTCTCAAATCCGGTATTAATTATCCTTTGTTTCCAAATATCGAAAATGCACACACTTTTATGGATATCGTTGATCTACAAGTTTTCTATATAAATAGTAAACTTATGTTTGTTATACACATTCCCTTAGCAGATCCAGCAATTTTTACTCTTTATCAATGCATACCATTGCTAATACCATACAAAGAAAATACCCAAAGATATGCCTATATTCAACCAAATTTTAACTTCTTAGGTACTTCTGAAAACAACCAAAAATATGTAATACTACAAGAATTAAGCTCATGTAAGAAAATTTCGCAATCTGCTTTCGTTTGTCAACAAGATGCTTATTATTCCACTACTATGAACGCTAACTGTGAAGTTACTCTATTAACCGGAAAAACAAAAACTATACCAAAAAACTGCGATACTAAAATGTTTAATGGAGTTTTAGACATTACACATAAGCTGGAAGAAAATAAATGGATACTTATCACATCCGAAAACAAACATTTAACTATCCTTTGTGAAAATGAAGATCGTATTAACGATGTTAAAATAGTAGGTTTATCGGTACTTTCACTTAAGGGTAATTGTGAAGCATATTTGGGCTCCAATCTTCTTAAAAGTGAAAACTCTATTATTCCTATTCCTCAAATTGACATAATCAAAGATGATTGCTGTGATAAAATTCCATATAACATTTCACACGAATATATTAAACTAAATCCTATTACACTTTCAAATGTTAACCTTGAAAACTTAAAATTTATCTCGCACACTCTAGACAATATCAAAGAACAACTTAATCAAGCAAATAGACATCCTACACTCATACGTTATCCTTGAATATATTCAAGTATTATTTACATTATTAACATTATTTAACATTATTATTTACATTATTATTATAATAATATTTTTCTTTATACGCTTAAAATGTTGCAAAAGATATAAGAATTATAAAAAAACCCATCAGAGGGTCACACAATCAGAAAATACTGGTTGTTTAGTTCAAACTCTGACTGAAACCCCTGATATTCCAGCTGTTCATTACTTACATTACTTAGCGGAAAGCCCAAAAATTACTCCGAGGCGTCCTTTGAAATCACAAGTCTCAAATTTAGGATCTAATTTTAACCTTTCAAATAGATTTTTTTTACAGTAAAATCAATTTTTTTTTAAGCGGGAAGGAGTTATAAACCATCTCCGTGCACCTTGCTAGTTATAAGAAACTTGTTTATTCTAAGAGTTATTATTCTATGATATAAAAATAATTTTGTTAGTTCTAAGAAACTTGTTCATTCTAAGAATTATTATTTGATGATATAAAAATACTTTTGTTAGTTCTAAGAAAATCGTCTGACTTTGTAATCTAAAACTGCAAACGCGAAGATGAAGTATTGTAACTTAAAACTGTAAATGTGAAGATGAATTTTAACTTGAAATAAATATTCTTCTCCAGTCTTTTTCGGAGAGTCAACCAGGAAACATTATCTTATAATCTATAACTAGATCCTAACATAAATTGGTGTCAGAATTAAATTCATTCTATAAAAAGTTAAAAGTATCTAAATCGACAGCCATACAAAACAAATACAAAAAAAATAAAACACAGATCATCCAAAAACAATACAAAACAAATTAAAACAAAAAAAATCAACCATCAGAGCATCCAAAAACAATTCAAAACAAATAAAAAAAAAAAATAAACACAGAGCATCCAAAAACAATACAAAACAAATAAAAAAAAATAAATTAACCATCAGAGCATTCAAAAACAATAAAAAACAAATAAAAAAAAATAAACCACAGAGCATCCAACAACAATACAAAACAATTAAAAAAATAAATCACTAAAAAATAGTGTTCGAGAATTCAACCATGGGAGCATCATCATTAAAGCAAAAGTGAATCAAGCAGTGAAAAAAATGATGAAAATATTTTTGTAAGTTTAAAGCATTAATACAAATTTACAGATTTCACTCCTTGAGTAACAATGGGGACATTGAAAATGACTTATCTGTGCTAGAGAAATCTTTAATCTTTATAATTATTAATCTTTCTTTTATTTTGAATTTTATCTTTACTGGTTTCCAAGTACACCAATTTATACCAATTTTAATCATGATTTTTACTAAGATCAATCTAAAAATTACATTGAACTAAAAAAAATTTAAAAAAGTTTTTAGCCAAACTTAATTAGCATACTTGCATTCGCATTTCTACCTTTACTTGCACATAGAAGCGCATAAATAGATTCTTTTTTTTTCTACAGCATTAAAAACACTTAAGGAATTTGAAGCCATTTCATCATTCCCTATTTTGATCATTCTTGAGACATTGTCTCAACAAAAATTTTATCATCTGAACTTTTTATTGCTTCATACAAACAAAATTGATTAAAATAAATTATCAAATACCCAAATATACGAAGATGATACAAAACTTAAAATAAGGCTATACTATTGCATAGTGGTACCTCGTGGCATGATGGTTAGTGCGTAGAACTGTCATGCCAAAGGTCTGGGTTCGATTCCCAGCCGCTGCCACCTAAAAACAGAAATGTTTTTTTCGCGAGGTACTGCCTCTTGTGAGGAACTGACAAATCCTCCAAGAGTATACTTGTCATGAATAAGTGCTTCTCATCTAGCCGTTCGGACTCGGCCAAAAATTGTAGGTCCCTTCCTTTACTGCCAAAAATATGCACACGGGAATGGTTGAGAGTTGTAAGTCACTAGGCCTTGGTTCTTCACGAGCTGTTGTGCAACCAAATTTATTTATTTATTTTCGTTTACTTTTTCTTTTAAAAATTCGGTTAAGTATTTATTCCCTTTGTTCTATCATCAACAAAATTTTGACTACAGACAAATGGATGTTGACATGTATTGCTATTGTTTGTGTTGTTATTTTGTTAGGTATTGGTTTTTTTCCTTTTCAATATCTCGTTTCTGTTAACACTAGCTAAAATTTGATTTTCCAAAAACACAATATTCAATGTTGGTTGGATTGAGACGTAACTCAACAAAATATTATTTGTCATATTTCCTTTCTAGTTTTTTTTTTCAAATTTTGTTTCATTTTCAAAAATACAAAAGAGATTTAATATTTTCCTTTTGTCAATTTATTGACCTATATTTTCTGCCACTTGTCTCCTAGTTTCATATTATTTATTATCCTTGTCTGGTAACACACTTTTTCTTTTTTCTTTTGCTTTTTTGTAACACCAACCAAAAATTCAAAATTTCAACCCTCATTCCTTGTTTTTTTTTTTATCTGTATCTGTATTTATTTTTCCTAAATCCTTTAACTTAAATTTAATTTTCCTCTAAATACATTAAATACATGCCTTCAAACAAACATTAAATGCTAGGGGTTGTTACGTCTCCACAACATATTATTTAACTTATTATCTTTGTGGGTCTTTAATTTTGTTTCATTTTAAAAAGACAAGAGAGAACTTTCTTTAAAACAGAGAGGCTGTACACTTCCCACCTTTTATCATTTTACTGACCTTTATTTTTCCCGCGTGTCTTCTATCTTTAAATTTTCATTTTCTTTGTGTGGTAACTTTAATTTTGTTTTTAATTTTGCTTTGTGGTAACACCAACCAAAAATTCAATATTTCTGCTGATGTTACTTTTTTCTTGAATTTGAATTTATTTTTTCGTAGCTCTTATAACGTGTGTTGTAGGCAACGCAAACTAATAAATTGATTTTTCCCCTTACATATGCCTACAAACAAATATTCAATGCTGGTGAGTGTAACGTCTCCGCAAAATTCTATTTTTCCTAATTTTGTGTTTTTTTCTTTAATTTTGGGGCTTTGAATGGACAAAAGTCGATCATAATAGTCAAATATAAAAGTATTTACCAATTGAAATTTGCAATAACAATAAATCGACTTTTAGTCTATTCAACAAGTCTATTTTGAATAACTATCCCAATAAGGGCGTTTGTCGCATTTTCAAAAATAGAAAATACATTTTCAGTCGAATTTATAAGCTTTGTCTATAAGTATAGACAACCGTCAAACTCCAAAAATTTATTAATAAACTTTGTTTACTGCTGTCCTAAATTTGTCTTACTTGGGCAAAGGCTTCGGCTGTCTAAGATTTTTCTAAACTGACGTTTTATTTTACTATATCCATAAGGCATATTTTCAACTATTAAGGACTTCTAAAACAACTGTCTAACTAGTCAACCTTATAAAAAATCTAATAAATAAAGCGGTTTACGTTTTAGTTTTCTGATTTCATTGACCTATGTATATTTTTATTTCCTCTTGTTTTTTTATTTCATATCTTTATTTTCTTCGTTAATCCGTCTAATTATACCTAAATAAAACTCAAAAATAAAATAATTAACAAAAAACTCGTAAAAACAAAAACAACGAATCTCACAAGCATCCTACCTAACTTACTAAAGTACCTACCTACTAACCAAACATATCCCATAACGCATCTTACCCTTCTGCCTACTAAAGTATCTATAACCAAACGCATCAAATTGCACTCTATTAATATAACTAGGTAGGTTTAGCAGAAAAATAATTGCCGAGCAGCAGAGCAAACTACCCCCATCGAAGCATCTACGCGACTGAACAAACAGTGAACAAGCAACAAGAACATTGAACGAGTGAACATGAATACTGAACTTGAATGAAAGGTCATTTTCTTCAGTAATTCACTGACAGAGAGACAAATAATGAAACAAATCAAAAAACATAATGAACAGAGAGAGAGAGACATTTTGAATGAACTGTGACACTATGGGAAATATTTGTGTTCTTCTCATTTGGGCTGATTCTCGTAACACAAACTTGCAAATCAACGATGACGATGAACTATAGGAATATTGATTGAATACTAGTACCACTTTTTAATCAAATTGTATTTTAGATTTGTGAGGCTTATGAAGAACGTACAGCTACGTATGATATATCAAATTAGTTGTCAATTATTGAAGGTGCGAATAAAAAAAAAAAAACAAATTGTATAGGTGCACAGACCAAAGAGTTATTAGGTAGTATGTTAATGAACAGTAATATGTAATTATGTCATCTCAGATGCTTTTAAATATTACAAATTTAACATATTATATGTAGATTTGTGTAATCTATTACCTGTATGAATTAGAGATTTTTAATCGGAATAGTTAAAAAGATAAAAAATATAACTGCCAAAAATCGATCGATAGAAATTAGTTTATTTAAAAAAAATATAAAAATATAATAAAAATTTCCTGAAACGAAAAGCAATTAGTTATTTATTATCTTTCTTAAACTATAAAATTTATTACAATCAGATCTAACCCTAATTTCTTGTAAATAATTTATGAACCATCTATTTTTAAATTTTGAAGTTACAACCTTTAATATCTCATTTTGTAGATTTTTTGGAATTTCAGAAAATATAAACGAAATTGTTATATTAAACGTAACTATTGATAAAGAAAAAAGTTGTCACTCTAGCACAACTCATTTAGATTTTTGGTTTTTCGACCATTTCACATAAAAGCCCTACTTAAAGTTTGAATTAAAAAAAAAAAAACATAATTTTGCACATCTAAATACATTTTCTTTTCAAACGGTTTTTTTTAACTGCCAACACTTATAGTTTAAGCTGCACAATTAACTGCTGACTGCATTGACTCTCACATTTTTAATTATAAAAATATAGAATTGAAATTCATTTATTCAATTTAGTAACACCAACCAAAAATTCAATCGTACCCTTCCTATACGCTAGCACTCATCTCTATACTTTGTTCATTTTAGTAACACCAACCAAAAATTCAATCGTACCCTCCGTATACGCCAACGTTCATCTGTTCACTTTATTCATTCTGGTAACACCAACCAAAAATTCGATCGTACCCCCCCTATACGCTAGCGTTCATCTCATACATATACACATTTATTCACTTAATTCATTTTAGTAACACCATAATTTATCCAAAACGACCCTATCAACATTTTCAATGTTAAAAAATTCAAATACGAGTACCTAGTTACATAAATTTTATATCAATACATTTTGAATTCCAAGTGTACTAAGTTATTTTATATAAAAGAAAAAGAAAACAACAATTAAACTTAAGTTATATGAATTTATAAATACTAATATTTGAATAGATAACGTATTTGATATGGCTAACGTGAATCAAGAACAAAACGAAGAATTGGAAGTAGACGGAAACGATTTAGCGATAACTGTTCCTCTACAAACACTTTTCAAATTTATAAAGCCGTTCGATGGCGACAGACAAAAATTAATTCCATATTTAAATGCTGTAGATGCAGCTTTCAGAATCACTACTCCCAATCAAATTGATATTTTGCTGGCTTATACCAAAACTCAGCTAAGTGGCAAAGCAGAAGCAGCAGTTTCTAATCATGATTTTAATACTAGGTTAGAGTTGAAGAATTTTCTTAAAAGCATATATACTGATTCTAAGCATCATGGGCATTTACTTATAGAAATTTTATTTTGTAAACAGCAACCTTCAGAACAAATTTCGCAATACAAAACCGCGTTAAAACGTTTGTTAACATCAACTCAACAAAATACAATAATACCCGCTGAGCTTTCGGGAAGACTTGCCGCCATGTATGACCTAGCTTTACATACATTTATATTAAATATCAAACCTGATATAAGCAACATTTTAAGAGCAAGAAACATTGAAAATTTAAACGATGCTTTCAATCTCGCGATTTAAGAAAAAAAGTTCAATTGCTCATACAAATAAAACAATCCAATTTTAAACCTGCCGAATGTTCTGTTTGTCAAAAAATAGGACATACAGCAAATCACTGTTTAAAAAAAACGAGTACAACTAAACCCATATTATATTCGACTTCAAATAATGTGAATGATAGTTGCAATTACTGCAAAAAGTAAGGGTATAATATCCAAGAATGTAGGAAGCTCAAATGGAAAAAGGAATAAGATTTAAGGAATTTAAGCAATTCTTCAAAGCCTTCGGAAAACATAAGAACCCTCGAAACAAACGCTGCAGGGTTTCTAGCGGAAAACATGACAGCAGCAGACACTTCAGAATAATTTTATCTAATGACAATACAATTTACGCCATAGTCAATTCCAATAGATCCAGATCATTATATTTTAAATTTTTAATTGCCAGTGGTGCAAGTATATCAATATTGAAAAAATCTGAAGGAAAATACTAAATTCGTTCCAGATAATCAAGTAAAACTAAAAGGAATCAACGAGGGTACAAACCCGATTGAAAGCATAGGTTCCTTAAATCTCAAATTTTTTATTCATTCTGAAAATTCTAAGATCTTACATTTTGATAATAAATTTCATATTATCGACTCCCCGTCTAATATTGCATATGACGGTACATTGGGAAACGACTTTCTTATCTCTGAAAAAGGAAATCTTAACTATAAAAATAAAACCTTAAGTCTAGGAAATGGAGAATCTATTCCATTCTTTATAAATAATTGCAAGAACGAATCGTTTAGTTTGCCTCCTCGATCAGAAACTTAAATAACGGTAAATATATTAAATCCACGAATTAAGGAAGGAATTCTACAAGAACTTCCGATTTTAGAAGGAGTGTATCTAAGCACAGCAATTACAAAAATTGATAATAAAAATCAAGCCTTAGCTACAGTTCTGAACACACTTGATTACCAAGTAAAAATTTCTGAGGCAAATGCCAATTTAATTCCATTAACATCAGAATCTTTTCAGTTTCAAAGCGGAACTAATCAAATTACAGATCGACCAGATCTCTTAAATAAAGAAATAAGAACAGAACATCTTAATTCAGAGGAAAAACAAAGCCTCCTTAACAAATGTAATCAATATTCGAATATATTTTCCTTATAGAAGATAAACTTTCAGCGATGAAATCTGTCGAATATGAAATTCATTTGGAAAATAAAGACCGGTAAATTGTAAAACATATAGATACCCAGAAATACATAAGACTGAAGTATCAAAACAGATTTCAAATATGCTAGATCGAACAATTATTAGACCTTCTAATTCTCCGTGGTCCGCACCCTTGTGGGTGGTCCCACAAAAGACTGATGCTTCGGGCTTAAGAAAATGAAGAATAGTCGTAGACTATCGTAAACTTAATGAAATTATTATAGGAGACTCCTTTCCATTACCCAACATATGTGAAATATTAGACCAATTAGGTCATAGTAAATATTTCACAACCCTGGACATAGCTTCCGGGTTTCATCAAATCAATGTAAAAGAGGAAGACAGGTCGAAGGCCACATTTTCCACTGCCAATGGTCACTATGAGTTTTGTCGTATGCCATTTGGCTTAAAAAACGCTCCCGGTACGTTTCAGCGTGCAATGAATCATGTTCTTGCCGGACTCGAAGATGAAAAGTGTTTTGTTTACCTTGATGATGTAGTATTTTATGGATCCCCTCTTCAGTATCATGAAAAGAAACTTATTGAAATTTTCCATTAGAGCGTAATAATCTTAAGCTTCAAACTGATAAATGCGAATTTCTTCGAAAAGAAGCCGCATACCTTGGACACTTGATTTCCGAGAATGGAGAAAAACCCAACTCTTCGATGGTTGATGTAATCAAGGAATTTCCAAAACCAAAAAATCCCGATGAGATTCGATCATTTCTAGGATTGGTCGGGTATTATCGCCGCTTTATTGAAAACTTTAGCAAAATAACTAAACCCGTTACTTGTTTATTAAAAAAAGATGTTAAGTACGTTTGGGATATAGAGCAAGATAATGCTTTTGAACAATTGAAAAATAAACTTAACAGAACCGATACTTCAATATGAAGATTTTACAAAAGAGTTTCTGGTTACAACTGACGCGTCGAATTTTGCGATTGGAGCGATATTATCTCAAGGAGAAATAGGCAATGATTTACCAATATGCTTTGCATCTCGAACATTAAACCGTTCAGAGTCTCACTATAGCACTATTGAGAGAGAACTTCTTGCTATAGTGTGGGCGTGATATTTCTGAAATTGCTGACAATTATTGTCAATTAAAAAAATTAAGTTATAAACCATCTCCGTGCACCTTGCTAGTTATAAGAAACTTGTTTATTCTAATAATTATTATTCTATGATATAAAAATACTTTTGTTAGTTCTAAGAAACTTGTTTATTCTAAGAATTATTATTTGATGATATAAAAATACTTTTGTTAGTTCTAAGAAAATCGTCTGACTTTGTAATCTAAACCTGCAAACGCGAAGATGAATTATTGTAACTTAAAACTGTAAATGTGAAGATGAATTAACTTGAAATAAATATTCTTCTCCAGTCTTTTTCGGAGAGTCAACCAGGAAACATTGTCTTATAATTTATAACTAGATCCTAACATAAATTGGTGTCAGAAGTAAAGGTAATTTTTAACATTCATTCTATAAAAAGTTACAAGTATCTAAATCGACAGCCATACAAAACAAATACAAAAAAATTAAACAGAGCATCAAAAAACAATAGAAAATAAATCAACCGTCAGAGCATCCAAAAACAATTCAAAACAAATAAAAAAATAAAATTAACACAGAGCATCCAACAACAATACAAAAAAAAATAAAAAAAAAATAAATTAACCATCAGAGCATTCAAAAAGAATTCAAAACAAATTAAAAAAAATAAAACACAGAGCAAGTGAATCAAGCAGTGAAAAAAATTATGAAAATATTTTTGTAAGTCTAAAGCATTAATACAAAACTTCAAATAGGAGTACCTAGTTATATAAATTTTATATCAATACATTTTGAATTCCTAGTGTACTAAGTTATTTTATATTAAAGAAAAAGAAAACAACAATTAAACTTAAGTTATATGATTTTATAAATACTAATATTTGAATGGATAACGTATTTGATATGGCTAACGTGAATCAAGAACAAAACGAAGAATTGGAAGTAGACGGAAACGATTTAGCGATAACTGTTCCTCTACAAACACTTTTCAAATTTATAAAGCCATTCGATGGCGACAGACAAAAATTAATTCCATATTTAAATGCTGTAGATGCAGCTTTCAGAATCGCTACTCCCGATCAAATTGATATTTTGCTGGCTTATACCAAAACTCAGTTAAGGGGCAAAGCAGAAGCAGCAGTTTCTAATCATGATTTTAATACTTGGTTAGAGTTGAAGAATTTTCTTAAAAGCATATATACTGAGTCTAAGCATCATGGGCATTTACTTATAGAACTTTTATCTTGTAAACAGCAACCTTCAGAACAAATTTCGCAATACATTTGTAGGGTTGAAACCGCGTTAAAACGTTTGTTAACATCAACTCAACAAAATAACGGGTGATTTTTTAGCTGGTTTGGTTTTGGCAACACTGGTTTTGACAGCTGACGTGTGTTTAGTACCTTGTGTCACTGTCAAACAGCTTCAGTTTGGTTTGCAATTTAACCATGGATCGTCTTACAAATGAACAACGCTTGCAAATTATTGAATTTTACTATCAAAATTCGTGCTCGGTTCGAAATGTTCAAAATGTTGGAAATTGTGTTCAGCGATGAGGCTCATTTTTGGTTGAATGGGTACGTAAATAAGCATAATTGCCGCATTTGGAGTGAAGATCAGCCAGAAGCATTGCAACAGCTACCAATGCATCCCGAAAAAGCCACTGTTTGGTGCGGTTTATGGGCCGGCGGCATTATTGGGCCATATTTCTTCAAAGATGATGCGAATCGCAGCGTTACTGTCAATGGGGAACGCTACCGAGCGATGATAACAAACTTTTTTTTGCCCGAAATGGAAGTTCTTGACTTGCATGATATGTGGTTTCAACAAGACGGTGCCACATGCCACACAGCACGCGAAACAATGGCGCAATTGCGAGGCGAGTTTGGTGAACAGTTAATTTCACGTTTCGGGCCGGTCAATTGGCCGCCTAGATCGTGCGATTTGACACCATTAGATTATTTTTTGTGGAGGTATGTCAAGGCTAATGTCTATAGGAACAAGCCCGCTTCGATTGACGCACTGGAAGCCAACATCCATGCATTCATTCGTGAGATACCGGCCGATATGTGTGAAAGAGTATGCCAAAATTGGACTCAGCGGATGGGCTACCTGAGACGCAGCCGCGGTCAACATTTGCATGAAATTATCTTCAAACATTAAATTGCAAGGTTCAAACTATCGATTCAAATAAATATTTCATTCATTTTTTTGAATTTTTTGTGTTTTTTTTTTTAAAAGTTCTAAGCCTCTTAAAAAATCACCCGTTACAATAATACCCGTTGAGCTTTCGGGAAGACTTGCCGCCATGAATGACCTAGCTTTACATACATTTATATTAAATATCAAACCTGATATAAGCAACATTTTAAGAGCAAGAAACATTGAAAATTTAAACGATGCTTTCAATCTCGCGATTTAAGAAAAAAAGTTCAATTGCTCATACAAATAAAACAATCCAATTTTAAACCTGCCGAATGTTCTGTTTGTCATAAAATAGGACATACAACAAATCATTGTTTTAAAAAAAAGAGTACAACTAAACCCATATTATATTCGACTTCAAATAATGTCAATAAAAGTTGCAATTACTGCAAAAAGTTAGGGTATAATATCCAAGAATGTAGGAAGCTCAAATGGAAAAAGGAATAAGGTTTAAAGAATTTAAGCAATTCTTCAAAGCCTTCGGAAAACATAAGAACCCTCGAAACAAACGCTGCAGGGTTTCGAGCGGAAATCATGACAGCAGCAGACACTTCAGAATAATTGTATCTAATGACAATACAATTTACGCCATAGTCAATTCCAATAGATCCAGATCATTATATTTTAAATTTTTAATTGCCAGTGGTGCAAGTATATCAATATTGAAAAAATCTGAAGGAAAATACTAAATTCGTTCCAGATAATCAAGTAAAACTAAAAGGAATCAACGAGGGTACAAACCCGATTGAAAGCATAGGTTCCTTAAATCTCAAATTTTTTATTCATTCTGAAAATTCTAAGATCTTACATTTTGATAATAAATTTCATATTATCGACTCCCCGTCTAATATTGCATATGACGGTACATTGGGAAACGACTTTCTTATCTCTGAAAAAGGAAATCTTAACTATAAAAATAAATCCTTAAGTCTAGGAAATGGAGAATCTATTCCATTCTTTATAAATAATTGCAAGAACGAATCGTTTAGTTTGCCTCCTCGATCAGAAACTTTAATAACGGTAAATATATTAAATCCACGAATTAAGGAAGGAATTCTACAAGAACTTCCGATTTTAGAAGGAGTGTATCTAAGCACAGCAATTACAAAAATTGATAATAAAAACCAAGCCTTAGCTACAGTTCTGAACACACTTGATTACCAAGTAAAAATTTCTGAGGCAAATGCCAATTTAATTCCATTAACATCAGAATCTTTTCAGTTTCAAAGCGGAACTAATCAAATTACAGATCGACCAGATCTCTTAAATAAAGAAATAAGAACAGAACATCTTAATTCAGAGGAAAAATCAATATTCGAATATATTTTTCCTTATAGAAGATAAACTTTCAGCGATGAAATCTGTCGAATATGAAATTCATTTGGAAAATAAAGACCGGTAAATTGTAAAACATATAGATACCCAGAAATACATAAGACTGAAGTATCAAAACAGATTTCAAATATGCTAGATCGAACAATTATTAGACCTTCTAATTCTCCGTGGTCCGCACCCTTGTGGGTGGTCCCACAAAAGACTGATGCTTCGGGTTTAAGAAAATGAAGAATAGTCGTAGACTATCGTAAACTTAATGAAATTACTATAGGAGACTCCTTTCCATTACCCAACATATGTGAAATATTAGACCAATTAGGTCATAGTAAATATTTCACAACCCTGGACTTAGCTTCCGGGTTTCATCAAATCAATATAAAAGAGGAAGACAGGTCGAAGGCCACATTTTCCACTGCCAATGGTCACTATGAGTTTTGTCGTATGCCATTTGGCTTACAAAACGCTCCAGGTACGTTTCAGCGTGCAATGAACCATGTTCTTGCCGGACTCGAAGATGAAAAGTGTTTTGTTTACCTTGATGATGTAGTATTTTATGGATCCCCTCTTCAGTATCATGAAAAGAAACTTATTGAAATTTTCCATTAGAGCGTAATAATCTTAAGCTTCAAACTGATAAATGCGAATTTCTTCGAAAAGAAGCCGCATACCTTGGACACTTGATTTCCGAGAATGGAGAAAACCCCAACTCTTCGATGGTTGATGTAATCAAGGAATTTCCAAAACCAAAAAATCCCGATGAGATTCGATCATTTCTAGGATTGGTCGGGTATTATCGCCGCTTTATTGAAAACTTTAGCAAAATAACTAAACCCGTTACTTGTTTATTAAAAAAAGATGTTAAGTACGTTTGGGATATAGAGCAAGATAATGCTTTTGAACAATTGAAAAATAAACTTAACAGAACCGATACTTCAATATGAAGATTTTACAAAAGAGTTTCTGGTTACAACTGACGCGTCGAATTTTGCGATTGGAGCGATATTATCTCAAGGAGAAATAGGCAATGATTTACCAATATGCTTTGCATCTCGAACATTAAACCGTTCAGAGTCTCACTATAGCACTATTGAGAGAGAACTTCTTGCTATAGTGTGGGCGTGATATTTCTGAAATTGCTGACAATTATTGTCAATTAAAAAATCACCCTCTTGAACTATATAGTGTTATTTATTCAGCTTACATTAAAACACAGAAAAGAATTTATCATTGTTTCATAAAAAGAAATAGTTGGGAAAAAGCAAGCTATCAAGATTTCTTTTATATAATTCAGAATCTTAAGAATAAACTCGAAAAAGGCAATATAGAAAGCATTTCGTTACCTACTTTCGAAGACAAATTTAATAAGTTCAAATATGAAAAAATTCGACACATAATTCAATATACATATATTTAGAAACTCCAAAATTAAAATAATTATATTCAAAGACGTAATAATAACGCCAAATAAGGGTGAGATACCTTTGGTGCTCAAAGAAAATCATGATGATCCCCAATCCGGACATTCTGGTTTTTGAAAAACTTATAATAAAATCAAAAGTCGTTACCATTGGCATAAAATGGAAAAAACATATAAAAGATTATATAAAATCATGCGATAGCTGTCAAAGAAATAAAGTAGTAAGGAAAACTAATTAGGTTCCGATGGAAATAACATCCACGTCGAATCAACCATTTGAGAGATTTAGCTTAGATATAGTTGGCCCATTGCCAATAACAATAGATGATAACCGATTTATATTTAGAATGCAGGATGATCTTACAAAACTCACATAAGCATACGCTATTATAGATCACACAACTGAAACAGTTGCAGAAAATTTACTTAAATTTATTAGTCATTATGGAATCCCAAAAACTTTGCTTACCGATCAAGGTTCAGACTTTATGTCAAATCTACTTAAAGAATTTTCAAAATTCTTTCACATGAAACAAATCCATACCACTGCAAATCAAATTCAATGAATCTAGTATTGAGTTTTTAAAAAGCTTTATTCGCTGCACTGCAGCTTCTGGGCTATTTTTCTTAACTAACTTATTAATTACCAATCTTTTCGTATTTATACTAATTTAGTTACAAAGGAAACAAAGAACTTCTGTTTTAGTTATGAATCATTTCTGCATAAGATGGAACATAATACGAGTACTATTTTATGACTTATGACTGTTATGGTTTAATTTGTTTCGGATATGATGATGTTGAGTGGCTGCGCCATTGTTATCATCTTTTGGGTGTGTTTCCTCATTAGAATTACGTGGAATTCCTGGATCTTAACTTCCCCCTTTGTTAAATAGAGAACGTCCCCGCTTCTTCCGTCAACTTCTCTACACGTTTGAGAAGGTTACTAAATCTTATCTCCTCTTGTTGTTTCAGTCTTGATTCGTATGTTGACCTCATTTTTAGGTAATATGTAATACATAGTGTGATACTTATGATTATTGTTATCAGCACAACTGATGTAATGATCGGGCTATTGGCAGCTTCCTCTTGTAGGGATTCTATTAGGTTAATGTTGTCGAATTTTAAATCATCATTATAGGATTCAATATAAGATTTTATTACAAAGTTATCTACATTATAGGTTTTTAAATAATTTTGTATAATTGAAGTTGGATTTTCATATAATATTCCATCAATAAAAGTTCTATTTTCAAAATTAATTTAATATGTTCCATATACAATTGTATTATTTATACTGTGTTTTCCCGTTACAAGTGTGGATCCGTCTTTTATAATTTCAAGTTCCAGGTTCCTTTCTTTTATCTTGTTACAAATAGCTTTCTTTTTATATGGTATGTTTGATAGGCATGTTTCGTTTTTCGATAATTGACAAAAATGAAATCTTAATTCTATTATACAATTCTTTACACATATAAATTTATTATTACATTTAGTTATTTCTTTATCTATATCCTATTTTCCATCAGATTGGCTTATGGCCTTAGTTTCAAATAATTTACAATTTTTGTTAATTATTGGATATTTTATTAAAACAACTATTACGTCTTCGTTTTGCAGAATCTTAAATTTAGAAACGTCCATCAAGTCTGTAATCGTTATACTTTCATGTTCGTGTTGTGTTATGTTTTTTATGTCCTGTAAGTTCAGTATTGCAGGATTAAGTATTCCAAATTTTTCTAGCGCTATCGTTTGGATTATGTTTTGTAAGTCTATTACAATAAGTATATAACGTTCTCTGGCTAACCTCAATTGAGCGTCATTTGTATCTCGTGTAGAGATTCGGATAGTTTTTCGATTGCATCAAAAATTTCTGAATTCGTTACAAACTGTTTATTAGTTCAGATAGTTTGTTATCTATTAAGACAAGATCGTCGTGATCTGGAGATCATGAAATCCACTTCCAAATTTTTCCTATTTCATTTATTCCTCTTTTATACCTATTTGTTGTTCGTAATTGTGCTAAGAGGGTTTTGATAATAGTAATATCAGTGTCCTTTCTAATTTTTATATTTGTATCTTGTGGGTCTATTGGTTCTAAATTAAAGTAAATGTTTCTCTCTATTTCCGCTGTTGTTTCTTCAATTACTTGTTAAAAATATTTGAAATGTGTAATATGGAAAATAGTTTCATAGTCTGTGTAAAGGGCTGCGTTTCCGTTTTCTAATAGTAAGTAACTTTCTCTTGTGTAGTCGATGATGTCGGACATTATCAAATGTATTATTGCCAAAAGTACTAAGGAAAACATTTTCCTGAAAAAGTAAAACTTATGATTTAATGTTATCTTTATGAACTATTCAATTTCTTTTATTTATACGAATTTTTCTTCCTAAATCCAGCCTCTTTGTCTTTTATATATAGGTGTTAATTTATTCCAACATCCTAATATTTTTTCGTATATTATTTGTTTTGGTGAACAGGTTTTTTGCTTTCTCTTTTTGTTATGGTAGTTTAACATTTGTTGTTGTGCTTTTTTTAATCTTTCACTTAATTTCTCATGTGTTACTTTATTATATAATACCTCGAATGGTTTTCTCTTGTAACCGAATGTATTGGCCTACTATACTGTTGAGCTGCTCTATAAATTGCTTCTAAATATTCTATTAAATGAAATTCTTGTTTAACACATGTGGCTATCTCAATTAAAGTTGAATGAACTCTTTCTACTTGTCCATTTGTAGAACTATGTTTTGGATCACAATAATTTATTTCAATGTTCATTCTCTGCATTAGGTTTTTAAACTGATTTGTGGAAAATCCTGGTTCATTATTAATCATGATGCTTTTCGCATCTGGGAAGCTTTGAAGTAAATCTAAAACTTTTTCATCTAAATTCGTTTTATCTTCGATTGACTTAATTACAAGGAATTTTGAATAGGAGTCTATGCAAGTTAAAAACTTCAAATTTTGGGCGTAAAAAATGTCGATGTGAAACTGTTCCCCCTCTTTCTTTGGAATTGGGGCCTCTCCAATTGGTATCTTTTGTGCGATCATATTTATTTTTATTGCATATTATACAATTTCTTGCAAATTCTTTGAACTGTTTTGTCATTTCCGGCCAATAATAATATTTGTATACTTGTTTTAAGTTTTCTTGGAAATTTTTATGAGCTCTATTGTGAGTTTCTTCTACTGTATCTGCTTGATCATTTGGTCGTATGACATCCATGGGAAATAATTTCGTATAAAGGAGTTTATTATTGAAAGTCTCTAATAGTTTTGTTTTAATTTCATACAGGTCTTCACTTGTACAATGAACTGCTACTACACCTGGTTGTAGATATTCTCTTAGTATATTTATTAAATTTTCTACCGTGTCATATTCTATAATGTGTCTTGTCCTTCCAAAGTTCACTATCCTTTCATGAGCTGTAATTCTATTTTTGCAGAGTAAAATTTGTTGTTTAAATTGATTTAATGGTTTAGATGTTTTTTTTTATTTTAACATTATCGCTACTTTCCGCTGAATGTTGTGTTGCGTCCGTTGAGGAACTATCTGTTAATTGATTCAAGTTTTGTTTTGAAAGAGCATCTGCGACAACATTAGTCGTACCTGGTTTGTAAATTATCTTAGGAGCGTATTCCTCTATCATGCCATCTTTTCATTTATGGATTTGGGTTTCGTGAAGAAACAGCAAAGGTTAAAGGTTGATGGTCCGTGTGAATCTGTAAGTTTCTTACACTGTAAAGGTAGTTTCTTAAGTTTTTCAAAGCCCAAACAGCATATAGTTCTTTGTCGTTAGTTGCATTATTTCTTTCTGTGTCATTGAGGGTTTTGGAAATGAAAGTAATGGGCTTATCGTCTTGGGATAAAACTCCATCTATAGCGTCATTCGAAGCATCTGTCCCTCTTCATTGAGACTTATATAGGTTTTCATTAAAACATGTGTCGATACTTTCACGTTGTCTTCTTTTAAATGAATTGTTAGTGGTTTAGCTATGTTTGCATATCCTTTTATAAATTTCTTATAATATCCCGTCAAGCTTCTTAATTGTCTAAGTGTTGTAGGTTCTGGGAAGTTTTTTATTGCTTCTATTTTTCTAGGATCTGTTTTTATTATATTGTGGCCTACCACATAGCCTAAGAATTCCACTTGAGTCTGGAAAAATATAGATTTTTCTAAAGATATTTTCATATTTGCGGCTCTCAGTACTTCTATTATTTTATTTAAATGTTTTTCATGTTCATCTATACTATTTTAATATATAATGATATCGTCAATATATACATGACAAATACATGACAAAAAATGTATCGTCCATGGCGCGTTGAAATATGCTCGGTGCATTTTTCGATCCGAACGGCATTCTTAGGAATTCGTATTTTCCATTGTTCACGGAAAATGCCGTTTTTTCTATGTCTTCAGGATTCATTTTTATTTTTTTATAATCTATTACCATTCGCATCTTGTTTGTTCCATCTGAATTAGTTCCTTTTTTGGGCACTACCCATACTGGGGAATTATATGGACTTTTTGATGGTCTTACGATTCCATCATTCATCATGCGATTTATTTCTTTATTGACAAATGTATTGGCAGATAAGGGGTTAGGATACTGTTTACTCCATATAGGAGTTTCAACAGTTGTACGTATTTCTGCCTTAAAATCTGTTCTAAAAGGAAGGTTTGTATTTATATCTGAATGATCTTTTCCTATTTTTTCTTTGACTTTATGTATTATCTCATTAATATTGTTATTGCTTATTACCATATTATTACATTTTTCTTCTGGTATGTATATTTTCTCACACCTGTCCTTATATTGTAATGTCCTTTTACCAAAATCTAATTTCACGTTCGCTGTTTTTAGTACATTACATCCTATTAATAAATCTGCCTCTAAATCATTGCTCTTATAAAATCTAACTAATTAATCAAATATTAAAATTTCATAAAAATGTACATCATACAATTACTATTGTACCGTTAATTGATCTAACTCTTTTATTAATTGTTAATTTTTGCCTTTCCTTTAGTGAATTTGGTTTACAATAGCAACATGTAGCTCCTGTATCAATCAATATTTTTAATTTTCCATGTGATCCATTTCTGAAGATATAAGGTAATCCGGCTGTCCTAAAAAAGCTTCCTCATTTAAATTATTGACCCTTTCAATTTTAAATGGGGGTTGAGCGCTATTCCCTGCTCCTTCATGATTTCTTTTTTCAACTTCGTTATTACCAAACTGAGGTCTCTGGTAATTATTGAGATTATTTGGTCGTTTTAAATTGTTGAAATTATTATTATTATTATAGTTATTATTTTGCCTAAAAGGATTAAAAGTTCGTCTGTTATCGTCAAATCTTTTTTGCTCATATCTGGCAATTGGTCGATGTGCAGAACTTCCAAGTTCCATTGGTTCAGGTTTAGGTTGTCTTTTATTATGCGTATTTTGATTCCGTGGAGGAAAACGTAAGTTATTGGGGATGTTGTTTGTGTTATATGTGTTATTTGTACCTGCTCTATTAAATTGTAACGCAAAATTTGCTCGTAGATTGTTTGATTCTAATTCTTGAGCTTTGGCAAGGGCAGATGGCAAATCTTCGGGAGATAATGAAAATAAAATGTTTGACAAAGGAGGATTTAAACCTGTAATTAATATTCTCAAGGCGTTCCTACGATTTGATAAGTTTAATTGTTTTGTTATGTTGTTATGTTAACAACATTATAATAATCTATAAGAGAAGTATGTCCCTGTCTAAGTACACTTAGTTCTTGTCTTGGATTGGTATTTTGTCAGCGTACGCGAAGTCTAGTCTTGATACGATAGCATCAAAGTTCAAAACTTTTCCGTGATTTGTAAGTATGTCATTCGCACTGTTTGTTATTTTATTTCGCATTATAGTTAATGCTGCGAAGTACTTTCGACTTCCTTTTTTGTACAACGAAATCGAATTGTAAGCCGCCTCGCGCCAACTTACATATGAAAGTGAATTTCCAGTAAATTCTGGCAATGATTTTATTACGTCCAATGTCTCATTACATATGACATTGTCCTCAATTTTTTGTATTTCGTATTCTGTTACAACCGAACTGTTCGAAACAACTTCAAGGGCATGTTTTAGAGATCTTAATTCTGCTTGTAAGGATACGGTGTTGGCTGCGATAAGCCTGGTAACAGTTTCCTCTGTAATATTCATGTTAAAGTTAAGGTTTTTAATACCTTCTAAAAATACCCTCCAGTATTAATAAAAATTTAATTTAAAAAAAGGTGTAATAGTTGTTGTATCAATATAAATTTTACTTATTTATATACATTATTTTATTTATATACTTATATACTTTTATTTTATAAATAATACAAGTTAACACGATCGCCTAACATCCGCCGAGCCACACATCGTCGTCATCAATAACGAACCATGCTGACACAGCTGATTCTATAAACGAGACAGACTGGTGTCAAGAACCGACGACGAGAAGGATGAAATGCGATATCTGGCACGAGCTGCAAGGTATCCAAAGCATTGCATGTTTGAGGGTTTTAGATATTAAGTTTGTAATAAGTTAGGCAGTCTTTTACAAGTCTCAATAAAGGAATAATAAAAAATTGAATTCTAACGAATTTCATTACTGGCGCCCAACTTGAAAGAACTTTTGGAATACTAAACAATATCAACCGGAATCAACCAACTGAAAAAAAAATCATCATTCATCGGTTACGAGCATTAAGAATTATTTTCTTTTATGTAAAAATGTAAGAATTTTTCTATACTTTGAATATTTTTATTTGTAAAGCTTGCAAGTGTTATTTTTTTGTTGTTTGTGAGTTTTTTTTGATATTGAAATTAATTAAACTGCATATAAATATTATCTACCGTTAATGAGTGAACCTGAGAATATTGAAACACTATTAGAAAAGTTTAATTACCTACAAATAGGAAAAAAAATAGAAACAAAAATGAATGCTACAGATTTAAAAGTGTTAGTAGAATCCGCAGTCAGTGGTGCCCTTGAAGCACAAAAATTGGATTTTGAACGAAAGTTAAGTGATGCAGTGAAAAATTTAACAGTGACACAAAATAAACCTGAAGTTGAAATTTTTAAAGAAATTGAAATTGTGGAAGGTCATAGGTGTGAAGAGTGTCTCGACATAGTTAAATCTCTCCCGGAATTCGAGGGCAAACAGGGCACTTATGTCTCTTGGCGTCAAGCGGTTCACTCTGCCTACAAAGTTTTCGAAAAATACGATGGTAGTTCTAGACATTACCAGGCAGTTGGAATAATAAGAAATAAAATAAGAGGCCCAGCCGATGCTGTTCTGGCTTCATTCAATACAGTTTTAAATTTTAAAGCTATCATAGCTAGGTTAGACTTTACGTACGCCGATGTACGTCCAATTTATTTAATTGAGCAAGAGCTCAGTACATTGCGGCAAGGAAACCTTACCGTTCTAGAATATTATGACGAGATTGAAAAAAAACTTACCCTCCTTACAAACAAAGCCAATATGTCATATGACAGTGCATTAGCCATTGCATTTAACGAAAAGTACAGAAGAGACGCCCTTAGAGTTTTTATATCTGGGTTAAAAAAACCATTAAGTGATGTATTGTTTTCGGCGCGTCCGTCTGATATGCCTACTGCTTTGGCTTTAGCTCAAGAAGTTGAAGCAAACAATGAAAGGTATCTGTTTGCGGCAAGTTATGCGAAAAATTCTGAAGAAAAATCTCTAAGGTCCGAGATCAAACGATCGCCGAACCGTTACCAAAACAATAATAATAGTAATAACTTCAATTATAACAGCCAAATTAATAAGCAAGGCAAAAATCCCTATTTTAACAAAAGGCAAAGTTATGAAAATGACAAACAATTGGAACTTAACAGTTCTAAAGTCCCCAGCAGTCGTGAAAAAATGGATGTCGATCCGACATCATCACGTTTACGCCAATTTAATAGCTATCAACACCAAAATAGTAACGATACCTATGATCAAGGGCAAGAACAAAGGAATAAAAGACCAAGTAGCTTTCAAAGACAATCGGGACAGCGTCGCCAAAGAGTAAATTATTTGCAGGAAAATCCTCCACGGAATAATGAAGGTGACTATGAAGCCACAGCTGCGTTGCAGGTAGATGAAGTGGAAGCTGAGGTACATGATTTTGACTATGTTAATTTTTTAGGGGAAGCTCCCAACTACCGTTTATTCAAAAAACAGTAGGAGGGAGGTTAGTAAAGTTTTTAATTGACACAGGTGCCTCGAAAAATTACATCAGGCCATTACAAGAGATAAAAGGCTTAGTGCCAGTAGACGCATCTTTTTTAGTAAAATCAATTCATGGTTTTAACAATATTGAACTCAAATGTTTTATAAATATTTTTGGGAGAAATAGCACTTTTTTTATTTTACCCAATCTGTCAACTTTTGACGGAATTATTGGTCTTGACCTGTTAACACAAGTTAACGCCACAATTTGCTTAAAAGAAAATTCAATTCGCTTCGATTCAGGGTTAGAAACTATTCTCTTCCATAAATGTGACAATGTGAACTTTACGAAAGTAGAGGACATTAAGGTTCCATCATCCGTAAGCGTAGATTTTAGAAATATGATACGTAATAGAATAAAAACATTTGCAGATTCAAATGAATCTTTGCCGTATAACACTAACATCGTTGCCACAATTCGTACAGTAAGTGAAGACCCCATTTACTCAAAATTTTACCCATATCCTATGGGTGTGACAGATTTCGTAAATAATGAAATTAAGGATCTTCTAAAGAATGGCATTGTTAGACCGTCAAGGTCACCTTACAATAATCCCATTTGGGTAGTTGATAAAAAGGGAACAGATGAGTTGGGCAATAAAAAGAAACGTTTGGTAATGGACTTTCGAAAGCTCAACCAAAAAACCATAGACGATAAATATCCTATCCCAAATATTACAACGATTTTGTCAAATTTAGGCAAAGCACGATTTTTTACAACTCTAGACTTAAAATCAGGGTTTCACCAAATTGAATTAGCGGAAAGGGATCGGGAAAAAACTGCTTTTTCCGTTAACGGTGGAAAATACGAATTTTGTCGCCTTCCGTTTGGGTTGAAAAACGCCCCCAGTATTTTCCAACGGGCTATAGATGACGTCCTTCGTGAACAAATTGGAAAAAATTGCTATGTTTACGTCGATGACGTAATTGTTTTCTCAGAAACTGAGAATGAACATGTCAAAGATATTGATTCGGTTTTAAAAAAATTGTATGAAGCGAACATGAGGGTTTCGCGAGAAAAATCAAATTTTTTTAAGACGGATGTAGAGTACCTAGGCTTTATAGTGTCGAGGGATGGTATAAAAACTTGCCCTGCTAAAGTGGAGGCGATTAAAAATTATTCACAACCTTCTACACTCTTTGGAATAAGATCCTTTCTAGGTCTAGCTAGTTATTATAGATGCTTTATTAAAGATTTTGCATCAATAGCTAAACCACTTACTAATTTATTAAAGGGTGAGAATGGCAAAATAAGTGGTAATCAATCAAAAAAAATTAAAATAGAATTAAAAGAAAAAGAACTCCAAGCATTCAATAAACTAAAAGAAATTTTGGCGTCAGAAGACGTCACATTGTTATATCCAGACTACACGAAGCCTTTCGATCTTACGACGGACGCTTCATCACATGGTCTTGGAGCTGTTTTATCACAAAACGGAAAGCCTATAACAATGATTTCAAGAACACTCAAAGGTAAAGAGTTGCAATTTGCAACAAATGAAAGAGAACTGTTGGCCATTGTGTGGTCATTAAAGAATCTACGTAACTATCTCTATGGAGTGAAAACTCTAAATATTTTTACAGATCACCAACCTCTTTCATTTTCAGTTTCGGATAAAAATACAAATGCAAAAATTAAGCGCTGGAAAGCTTATGTAGACGAGCATAATGCTCAAATATTTTACAAGCCAGGAAAGGAGAATTATGTCGCTGATGCACTTTCGCGACAAAATATTCATGCACTGGAGAATGAGGCATCTTCTGATGCCGCTACAATTCACAGCGAGTTATCCTTGACTTATGTAATCGAAACAACAGATAAACCTTTAAACTGCTTCAGAAATCAAATAGTTATAGAGGAAGACCCAATTGCTTCAACTCGTACATTTATAATATTTGGTAAAAAATCTAGACATTTCATTAATTTTTCAGACAGGAATACATTGATAAACACTTTAAAAAATGTGATTAAAATAGATGTCGTCAACGTAATTCATTGTGACCTGCCAGTTCTAGCTTTTGTCCAACACAATTTAGTCGAGTTATTTCCATCAACTAAGTTTTGGCATACGAATAAATTTGTGTTAGATATATTCGACCCGAATGAACAAAAAGAAATTTTAATTACTGAACACAACCGAGCACATAGAGCGGCTCAGGAAAACGTTAAGCAAATCCTATGTGACTATTTCTTTCCAAAAATGACGAAACAGGCAAACGAGATTGTGGCCAACTGTAAAATATGTTCAAAGTCGAAGTACGATCGGCATCCAAAAAAACAATTGATTGGCGAGACACCAGTTCCCTCGTATGCTGGAGAAATGCTTCACATTGACATATTCTCCACGGATAAAAAATATTTTTTAACTTGCATTGACAAGTTTTCCAAATTTACGGTTGTGATGCCAATACCATCGCGTACAATAATAGACGTAAAAGTTCCAATCCTGGAGATAATGAACATCTTCCCAAATACCAAACAAATCTTTTGTGACAATGAGGCTTCTTTAAAATCCGAGACAATTAGGTCAATTTTGCTCAATCATTTTAATGTTGACATAGTAAATGCTCCACCCTTACACAGTACATCCAACGGTCAGGTAGAAAGATTTCACAGCACTCTATTAGAAATTGCAAGATGTCTAAAACTTGACAGAAAAGTCGAAGAAACAGTCGAATTGATACTATTAGCAACAGTAGAATACAATAGGACCGTTCATTCTGTTACAAACCAAAGACCAATTGATGTAATACACTCCTCCCCGACAGATTTTAGAGAAAAAATTAAAAATAAAGTTCAAAAGGCCCAAGAATTACAGTTGCTAAGGGAAAATGAAACAAGGCAGAACAGAATTTTCAGAGTAGGAGAAAAGGTATTAGTAAAAACAAATAGACGATTAGGTAATAAGCTAACTCCATTATACGTTGAAGAAAAAGTGGAAGCCGATTTAGGAACAACGGTTTTAATTAAAGGGAGGGTGGTCCATAAAGACAATCTAAAATAGAACCTTAATTATTTTCTATTCTTGCAATTAATCTTTCAGGATTCTTCTATTATTTATGATGACAACAGTCGTGGCTAAATTAACAGACTACACCAGCTCTAACTATATTCCAATACTAGACGGGGATGTCATTGTCTGGGAGGGTAACGGATACTTACGCCACACAACAAATTTGACTGCCTTTAAGCAAATAATAAACGAATCAAAAAACATGAGCGAGCTGTTCCCTCCACAGTCTCATATGCGAAAGATTGTGGAAATAGACCTTAAGCACTTAGAAACACTCTTCAAGAGTATAAGTATCCACCATAGAAACGCAAGGAGTTTAAATTTCTTAGGCACAGGTTTGAAAATTGTGGCTGGCACCCCTGACTTCGACGACTTCGAAAAAATTAAATTTAATCAAGCCCAATTGATCGATTCCAACAATAGACAATCTGTAATAAACACAAAATCTCAGGAGCAAATTAATAGATTAACAGACACCGTAAATAATATTCTGGCTTATTCAAAAAAATCAGAAATCGACACTGTCCATGTTTATGAAATCTTGTTAGCAAGAAATAGAATGCTCATTTCAGAAATTCAAAATTTAATGTTCTCTATAACACTTGCAAAGCTCAGGGTCATAAACCCAGTAATTTTAGATGATGATGACTTAAAAGTCATAATAAATGAACAATTTTTTAATGTTAGTGTTACAGAACTTATGGAAGTTGCAAATGTAAAGGTTCTGCAAAATGATTATATTTTACATTTCATAATTAATTATCCTAGACCTAAGTTAGTTTGTAAGAAAGTAATAATCTACCCTGTTGCTCATAACGGCAATATTTTATTCTTCAATGGAGATGATGTGGTGGCGGAATGTGGAAGACAAGTGCTAGCTGTTGAGGACTGCAACGTAGCAACAACGTTAACATTTTGCAAGGAATTACCGACCAAGACATGTGCTCAACAATTACACTCTGGAGGCATGGCTCATTGCAACACACAGCCGGACCATCGGGAATCCGTGTTGGTTATTGATGATGGCATAGTTATAATAAACAACAGAAATGCCAGAATAAGGGAGAATGATTTTGAGACGGACATCAACGGGACGTATTTGCTGACTTTTGATGATGCTGTGTGGATCAATGGGTCCAAGTTTATCAATCGAAATAATGTCCAGAAAAAGCAACCCGGTAGTTCAACATCTTCGCTCCTTAATATCACCGGTCATAGAGAGATATTGAGCCTACCATACCTTCACAGAATGAACATGGACAATTTGCATTACATTGGTGAGATGGAGACAAAATTGACGACCCATCCACTTATAGCTTGCCTCACGACACTTGCACTCATTACAGTTTTTTATACCATCATTAAACTAAAGCAATGCCAGAAGAAGCAGCGCCAAAATGTCGACCTTCAAAAAGTCATCAAAGCTCTCAAGAAGCCCGAGGACGGCCTTCATCTAAGTGAGGGAGGAGTTAACACGATCGCCTAACATCCGCCGAGCCACACATCGTCGTCATCAATAACGAACCATGCTGACACAGCTGATTCTATAAACGAGACAGACTGGTGTCAAGAACCGACGACGAGAAGGATGAAATGCGATATCTGGCACGAGCTGCAAGGTATCCAAAGCATTGCATGTTTGAGGGTTTTAGATATTAAGTTTGTAATAAGTTAGGCAGTCTTTTACAAGTCTCAATAAAGGAATAATAAAAAATTGAATTCTAACGAATTTCATTACTTACATACAAATTTTTTAATTCTTAAATATTTCTTACTATATTTTATTTATGCTGCTTCTTTTAACTTCGGATGTCCCTTTTTTTGTCTAGTTGTTGATTGTTGATTATAACTATTCATAAATTTCTCACAGGGGTGTTTTTTTCTTCTTTTTGATTTTGATTATGTTCTTTTTGATTTACTTTTTTTCTTCAAATAATGCTCGTATATATATATTTTTTTTATTTTATCACTACCCAAGTAACATCGTTGGAGCTAATAGAAGCAAAACTGTTCTTTAGCAGCTTGTAAGCAGTGAAATCTGATACCATAGTTCTAAGACAGATTATTTCACAGCTCCCAACATTTATTTAAAAATTTTGTTCCATAATCGAGTTTCCAATACACATTAAGCTCCATTATTTTTATAACGTCCCAACATTTAAAAATATGCTCTTTAATAACGTTCAACGTTCTTTAAACGAGCAAATCATTAATATGAGCACATAAAGAAGCGTTATAGAGCTTCTTAAAATTCATATTTAAAATACTTTTGCATGATTCTATAGAAATGTCAAAAAATAGCTACACAGAATGCGGCTATAGAGTTAAATTACTAATACATTCACACAAACGCATGCGCATTGGATATCTCTCTGAGCATTATTAAATTTCTCTGAGAATTGTGAAATTTGAAGGCTGAACAAAGCTACAACAAAACGACTATAGAGCTTAATACTAAACCTCTCTCATATTAGTAGGGTGTTTCACAATAAAATACAATAAAGATAATTTCACCGAGAAAAGTCCAACCAAAACTAGAAAATAAATAAGTTTCTTTATATTTCTAAGCAATACCAAGTATGCACCGTAATTGTCGAATTAGATCCGAAATTTCTAAAAAAATTTTATTAAAATCAATTGAACAGTTTAATAAAATGTTTTAAAATAAAATTAAATCAACTGTTGAGTCGCACAAGTGTTTGCTTGCTGAGAAACCATAATGCACTTCAATTGTTAATAAATAAATAAGAAATTTTTTCCACGATTTAAAATTATTCAAAACTTTCAATTTTCGAAACACCCTTCTTTTTTAGCCTTGAACATAAAACTCTCATTTTGTGGGAACTAGCTCTACAATATCCATATTGCAGTTCTATTGAACACAAACTATTTTCACGATAAGAAATATGGTGACAGAAAAAAAACATTGAAACAATTTTCCTTATTTTATTTGAAACGAATAAAAAACCTTTATTTTCAATATAAAATACAGTAAATATTGCAAATATTGCTATGAAAACAAAAATATTTTATTTCAGATATTTAAATTAATTTTTGTAACAGATTTCTGTGTTGCTTAAGTTAATTTTTTAAACATTTCACTGCGTAATATAAAGAATTTCGAAGGCGCGTTATAATTTTGCGAAGTACATTCAGTTCATGTTTGATAAATCTAAGCGCGCACTAAAAATTCACTAAGATGGAACAGTTAAATAATTAATTTCATTTCTCACTTATATTTTCTATAAGAACATTTTACTAATTTGCGACATCACAACACATAAAGTTCTCAAATGTTACTATCACACATATAATACATCGTTCCAATATTATTTTACTTTGTAATTTGTATTACACAAACCCAAACTAATACAAACAAAGTGCTGTCAAAAATGTTGCTTTAAAGATTTCTAAATATTATACCTAAGAGCTGCAAGGCCTTACAAGCCACTGATAAGAGCTGGTTTCGAGCAAATATTAGCTCTCAAACTCAATGAATTCGCTGTAGGCAAGCTCTGCACTTGCTTTAGAAGTGTATCTAGAGCTTCTTTTGAAATCAATGAGCTCTAAGATTAGCTCTGCAAACACTTTTAGAGCAATTAAACAGCTAAAATTGTTTCTTAGGTATCTTCAATTTTTAAGATATTGTGTAAAAAAATGTTTTACTTCTCCATTTTTCACAAGGATACTGTTTAATTTTTTATTTCTCCTTTTTTTCACAAGGATACTGTTTAATTTTTTATTTCCCCTTTTGTTCACAAGGATACTGTTTATTTTTTTTAGCTTTTTAAGTTTCGAATATTTTCCTCACGCACTTAAACGCGTTACAACCGATATTCAACCTTACTCTTATTTTTAAGGTTTTTAGAATACCGTCCTGTCACGGTCGCCAATTAAATTCAATGAATCTAGAATTGAGTTTTTAAAAAGCTTTATTCACTGCACTGCAAGTTCTGGGCTATTTTTCTTAACTAACTTATTAATTACCAATCTTTTCGTAATTATACTAATTTAGTTACAAAGGAAACAAAGAACTTCTGTTTTAGTTATGAATCATTTCTGCATAAGATGGAACATAATACGAGTACTATTTTATGACTTATGACTGTTATGGTTTAATTTGTTTCGGATATGATGATGTTGAGTGGCTGCGCCGTTGTTATCACCTTTTGGGTGTGTTTCCTCATTAGAATTACGTGGAATTCCTGGATCTTAACTTGCATATCATCCGCAGAGTAATGTAGCCTTGGAGAGATGTCATTCGACAATCAAAGATTATTTGAAACATTTTATAAATGATTACCAAGATAATTGGGATTCTTGGCTTCCAACTGCAATATTTTCATATAATAATTCAGTACATAGTACAACAAAGTTCACTCCATATGAGTTAGTATTCGGACATAAACCGATCCTTCCATCTTCTTTAACCCAAGATCCAGAATTCAAATACACATATGATGACTATTTAGATCAATTAAAGTATAGGTTAAATAAATCACACGAAATAGCTTAAGAAAATATTCTGAGTTCAAAGGAACGATCTAAATCATATTATGACAAAAATACAAAAATCACTTCCTATAAAATAGGAGATAAGGTATATTTACAAAATAATAGTATTCGAAAAAATAAAGGGCTATCCCCAAAATATAAAGGACCGTATGAAATCGTTAACATCAACGATAATCAAAATATAACAATCAAAATTAATAGAAAACCAATTAAAGTACATGTAAATAGATTGAAACCAGATTGGTTATTTCAGGTTATTACTGATTGCATGCTCGGTCTTCGAAACGAACGCACAAATGTTGAAGCTCGATAATATTAATAATGGGAGTGGTATATATTTTGAGAACCTAGGACATCTTAAAATTTCATCCACGAAGTGGAAAATGGTAACATATACCAATATTTCAACATATTATGAAAAATTATACCTTATTAATAATACTTATTCTAAGTCACTGTATTTATGTAATTTTAAGAGTCTCGATCATGCATATTTCTATTTTTGCCTACAGTCTCTCAATTATCTAAAATTCAAAATTCCTTACACATACTCAAAATATCAATCAATTGGAAAAAATGATATTAGAAAAAAAGAGGTCTTTTCAATGGAATCGGAATTGTATTTAAAACTATAATCGGTACCCTTGACTATGAAGATGCTGAATATTTTGAAAAAAACTATTAATGACGTTAAAAAAGATGATAGTAAAATATTAAAATTAATGAAAGAACAGGTCTATGTCATAAAGACAACAATTGCAAATTCAACGAGTCAATAAATAATCTCAAATTTTCTGAAAATACCTTGAACGAAAATATAAAAAAAATTAATACGTTTATGGCATTAGCTTCTAATAAAATAAATAAATTAGAATTCGCTGAGTTTGCATCTCAGCATGTAAATCTCCTTACATACCTGACAAATGAGTTGAATGAAGAATTAGACAATAAAATAAACTCAATCTTATTCGCAAAACGTAATGTACTACATCCTTCAATACTTACACCTATTCAACTTAGTAACAATAATTACCTTCTCAAATCCGGTATTAATTATCCTTTGTTTCCAAATATCGAAAATGCACACACTTTTATGGATATCGTTGATCTACAAGTTTTCTATATAAATAGTAAACTTATGTTTATTATAAACATTCCCTTAACAGATCCAGCAATTTTTACTCTTTATCAATGCATACCATTGCCAATACCATAAAAAGAAAATATCCAAAGATATGCCTATATTCAACCAAATTTTAACTTCTTAGGTATTTCTGAAAACAACCAAAAATATGTAATACTACAAGAATTAAGCTCATGTAAGAAAATTTCGCAATCTGATTACATTTGTCAACAAGATGCTTATTATTGCACTACTATGAACGCTAACTGTGAAGTTACTCTATTAACCGGAAGAACAAAAACTATCCCAAAAAACTGCGATACTAAAATCTTTAACGGAGTTTTAGACATTACACATAAACTGGAAGAAAATAAATGGATACTTATCACATCCGAAAACAAACATTTAACTATCCTTTGTGAAAATGAAGATCGTATTAACGATGTTAAAATAGTAGGTTTATCGGTACTTTCACTTAAGGGTAATTCTGAAGCATATTTTGGCTCGAATCTTCTTAAAACTGAAAACTCTATTACAATACAACACGAAGCTGTTATTCCTCAAATTGACATAATCAAAGATGATAGCTGCGATAAAATTCCATATAACATTTCACACTAATATATTAAACTAAATCCTATTACACTTCTTTCAAATGTTAACCTTGAAAACTTAAAATTTATCTCGCACACTCAGACAATATCAAAGAACAACTTAATCAAGAAAATAGACATCCTACACTCATACGTTATCCTTGAATATATTCAAGTATTATTTACATTATAATTATTATAATTTTTTTCTGTATAGTCTTAAAATGTTGCAAAAGATATAAGAATTATAAAAAAAACTCATCAGATTGTCACACAATCAGAAAATACTGGTTGTTTAGTTCAAACTATTAATAAATGTTTTACAATCAAGGAAGCAAGTCGTCCCGAAACCCCTGATGTTTCTGCTGTTCATTACTTACATTACTTAGCGGAAAGCCCAAAAATTACTCCGAGGCGTCCTTTGAAATCACAAGTCTCAAATTTAGGATCTAATTTTAACTTTTCAAATTAATTTTTTTTTACAATAAAATCATTTTTTCTTAAGGGCGAAGGTGATATAAACCATCTCCTTGCACCTTGCTAGTTATAAGAAACTTGTTTATTCTAAGAATTTATTATTGTTCTATGATATAAAAATACTTTTGTTAGTTCTAAGAAACTTGTTTATTCTAAGAATTATTATTTGATGATATAAAAATACTTTTGTTAGTTCTAAGAAAATCGTCTGACTTTGTAATCTAAAACTGCAAACGCGAAGATGAATTAATGTAACTTAAAGCTGTAAATGTGAAGAAGAATTTTAACTTGAAATAAATATTCTTCTCCAGTCTTATTCGGAGAGTCAACCAGGAAACATTGTCTTATAATTTATAACTAGATCCTAACAGTTTCTTTTTCGATTATTTCATTTCTGAATTATTTTACGCTAAGGCGTTAAAATTCGTGCGAATTTTAACGCCTTAAGGTTCCTTACATGCATAAAAATCAAAAAACAAACAAGCTATGGCGAAATAATTAATACCTTAATACCTTGTTTTTTGCCGTGCAATCACCTAATTAATAATTTAAAAAAACCCTATACCTATAAACCTGCAGGTATTATGTATTTTGATTTTTATTTGTATTAAAAATATTTAAATAAAATACAAACATATGTAGGCACTTATGTAAATATTTTAAAATATGGGTGATTCTACAAACGATGGAATTTTCAACGGCTCCGCTGATGTTTTAATAACTGTATAAGTATTCTATCTGATTTTTTTAAGCTATGAATCTAATTGATTTCTCCATGGCCAGGCAATATTATTAAGATCTGATGAATTTTCATTACAATTCATTAAAATTCTTCAAAGGGTCTAATTCTCAGTCCCCTGACGTGTCCCCTGCTTGTTTTATAATGAAAAAATTCTCACAGTTCTCTTATTTAATTTCCAAAACCAAAATTAACCTTCAATTATTAACGTTAGATAATAGATCTTTTAATGATATAAATTAATTAATAAATATATAAATTAATTAATATTAATAATTACCATTATATTTTATTACAACAAAAATCATTGAACTTTATTTCTCAGATTTCGTATAAATCTAGGGATGGTGGTTATTCCCAATTAACCTGTTTTCGGTTTTCCGTTCATTTTTCCTTCCGGTCTAACCTGACGGTTTTAACCGGACGAAAACAACGGTTTTTATAATAACCGGTTTTCGGTTTTTTTACAAACAAAACTATTTTTTGTAATTGCTTAAGAAAAGCTCATGTCAAATAAAATATAATAGCATGTATCTATATAAACTTTTTTCAGATAAGAAATAATTTTTGTCAAAGTTTTGTATTGCTAACATACTATTGAAATATAATAAAATGTGATTTTCGAAAAAAAGCAAGCCATATCTAAAAAACACGAAATTATTGAAGAGTAGCAATATGTAATAGCACTTACAGATATTACAAACTAGTAAAGGGTTTTTCAACAGGGACGCTACAAAAGAAGAGCAACAGGGACAGCAACCGACGCCATATTTCTTACCGCTCTTTTGACATTTCTCTTCAGTAAGGTTTGCCATTTTATGATGAAAAGATATACGAGCCAAAAACGAGCCGAAATTATTAAAATTTACTACCGAAATTCGGAGTCAGTGCCCTCAACGTTAAGAGCGCTACGTCCAATGTCCAATTTATGGTCGTCATAATCGTCCTAGCAGATCAACAACTGAGCGTCTAGTGGAAAAATTTGAATCCAAAGGCACAGTACAAAATGTTCCCGTGCCAGTGAGACAAAGTTCTTGGCCTACATCCTTACAAGATTAAATTGACGCAAAACTGAAGCCGCTTGACCACCAGAAGCGTCGTTTCTTCTTGAATTGGGCTGAGCAATAACTTGAAAATAATACGGATTTTCATCGTAAAATCATCTTCAGCGATGAGGCTCGTTTCTGGCTGAATGGCTTCGTCAATAAACAAAATATGCGGTATTGGTCAGGCAACAATCCACACGTACTCCATGAGTCATCATTGCATCCCGGTTTATGGGCCGGCGGCGTCATTGGGCCGTACTTCTTCCGTGATGATCAAGACCGGCACGTTACTGTGAATGGGGATCGCTACCGTTCAATCGTTCAATGACAACCGAATATTTTTAGCCTCAATTGGATGGTTTGGACTTGGAGGACATGTGGTTCCAACAAGACGGCGCCACAAGCCACACAGCGAATGTCACAATCAATTTATTGCAAACCAAGTTTGGAAAACGTGTTATCTCACGAAATGGTCCAGTCGCTTGGCCTCATCGGTCGTGCGATTTGACGCCGTTAGACTATTTCCTGTGGAGCTACGTCAAGTCTATGGCCTATGCCAACAAGCCAGCGACGATTGATAAACTTCGTACGAATGTGGAACGTGAAATTGCAGCAGTATCGGCCGATTTATGCTTGAAAACCATCGAAAATTGGGTTCAGCGTCTGGACTTCTGCAAGCGTGCCCGTGGTGACCATGCAAAGTAATCGAGTTCCATACATAATGGCATCGAACGTACTTTCACAGGGATAAAATATTTCATTTTGCCGTTTATTGTTGTGAAAGAAAGGCAAAAATAAATGATATAAGAAATAAAAACGGAAATACTCGTAATAGCGAATTATTTTTGTTTTGTTTTTGTGGAATGTTGTTGATGAATATTATTCATAATAAAGATTTTGGTCGTTAGACCAAATGCGTTTCGTCCAGGTACAACAGTTGGGCCCATGAGTTAGATGCTGTATTCTAAGAAGCATATTTTCAATCGATGGATACCAATATTATAATATACATAATTTACAGTGATTTAGCGCTCCTAATAAATCCCCTGACAGATTGAAATAGTGAAAAACATCCTTAACTTTGAAAACAATCAAAGTTTTAGATCTAGCAGCGTGAAGCATCAAGTCTGGTGACAGCAAATTTATTTCCGTATCTTACGCTCGTTTGCTATTTCATTTGTTTAGAAGGCATTTGTGAGCGAGGTCATGGATTGTCCGTTCAGTTTCTCAGAAAATATTTATATGTAAGCAGGTATATATTTCAGCATTTTAATATAGGCTTAGTAAAACCTTAAGTATGTTATTTTCTTTATTTTGTTCGTATAATGCGTTTACATGTTTTATTGGCAAAAACTATAAAAATACTCAGTCCTTTGGCCACAAACCATAAATTACTGATTTTATCTCTTGAGGCCCCAAAAATGCTCACAAAATGCTGATTTTCTTCTTAAATACATGTGTAGCGTGAGGTAGGTGGTTTTATTAAATTCTTGATGTGGTTCTTAGTCGGGGTCAACACTAAAATAAAAGTTGTTGATAACTAAAATGCCGCTTTGATAAACTCTCTACCACGCGTATGCTGTTCGAGAACCGCAGTACACGTTGAATAGGCAGCCTAGCAAATGTTTCCATAAATAAAAGAATTAATCAATTTGTTTAATAATCATCTGTGACAAACTTTATTTAAGATTTAAAGAAAACAAACTTATACGTTGCTTATGACAACTCTATTTAAAGGAAACAAATTATTATTTTAAATTCATTAACAATTCAAACAAAGCAATTATTTAATTTAAAGTCCAGTTGGCAATAATGAAATATTTACATAATTTAAACTTAATTGGCAACCATGAAATGTAAAACCTATACATTACGCACAGTACACAAATAGAAGGTATTATATTGCGCAGGTTGTCTAAAATGAGAACTGTCAGAAGGAATTAAAGATGGCCGTTGTCGTGATATTTTTGCCGAATTACAACAACAACAAACGCAAAAAAAATTATTTAAATAACACTAAAAACCAATTTTCTTATTGTCAAATTAATAAAATAATAATTATAAACATTAAATATGTCGAAACAATTTTATTTTCTTATCAAGTAACAAAGGAATACACACATAACATACAATAATTTTCAGTCAAATAACACGGGATCCACCATTTTCCACTGATTTTGAGATATGCGCAGAACTGAACAAAAATGAAAACGCTAATGATATTACCTTCAATATGTGTATCGTGTACATTACGTATGTGTATATAACAATGTCTCTGGCTGTCGCGTCAAACTTCATGTGGACGCTCGTGGAACGTCGCACAGTCCACAGGTGCGATGCCTTCGACTAATATAGACATACATATGCATAGTATACACTACAAAGGAAAATAATAGAAAACAACACATGAGCATATCGACTGTCAATGGACGTTCGTGGGACCGTACGTCGCATCAACAACCGACATACTAGTATGCCGTGTTGATTCTAAAAAAACAAAAGGAACAACACACAATCATGTCGACTGTCAATGGACGTTCGTGGGACCGTACGTCGCATCAACAACCGAAATACTCGTATGCCGTGTTGATTCTAGGAGAATGCCTTCAGTGGACGCTGCTTACCAACTTCGCACTTCGGAGCACAAACCAGAATGAATTGTTCTGACGGAAGCTCGTCTTTTATATAATTTTGAAAGAGCTTTTTTACATTCTGTTGTTTGATCGTTTTATTGTTACATAAGTGTGTGTGCGATTTATGTTTAAAGCTTTTTAACAATGTTGCCACTTTGTTATGTTTTCAAATAAAAATTTAGTATTCAAATTGTAGTGTAAAGTATTAATATATTTATTATAATGAGAAAAATGATAAAATAATAATATGTTGATTGATGTGATGACATATGGTGATAGGAGGAAGAAAAGATGGTTGTTACATTCTCCCCCTCTGTCGTAGAGATCGTCCCGATGATGCGACAGGAATGGAAGTTTGTGTCGTCTTCTTTGGTCGCCCTCGTCTTCGCAATGGCTGCATAGGGTTATCAAGGGTTTGTGAAATAGATGATTGATACTTTGTAATAGCAGAGACATGATATGTCCCTATTGGAATAGTGAGGTCATCTTTGGATGCAATTTGGTACGTAGATGCACCCATCTTCTTGATGATAATGTATGGACCATCTCTTTTCGGCACAAATTTTGAAGAGATGCCCTTAGAAGCTTTACTAAGGATGTGAGTGGTA
Source organism: Dasysyrphus albostriatus (assembly GCA_946251815.1). Taxonomy (NCBI): domain Eukaryota; kingdom Metazoa; phylum Arthropoda; class Insecta; order Diptera; family Syrphidae; genus Dasysyrphus; species Dasysyrphus albostriatus. The sequence goes on along the minus strand of OX276335.1, from coordinate 160,379,372 downwards.
ACCAATACTAGGTCACCTACCTTAAAAATGGGTTGTGGTCTTCGGCTATCAGGATCCATTGATATCTATCCTTTGTAACAGGTAGTGGTCCAAATAGGTCAGCTGCTACAACTTCAAATCGTTGGTTACTTGATACTGTTTGGAGTTAACCATATGGTTTCATATTACTCGTTTTGTATTGTTTAGGAGATGTGAAGCATATTGAATGGGGTGTTCATCCGCTTTCTCCCCCTGGACCAAAACAGCCCCGATAGCATAGTTGCTAGCGTCTGGTTTTAAACGGTATAGCTATTTATTTCTTGCTTCAAGGAAGTCTATTCCTATCAGTGTATGGTTGGAGGCTATTGGAAGGGCGATAAAAGTAATCGGCCGCAACCAGTTGCCGAATATTATGTTGGTCTTTGCCAAACAAATTTCTTGACGCATGTATTGTTTTCTTTCTTTTTAAAAGTGAGGCTGACGAGCTGCTATGATCATTGCACTCTGCTTGTGTTGCAACAAGTGGCGATATAGTCTTCCGTTCGTCGAGACATGATAAGAAAGCATTCATCTTAGTTAATGGAGAAGATTCAACCGCAAGTGGTATGCATTCCGCTGCGCTTGCTTCCGACTGAGATCTTTCTTGTTTGTGTTCTATGTTTTCTTTGCCTTCGTCATGTGTGCACAAAACTTGTACACTTATGACGAGACGTGGCCTGAGGACTTTATGTGTGAAGTATCATAAAACTCAAATTTCTTTTGTATTTGGTCAGAAAAATACCAGATTCTTTGACCAAGGTCCAGAACAACACCGTTTTCTTCAAGGAAGTCTATTCCTATCAGCGCACGGTTATCCGTGGCTTTCGGAAGGGCGATAAAGGTAATTGGCCGCAACCGGTTGCCGAATATTATGTTGGTCTTTGCCAAACAAATTTCTTGTGGACGGGTCTGTCCATCAGCAAGCGTAACATCTACATCTATTTTCTGGAATTTTGTTCCGTTTTTAAGTAGATGAATGAACAATTGTCTTTCAGCTACACTTGTCCTGGCAGCAGTGTCTATATAGGCTATGCTTGCTTCGCCATGTGATTGAATTGAGATTGTGGGCAAATCGTTTCCCAAAGTGGTCTTCATGCAGTTGAATGATACTGTTGATGGGCCTCTTGGTAATTCCTTACAGTTAGGACAATTGGATCGAATATATCCTGGTGCTTTGCATTTATAGCAGTGTATGGTTGATTCATTTGTTACGGTAGAAGTTTTCTTACTTTCAACTTTTTGTTTCCTGCGACAGTCTGTAACGACGTGTCCTGTATGTTTGCAAAAATTGCATCGCTTCTTCTCCTCAGATGAGTTAGTCTGCTGTTGCTTCTCATGCAGAGAGATTTCCACAGCTCTGGCTTTAGTGAGAAACTCTTGAAACGTTTTGAAGCTGTCTCTAGGAACTCCATCGCGTATGCGGATGTTGAGCAACCCGTAGATCATGTCCAGCATCATTGTTTCCTTCGGAGCTGGTGCAGGAATCATTGAGAGAAGGGCGCGTTTCTTTGTGATGAAATCATCAGTTGACTCATTCGGTTTCTGCTTAACGTCAAAGATCTCCATATATAGTCGATAGGCTGGCTTAGCTGGTGCAAATGCATTGCGTAGGAGTGAGAGAACGTTTTCCCATGTTTCAGCTTCAGATTTTACTCCTTGCCACCAAGTCACGGCGTTTTCTTCGAGTAAAAGTGGAAAGCCTCTAATAGCATCGACGTCATTGATTCTCTCTACATCCTTATACACATTGATTGTTGTGATAAATGCATCGACAGTTTGAGGATCGCGTTCACCTTTGAATCGGCCAGTGCAGTTGCTAAAACTGCCTGCTTTTCGTTCATTCATTGCAGACATGAGTTTTTTAAACTGAGCGTCAGTTAATTCAGGCATCTTAATTTTCTTCAAATTTTATTAGTGTCCCACTCGTTGGGCATCAATTTGTAGCGTGAGGTAGGTGGTTTTACTAAATTCTTGATGTGGTTCGTAGTCGGGGTCAACACTAAAATAAAAGTAGTTGATAACTAAAATGCCGCTTTGATAAACTCTCTACCACGCGTATGCTGTTCGAGAACCGCAGTACACGTTGAATAGGCAGCCTAGCAAATGTTTCCATAAATAAAAGAATTAATCAATTTGTTTAATAATCATCTGTGACAAACTTTATTTAAGATTTAAAGAAAACAAACTTATACGTTGCTTATGACAACTCTATTTAAAGGAAACAAATTATTATTTTAAATTCATTAACAATTCAAACAAAGCAATTATTTAATTTAAAGTCCAGTTGGCAATAATGAAATATTTACATAATTTAAACTTAATTGGCAACCATGAAATGTAAAACCTATACATTACGTATGTGTATATGACAATGTCTCTGGCTGTCGCGTCAAACTTCATGTGGACGCTCGTGGAACGTCGCACAGTCCGCAGGTGCGATGCCTTCGACTAATATAGACATACATATGCATAGTATACACTACAAAGGAAAATAATAGAAAACAACACATGAGCATATCGACTGTCAATGGACGTTCGTGGGACCGTACGTCGCATCAACAACCGACATACTAGTATGCCGTGTTGATTCTAAAAAAACAAAAGGAACAACACACAATCATGTCGACTGTCAATGGACGTTCGTGGGACCGTACGTCGCATCAACAACCGAAATACTCGTATGCCGTGTTGATTCTAGGAGAATGCCTTCAGTGGACGCTGCTTACCAACTTCGCACTTCGGAGCACAAACCAGAATGAATTGTTCTGACGGAAGCTCGTCTTTTATATAATTTTGAAAGAGCTTTTTTACATTCTGTTGTTTGATCGTTTTATTGTTACATAAGTGTGTGTGCGATTTATGTTTAAAGCTTTTTAACAATGTTGCCACTTTGTTATGTTTTCAAATAAAAATTTAGTATTCAAATTGTAGTGTAAAGTATATATATATTTATTATAATAAGAAAAATGATAAAATAATATGTTGATTGATGTGATGACATATGGTGATAGGAGGAAGAAAAGATGGTTGTTACACATGTAAATAAAAAGCAGGACTCGATCGCATGAACTTAATCTTATTTTCATTTTCAAGTTGTTAATTGGTTAAAGATAATTTACACCTGGTGTTTTGCATAAATTGTATAAAAGTGCTAGAGAGCACAGGTTGGGTCGAAACAAGAAAAAAATTGTGTTGAAGGGGGTATATTTCACCCCACTAAGGTGAGGGGTATGATTTTCTTAAAAAATTGACTTGAAATAATAAAAAGTTAAAAAATCAGTTCTTTGGGACACCTGTTTTCTAAAAGGCTATAAAATCGTTGCTTTTAATTTTGTTGACTGGCAGTTTTCAAGTATCGGGTTTTTCAATAAGAGCGCTACAAAAGTTTTTTTTTAAATAAAACAAAAACGGTTTTAGATATCAATGAAATTCTTTATTCCTGTGAAAGCACGTTCGATGCCATTATGTATTGAACTCGATTTCTTTTGCATGGCCACCACGGGCACGCTTGCAAAAGTCCAGACGCTGAACCCAATTTTCGACGGTTTTCAAGCATAAATCCGCCGATAATGCTGCAATTTCACGTTCGATATTCGTACGAAGTTCATCAATCGTCGCTGGCTTGTTGGCATAGACCATAGACTTGACGTAGCCCCACAGGAAATAGGGGCCAAGTGACTGGACCATTTCGTGAGATAACACGTTCTCCAAACTTGGTTTCCAATAAATTGATTGTGACATTCGCTGTGTGGCTTGTGGCGTCGTCCTGTTGAAACCACATGTCCTCCAAGTCCATATCATCCAATTGGGGCCAAAAATATTCGATTATCATTGAACGGTAGTGATCCCCATTCACAGTAACGTGCCGGTCTTGTTCATCACGGAAGAAGTACGGCCCAATGACGCCGCCGGCCCATAAATCATACCAAACCGTATTTTTTTCGGGATACAATGATGACTCATGGAGTACGTGTGGATTGCTGCCTAACCAATACCGCATATTTTGTTTATTGACGAAGCCATTCAGCCAGAAATGAGCCTCATCGCTGAAGATGATTTTTCGATGAAAATCCGAATTATTTTCAAGTTATTGCTCAGCCCAATTCAAGAAGATACGACGCTTCTGGTGGTCAAGCGGCTTCAGATCTTGCATCAATTTAATCTTGTTACAATGTAGGCCAAGATCTTTTCGCAAAATTTTTTGGGCTTTCTGCAACTGAAGCCTCAACGGCAGCAATATTCTCGACACTACGGGCACTTCTTTGTCTCACTGGCACAGGAACATTTTGTACTGTGCCTTTGGATTCAAATTTTTCCAATAGACGCTCAGTTGTTGATCTGCTAGGACGATTATGATGACCATAAATTGGACATTGGACGTAGCGCTCTAAACGTTGAGGCCACTGACTCTAAATTTCTGTAGTTAATTTTAATAATTTCGAATCGTTGTTGGCTCGTATATCTTTCCATCATAAAATGGCAAACCTTATTGAAGAGAAATGTCAAAAGAGCGGTAAGAAATATGGCGTCGTTTGCTGTCCCTGTTGCTCTACTTTTGCGTCCCTGTTGAAAAACTCTTATTAAGAAAGGACGCTCTAAAAATCATATGTTCTACGACTTTTTGGTTTCAAGAGTTTTTTTTTTGTATTTATTTTCCCGTGGGTAGGTGCAAAACCTGCATATCAGGCTCTATGAGAACCGAAACACGCGTGCTCATAGAAGTGTGAGATTCTTACTACTCTAAAGCCACCTCCACTTCCCGATTGCAACTAAGTTGAAACTTATCTAGCAATTTACTTTTAACGAAGTTAAGTAACGTGTTGCAGGTTACTTTCTAGTGAAAGTTCCTGCTTAATCCACGATTTTAAAGCGGTTTTCTGTTTACCGCACCAAGTCGGAAGGTTTTATTCTTCGCAGACGGCGCACTAGATTCGACTTGTCAAGAATGTAAATAATCGTTGAATTAGCGCGTTCTAATAGTCGATTTCTATGGTTTCGCGCGAAACATTTTATTTCGTCCTGGACCGTAGGAATCCCGAGATCCCTGTGAAGATCTTCGTTTCTTATATACCAAGGAGCATTTACAAATGACCTAAGCAATTTATTTTCAAACGTGTGCAAGTTATTTAAGTTTGTATAGCAGGTACAACCCCAAAGTTGTATATCATATGTTCAAACAGGTTTAAGAACCTGTCGATATAAAATTAATTTATTTTCAATACTAAGCTTTGAATATTTACCGAGTAACCAATTCATAACTCTTAATTTACTTTTTAGTATTTCGCATTTCTTTTTCACGTGCTCCTTCCGTTTTAATTTCACATCCAGAGTCATTCCCAGATACTTTGCCTCATTTTCAAATGAAACACGAGCGGTATCAAGAAAGACGTGTATTCTATTTATTTTTTATACGGCAAGTTCACGTGGACTGACTTTTGTTCATTGAGCGCTATTAGCCATGGTTTTGTCCACTCATTAGCATTATTAAGAGCATTTTGTAGTTTAATTGTAGCTTCGCTAATCGTTTTACCTACTGCTATTATTGCAGTACCATCAGCAAACGTGGCTAAAATAGTATCTTCAGTTTGAGGTATATCGCGTGTAAATAAATGGTACAGAACTCGACCTAATACACTTCCTTGTGGTACCCCAGCCACTATTTCTTTGAAATCAGAATAGTCATTTCATAGTCACCGCACCAAGTTGGAAGGCTTTGTTCTTCGCAGACGGCGTACTAAATTCGACTCGTCAATAAGGTCAATAATCGTTGAATTAGCGTGTTCTAATAGTCGATTTCTATGTTTTCGCGCGAAACTTTTTATTTCCTCCCGCACCGTAGGAATCCCGAGATCCCTATGAAGATCTTCGTTTCTTATATACCGTGGAGCATTTACAAATGACCTAAGTAATTTATTTTCAAACGTTTGTAAGTTATTTAAGTTTGTATAGCAGGTACAACCCTAAAGTTGTATACCATAAGTCCAACCAGGTTTAAGAACCTCTCGATATAAATCAATTAACTTTCATTACTAAGCTTTGAATATTTACCGAGTAACCAGTTCTTATCTCTTAATTTACTTTTAAGTATTTCGCATTTCTTTTTCTCGTGCGGCTTCCATTTTAATTTCGCATCCAGAGTCATTCCCAGATACTTTTCCTCATTTGCAAATGGAACACTAGCGGTATTAAGAAAGATGGGTAATCTATTTATTTTTTTATACCTAAAGTCCACGTGGACTGACTTTTGTTCATTGAGCGCTATTCGCCATGTTTTCGTCCACTCATTAACATTATTCAGAGCATTTTGTAATTTAATTGTAGCTTGGCTAATCGTTTTGCCTACTGCTAGTATTGCAGTATCATCAGCAAACGTGGCTAAAATAGTATCTTCAGTTTGAGGTATATCGCGTGTAAATAAATGGTACAGAACTGGACCTAATACACTTCCTTGTGGTACCCCAGCCACTATTTCTTTCAAGTCAGAATAGTCATTTCCGTGTCTGACACGAAAAAGTCTTTCATTTCGATATCCGTTTAGAATATTTTAAAGTCCTTCAGGCAGAACTTGTCTTAATTTGGATTTGAGGCCTTCGTGCTACACCTTGTCAAACGCCTGCGACACGTCCAAAAAGACAGTCGAACAGATTTTATTTTCTTCAAGATCACTCTCAATTATGTCAGTAATTCTGTGCACTTGATCAATTGTCGAATGTAATGAAATAAATAAATAAATTAATAAAAATATTGAAAAATCAACGCTATTTTGTTTTATTTAATTTATTATAAACTTTAAGTTTTAAATACACAACGATTTTATTTTAATATGCTACGCGTTTCGGAATCAAGTTCCATCATCGGGCTTTTGTAACTGAATGGGTTCGTACTTTGGTGTTGGAAAGTTTTAGTACATTTAGAATATTATTTGCGCTGGTCTTTCTTGCGTTGTAATTGTCTCTTTTGTTTTAGTGTGATTTGTTGTTGTCCTGATACGGCTATTATTATTGTTGATTAGATTGTGTTGTTTTCTCATTGTAATTTGACATTTTTAATGCTGTGTCGACGCCCTCGAAGAATATGAAATATATAAATCACATAAACTAGAGGAAGACAACTTACTTAATGACAAACTAATATTTAAACACAACCCACTATATGACACAGCATTAAAAATGTCAAATTACAATGAGAAAATAACACAATCTAATCAACAATAATAATAGCCGTATCAGGACAACAACAAATCACACTAAAACAAAAGAGACAATTACAACGCAAGAAAGACCAGCGCAAATAATATTCTAAATGTACTAAAACTTTCCAACACCAAAGTACGAACCCATTCAGTTACAAAAGCCCGATGATGGAACTTGATTCCGAAACGCGTAGCATATTAAAATAAAATCGTTGTGTATTTAAAACTTAAAGTTTATAATAAATTAAATAAAACAAAATAACGTTGATTTTTCAATATTTTTATTAGTTTATTTATTTATTTCATTACATATATCACACAACCGGAGACGAAAAACAAAATCATAAATTGTCGAATGCTGGCTTCTAAATACGAACTGATGTTCAGGTATTAATTGTTTCTCTTCTATTATCGGTTGCAGGCGCAGGAGTAGTATTCTTTCAAAAACTTTTGATCTATAGGAAGAAGCGAAATCGGCCTGTAAGACTTCTTTTCGTGAGATGGTTTGCCAGGTTTCATAACCATTATGACTTTCGCAACTTTCCATTGGATCGGAACATATTCTAACCTTAGAGCGGCATTTATTATGGAAAGCAGGTTAATAGACCTTTTACGAGGGAGCATTTTTAAAATTTCTGCCGTAATTAAGTCATATCCTGGAACTTTTCTGGACTTAAGCTTCCTTATTTCTCTTTTTAATTCGGCAAGTGTAGCATTTCTCGTTATGTAGCTTTCATTTGAGGTAAAATTCATATTAACATTTTCGTTGAGTTCTTGCCCATCGAACGGCTTAAATGTTTCCTCTAAGTATTCGGCGAATACCGTCGCTTTTTCTTTGTCACTTTAAGCCCATTCATTTTGGCTTTTCTTAATCGGGGGCACTGGAAGCTTTGGTTTTTTCGTTGTTTTTATAGCTTTCCAAAGTGAGTAGTTGGATTCTTTCAAGGTACCCTTAACTCAACGTTGTCCTCGATATCTTTTTTAAACCCAGTTGGTGTTACTGTTTGTTAACCTGGGTGGTTTTTCAATTTTAAAAAGGCTTTCGCTCATAATGAGTACGACGGCAGAATGATCTGAGAAGAGGTCGTAGCCGTCTGAAATTTTTGTACGGTTAGAGGGTATGCCTTTTACCATGAATAAATCGATTGGGTGAGGTATTTTCGACGGATCAGTTGGCCAGTAAGTTGGCTTGCCAGTCGAATGAAAGTCACAATTATTTTCCATTCCTGCTTCATATAGCATACGACCCTTTTGAGATATGCATCGTGAGGACCAGAAGGTGTGCTTTGCATTAAAGTCACCAACAACTATTAAATTTGGGATTAGTGACTTTATCAATGTCGTAAATTCACTCTTATCAATTTTGCAACGTGGAGGGCAATATATGGAAGAGACATTGAGAGGAATAGTTTTTGGTTTAACCTGTACACTACTCAATTGCTTTGATTCCGCCTCTATTTTGAGGCCTATCGAGTTTTCATGCATTCTTTTTTATTCATTCTTTGGTATTCCTTTAACCATGAATAAATCGATTAGGTCAGGTATTTTCGACGGATCAGTTGGCCAGTAAGTTGGCTTGCCAGTCGAATGAAAGTCACAATTATTTTCCATTCCTGCTTCAAATAGCATGCGACCCTTTTGAGATATGCATCGTGAGGACCAGAAGGTGTGCTTTGCATTAAAGTCACCACCAACTATTAAATTTGGGCTTAGTGACTTTATCAACGTCGTAAATTCACTCTTATCAATTTTGCAACGCGGAGGGCAATATATGGAAGAGACATTGAGAGGAATATTTTTTGTTTAACCTGTACACTACTCAATTGCATTGATTCCACCTCTATTTTGAGGCCTATCGAGTGTTAAATGCATTCTTTTATATACAATGATGATCCACCTCTTGCTTTGTTTGACGGATGAATAGCGCGGTAGTCATGAAACCCATGGATTTTAAGATTTGATTCATTTTTGGCATGCGTTTCTGATATCAAACATATGTCAATATCATTTTCTCGCATATACATCTCCAATTCTCCAAGTTTTTGCCATAATCCGTTGGCATTCCACGTCAGAATTTTAAGCTTTTCCATCATATATTTTTTGAAAGAGGTTTGGGTCGAAAACAATTTTCGAGCTTAATTAACCTATCAATGATAAGTTTATTTGTTTCACATTGTTCTTCAAGTTTCGACAAAATTATTTCAGTGTCTTTATTTACGGGTATATTTTTTGCCGCTATTTGGGCATATGTTTCTGCATTTCGTTGCTTCGATATTTTATCCGAAGGTACTGATACTGTGTTCTTTTCCTTACGGATAAAAGGTTTAGGACCTTTCGTAGATTTGGCACTCTTGGGAATTGCGGTTTCTAATTGCCTTGGTGGGTTTCTTTGTGTTTGGGCAGATTTTGATCGTCGCTTTTGTAATTCTTTAGCTACTTCACAGCCCCTAAACTTGCTGGGTGATTTCCATTACAATTAATGCACGTCGGTGGACTTTCACTTTTTCCGTTGCAGTCAACAGTTAAATGTTTTCCAGCGCATTTTACACACCTTGGCTCTTTTTTGCAATAGGTTTGGGTGTGATGGAATTTTTGGCAGCGTTTACACTGAGGGATTAACCTTGTGCTCTTTCTTAGAGGTTCGATCCTAACTACGATGTTTAGAATTGTTTTAATTTTATAAATTTCATCTAATTTTTCAGTCTTATCGAACGAAAGTATAAATAGTGGGAGACCACGTTGTACCACTATCGCTTCACCCTCTTTTTTTTCTGTTTCTCTCTTTTGACAATGTTCGTCGCATCTAAGATTTTGAAGTTGCGCTCTTTTAGATCACTAATAATATAGTCTTTTAAACATGATGCGTGTAGACACGTAGAGGTCTTTCCGACTTATTTTTATAGGAATACCATTCTACTTTTTCTTCGTTTAGTTTTCGTGACAGAAGACGATAACTTTCGGGGTCTTTCACACAAACTTTCCATTTGTTGTTGTTAAGTGAAATAATTTTAAAAGCCGATGGTAATAATGCCTTTAATATTGTTTGCAACTTGTTATACTCCGCAATACCGATAACATTTATCGGTGGTGGGGGCCGTTCCTTAACAGGTTTTTCTTTTACTGTCGCATATTTTGGTGAAACTCTTATTTCAAAAGAAGAGGCTGCTTCAGACGAAGAGCCAGCTTTACGCTTTTTACTCAATCTTTTCTTTGAGGACTTCTCCGTTTCACGTGCTAGCTCTTTTGCATCCGTTTTATAACTACAATTATTGACTTGTGGCAAGCTAGACTTTGAGTTTCTTGGAGGATTTTTGCTTTTCAATTTTTTTTTTTCTCATTTTCTTTTCGAAGAAGATCGACTTCTTTCTTTAGCTCTTGATAAAGTTCCATTACTTGATCAAGTTTTTGTCGAAGTTCGTTATTATCTTTTTCAAGATTTTTTGTTTTATCTGAGTCTATTTTGGCGCGCGCAAACGTATCGGGTGAACTCTTTTCCCCGAATTTCGATGGTTTTGAACTCGATTTAGATGGTGGTGATTGAGATAGCCTTGCACCTTTTAGGGAGGGATTTATTAAATGCAATAATTGGCTCTCCCCAGAATCCATAAAGCCGTCCTCCGAAGAGGGTAGATGTTTCAGCTAACCTGGACTGCCACCTAGGGTACTATATCTTATTGCTTTGCTCATTGCATTGTTATGTATACATCAATCTCAGTATACGGAGTTTGGATTTTAGTCGCCTCTTACGACAGGCATGCCTACCTCGGGTATATTCTTTCCCCTTACCCGCAGAGGGCAACAAAAGTGTTATGTCCAAATTATCATCATTTTATTCCATTTTTTGTAGAATCAGCCATTTCATTTGATAAAAAGGCATTTGTACGAGAGGTCATGTAATGTCCGTTCAGTTTCTCAGTCCTCTGATGAGTATTAACAGAAAACAACTATATATAAGTAAGGATATATTCAAGCATTTTAATATAGCCTTAGTAAAACCGGGACGAAAAATGCACGAATGCAAATGCTACAACGGAAAACAAGAGCAGCAAGAGAGGAGTACCGTGAAAAGAAGGGAAAGAGAAGAAAACCCTGCGTAGAAAGAAAAGAGCATCCTCCGCAGCCTCTCAGCTCAGGTATCTCGAGGAATCTAGCACTGCCACCAACACCCGCCGGTTCTACAAAATAGCCAAGCAACTGGCATGTGGTTATAAAACCGGCACGTAAGCTCTTCGAAACAGCAAAGGGAACCTAGTCACCGAAGCACAGGGAATTGTTGACGTGTTTAAGCAGCATTTCCAGCAGCTGTTCAATGGGCATTCTGTAGAGGAAGCGACAGTAGAACAAAGAAGCATGAGACCAGTCAATGAAGATCCAGTCCCAGTACTGAAGAGATTAAGAAAGCCATCCACAAGCTTAAGAACAACAAATCCGCCGGCTCGGATGGCCTACCTGCGGAACTCTTTAAGTAGGAGATGTCCTGGTCGGGTGCATACCCCAGCTCATCAACCAAGTATGGGAGGAGGAAAGTATGCCCGACGACTGGTCAATTAGCTCCATATGCCCAATCTACAAAAAAGGCGATCTTATGTCCTGCAAAAACTACAGAGGTATATCCCTGCTTAATGTTGCATACAAGATCCTATACAACGTACTATGTGAGCGTCTTAAACCTTTCTGCAATACTTTGATCGGCACGTACCAGTGTGGCTTCAGGCCAGGCAGATCAACGATAGACCAAATCTTCACATTGAGGCAAATCCTGGAAAAGACCAACGAATTTCAAGTCGAGACCCACCATCTTTTCATCGACTTCAAAGCCGCATATGATAGCATAAGCCGCCAAGAGCTTCTATTGGCGATGTCCGAACTCGGGAACCCGAAAAAACTGATCCAGCTATGCCGCATGACGTTACAAAATACGCGGTGCAACGTGCAAATGGGTAACAGCTCATCCGAGCTATTCCAGACATGTACAGGGTTCAGACAAGGAGATGCCTTATCATGTGACTCCTTCAACCTGGTCCTGGAGCAGATAGTTCGCAAGAGTGGTGTTAACCTGAAAGGCACTATCTTCAACAGGTCTTTGCAACTGCTTGGCTATGCGGACGACATCGACATCATCAGCCGCTCCAAGCGAGCTGTACTAGAAGCATTCACAGCTATTGATGAACAGGCAAAACGCGTTGGTCTTGAAGTGAATGAGGACAAAACAAAGTATATGCTATCAACAAACAAAGCTTCATCTGTCCATCGCCTAGGACAAAACGACACTGTTGGTAGCAGTAATTTCGAGGTAGTCAAGGAGTTCACCTACCTCGGAACAAACATCAACCCCACGAATGACACCTTAGTGGAAATCCGACGAAGAATTACCCTAGCGAACCGCTGCTACTTCGGTTTGGCCAAACAAATGGGTTCAAAAGTCCTCTCCCGGAAGACAAAGTGCACGCTATACAAAACGCTAATTTTACCAGTTCTACTCTACGTCGCCGAGTGCTGGACGATAAGTAAAAAAGGGGAATTGATACTGGGCACTTTCGAGAGAAAAATTCTTCGGCGGATATTTGGTCCAATATGCGAGGAGGGCGAATGGAAGAGAAGATTTAATCGTGAATTATATGAGCTGTACCAAGATGTGGATGTAGTCCAAAGAGCCAAAACACGCCGTCTACACTGGCTCGGCCACATCGAGCGAATGGACAACAATGCGCCAGCCAAAAAACAATCTTCAAATCCCAGCCCCCAGGTTCGAGACAACCAGGAAGACCGAACCTCCGCTACAGGGATCAGGCCGTTTCCGACGCAAGAACGCTTGGTCTTGACGACTGGAGGGAGCGTGCGAGGGACCGCAATCGATGGAAGACCGCAATATCTCAGGCAGAGACCCTCCATGGATCGGGAGCCGGATAAGTAAGTAAAACCTTAATTACCCATTTTTTTTATTATTTTCGTATAATGCATTAACATGTTTCAGTGGCAGTCAGTCCCCTTACCTTTAATTACTGATTTTATCTCTTGAGGCCTCAAAAATGCTCAGTAAATGCATATTTTCTTCTAAGATACTTGTAAAATATCAAGTACGACTCAGTCACATGAACTTACTATTATTTTCAAGTGGTTTAGAAATATAAAGACAATTTACAGAGGGTGCTTAGCATAAATTCTATAAGAGCGTAAGAGGCACAGGTTCAGTCTAAACAAGAAAAAAACATGTGTTGGGTAGGGTGTAAGTCTCTCCATTAAGACGAGAATAATGATTTTCTAAAAAATCGACTTAAAATAAAAAAGTTTAAGAAATGTTCAATTCCTTTGAACACCTGTTTCCAAAAAAAACCATAAGATCGTTGTTGTTAAATTTTTTGACTGGCCGTTTTCAATTATGTGAAAGGACGTTCTAAAGATCATATATAGTTAGTTTGTACGACTATTTGCTTCCAAAAATGTTGGGTCAAAATTGTCATCATTCTATTCCACTTTTCGTAGAATCACCCATATATAAGGTATCTTATAAATATTTTTTAGTTGTTTGCAAATTAAACACTTCGCATAAATTTATGATTTTTTTTTTTTTTGAAGAGACTTTCTTAGCCCACTTTCAGAATAAACGTCCTAGGCTTTAAGAAAAGTCCTGATTCTATATTCTTTGCCAACATACTTTTATTTCTTATTAAGTAGGGTTTAGTGTGTGAATGAAAATCCACACTAATGCAGTACATGCTGCGAAGTAAACACCAATCTAAATTGAATAATTTTTGAATAAATAACAACATCAACTTGTGTGCATTACCACTAAGAATATAGACTGGAGTTATAGCTATTTCAGGACATGCTATCCACTGCTCCACAGTTGCTTAGCACAAAGTCATTAAAGAATTATTATGGAAACCCACGACTGAATTCTTCAGTCTTACCCCAACAATGGATAAATATCAAACGGTCCTTTTGAAGGCCATAGATTCCTGCATGGAACCACAGGTGCTCTTAAATGAGCTCCGTTAAAAAGCGAACGATCTGGACTTTATCGGGGTCAAGCCATTCGCTACAGTTAGAGTCAGACTGGAGAAGCGGACTTTGCGTTCTTCCTAGTTCAGCTATCGGCCAGCAGCAAACTGGATAGTTTGAGGAGTACCTCCGTCCTCAACTACCAGGTTGTAACTTGCGATAAATTAAAGAGATGCGGCGACATGCATCAATGCATGTGCTGCCAAAGGTTAGGCCACGCTGCAGCAAACTGGGAAATGCTGTCACGCTCGGTTAAGTGCGGTGAGGACCACATTAAGGGGGAGTGTAAACTCGGTAAGGAACGGGTCGCAAAGTGCTTAAATGTGGATTTTGCGAAAAGGAGGAGCAACCTGCTAATTATCGGAGTTGCTCAGCTTTTCATCAAATAAGAATTAACAAAGTGGCTAAGCAGACAGCGGAGAGATGCACCCATCAACGCATGCGCCTACAGCAACGCCCGTGAATCCCCAAATTTCCTACGCCCAAATGGTTGACTAACAACAATTACAATATCGTTAGAAGAGATCGACCCAACTCCACTCATGGGGGGGCGTCGCAATCTTCATACGAAAAGGCATTAATCATAAAGTTATATATAATAGTGATCCGTGCAGATTTCGGCTGTTAAAGGCGTGCATCGTATACATTCGTCTCCAAAAGTGGAGACGAATGTATGTGATCGCGGCTTATGCACCGGAATCACCTCGGCCAAATGGTTTTATGACAGAATTTGAAAAACTTTTCGAATGTCTACGCTTGAGCTTGGAAGAAAATTACTTTCTCATGGCTGGTGATTTGAATGCAAAACACCTAGATTGGGGAAATAAAATTCAGAATCAAAGACGTTTTCATCTTTTTAATTGGATGAGTCGATACAACACTGATTATGGTGTTGACCTGCTTGCTATGGATAGCCCATCGTTTCCAAGAAGCGGAACCTACCTATCGATCTATTGCTAATAGACGCAGGACTGGCAATTACTGACATTGTAGGTCAAAGACCAAGAAGCTGTTTACGAACGATCGAGTACGACAGTGACCACTGCGGACTCGCCGCCATAATACAGCTTTCGAACGAGCTCGTGGACTTGGATGAGTATGTACCTGTGCATACTTACAATTACAGTAAGGTGCGCTGGCCACGCTTTACCAACGCCATATCAAGTGAAATCAGTTCGAATAACATAGCCCCACCAAATGCCAGGAATTTGACAAATAACGAAAAAGACCAATACTTCGAACAAATGGACGAGACAATCAAACGAACAATGAACAGAACAATACCAAAATACAAACAACGGGACGCAACTGACATGTACCGGAATGCGACCATTGACGCACTACACAGACAAAAAAGTGGACTGCTGACAAGACTTAAATTCTTGTACCGACGACTTACCGATCCACACGATCTGGAGATTAGGACGCTGAAGTCGTCGATCAAAAACATCAACCAAGTTATAAAGGAAAACTATCGGCTGTCCATTAATTTGTATTGGGATAACAAAATTCGGGCCGTTAACTTCAGCGACCCGAGCATGTTTCGGCAAATTAACAAAATATTTAGAAGGAATGATCAGGAATTAAGTGTCTTAAGCTTCAGAGCACGACAAACAATACAGACGTACTTCTGACAGCAGGAATTAATCCAGAGGAATCCGTCTTGGACGATGATCTCTTTACTGTCGAAGACCCGCACGAGAAAGTGGAGGCGGAGGGGGCTTCTTTCCAGCAAGTGTACAAGGTGAATGCGTGCATTCGCCCCAATCATGACCTGGAAAACAGGCTCCATCACTTCTACCTTCAGAATGACACTACGTAATGCCGATCAGAGAACCTCGGTTTCAACGGGTTCAATGAATATCATTTGCCAAACGCCATAACCGCCGAGTGAAATGGGCCCAGTTCCCTGTTAACTATGATGGTGGAGCTCCAGATCATCTTCGATTCATTAAAGAAGAAGACGCCAGCAGGAATCGATGGCATATCCAACGTTGTACCTCCACATTTACCTCAAGAAGCAGTAGACATTCATATCACTCTGCTTAACAACGCTCTGAGTAATGCGTATTATCCAGTGTGGTGGAAGACAGCTGTGGTGCATCCTCTCCCGAAAAAGGGAAATGACAACTTCAATTCGGTGAATCTCCGGTCGATAAGTCTTCTTCGGAGTATCAGCAAGATATTCGAAAAAGCTATCAATAGAGCTCTGTCTAAGTGGGTAGAGGACAATAACATCATACCGGATAATCAATTAGGTTTTAAGGCGGGACATGACACTATTCATGTCACGTCTAAACTCTATTCTGATGTCCAATGGAACAAATCTAAGAAGCAGTGTACGGGTGCCTGTCTGGTTGATTTGGAGAAGACCTTCGACACCGTATGGTAAGAGGGTCTTTATCTCTTATTGCGTACAGAACAGATCCAAAAGTCAAGGTCATCAGGATTCTTTTGCAGCGTGACTTCGAGGAGATTCAGCAATATTGAGATGACAGGAAGTTGAAATCAACTTTTTTTTTTTTTTTTTTTTTTGTAAATTCATTTTTATTTTTCAATTATCTTAGAACTATCTTAAAGCTAGACAAAAATTCATAAAAACTAGCCTACTTATCAATTATTAAAACTAACTTACTGGCCCCAGTCGGGCGCTCTAAGTTAAACTAGAATAACTTAATGCTAATGCCTTTCGGCCTAAGAACTATCTTAATACTAAATCCAGGTCGGTTTTATTTTTTACCGAGAAGAATTTCACAAAAAAACTCGGTATCTATGTCTTTATTTTTTGGTTTTATATAAAACTTACAAACTAAATTAAAGCTAATTAAAACTACTTAAAACTACTTACAACTAATTTTAAACTAATTACAACCTACTTATAAGCTACTTACAAACTAGAACAGCCACAGCAAGCATTTTCCGGTTTTATATTTTTTTTTTTGTATTTTTGTTGATTTTTTAATTTTTTTTTTTTTTTTTTTTTTTTGTGCCACCCTGACTGTCCCTACTTAAAACTAACTACCTAAACCTATGTAAGTCGGCCATACAAGAGAAAATTGCAAGGTCAACTATTAAATGTCTGAAGGAACTTCATCTTTGTTTTTCAACCACCAGAACTGGTTCTCCTGCTTTACCCTATCTCTTCGGTCCCGTTCGGACACAGTCCTACTGAACCGAAGGTGCTCAGCTCCGTCTTGAGCGAGGACGTCTCGACTGTAAAGGAGCCGCCGATCTACAGTTCTACGGCCGACGTGGTAGATTAGCGGAACCGCCGCTCTATCCTGGATCAGCCCTCGACTGTCTAGGTGGAGGAATGCATCGGGCGAAATAAAGCCGCTTAGACGCACACTCTCGTAGTATTCAGTAGACGAGGACATCGCTCTTGCAATGTGACCTCGAATAAGCTTCAGCAAGAAATTATATATCCTGTTTATGTTGGCCCCGTTGTATAGAGCCAGGTTGGAATAGTAGTGTTTGTACTCCGACTCCGGTGTTCTGTGCAATCCAAGGCAGCGTCGTAGACGCTGCCTCTCAAACACCCGAATCTTTTCCATTTGAGATGGGGCAACGTTGAACCAAACCGGGAATCCATAGGCAATCATCGGCCGGATAAGGGCCATGTAGCAAATCACCTTCACCCTGCTATCAAGCCGGCTGCTATTAAACAACCGTTTCGTCAGGGCAAAGGTTCCCCTAGCCCTGGCCAGAGCAGCAATTATATGTCTGTCGAAATACAAATACTGATCCATCCAGATGCCAAGGTACTTTACTACACTTTTACTCGCCAGTGGATGTCCATGTGGCCCAACGATCACCAGCTTGCGCCAGTTCTTTCTCGTATCCCTTTTGGCTCCACGCAACGGAGTCCTAAACAAGATAGTTTCTGATTTCTGAAAGTTGATTTTCAACTTCCAGTCATCACAATATCGTTGAATGTCATCGAAGTCACTCTGCAAAAGAATCCTGATGTCCTCGACTTTTGCAGCTGTTCTGTACGCAATTAGATCGTCGGCATACGCAATTGCCTGAGTTAGACTACATATCAGATCGCTGGTGTAAATGCTGAATAGAATCGGCGAGTTGACCGCTCCCTGCTGAAGACCATTTTTAATATTAAAGGTTGTGGCAGAAGTTACATTGCCACTCTTGACAACAAACTTTCTGCCATTGAGCATATCATAAAGCATATATAATAGTGGTTTACTAATGCCAAGTCTGGTCAGCTTTAGATAAAGACCCTCTAACCATACGGTGTCGAAGGCCTTCTCCAAATCAACCAGACAGGCACCCGTACACTGCTTCTTAGATTTGTTCCATTGGACATCAGAAACGAGTTCCGATGCGGCATGAATAGTGTCATGTCCCACCTTAAAACCGAACTGATTGTCCGGTATGATATTATTGTCCTCTGCCCACTTAGAAAGAGCTCTATTGATAACTTTTTCGAATACCTTGCTGATACTCGGAAGAAGACTTATCGACCGGAGATTCGCCGGATTGGAGTTGTCCTTTCCCTTTTTCGGGAGAGGATGCACCACAGCTGTCTTCCACCACACTGGATAATATGCATTATTCAGAGCGTTGTTAAACAGAGTGGTATAAATGTCTACTGCTTCTTGAGGTAAATGTCGAAGTACAACGTTGGATATGCCATCGACTCCTGCTGACTTCTTCTTCTTTAATGAATCGAAGATGAGCTGGAGCTCCACCTTCGTAATTAACAGGGAACTGGGCCCATTTCGCTCGGCGATTATGGCGTTTGCCAAATGATCTTCATTGAACCCGGTGAAACCAAGGTTCTCTGATCGCCATTGCGTGATGTCATTCCGAAGGTAGAAGTAATGGAGCAAGGCTCTGTTTTCCAGGTCGTGATTCGGGCGAATGCATGCATTCACCTTGTACACTTGCTGGAAAGCAGCCCCCACGGCCTCCACTTTCTCCTGCGGATTTTCGACAATAAAGAGGTCATCGTCCAAGACGGCGTCCTCTGGATTAATTCCTGCTGTCAGAAGTACGTCTCTGTTGTCTATCGTTCTTTGAAGCTTGAGACACGGAAGATCGTTCTGATCATTCCTTCTAAATATCTTGTTAATTTGCGGAAACATGTTCGGGTCGCTGAAGTTAACGGCCCGAATTTTGTTGTCCCAATACAAATTAATTGACAACCGATAGTTCTCTTTAATAAGTTGGTTGATGTTTTTGATCGACGACTTCAGTGTCCTAATCTCCAGATGGTGAGGGTCAGTAAACCGTCTGTACAAGAGTTTTAGTCTTGTCAGCAGTCCACTTTTTTTTCTGTGTAGTGCGTCAATGGTTGCGTTTCGATACATGTCCGTTGCGTCCCGTTGCTTGTATTTCGGTATTATTTTGTTCATTGTTCGTTTGATTGTCTCATCCATTTGTTCTAGGTATTGGTCTATTTCGTTATTTGTCAAATTCCTGTCATTTGGTGGGGATAAGTTATTCAAACTGATTTCGCCCGATAAGGCGTTGGTAAAGCGTGGCCAGCGCACCTTACTGTAATTGTAAGTATGCACAGGTACATACTCATCCAACTCCACGAGCTCGTTCGGAAGTTGTACTACGGCAGCGAGTCCACAGTGGTCACTATCGTACTCGATCGTTTGTAAACAGTTCCTTGGTCTTTGACCCACAGTGTCAGTAATTGTCAGTCTTGCGTCTAATAGCAATAAATCCAGATAGGCACCGCTTCTTGGAAACGATGGCCGATCCGTAGCCAGCAGTTCTATACGATATTCAGCGTTATACTGACTCATCCAATTAAAAAGATGAATACCTCTAGGATTCTGTACTTGATTTCCCCAATCTAAGTGTTTGGCATTCAAATCACCGGCCATGAGAAAGTAATTTTCGTCCAAGCTCAAGTGTAGACCTTCGAAAAGTTTTTCAAGCTCTGTCAAAAAATCAGTTGGCTGAGGTGATTCCGGTGCATAAGCCGCGATCACATACATTCGCTTCCCCTGTTGGAGAGGAATGCATACGACACACGCCTCTAACAGCCGAAATCTACGTAGATCACTATTATATAACTTTATGATTTATGCCTTTTCGTATGAAGATTGCGACGCCCCCCCCTTGAGTGGAGTTGGGTTGATCTCTTCTAACGGTATTGTAATTGTTGTTAGTCAATTTATGTTTCTGGTTTAGCTTAGTTTCGCTGGCCATAAACACATCTGGACTTTGGTCTTTCAACAATTGGAAAAGATTAGCTCTACGTTCGGTCCTAATCAGTGAAGTTACATTCACAGCAAGGATCCTAAGAGGCCTCTCTGACAGCGCGCCTTTAACCTCTAATTTGCGTTAAGCTAGGCAAAACAGAGTAGAGATAGTCTACCCTAGTCGCCTGCTCCTTTATCTGGTTGTGAAGTCCTGTTAACTGGCCTTGAATTGCCAGCAACATGCTTCTTATTTCGGCCTGAGCGTTGAAATCAACTTTGTGGCATGAGGTCTACACGCATCATGTTTAAAGACGATATTATTAGTGATCTAAAAGAGCGCAACCTCAAAATCTAAGATGCTACTAGAATTGTCAAAAGAGAGAAACAGAAAAAAGAGGGTGAAGCGACAGTGGTACAACGTGGTCTCTCACTATTTATACTTTCGTTCGATAAGACTGAAAAACTAGATGAAATTTATAAAATTAAAACAATTCTAAACATCGTAGTTAAAATCGAACCTCTGAGAAAGAGCACACGGTTAATCCCTCAGTGTAAACGTTGCCAAGAATTCAATCACACCCAAACCTATTGCAAAAAAGAGCCAAGGTGTGTAAACTGCGCTGGAAAACATCTAACCGTTCACTCCAACGGAAAAATTGAAAGTCCACCGACGTGCATTAATTGTAATGGAAATCGCCCAGCAAGCTATAGGGGCTGTGAACTAGCTAAAGAATTACAAAAGCGACGCTCAAAATCTGCCTAAACACAAAGAAATCCACCAATGCAACTAGAAACCGCAATTCCCAAGAGTACCAAATCTATGAAAGGTCCAAAACCTAGTATCCGTTAGGAAAAGAAAACAGTGTCAGTACCTTCGGACAAAATATCGAAGCAAGGAAATGCAGAAACATGCCCAAAAAGTGGCGAAAGTCTTTTCAATAATTTTGTCAAAACCTGAAGAACAATGTGAAACAAATAAACTTATCATTTATAGGTTAATTAAGCTCGAAAATTGTTTTCGACCCAAACCTCTTTCAAAAAATATATGATGGAACAGCTTAAAATTCTGACGTGGAATGCCAACGGATTATGGCAAAAACTTGGAGAATTGGAGATGTATATGCGAGAAAATGATATTGACATATGTTTGATATCAGAAACGCATGCCAAAAATGAATCAAATCTTAAAATCCATGGGTTTCATGACTACCGCGCTATTCATCCGTCAAACAAAGCAAGAGGTGGATCATCATTGTATATAAAAGAATGCATTGAACACTCGATAGGCCTCAAAATAGAGGTGGAATCAATGCAATTGAGTAGTGTACAGGTAAAAACAAAAAATATTCCTCTCAATGTCTCTTCCATATATTGCCCTCCGCGTTGCAAAATTGATAAGAGTGAATTTACGACGTTGATAAAGTCACTAAGCCCAAATTTAATAGTTGGTGGTGACTTTAATGCAAAGCACACCTTCTGGTCCTCACGATGCATATCTCAAAAGGGTTGCATGCTATTTGAAGCAGGAATGGAAAATAATTGTGACTTTCATTCGACTGGCAAGCCAACTTACTGGCCAACTGATCCGTCGAAAATACCTCACCTAATCGATTTATTCATTGTAAAAGGAATACCCTCTAACCGTATAGAAATTTCAGAGGGCTATGACCTTTTCTCAGATCATTCTGCCGTCGTACTCATTATGAGCGAAAGCCTTTTTAAAATTGAAAAACCACCCAGATTAACAAACAGTAAAACCAACTGGGATGGATTTAAAAAAGATATCGAGGACAACATTGAGTTAAGGGTATCATTACAAAGCCTCTTGAGCTTGAAGACGTAGTAGATATCTTTGTTGACATAATACAAAAAGCATTTTGGAATAACACACCTTATCAAAGGCTAATGCCTCGCAATAAAGACATAAAATATCCACAGGAAATAAAAGATTTACTGAAACAGAAACGAAAAGCACGTAAGAACTGGCAGCGAACCCGTGCTCATCAACACAAAGCTTATTTAAATCGCTTGAGTAATATGCTAAAAACGACGATATCAGATTTTAAAAACATTGAAGTTGAAAATTACCTTGAAGGCTTCACAGCGGGGAAAGAATCCAACTACTTACTTTGGAAAGCTATAAAAACAACGAAAAAACTAAAGCTTCCAGTGCCCCCGATTAAGAAAAGCAAAAATGAATGGGCTAAAAGTAACAAGGAAAAAGCGACGGTATTCGCCGAATACTTGAGGAAACATTTAAGCCGTTCGATGGGCAAGAACTCAACGAAAATATTAATATGAATTTTACCTCAAATGAAAGCTACATAACGAGAAATGCTACACTTGCCGAATTAAAAAGAGAAATAAGGAAGCTTAAGTCCAAAAAAGCTCCAGGATATGACTTAATTACGGCATAAATTTTTAAAATGCTCCTTTGTAAAGGGTTTATTAACCTCCTTTACATAATGAATGCCGCTCTAAGGTTGGAATATGTTCCGAGCCAATGGAAAGTTGCGAAAGTCATATTATTTTTGAAACCTGGCAAACCATCTCACGAAAAGAAATCTTACAGGCCGATTTCGCTTCTTCCAATAATATCAAAAGTTTTTGAAAGAGTACTACTCCTGCACCTGCAACCGATAAAAGAAGAGAAACGATTAATACCTGAACATCAATTCGGATTTAGAAGCAAGCATTCGACAATTGATCAAGTGCACAGAATTACTGACATAATTGAGAGTGATCTTGAAGAAAAGAAAATCTGTCCGACTGTCTTTTGCCTCAAACTCAAATTAAGACAAGTTCTGCCTGAAGGACTTTACAATATTCTAAACGGATATCTTAATGAAAGACTTTTTCGTGACTATGAAATGACTATTCTGATTTCAAACAAATAGTGGCTGGGTACCACAAGGAAGTGTATTAGGTCGAGTTCTGTACCATTTACTTACACGCGATATACCTCAAACTGAAGATACTATTTTAGCCACGTTTGCTGATGGTACTGCAATACTAGCAGTAGGTAAAACGATTAGCGAAGCTACAATTAAACAAAACCATGTCGAAAAGCCGTCAATGAACAAAAGTCAGTCCACATGAACTTTTCGTATAAAAAATAAATAGAATACCCGTCTTTCTTGATACCACTCGTGTTTCATTTGCAAATGAGGCAAAGTATCTGGGAATAGCTCTCGACGTGAAATTAAAATGGAAGGTGCAAGTGAAAAAGAAATGCGAAATACTAAAAAGTAAATTAACAGATATGAATTGGTTACTCGGTAAATATTCAAAGCTTAGTATTGAAAATAAATTGATTGATAAATGGTATACAACTTTGGGGTTGTACCTGCGATACAAACTTAAATAACTTACAAACGTTTGAAAATAAATTGCTTAGGTCATTTGTAAATGCTCCACGGTATATAAGAAACGAAGATCTTCACAGGAATCTCGGGATTCCTGCGGTGCGGGAGGAAATAAAAATTTTCGCGCGAAAACATAGAAATCGACTATTAGAACACGCTAATTCAACGATAATTGACATTCTTGACGATTCGAATCTAGTACGCCGTCTGCGAAGAACAAAATATTTCGACTTGGTGCGATGAACAGAAAACCGCTTTAAAATCGCGGATTAAGCAGGAACTTTCACCGGAAAGTAACCAGCAACACGTTACTTAACTTCGTTAAAAATAAATTGCTAGATAAGTTTCAACTTAGTTGCAATCGGGAAGTGGAGGTATCTTGTTAAGGACTCCGTTGCTTAGAGCCACAAGGGATACGAGAAAGAACTGGCACAAGCTGGTGATCTTAGGGCCAAATAGACATCCGCTGGCGAGTAAAAATGTAGTAGAGTACCTTGGCATTTAAATGGATCAGTATTTGTATTTCGACAGACATATAAATGCTGCTCTGGCCACGGCTAGGGGAGCTTTTGCCCTAACGAAACGGTTGTTTTATAGCAGCCTGTCAAGCTGGCTGGCCGATGATTGCCTATTGATAAGCGGTTTGGTTCAACGTTGCCCCATCCAAATGGAAAAGATTCGGGTGTTTGAGGGGCAGTGTCTTTGACTCTGCCTTGGATTGCACACAACACCAGAGTCGGAGTACAAACATTACTATTCCAACCTTGTTCTATACAACGGCGCCAAGATAGATCATTTCTTGCTGAAGCTTATTCGAGGTCACATTGCAAGACCGATGTCCTCGAGCAACAGCTTAATTTTTGGGGCATATTATCTCAACAACGAATACTACGAGAGTGTGCGTCTAAGCGGCTGCTATTAACGAACTCTGTAGATGCATTAATCTTGAAGTTATATTGTATCAAATTAACACTTTCTATTTTGTACTGTAAATGGACAAATAACGGTTTTTTGTTAACATCTTACCAAATATAATTTTTTTTAAACTAATGAGCTTATTTTAATGATTATAAAATCTTAGTCAAAAAAGATTGTAACACTTTTTTCGTAGACACAATAAATTTTGAGAAAACGTGCACAAACGCGCTCATTACCTTTTCTACCAAGGCAAAATGAAGAAAAAAAATTCATTACATTGAAAAGCTCTTATTATAACGTTTGTGCACGTTTTTATTGAAATTAATTGCTCCTACGAAAAGAGTGTCATAATCTTTTTTGTCCAGAATCTTATGAGCATTAATATAAACTCATTAGTTTTTCGAAAAGAAATAATATCTGCTGAGATATTAACAAAAAAAAGCTTATTTGTCCATTTACGGTACAAAATAAAAAGTTTTACTTTGATACGCTATTACTTCAAGATTAATAAACCTACAGAGTTCGTTAATAATCGTAGCTAATTTTTTTAAGATAATTTAAGACTGTAAAAATAAATGTTAATCTTTCATGATTTTGTTGTTAAAGGAAATTTCATCGAGTTGCTGAACAAAAACCAAATCACTTTCTTTTTCAAGATGGCGGTGTTCCCCTTACGCCGGGCATCCCAAAATCTTGGTTTTATTAAGAGATGTAGCCAAGGTCAAATCGTATACAAATTTTAGCCCATCGGTTAATGAAATTTTAATAATTTTTTTGACAAAATTTACTTCACCGTGAAGTTCTTCAATGATTTTCTCAGAATCTATTGCTTGTATGAATAAAAGTATGTTAATCTTGTTTGTTTAGAATGACATAAGTTACAATTTGCTTAAGATGTCAAAACAAAGCTCTATACCAAAATTCAGCTTTGGCGGAATTTTTTTCGTATTGAAAGTCGAATTTTCCTGTGCTACTTATACTTTTTAAAATTTCTAGGTTTTTTCATTAACTTTTCATCTTTACTCATTATACCTACCTGTGTGCATATTTTAATGGTCCAATCTAATTGGTCGTTTGAAAATAAAGAATTATATACCTATCATATTAATTAATTGCTTCCCTTATAAATTGAAAAGTCTTCCCCTTTTAAGACTTTGCAGTTTCTTACTGTCGCCAATTGGTATTCCATACCTTCTACAGGTAGGAAGGTATTCAAAACAAAAACCTTTAAAGTGCGTGTTTGACTAATTAAATGAACTTGCTTTTTGTTTTTATCCACGATAAGTTTTTTTTAAATATACTTTATCTACCTTTGTGTACCATTCATTTTTATCTTACATCAAAAGCAGATATGTATATAAATGCACATACCTACATATTATGTCTATAAGGCAAGGCCCAACTAATGCAATAATTTTAATTATTTGTGTTGGCAATTAATTATACGTAGACTTGAAGCCCCAAGTCCCTCTAATGCTTAATTTTATTTTATTCAGTGCAAAGAAAAGCAACGGTGACAGCAGTGGCGTACCCAGGATTTTTTTTTGAGGGGTGGTCTACTTTTATTTAGATTAACACATTTAAGTTAAAGTACAACTTGTTTTAAATTTGATCTCTTAGGATTGAACACGATAACTCTTCTTTATGGACCACTTTATGATTGAACATACATATAATGGTGTCTGTGACGATGTTGATTTTTTCTTCACTTCTTATAAGGTTTTTAAATGAGAAAATTAATTGATTGTTCTATTTTTGATCGTATGCCGTTCTCTAGAGCAAACATCTATTTTGCTCCTGATTTTCTGAAGAAAAAAAATATTTTTTTGAATGAGTTGCACAACATCTTCAGTGCCTAAATCGAGTTATCTGCGAATGTTAACAAAAGCACATCGCTTAAGGTTTCCATTGTTGTTTCACTCAGCCATGGTTTCAACCTTGTAAAAGTAGAAAATGAGGGTAATAGTTTAACTATTCTCAAACAAAATGAATGTTTTATGTTTCCAAATGCAATAAAACTTTCATAAATCAAGCATTAAACAAATCGGAGGAGTTAGGTTTACTTCAAATCTTACAGAAACCTATATGTTAAGTGAAAAATGTCATTTTGGTAACTTTATAGTTTTATTTAATCAGAATATAATACAACGAAAATTGAAATGAAAGATTAACTTACACTTTAAAATGTATTATTATTTTACATAATATTAAAACTGATTTATGAAAACAAATTTTTAAAAGTGAAACAAAGTGAACTTCTGATGAAGAAGTTTAGTCTCTTACTAAAAGAGATAGATGATCGACGGTATTTAATATGGAACAAGGGAGCAATTTACTTTACCACTAAAATGTTATGTGTGTCCTGTTTTAGATTCATATTGTTTTTGTTATTTTGCATATACCTTATATTGCTCAAATATTTCCAAACGATTTTAGTAAATCACATTTTTTATCTTCTATTGGTAACCTTTAATACGGATACGGAGGAGAAAAGATAAGTTATAAAGTGTGATTGTGAATGAACCAAGGAGATTCAATCTAATTGATTAGGAAATCTTAAATTGTATGGAAAATATAATAAGGGTAGAGTCGGGTAATATGGCACCAGAGGAGATATGGCACCCTTTAAATATTTCTAACTTAATAACTTATTTTTAAAACAAAACTTTTTAAATATCAGTTAGCTTAACGTAAGCTTTCAACGTAAGCTCGATGCAGTTGAAACTCTGAAAATAAAAAAATAGTGACTAAATTTCAGGCAATTTTTGTTGTTGTGCATAACTTAACAAAGTGCAGCAACGGAAGTATTTGGCATCAGGTGTTCGCTCTAACGAGAAACGAAGAGTGGTGCGTTCTTAATTTTTTGTATTTATAACTACAACTAAGCGTACTTGTTTTGTATGAGTAATTTGGATAAACAGTGGTATTTTGTACTGTATACTAAGCTTAACTAGTGAATATTATGGTATTAATTTTCGGATAGAAATTATTTTGAATCTGCATTTAAGTTTTAATCTGGATTAAGAGAGTAAATGATATGAACGTTAGAGCCTGTCTACATCGTCTTCTTTCTAAAAATTGCATTAAGTGAGATAGGTTGATTTCTTGTGTGAAAGAAAGAGAAAAAGATTTCACCCAAAATCCATCGATGCACCTAGGGATGCCAGATTTGAACAATAGCTTTTCGGGACAAAATTATTTTGAGAACATAGCCAAACGTTTTCGAAAAAAATTGAAAAGTATTATATGTTTGTTATTGATTTTTATTATTTTATTTAACATTCTCATTTTATTAATCACAAAAAATATGGACTGTGATGTTAACAAATAAATAATACCAACTAAAACAAATAAAAACTATAAAACCAACTTTTCTTATTGCACCCTCTCGGTTCAAAAGAGCGTTAACTCGAAAAATGCCATTTCGAGATAACACAACTGCAAAATACTGACTTTAAACTTTTGCTTATAGCTTTCCACGCGACATTATTTTTCAGAATGTTGATGCTAACTATATTACAAGAACCTGTAAATATGCTTTTTGTCTTAGATAATTTTTTCTTTTTTTTATTGTAAAAATAATTAAGGTTTTGAGATATTTCACATAATGAATACAAAATTTAGGTGCAAAAGAGCGCTACCTCAAAGTTACTCTTATGATTTCAAAGTGCTTTCTAGTGCAATACAGCGATAACTCAACATAAATCTGTCTTGCATTGAATCCGAAGAGTTTTTGAAGTAACCAAATTATTTTGGTTTATGGAATTTTTTTGAATTATCTTTTTCTTGCATTGGAATTATTAACATTGCAGCAAAAAAAGGTGAACACTTTGTGTAAGCCCTGCTTGGATTAGAAATTAAGAAACAGTTCAATATGTCGTCATATAGTACAAAATTGGTATAAATAGTCCTTCAAAAGAAAGGAATTTGAAAAACAACATGAGGAAATGCCTCATCTTTAACACAAAAATGTAATTTTTTGACTTTATCACTCTTTTGCACTAAGGGTGCGATATGTAAAAAGTAAAACAGCCTTTTTATAAAATTAAAAATTCACATATTTTTAAAAGATAAATAAAGAGATTTTAGATAAAGAGTAATTAATTTTTCTATAGCTGTTTTTCTCCTGACGAAATCTCAGCTACACAAAATTAAGATTTACAGAATTCTTTGTAACAATGTAAGTGCTGGACTGTGTGAAAACCTCCGGAGCGCACCGCCATTTCTGCCTGAACGGAATATAGTGCTGCAACTGGAGCTGCAATGGTTGTCAAAAAATGTCGTACGTGATTTTTTTACTCGCTCATATTGTGCTGTATAGCTTTTTGGCGTTTTTGTCATTTGAAATAAAAACAAAAATAAAAATGGATAACGAAGAAATGGAAGCTAAAATTACTTCACGTCTTTATCAGAGATTAAAAAGAGGCTGAAAGTCTCTTGAACCTCCATTTAAATACTCGGTTGTGCTCACAATTTTGAAACGTCAAAAAAGCTGCATGCAAAAGTTAAAAGTTGGACAACTTGCCCAGCTGCATCGCGTTGTATTCGTATCTTTAAATTTGTGTGTATTCAACATTTTAACAGCTATTCCAGTTGCAGCTCCGTCTCCATTCTGTTCAGGCAGTAAAGCCACATCATAGACGGTGTTCACATTGGACTGAAAAACTGTTTTTTTTTTGACGTTTCAGTATTTATATCTTCCTTTACTGAAGAAGTGGGAACGAGATGTGAATACTGAAACGTCAAAAAAAAAAAAAAAAAAATCCAGTTTTTCAATCCAATGTGAACACCGTCATATGGTTTCCATGTTTTCTTTCGACTACTTAAGTGCCCCTCTGAGCATTATAGTTCTAGCCTTCTACGGATTGTCTTTGCAAAATAATTTTTGTTATCATTTTCTTTCGTTGAGTTTTTCGATTCTCGATGAATTATAGTGTTTAGTAAGCATCATTGAAAAAAGTGCATCCCAATAACAAACTTCAGCACATATAATGCACTTATAATGAAAAATTAATTCAATCTTGATAGCATTTTGAATATTTTGCGGAA
Organism: Dasysyrphus albostriatus; assembly: GCA_946251815.1. Classification (NCBI taxonomy): domain Eukaryota; kingdom Metazoa; phylum Arthropoda; class Insecta; order Diptera; family Syrphidae; genus Dasysyrphus; species Dasysyrphus albostriatus. The sequence goes on along the minus strand of OX276335.1, from coordinate 160,349,649 downwards.
CCTGCGGGACATTATATGAAATTGCGGGACATAATTTTGGCATCCCTAGATGCAGCACTTTTAATAATCCTCGCTCTCAGGCATCTATCAGATAGGCTATCCATAATTCTAGAAAATTTCAAAAACCTTGAGTTATTTTTGCATCAGCTAATAACAACAATGGATTACAACAACACAAACAAATCTGGATGGCTTGAGATGCGCAGCCGAGCGCATCCAAAAAATTCTTGACTTCAGCATGACGGATTATTGTTTGTGCGAGTGAGAGATCTATGGAGCCTAATTGCGTGAGATAGAAATAGGTATATTTAACTGAAAGGGTTTTTACATAAGGGTATTTTGCATAAACGCTGTTCATCTAAACGACTTTCAGTAAGAAGGCAATGATCGCGTTCAATGTTGTTACTAAAGCGATCTGGATAGGTTTGTGTTATTGTAATCCCTTGTTAAAACACCTCATGAGAAAACAGCTGTTGGCAAAAAAGAGATCCCCAACTGTTCTTAAAACTTAAGGATACAAAGACATCCAATGAGAAATGTCAACAACAGCTGATTGGCGTTCAGAAACAAAGATGGATACAAAACTTTACTAGATAGGCTATCTATTGAAACTTGAACGCGGCCAATGTAGATTGAATCTTATGTTGTTTTCCATTGGACATCCAGAAGCCTTCCGAAGCATCCGGAAGTCTTCTGAAATTATTCCACTGGCACAAAAATCCTCTTCTGACGATTCTGAGAAGATAATTTCTCTTCTCGATTTGAAATCAGAATCCACTCGAGAGGCACTAATACCTTTAAGCACAAAGCGTAACGGATACAATTATTGGCACCCCTAAGGACATTTCAACTTTGATCACCACAACTTTTTTATCTGTAAAGTGATGATAATCATTTGTTTATCAAAGTATTTTTTAATAAAACTTGTGTTTGGTAATTAAATTAAATATAAATTTTACTGTGTAAATTGATCTTTAAAAGACAAATAAAAATAAGCTTACCAAAAACTACACTTATTGGCACCCAAAAAGAGTACAATTATTGGCACCATTTTTGGTGGTAAAAATAAGATATTTTGATTTTTAACGTTTATTTTGCAATTCTTCAAACTATAATTTATAACAAATGCATGCTACAACAATTGGCAGCCTTAAAAGTATAATTATTGGCAGTGCCAATTATTGAATCTACATAGGTTGTATTTATTGGCACCTCATGCCAGTTATTGAACCTTAGTTTTTCTTGGACCTAATTATTGGCACCCACTTAATTAATAAAACAATGAATATGTTCATCATCATCATCAAGTCCTGAAACCCCGATTGGGGCATAGGGCGCCAACAAATCGTCTCCATCCTTCACGGTTTGCAGCTAGATATTTTAACTGTGGCCACGTCTTTCTCTGGGATTCTGCTTCTGCTAGGACTATTGATTTCCATGTTGTTCTTGGTCTTCCAACCCACCTTGCACCCTGAGGATTCCATTCAAAGGACTGCTTTGCAATTTCATCGTTTGGTTTCCTCAGTGTGTGAGCAATCCATTGCCATTTACGCTTTTTTATGTCAATGTCCAGCCTCTCTTGACTTGTCCTGCGCCACAATTCTTCGTTTGATATAATTTGCGGCCAGCGAATTTTTAGAATATGGCGTAGACAGCGATTCACAAAAGCCTGCAATTTCCTCGAGATGGTAGTCGTGACTTTCCAGGTTTCGCAAGCATATAATAGCACGGATTTGACATTGGATTCGAAGAATCTCAACTTAGTGCGTAGGGAGATTTGACTGGATTTCCAAAATTGGGACAGAGAACCGAAGGCTGCGCGAGCTTTATTTATTCTAGTTTGAACGTCCAGATCAGTACCACCATTTGCTGAAACAATACTTCCAAGGTAGTTAAACTGTTCAACCTCTTCGACTGGCGTCTCCTGTATAAAAATACGCTGATGTGTGGAGCGGCCTGTGAGCATTATTTTTGTCTTTTTACTGTTTATTTTTAGACCACTCGACTCTCCTTTCACCTTCAGAGCTTGACACATCCCGTTCAGCCCGCTGATGTTATTTGCCAAGAGACATATATCATCGGCATAGTCTAAGTGACTAAGCCTTTCAAACGGTCTCCATTGAATGCCCTGTCTCTCAGCTGTTCCAACGCTGGCCGTCAAAACATCATCAATCGCCAGTAGAAATAGAATTGGCGACAGAACATCCCCCTGTCTCACACCCTGCCGCACTTCGAAAGAGTCGGATAGCTGCCCATTGTGTAAAACAAAACATCTTGCATTGTTATAAGACTCTCTTATAATGGCAACAATTTTTGGGGGAATTCCCCTACCAAGCAGTGATCTCCATATACATTCACGGTTAACTCGGTCAAAGGCCTTCTCAAAATCCACGAACATGAGGTAAAGCGGTGATTGAAACTCCGCAGACTGCTCCAGAACGATACGCAGAGTGTTGATATGGTCGACACACGACCGCCCACTGCGGAAACCAGCTTGATGCCTCTTGAGTGTAGACTCGATTCTAACCTTTATCCGCTCGAGAATGATGGTTGCTATTAGTTTTGGAAAAACGGACAAAACTGTAATACCTCGCCAATTGTTGCAATTCTTAAGGTCACCTTTCTTAGGCAGCTTAACAATCACACCATCCTTCCAGTCGTTGGGATAGATCTCGTTTTCCCACACAGCTTGTATCAACGGATGTAAAATACTAGCTGTTCTGACTGGGTCAGCTTTCAGGAATTCAGCTGGTATTCCATCAAGTCCAGCTGCTTTGTTGTTTTTGAGAAGAGATATTGAAGATTGGATTTCCAGTACTGTAGGGGGTTCGATGTCAATACCCCTATAAGATCTACGCATCTCGTTCAGCTGGGGCACTGCAGCACTCTGCTCAACGGAAACCTCATTAAGCAAGGCACAAAAATTATCCTTCCACCTGCGTAGCTGATCCTCAATTGATACTAAAAGTGTGCCATCCACATCCATTACATGATGATTGGTGTTGCTTTTTTTCCCGACAACTTCTTTGGATATTTGGTACAATTCCCTCATATCTCCTCTTTTTGCAGCGTTTTCCGCATTTTCTGCGAGACCGTCTAACCTCACCTTCTTGTCACGTCTCACACAGCGAGAGATCATCTTATGCGCTAGGCGATACTCTCTTCGCAGTTCAGCCTTTCGTTGAGCATCTGATTCGGCATTTGTTTGCAACTTCAACGACTTACGAAGCTCTATTTTATCCCAGGTGTCTTGGGATATCCAAGAATCCCTTGCTCTCGTCCTCTTGGGTACAGTTTCGAATCCAGCCTCCATAAAAACACTTTTTATATCACCCCACATCTCATCAATTGTTGAATGTTGAATTCCGCTTAATGACGAAGCTCTGTCGTTAAGGTTGGTGACATAGTTACGACATATGTTGGGATCACTTAAAGCATTCGTATTGAACTTCGAACTCCTTACTGCACCCTGTGATTGTCGTTGTACAGCTGCGGTTCGTAGCTTGAGACTCAAGAGAACCAGATGGTGGTCGCTTCCCACTTCGGCATTTCTAATACTTCGAACATCGCACATTGACTTCCTCCATCGCTGCTGAGTCATGATATGGTCAATTTGGTTTTCGGTTTGACCATCCGGATGTACCCAGGTGATTTTGTTGCAAGACTTATGTTTAAACACGGTCCCACCCAGTACAAGACGATTAGCGTTACAGAAATCGACCAGCAAATCGCCATTTTCATTCCGTGACCCCAAGCCATTTTTTTCCATCACGCGTTCCAGACCATAGTTGTCTGGTCCGACTTGGGCATTGAGATCTCCCATGACAATTATAATGTCGGCTCTCGGAACACCTCTGTAAACTGAGTTAAGATGAGTGTAGAAAGCGGTTTTGTCTTCCTCCGTCGCTTCATTTGTGGGGGCGTAGCACTGAATTATTGTGACGTTGCGAATTTTTGAACGGAACCTTGCTGTCATTATTCTTGCAGAAATGGGCGCCCAGGAAATAAGACTACGCCTCGCTTCTTCGTTCAACATAATTCCGACACCATGCAGCCTTTGGCCACCCTCTCTTTCATCCTCCCCAGAATACAGCATTCTCGATTGCCCAGTGTCTGATCTGTACTCGGCTCTTCCTCTCCACCTAGTTTCACTGATGCCCAGGATACTGATCTTAAGGCGAAGCATTTCACGCTCGACCTGCTCGTATCTACCTTCGCCGTACAGGGATCGAACGTTCCATGCTCCGATTTTTGTACGTATGCGGTAGCCAAAAGTATCATTTGCTCTCATTAAACGATTTCCTCTATTTGTTAACGATTCATTTATTGTTATGGCGTCTTGATTGACGCTGGTACACGAAAGATGCCGCACCCCCAAATCCGATGTGCGGTTTACAGCAGCCGAAGTTGCAGAAGGATTCTCCATTAAATGGTTACCTCTTGGGGACTCATTTCCAGTTGTTGTCATATTTCATGTATAAGCATATATCCTTCCACTATGGTGTTTTCCAAGATATGATTAATAACATACATAAGCTCGGATTTGACAGGCACACCCACCCTTTGTATGGTCAAACACATAGCTCCTTGAGGCCGCCCACTATGGGAAAACAGACGCCTTTTGTAGCCGCCCAATATGGGTTACAGACGCTACTTGCAGCTGCCGTTGGCCTTTCAGTTGGCTCCTCCGCCATCAGACTATCATGCCGTTGACCGCCACCTGCAGTTCATCCGCCTTTAGGGGGCTTTTAACCATCCCGAGGACAAGTTTGTGCCCTGACCAGCATTGCTGGGTTGTCTGCTTATACCGGCATCCATTCGGTCCCCCTGCACGTTAGCGTTACCCACCCTCTACCACGTGGAGGTGTGCATAGGGATTTTCCTTTCATTGAGCCTAGGGCCATAGTGGCGTCCTAGAAAAAGCTCTCCAGTACTTTTAGAGAGCAATATGAATATGTTATCAAAATCAATTTAAAAAAATCTTATTTAAAGTATAAATATAAAAAATAAAATAAGTTTTCATCAAAAAATTTACCCAAAAACTGCAAAAAAAACAGCAACAGCAAAAATTTGGTGTGCCAATAATTGTATCCGTTACGCAACGTCAAAACAAACTGCCAACAACTTCATAATTTTTCAACATTCTATTCGTAATAGTTGTGCACTCGAAAACAAGACATTTAATATTATTTAATAAACAAATTATGAAAAGCAAAAAGAAAAATTATTTATTGTAAATTAGGGGTTGATAAACTATTGTTTACTATTTCACTTTTTGTGTGCAAAAAAAAATTCTATATAATGATTCACCAATATAAAGACAAAACTTCAGAATTGAGTAGAAGTAACAAGCACTGTTCCATTGGATCCAGAATGAGTGTCTTCTTGAGTGAAACCAATGGGAAATGACATAAGTGTTCATATCAATTCTCACATAAATACTATTAAAGTCAGCTTAAGTACTAAAACAAAATTCCATATATTTAAATTGTTCTTTCTCTTTCAGTAAAGAAACTCAAATATCACGATTCGAATAAAATAAACCATTTTTAATAAAAATAAATTTCTATATCGTATATCGTATATAAGAGCATTCCCGCTAGACAGAGTAGGCCTGAAAGGGTGAATGATTACAGCCGAATTGAGGTCCCGGGGGGTGGGTCAGAAACTGAATAGTAGAGGGTATATTAACATACCTAACATACCTTGTAAAAAAGGGAGTGAGTCAAATGGGGATTGTCAAGGCCAAAAAGACCTCCTTAAGGTGCCTTTATTCTCCTCCCCAACAGGAAAATCAAAAACGGCAGTTTTTAACCAAAACACTAAATTTTGGATCGCTCTGATTTGTTGATGTCCGGAGAGAAGATAATGATAAACGGTTTTTACATATATGTAATTGAATCGGTTGTTTTTGTTGGTTTTAAACTTTGAACTTTGTGTAGGTACACTTTTTTTTCAATTTTGCTTAATTACTGTTATACTATTGTTGATTTGTTGGCAAAATAAATTTAATTAAACTTACTTAGGCTTCCAAAAACGGTTCTTATGTGGCGTCATGGAGTCAGATCCCTCTGTCTCGTGAAGTGCGGGTATACTTTTAATAGCGATTACTGTTGCTTATATAATTGTTGTTAATAAAGACATCTCTAGTTTAAGATCGATATAGTCACTTGCGCAAGGTTGTAAGTCATATTGTGTAATTTCATCTGAATACTTTGGTAATTCACAAAGCTTAGACGAAAATAACTTGGAGGAATTTAACTCGAGCAAAACAATAAAGAACAAATATTTTTTGAATCTAAAGATGATTTGTCTAAAGAGTTTTTTTGTATAGATATATCTTCAAGAGCACCCCCCTCGGTACGCCACTGAGTGCCAGTGATTATTTCAAGCAAGTTGTGTAACTAGTTGTTGTATTCACAGCGATTGGCAGCTAAAACCACATCCCATAGCCAACCAATAAGTTGTGTATGCTTTTGAATGGTCAAAACAATTGGATTACATTTATGTGAGTGACAGACATGCGCTCAAGTCAAATTCCTGCCCTATAGTACAGTTTTTATACTCATTAAAAAAAATTAATATTTATGCTCCCCATTCATAATGCTTAATAAATTCAATGCTACATAACAACCGCTAGGGCAACAACATTGATGGCAAATGGCGATAAAGCACAGGCCACGCCTTGAAATTCATAAACAACCGTCCAACAACCAAATTGGTATAATTTTAACTTGTTAAATATCCCATTGGTTCTATTTCACTTATGGTCGAATGATGTGTCAATATGAGAGTGAAAATGAACCAATCTAACAAGAGGACGAAAGGTACCGCCCAATATATCTTTCTTTATCTAACTAGTGTTCCAAAGTCTGTCATTGCAAACAAAACTGGTATAATTTAAGGCGGTCTCTTCACATACCAGAAGAGACTTTTGTAAACAAATACAATTCGTCGACGCTAGGGTTGGCTTTGCAATCACATAGCAATGCTGTAGGTAGTGATTTCTTTTCAGTCCTGCTGCAAGGCTCGCGTGAAGTGCTTATAGAATTGTAATATTTTTGTTTGTGAAATAAATGACGTCGCGCTGTATGTTTCTCATAAAAAATATAAAATCTAGTGAAATGCTCCATTAATTTTATTGAATGAAAATTATACATACCTACCTTCCTAACACCTTTAAAGAAATAAATAGGTGACAAAAGAGAATAAATAATTATGTTAAGGTGCAGTTTTCTAAGAGCTAAATGAAGTGTTAGTGCCTAGCTATTAAAAAGAAAACGTAAAATTAAGAAAGATCTTTGATAAACCTAAGTACCTACCTACCTTCATATATATTTAGTGTTTAGGCATGAATGCATTCATTGATACAACACCCTCACAGCATCATTTAGCCTCATATGGCCTACGAATGTCACCATCATCATCCTCTCACCAGCAGCAGCCACATCCATCGTCACATATGGAAGGGAATTTACTTCGGCAACAACAAGGACATGGACCACACCAACAACCATCACAATCCCCCCATCAACTAGATACGCCTTGTACGATTGTTTCGAGTACAGATATGGTTTCTTCTTTTGCATCCTACCAAAATCCAGGATACAGCCACATGAGTCATTTCAATGGCCAACTGGGCTCATACTCTCCGCATGATTTTGTCTTACGTCGTGAAAATGAATACATAAACATAGCTGCTGCTTCGGGCAGCGTTCAAGGTTGCACGAAATCAGCCGATACAATGCTTTTTTCTTCTATATCATCAATGCACCCGCATCATAATCATGGGATACATGAAAATGCATCTGCATCCTTTGGCAGCAGTCCTTTTCACTCTGCAGCACACCATCATCAACATCATCAGATGCGAATGGGTATTTCGCCTGCCACCGACTATACACACCCATATCATTCACATCATCATACGAATTTCCCGTCGGTGCACCATCATCATCCCCATCACCCAATGCAAATGAACCCTGTTGGGGCTGGAGCTTTTTTAAGATATATGCGGCATCAACCAACTTCCGCATCGGCAGTTAAACAGGAAATGCAATGCCTCTGGGTGAACCCCGACCAAGCGGCTAGCGTTAATGGTCGAAAGACTTGCAACCAAATTTTCAGCTCTATGCACGAAATTGTAACTCACCTGACTGTTGAACATGTTGGCGGACCTGAGTGTACAACGCATGCCTGTTTTTGGATCGGCTGTAGTCGCAATGGGCGCCCATTCAAGGCCAAATACAAGTTGGTAAACCATATTCGTGTACACACTGGTGAAAAACCATTTGCCTGTCCTTTCACTGGATGTGGAAAGGTATTTGCGCGCAGTGAAAATCTCAAAATCCACAAACGTACACATACCGGTGAGTCAAAAAATTTTTATTGCTCTATCACACCTTCCAAACAAATAGAACTAAACCTTCAGCTTTAGCCAATACAAAGACCAACCGTAAAACTTTATTAACATTTGCAAATATTTTCCTTAAAAAAAAAAAAAAAAAACAGGTAGGTAGTTACATAAAATTGAGAACTATTTACGAACTGTTCTGCTGCATTGGTGGTGATGGTGGCAAACCATTGTTCGTGCTTCTCCATCCCTTTTATTATTTATTTGTGTATAGATGTACCTACCTATATTTCCCGTGTGAATTTCGGATTATTATGATTTGTTTGATTTCTAAAATTGACAGGGAGAAAAGAGGGTCGGCAGTAAATCAAGTATCTAAATACACCCCCTTGAGTGAAATATATACTTGAGATTCTGTAGTTAATAGGTATCTAATATTGAAATTATGTTGTTATTTTTGACACGTGTTATCAAGATTCTTTCTTCAACATTCAATTACTTCTAAGTATTTTAAATGCAATTTTCTGGTGTTTTCCGATTTGTTTTGTATTTTCAAGGACAATTTTTGTACTTTATTGCCGCAATTAATTTTCGGATCACTGAAGTCGAAGATTAAAACATGTGTAGCCATTTATGTACCTACTTATTTTAATTTTTACTTGTCCAGGTAGTTAACTACCTATACTTACCTATAAGGCCAGTTAAAACAACGAACGGCAGATTTTCATCAAATGCAAAAGAACGATTCTAAAAAAAAGCGCTTCCCGTGATTCTGTTTGTACATAGGTAGGTACACGCATAGGTATGTTTAATTAGCTAACAGTTTAACGGTTGAGCCAATTTACTTGGCAACAAGTATTTTTTTTTTGGGATACTTTAAGGGGCTCTTGTAATACACGAATACACGAATGACAAAACACCATTAGTTCTGCCATATTTTGGCCATTCATTGTCATATGTTTTATGAAAAGCATAGTGTGAATCCAGCACTAAATAATAAGGGTATTCATGCAACTTCGTAAAACCCTAGATAAGTTTACAAATTGGTTAAGATTATCTTTTGATTAATAAACTGTCAAATTTTGTATGGGAAATGATTTACACAATTTGGTTAAACTTATCAAAGGATTTTGTTGCGTAAAATTAACCAAACTGGTTAAACTTAATCAAACATCATTTTGACTGTTACTGTGATTGAATTACCTAGCATTTAATCAAATGTATCCAAACTTATCCAAACGTCATTGTGACTCTTACTTTGATTGAATTACCTAGCATTTAATGAAATGCATAAAAAAGGTCGTTCATGCAAACTTTGCGTAAACTTATCATTTTACACAATTTGTAAACTTACAACGTTGCATTAATACCCTTAATATCTATAAGGGTATTCATGCAACGTCGTAAGTTTACAAATTGTGTAAAATGAAAAGTTTACGGAAAAATTGCATGAAGGACCTTTTTTATGCATTTCATTAAATGCTAGGTAATTCAATCAGAGTAAGAGTCACAATGACGTTTGGATAAGTTTAACCAGTTTGGTTAATTTAAGCAACACAATCCTTTGATAAGTTTAACCAAATTTTGTAAATCATTTCCCATACAACATAAATACTCTAGGTACTACATACACAACTACATTTGTACATACATGGTAATGATTTCGACTTTTAGAAAAAATTAAATGTTTGGGAAAAATAAATTCTTTCTTAGTAAAAAATACCAAAACATTAACCAATAGAGCCTATACAAGAGTATTATCGCCGTCGTTCAATGAAATCTCCCTTACCCCCTTTTATTTTATTTTGAATCATCTGAACTTTCTATGGATTTTTTTTGCCCAGAATTTTAAATTGTTAGATTTAAAGAAATGTTTCTCTTATAAATAGACCGACATAAGAATTAGAGACCTTTTACAGAACTTAAATGTTTATATTTTATTAAATACGAATGTTTACGAAAGGTTCATCGGTTCCTAAAAAAATGGAGTTAAGGAGTTTTCATTGGACGACGACGACGATATCAGCCTGTTTATAATCATACATGCCGGCTCCACTAGACATGAGCCATGCTCGGACTATGAGCCTGTCGAGAAAAAAACCAATGGAGGCAGAAAAATTCATTTCTTGTCGACGACATGTCGAAGAAAACCAACTTTTGAACAGCACATGACCGTTGTTCAAGGCTCAGCCATGAAATTTGAGATTTTACGTGCGTATGAGTTTTTGTCTGATTTTCGTTATATCTGGTAAGTAAATATTGCTGCAAAAGTTGTTATTTACTTATGTGACCTTTGTTCCTATAATTTGAGTTGAATATTGTTGCAAAAGATAGAAGTAGTGGTGAGAGAGAATTGAAACGACATGACATAGTGTGCCCAGCGAGAAAAAATCTGCTGTTTGTTGATTGGATTGCGGCTGTGATGTTGGGCATTTGTACGTTCTGTGGAGTCGGGGTGATACAGAAACTTTAAATTAATGAAAATAATTTATTCAAATTAAATTAAAAACATATGGTAACTCACGTTATGAAAAGCGGGTAACTCACGTTATTTCTTTTTTTCAATAAAAAAAATTGGGCTAAGCCTTTTATAATTTCATTTTATTTTCAGCCATATGTTTACTACTTGTAGGCTATTTTGCAATTCTAATTTTAAAACTAGTGGACAAAAGACAGGAACCGATATAATTTTGCTACCTTCAGCGAAGGTAGAAAATTTTTGATGAAGAGTGGAAACTGTAAAATAAAACAAACTATTAAAATGTACTTTTTTCCAAATATAAATCGATATATTTGTATTATCAATTCCTAAAAACGTACACATGATTTTAATATAAAAATAATAACGAATTTTAGCTGCGAATTTTTTTTCATGAAACTGTAAACCAATCAAGCGAACAAATAATTTTGTATTTTACCTCAGTTATTTTTAACATGCACGGGAACTGTAAACTAGGCTTAAAAGACCAAAATCCAACAAATTTTAGCTACATTTTAAAGTTTCATTCAGAAATACAAACAAACAAATAAAGGGGACAAACAAAACAAGAACACTTTTGGCTCTCACCTTTATAAAATTTGTTCTCAAAAGCGGCAAAGCCGAAAGTTTTTTAATAAAATCGCTGAAAAGGCTCCAATGTATTGTTTCAACTTGCAGCAGAACAGGAAATTATGTAAAATACCGCTAAATCGTAAAAAATCGCCAAACTTAACATTTTCCACTTCAAATGTAGGTAGAACTAGTGGTGCGAAACCAAGAGAAAACAAGAAATGTATATGACGCGCACATAATTGCGATTTGGTACTTTTCGTTTAGATTTCCTTAACTTCGGACGTGAGAGCACTCACCGACAACTCTTTCCTAAGTAAACGGATACAAACATCAAAATGGAGGAAACAAACTAAAAAGAATTTGGTGCTTTGTGCATAGTTTTCAGTTTTTTTCTGTTGGATGATTGAGTGTAGTAAAACCTTTAATTTTCTTCGAATTAATTTATATCACACCGAGTGCTAGTTACAGTTACAGTAAGATATCGAATCTAGTACCTACCTACAAAAGAAAATTACCATTTTTTCAATAATTTGTGTTTGCAAGTTCCTTTTATTCTTCCTTAAAAATTGAGTATAGGTTGATCGAACCACTGACGACTTGTACCTAATTGAATCACCAGTTCGAAGAATAAATCCCTTAAATTTCCAAAAATGACTTTTTGTTGCAAAAGTCATTTCTATATGTAGACGCATCTATTTTGTCTAAGAAAGTAAAAAAAAAAATATAGATACAAATATATTGTTTATTCTATAAAACATCATACCTTTCGTCCCTACCTAATACATTTTATTCATGCATCACAATCTTATTTAGAAAACAACTTTTTTCACACAGGGATTTGAAGTTAGTTATTCAGCTTTTTTGCGTTTTTCCGAGAGTAAGGTCAGATTGGATTTACGAGTATTTCCTTCTTCCACAACTGGTGATTCAATTAACGTTTTGTATTTATGTCTATGAATGTTCATCTTTCTTTTTTTCATATTTTCATAATATATACAGGGTGTCCTGTCAATAATGAACCTTGCAACCGAGTAAAGCTGGCCTTAGGACCCCCCCATCTTATGATGATTTTTGAAAAAAATGTTAAGAATTACAATTTTACTCAAATACTTTAACACTATGAGCACGAGTGAATGATTTTTATTTTTTTTTGTAACATTTTTATACAACGGTATTAAGAGATAGGCAGTCAAATTTAACACTTGTTGGTATATTTTTAATTGTATTTTTTTAAATATTTTAGTACAAATATGATAGAATATTTATTTCCTCCAAAGTTTGACTTTCTCTGAAACCAAAAAAATGTATGGGAACATAGGTGGCCAATGACATAAAAAAGTTGTCTATAAGATACTCTTTCCAACAAGTACAACAAGTTTTGGATTCAACAACAATAACCAGTAAAATTGGCTATCAATCTTCCGAAGTAGATTTTTTGCGATTTTCATAATTAAAATTGAGTAACAGTGAACAGCCAATTAATAAGTTTTAGAAAAAGCATTGGCAAATATTGAGTGGTAAGGTATTTTCGCCTTGATCGAATCCAACTTAAGGTTTATTTGGTATGTAAAATGTTTGCAAAACGCATGCGAAAAAACCTGGTTATGGACAATTTTGTGAAAAATTAAATTATAAAACATGATTATTTATTTGAATATCCTGCACAAAACTTGATCTGGTCTTCATTTGTTCAAGAAGAACACATGTTATTTGAAAAAGAAAGCAACATAAGTCTTCATTCTTACTCTTATGTTTGCTCAATTTACTAAATAAGAAGAATTGTACAATAAGAAGCTTTTTGTTTTATAAGTAATGCTTTTTTGTTATATATTTTTATTTACATAAGTCACAATAAATGTTCAACCTGTCTTTCATTCACTCTGATACATGCCCTGCATCTCTTAATGAAATATCATTTGATTTAAGCGAACGTGCATATCGGCACTCATTTATAATTATTATAATTAGCGCTTCGCAACCACGGCGACGCAGATCCGCAATCGATGTTATTTGTTTGGTATGGACCATTTCTTTGCATAATGTGCTGGACATCCATCGTTCTCAGACCACATTGAACTCCTTATCTCTTCGGGTACGTCTTGCAAGAGATTTGGCAAATTAATTCGTAAAAATTCTAAATTCTAAATAGCTTTCACCATTCAGGTTGCCAGACAGTTCAAAGGGACCTATAATCTGTCCGTTAAGGATACCTGTCCAGTAATTAATTTTAAATTAATATTGTGATCTGTCCTCACGCATCACGTGTGGATTTTGAATTTGGCAGCTGTGCAAATTATGCAAATTTACATATCCATCCCTTTTAAGAGATGGTACATCACTCTACAAAATCTTGTCAAACATTTCTGGGTCATCGTAAATTTGTTGCATCATTTCTTGGCAAAAACGGAATCTTGCAGGAAAATCTCTTGGTTACATAGTTTGCACACACGTCACATGAAAAGGGTGGAAATTATATTTTTTTTTTTAATTTTGTGAACGCTTGTTTTTGAAATTCCTGTGTGTCGTGCTATCGCTCGTGTAGATGTTGAGGGATATGCTTCGATTTCATCGAGAACTACTATATCGACGTTTGCTCGTGCATTACGTCCTTCATTTGTGCCACGGACATCAGTACCAGACAGTCTCCTTCCGAAAAACAACGGTGGACTCTCATTAATACCCGATAGTCTGGATGGCATGCATTTAGGTATCTGCATTAGCTTTGCCTTTGCATTCCACATAAACGAAATGCATATTTGAATACTCTTGCGATTGCGATGTAACGGGTGATTTTTTAGCTGGTTTGGTTTTGGCAACACTGGTTTTGACAGCTGACGTGTGTTCAGTACCTTGTGTCACTGTCAAACAGCTTCAGTTTGGTTTGCAATTTAACCATGGATAGTCTTACAAATAAACAACGCTTGCAAATTATTGAATTTTACTATCAAAATTCGTGCTCGGTTCGAAATGTTCATCGCGCGCTGCTTCCATTTTATGGTCGGCATTCTCGACCTTCTGAGCAGTCTATTCGGAAGATTGTGACCAAATTTCGCACCAAATTTACTTTGTTGGACATTAAACCACCAACACGTTTAAGAACTGTGCGTAGTGAAGAAAATATTGCGGCCGTATCAGCTAGTGTGACAGAAGACCGCGAAATGTCGATTCGGCACCGTTCCCAGCAGTTAGGCCTTTGTTACAGCACTATGTTGAAAATTTTGCGGAAGGATTTGGGCGTAAAGCCTTTTAAGATACAGCTGGTGCAAGAACTAAAGCCAGCCGACCTACCACAACGCCGAATTTTTGGTGAATGGGCTCTTGGAAAGCTGTCCGAGGATCCGCTTTTTTATCGAAAAATTGTGTTCAGCGATGAGGCTCATTTTTGGTTGAATGGGTACGTAAATAAGCATAATTGCCGCATTTGGAGTAAAGATCAGCCAGAAGCATTGCAACAACTACCAATGCATCCCGAAAAAGCCACTGTTTGGTGCGGTTTATGGGCCGGCGGCATTATTGGGCCATATTTCTTCAAAGATGATGCGAATCGCAGCGTTACTGTCAATGGTGAACACTACCGAGCGATGATAACAAACTTTTTTTTGCCCGAAATGGAAGTTCTTGACTTGCATGATATGTGGTTTCAACAAGACGGTGCCACATGCCACACAGCACGCGAAACAATGGCGCAATTGCGAGGCGAGTTTGGTGAACAGTTAATTTGACTTTTCGGGCTGGTCAATTGGCCGCCTAGATCGTGCGATTTGACACCATTAGATTATTTTTTGTGGGGGTATGTCAAGGCTAATATCTATAGGGACAAGCCCGCTTCGATTGACGCACTGGAAGCCAACATCCATGCATTCATTCGTGATATACCGGCCGATATGTGTGAAAGAGTATGCCAAAATTGGACTCAGGGGATGGGCTACCTGAGACGCAGCCGCGGTCAACATTTGCATGAAATTATCCTTAAACATTAAATTGCAAGGTTCAAACCATCGATTCAAATAAATATTTCATTAATTTTTTCGAATTTTTTGTGTTTTTTATTTTTAAAGTTCTAAACCTCTTAAAAAATCACCCGTTATATTGTATAAAATAAATAAGTTAAATTTAGTGGTGCAACAGCTCATGGAGAACCAGGGACTAGTGACTAGCAGGAGTGGAGGGGACCTACAATCTTATGCCGAGTCCGAACGGCTAGATGAGAAGCACTTATTCATGACAAATATACTCTTGGAGGATTTGTCAGTCCTTCGCAAGAGGGACCTTGGAAAAAAACAAAACACCCAGACCTTTGGCACGACAGTTCTACCCACTAACCATTATGCCTTGGAAAAAAACAAAACACCCAGACCTTTGGCACGATAGTTCTACGCACTAACCATTATGCCACGAGGTACAACGATGTATATTGTATGCATGGCATTTTTTCGGAAACAAGCCAGGTCGTCAAAATATCGTCACTTCAGTATTAGAGTAATCTAAACAACAAAAACCTAATTTCGAAAAAAAACGACGTTTGAAGTCTTACATACTGTTGAATATGAATAAAAGACAAACCTTCAGTACAATGACCATAAACAAAATTTAATAAAATAGTGGCAATTATTTTCTACTTATGTATACACAATATTTTTTTGTTTCGATCGGCCCATTGCATTTTTTTTAATATCAAATCGAAAACAAATAATTGCATTTCATGAATCAAGAATTGTATGATATACGTAGATCATTTATGTCTTGCAAATAAGTTCAATTGTACGGGTCATTTAACACATTTTCGAAATTTCTCGAAATTTCGAAAAAAAGCTCATACAAAATTATGCCCTTCTCATACAAAATGTGTAATGTGGACCAAAAATACTGACTTTTTATTCATAAAATGTGCTTAGATCATATATGTTACAATGATATCTTTTGCAAGAAAAGAGGTAGCACAGATTTAATTACCAATAGAAAGATCTCCTTTTTGCCAATAATGAAACGTTCCTAACTCGAAAATGGCAAAAATGCATATAACGACGATCCAAATTAACACAAAAAGGCAAATTCAAATTTAAAGAACACAAATCACAGAAATTACTAAATTAATTAACGTTAAAATGACATTACAACTCTTTCTATCCTTTACTTCATCAATTAGTATGTGATGCCCTTCATGAACAAAGGAGAACCGTACCGAGGTTTGAGCAGGTAGTCAAATGAATATGCATGTTTTGTAAATTAAATTTTCACCAAGTGAAAAAATTTTAAAAAGCTACTTCGGAAGATTGATAGCCAATTTTACTGGTTATTGTTGTTGAATACAAGACTTGTTGTACCATTTTGAAAAGAATATTTAATAGAAAACCTTTTTATGTCATTTGCCACCTATGCTCTCATAAATTTTGTGGGTTTCAGAGAAAGTCAAACTTTAAGGAAATAAATATTTTATCATATTTGTACTAAAATATTAAAAAAAATATATATATATAATTTAAAAATGCACCAACAAGTGTTAAATTTGACTGCCTATCTCTTAAAACCGTTATCTAACAATAATTTACAAAAGAAAAATCATTCACTCGTGGTCATAGTGTTAATAAGAATCTTAGTAAAGTCGTAAATCTTAAAACTTTTTTCTAAAACCTTTAACATGGAGGCCACATGGACAATATTTTTACTGAATGGTCTTAAGGCAAGCTATATCTGGTTGTAAGACTATCCATTTTTTACAGGACACCCTGTATAATTTCTAGTCCACACAAAATTGATATAACTGGGACGTAGACCAACGTCCCACAGTATAAAATTAACCATTATTCTACTGAGAAAAAATTTTTACTCATCCATATTTAAATCTAACTCAAACACGTGATTTGTCATGGAATCGATTTCTGTCTAGTTAAAGTAATATAAATTAATTCATCATTGAAACGATTTGAACATAATTTTGTTTAAATTTCCTACGCTTTCTATTTCTGTTTGTTTTAATAAACCTACCTGATGTTATTTCAATGGATGTATTATGTATGGACTGCCAGTTGCCAATCTGAAGTTGGTTCCGAGGACACTCAATTTTGACTTTTTTTATATATTTGTTAAGAGTTGCCAAATTTAAAGTTTTATAGTGCTTAGGCCCAGTTCACACGGTTCGTTTAAAAATTGAATAGCTGCCAGTTTACATTCCAATTGACTTCATATAAAGTAGATTTATTTAATTTTTGTGAATTATTGTTCATTGAAATACGATATAACGTCATGAGAATAGTTCTATGTTGAATAGGGTGGCCAAAAAATCCGTTTTGTTGTTTTATGACCGGCCTTTCACAACATTTTTTAACCTAGGTTAATTGTGTTATCGTCACAAAATTTGAACCTCCAAGGTATAATGGAAGGAGGTGCTCAAGCGACTTCTTTTTCCTAAGGTTTGTTACAAAATCCCCTGCATAAATGTTGGTGTATACTGGGTTTCCCCAAATTTATGGTTGATATTTTGGGGGATGATTTTACAGGGGTAAAATTCAATGTTTAATACTACATATTGTTGCTAGAATTGTTAAACCAATTTTGATTGCGTCATTGCGTGACATACAGCTGGGATAAATATAGATGATCTAAAAATTCTTCCATATTTTCAGATGGTTGATTTGATCTATAAGTCTGTCTTACCACTACTCGAGGACGCTTAAATACAACATCGAGTTTTTCTCAAATTTTTCGAGCTTTCTCGAAAATTACCAAGGCATTATTGCGGCGGGATTGAAACACATCAGTTAATTTATTTACTTGATCGTGTATGTATTTATATTTACTTCTTGTAACTGATTGCAAATGGGTTCAAGTTTAGCAGAGTAGGCAGCAATTACTAAAAGGTTCACAATGTATGTTGAAGTTGTTGCAATCGTGTAGATCTGATACGCTTTGGTTTTCGTTTTAGAGTTCGGCGCATCCTTCTAAAACTTTTACAATAGGCAGAAGGTTTTCAGAAAATATTTTGATACTTTTGTACTTTGCTGTCCAACGCGTTTCACAAAATAAAGGTATATTTTAAATTTTATGCCGCTTATTTTATTTATTTTTGGCAGAAAGTTATTGCAATTGCAGATTTCAGTTAAGTAAACTCGCCCGATGAATTTAGCAAGTGCATGTTTGAAAATTCGGTTTGGGCCCGATTGCAGTTATAACTATTCAAGCAAACACCTACCCGACCCGCGCGACTTGAATTTGATATAATATAAGTAAATTGTGTACCTATGATTCTGTTTTTTGCATCAGTAAATTGTATAACTGTAGTTGCTGATGCAAATGCACTTTATGCACCCCCTCGAAAGAAATCCTGGCGGCGCCCATGGTAGTGGGCCAGTCATAAAATAAAACAGGATGTTTTTTTGAACCACCCTAATGTTGAATCATGATGTTATTTCGAATGACAAAAATCCAATCCAAATATCTCGTACGCATGATAACATAGAATGTACACAAATCACGAAAGATATAATCTAGAAAAAATTTCGAAAAATAAAAATAGATTTGAGATTTTTTTTAACTTATTTTAAAAGTTAAGTCTCTGATAACAATAATAACAATTCATTTCAATCAATTATTTTTGGTGGAATTTTGGCAAAGTAATTAACAACTGAATAAGATAAATTAAAGAAACGAAAATGTTAAAAAAAATGTATATATGTACAGTCCTTTTTGTAAATTTCACACGATGATGTCATGTCAAAATGCCATTTAATACTAAAACTTGGCCTTACTATGGCCTTATACCTCCTATGAACCAGTTTTAGCCTACTCCACCTGCATTCCCCGTGGATTTCTTAAAAATTATTTTTTTTTTCAGGATTAGAGCAGAGGCGTTGTAGAGTTAAAGTTAGTTTTTTGCTTTTTAGGGATTACTGTGTTTTTTTTTTAATATTACTGGATAGCGCAGTTTTTTTCACTGTGTGTTTTTATTGGGTTTGATTTTTTGGGCTTGAGAGACATTAATAAAAGGACAACAGATATGTAGGTACACAGTAGGGGAGAGGGGGGCACTGGGGTAGCTTTGAACATCGCTAATAAAATCGCATTAAATTAATATTTCACAGCGTTAATCAATTATTAAAATTGCCGATTGTGTTTTTTATAATTATCGTCAACGGCTTTAAATATATCTCTAATAAGCCAATAAAAAGTAGCCCGTTTTGAAGGCCTTAATGCTTCATTTGTAACTTTTTTAATTTATTTCGAAAGAATGTTAACATTTTTTGGGGGGCTTTTCTATTTGTGAAAAATGCATTTTAAAGATGCAGGTTAATTTAAAACCGTGTAAAGGTTAGATTTGTGATATATATGTAAAAAATACTTATTTACTAGAGATTTTCTGTCACTCGGCATGCTGGGGCAGATTTGAACAAAACGGATGGGGCATCTTTGAACGGTAGAAATTTAGCTATCACTATCAATCAACGCTCCGGAAACATTGAGGACAGATGCAATGATTGGCTTTTGCCCTTGAATTTCTAAATTTCAGCTGGGCTAGTAAAGCAACTCTACAATTTGTTTGAATAGATGTTATCTTTAAGTTGCCTTACACTTCATGGCCTCCTTAATATTTTGTTTTATTCTTTTGTGAGTTCTATTTTTTACGTTAAGCATTTTGTCTCTCTTTGTTTAGGAAACAAAATACATTTTTATTTCTTAAAAAATAACAGTTATATTTATTTTTTACTGATGGTAAAAACAATTACAAAAACGACTGATGAAAAGTGCTCCAGCTTAGTTTAAAGCTGCCCTGCATGGTAGGTACCTTTGAACATAAGGACCTGCTTCATTAAGAAATATAATTCTTATAAACCTTTATTAAAGTTACTCAATTATTGGTTGTAACCAAAGTCTAATTCCATACCATAAACCTTAATTGATTCGCAGTCCATTAATAACAACACATAGGTTTTTATGAAACCCGCAAGCAAACAGCATTCAAAGGTGCCCCCCTCTCCTCAAGTGTTTCATTCATTTGTGAATTCTAGTTTGTTTATGTTTAGTTTTATGTCTCCTTTTGTTCAGAAAATAAAATACATCTATGGCAAAAACACTTATTCTCCTTTTTTAACTGCTAACGATTGTTCAAAAGTGCCCCTGCTTACATAAGGACCTGCTTCATTAATAAAATCATAATAAGTTTAAACCGCTATGAAATTAAGTCGATTATTGGTTTTAACCAAAGGCTTATTCCATATCTCAAATTAAATTAATTTACGGGCTAACAATTACAACACATACGTTTTTTTGAAACCCGAAAGCGAAAAGTATTCAAAGGTGCCCCCTCACCCCTACACATATAAAATGTAATATACTGCGCATATTTTCAAAAACCGGTTGTCAGATAATGAACAAAAAAAAAAAAAACAAATTAATTCTCAGAGAACTTGTCAAATTTGGAGTGGGTGCATTCAATTCCTCAATTTCAGTAATGAATATTCAGAATTCTGAGTTCTGGCCGATCAAAAGTTTGGAAAATCCAGAAATCTGAAAATTTAAATTTAAAATTTGAAATGTGTTGAACATATCACCATAGTACATATTCAAAGGGGTCTCTGAGATTTTGACACAGGTGCGAACTTGAACGAACATGAAAACTCAGAAAATATTACCTTAAATATGACGTGTACTGTTACTGTGATTTAGGCACGGGGACGGTAAAACGAAACGAACTTTACTTTCCAAACAGACACAGAAATAATTTTTTATTTTCAATTTTGAAATTTCAATAAAAACCTGCCAGATTTGAAATAACATTTTATATACATTTTTTTTTATACATTTTTGATGACATTTTTACATTTAAGGATATAGTGCGCATTCACTCATACCATTCAAAGTTTTGAAAAGCAATTTTATGTTCTGCTTCAATTCCATTTTCAGCTGAAGTGCAGTTCCGCCGAGTGTGGTTTTACCTTTATTCTATGTACATCTAGCACCCAATGCCATTATGGCAACGCTGTTACTGATTTCACAAAATGCAATAGATGTCACACATTTCTATTATTGAAATTTAAAATAAACTTTACTTTTTGAATTTTTTAAAAAAGATGGCACGAGTTTCTACGTAAAATCTTTTTGTAGTAAATTTTTTTTCCTAAAGTAGCGTGTTGGGGGCTAGCATCAAGATGCTTATTTTGCCGACATTTTGTTGACAGTCATTGTATGAATCTGACATTAGACTAGCAGTCCATATATATACGCCCATGGTTATTTCAAACAGAATCATATTAATCTTTTTAAATATTTCCGTGTTTGGGTTGAAGATGATGTTTTCTGTTTAAATCAAATGATATCAATGTTAGTTTTTCCCAATAGATGCTAGCTCCTTTTAACTAAATACAAATATTTTCTTTTTGTTATGATGGGTAACGATTCATATAATACATGCAACATACATACATACATATCGTCGGTTCATAAAATAATTTAAGTGATGCGAAAGTAATCGATATTCAGTTTTGCGTGCGTTCAGATATTGTATTTGGATGTCTTCATCCTAGCAAAAAAGATGTTAGACTAGGAACGCACATGCGATTTTCTGTCGCGCGACTATCCAGTCGCAAAAAATAGAACACACGAGTTTCAATGTGAATGAACGCAAATGACGAAAAAAGAAACTCACGAGTGCGTTTCTAAGTGAAAATGAAGGAAAAAGAAACAATATCATCGGTCAAAAGGTGAAACTACTCACAAACTAACAAAATACGCCTCAAAACGAAAATAGATTGAAACATACTTTTAGTAGCTGAAAGGTCCTGTTTCGCAAATTTTTAAATTAAGTGACGGGCATACTTTTCAATAAGTTAATAAATACCTTCCAAAATGAAACTTTATGGATTAAGAAAATGAATCTGATTTTCATTTTCTTTGGTAAATTTGTCTGTACTGCCGTGATAAGGGAAAAGGGTAGTAGTTCTAAGATAAATGTATTTTAATGATTTTCCCTTTTTCACCCTCAAATTAAATAATTTTGACAAATGTAATCATTTAACTATACGCATTAGGGTGGTCCATAAATTCGATTCAAAACATTGAAAAACAATTTCTCTAATTTCTTCAGATTTTTATTTAACCCCCCTGATGGTCTCCCTATATTCACTTTAAGGTACTAACTATGGAACTTACAGTGCCATGCCTTAGCTCTTTTTAAAGAAACGATTCCATTCTATAATATTTTTTAAAAATAAGTTTTTATTTTAAATAGTTTTTGAAAAATAATTTTAGTCTTAAGAAATTATAATTTTTTTTTTTAATTTTCAAGTTTGAAAATTATTTTTTCAAAAAATATATTAAATAAAAACTTTATTTAGGGAGCATATTATTGAATGGAATCGTGACCTTTTAAAAAGCGAAGGTGTGGCATTGTAGGGGTACTCGTGTTTTTAAAATAATTTTTTTCTGTTTGAGCCAAATTTTTAGAAAATAATCCCTCCCACCTTAACTGGCGTCTAAATCTAATCTTTACTCTCAGATTGTTTTGTTTGCGTCTAAAACGAATCACCCTAGCCTTATAATTAGTACCTTAAAGTGAAAATATGGAGATCAAGGGATGAAGTAAAAATCTGGAAAACTTAGGATTTTTTTTTCTATGTAGAGCCATTTGATGCCTATCCATCTCGGATTTAAAAAAAAAAAACAATATAGGGATCACCCTAGTGCGCATAAGTTACGAGTATAATAATTTTGTTGATGACTTAGAAAAATTACCTCGTGACTTTATAGCTTAGAAAAGGCAATGATATTTGAGTTACCTGAGTTTTAACCATTTACAATTAGACCAGGTTAGGTTAGGCAGTTGATCTTGTAACCATCAGACTTAGATCAATGTAAGTCCATTGTGATACCTAAGGGATTGTGACCCCTAAGAAATGAAACCTATGATAAATCTCATGACAATCAAGCCCGTGGCGGGTGTTGATGAGTTTCAGAAGGCTTTAGCTTGAAAGGTCGGTGAGTATTTCTTAGTCATTGAAGAAATGTTAGTCTTTGCACAATCACCTGGGTGAGGAGAGGACTATGCCTTTTAAGGGTGTGGTCTTTCCTTTTCCCCGACTTGAAAGATCATCCCTCCACCAGGCCCGTAGGACCAGTGGCTCCATGCAACGTCTGGTGGATGAGTTTGATAGGTCAGTGGTTGGTGTATTTGTCCGTTCGTTTAGTCAGGATCGCTACACAATCATTTGGTTGGGGAAATAACGACGTCTTTGAGGGTGTGTCCCTTCTTGTATCACCACTTGAGAAATCATTCCTCCACCAGGCACGTAGGAGCAGTGGCTCCATGCAACGTATGGTGGATGAGTTTGATAGGTCAGTGGTTGGTGTATGTGTCCGTTCATTTGTGGTTGGAGAAGTTTACAATTTTGTGGTCGGATGGTTAAAAAGTTTCAAGCCATTTGGTAGCGTTAATGAATTTCAACAGATTTCAACAGAGAGTTCTTTAAAGTCGCTGAAGAATTATCTCCCTAGAAGCCTATTTCTCATATTGTAAAGCGCAGGGCAGTGACACAGGTAGTGAGAAGTATCCTCGTGTATCTCTACGTCACCAGATCCCCTGCATAGGTCATCCAAACTGAGTTTCATCTTTTTCTTGTGGTAACCCAGGTGGTTGTGACCAGTGGTGATGCTCACGAGAAGGGATAGACTTTTTATTTAGTTGGATTAGGTATGTTGTCTGTCTTTTGTATGTTCAAACTATTCCAAAGTTTTCTGGTTTTAGCGCAGGTATTGAGCGACCTTTATCAATGCCATGGCTAGAATTTTGCTCTCGATTAACCGTTTAAAATTATAGGGTGGGAGCTAAGCTATTGTTTCTGCTTGATTAAGATCGAGAGTTGGACCTATTCTTGCTAGCTCATCAGCGCTTTCATTACCTGGGACACCACTATGGCCCGGAACTTAGCAGAGCCTTATGTTGTGCTGTGTACCAAGAACCATAAGCTCTTCGCGACAGAAAGTTACAAGCTTCGATTTGATTTCAATGGCAGAAATAGCTTTTATTGTCACTTGGCTATCAATGAAAAAGGTGATATCAGCTTGTGGTATTGCCATCATTGAGACCCGTCTAGCAGCTTTTGTCACTGCCAGGACCTCAGTTTGAAAGACACTGCTACAATCAGGAAGTCTGAATGAGTTGGCCAGTTCGAGGGTTTCTGAAAAGAACCCTGCACCAACTCCAGTACCCATCTTGGAAGCGTCGGTTCATCGATTCCCAATTAGACAGATCGTTCGTTTGCCATTTGCAATTGGAAAGTATTAGTTTGAAGCCTTGCAAAAAGAAGCAAATTATTCAGAAATTTTGGCGCTTATACTCTACAGTGCACTTATGCTTTGGCAGTGCACTTGTGAGTTTTTTCTAATGACCGACGATGTAAGGATTTTGATTCAGAAAATTAAAATCAGCAAAATCTTAAAATATCGTCTTTTTTAAGGCACAAATTTCAAATCGCATGTTTGCTGTTTGGTGACAAATCGCCAAATCTGACAAATTTACTTGGCGAAAGCAACTCTGTTGGAATGTGATTTTCTTATTTCACACAGGACAGAGCGAAGGTAAAAGCGAAAGGGAGTATACGACGTGACGGTCAGAATGCTTTTGGCATTGAAAGTTAATGCTCGCACTTATAGGAATTCCTATCAGTTTACCCTTGAGCCTAATTTCAGGCGTAACGTAAAGTACAGAGATTATTTTTCCAGCCGTACAACACGAATGTGGAATACATTACTCTACTATATTTTGTCTTCCCATTGTGAGGGAAGTGAATTCTAATTCTAATATTTTCGACTATAATTATAGCAAGATCACACCAAAAAAAAACTTCTTTATGGTTCCTCCTTTTAACTTGTCTGAATAATAAATTAAAGTAATGAATAAATCCTAACCATAACAAAGGGAAACTGAAACTACTAACTATACCTATACTTAATGTAACAAATGCCTTAAGCCTTCGCATGCTATTTCATTTTAACTTTTTAATTTTATAATTTTACTTTTTTGACTTTCTTAATAGTTATCTGCTTGTGCATGATCCTTATTTTCTAATTTTAATTTTAGTTTAATGTATTTTTTTGTTAATTTACATTTTTGTCCCTTTTATTGTAATTGCTTGCAGACCCAACCTCTCATCTTTCAGTAAATATCTAACGTATCACGTTTAAAAGGAAATTATTTTATTATGATAGCAACAGCATTACATTATAAATATCCTTATTTTTTTCCATAAATTAATTAATTTTAATGTATAAGTTCCGATATGACTTGCAGTCGAAATTGCCGTCGTACTCAGTGTAAATGGACCCCAGCGCGTGCGGTATCTGGGGGGGGAAGAGGCGTGGGATAATTTAATTTAATTTAAAGCTTACTGACGATAGAAGCATAGCTTCCGAAATTTAAAATATATTTTTTTTATTTATTTATTTTCCCGTGAGTAGGTGCAAAACCTACATAACCTACATAAGGCTCTATCCACTTCTCGATTGCAACTGAGTTGAAACTTATCTAGCAATTTATTTTTAACGAAGTTAAGTTACGTGTTGCAGGTTACTTTCCGATGAAAGTTCCTGCTTAATACGCGATTAAGTGGGAAGGTTTTGTTCTTCGCGGCGTACTAAATTCGACTCGTCAATAAAGTCAATAATCGTTGAATTAGCGTGTTTTAATAGTCGATTTCTATGTTTTCGCGCGAAACATTTTATTTCGTCCCGAACCGTAGGAATCCCGAGATCCCTGTGAAGATCTTCGTTTCTTATATACCACGGAGCATTTACAAATGACCTAAGCAATTTATTTTCAAACGTTTGTAAGTTATTTTAGTTTGTAGCGCAGGTACAACCCCAAAGTTGTATATCATAAGTTCATCAAACAGGTTTAAGAACCTGTCGATATAGAATCAATTTATTTTCAATACTAAGCATTGAATATTTACCGAGTAACCAGTTCATATCTCTTAATTTACTTGTTAGTATTTCGCATTTCTTTTTCACGTGTGGCTTCCATTTAAATTTCGCGTCTAGAGTCATTCCCAGATACTTTGCCTCATTTGCAAATGGAACACGAGCAGTATTAAGAAAGACGGGTAATCTATTTATTTTTTTATACGTAAAGTCCACGTGGACTGACTTTTGTTCATTGAGCGCTATTCACCATGTTTTTGTCCACTCATTAACATTATTAAGATTTGTAATTTAATTGTAGCTTCGCTAATCGTTTTTCCTACTGCTAGTATTGCAGTATCATCAACAAACGTGGCTACAATAGTGTCTTCTGTTTGAGGTATATCGCGTGTTAATAAAAGGTACAGAACTGGCTAATACACTTCCTTGTGGTACCCCAGCCACTATTTCTTGAAATTAGAACAATAATTTCCGTGTCTTACGAGAAAAAGTCTGTTATCTAGATATCCGTTTAGAATGTTAAAAAGTCCGTCAGGCAGAAATTGTCTTAATTTAAATTTGAGGCCTTCGTGTCACACCTTGTCAAACGCCTGCGACACGTCCAAAAAGACTGTCGAAAAGATTTTTTTTCTTCAAGAGCTCTCTCAATTACGTCAGTAATTTTATGCACTTGATCAATTGTCTAATGCTTGCTTCAAGAGCTCTCTAAATTACGTCAGTAATTTTATGCACTTGATCAATTGTCGAATGCTTGCTTCTAAATCCGAACTGATGTTCAGGTATTAAATGTTTCTCTTCTATGTATTATCGGTTGTAGGCGCAGGAGTAGTATTCTTTCAAAAACTTTTGATACTATAGGAAGAAGCGAAATCGGCCTATAAGACTTCTTTTCGTGAGATGGTTTGCCAGGTTTCATAACCATTATGACTTTCGCAACTTTCCATTGGCTCGGAACATATTCTAACCTTAGAGCGGCATTTATTATGGAAAGCAGGTTAATAAACCTTTTACGAGGGAGCATTTTTAAAATTTCTGCCGTAATTAAGTCATATCCTGGAGCCTTATTGGACTTAAGCTTCTTCATTTCTTTTTTTAATTTGGAAAGTGTAGCATTTCTTGTTATGTAGCTTTCATTTGAGGTAGAATATAAATTAATATTTACGTTGAGTTTTTGCCCATCGAACGGCTTAAATGTTTCCTCTAAGTAATTGGAGAATACCGTCGCTTTTTCTTTGTCACTTTAAGCCCATTCATTTTGGCTTTTCTTAATCGGTGGCACTGGCAGCTTTGGTTTTTTCGTTGTTTTTATAGCTTTCCAAAGTGAGTAGTTGGATTCTTTCCCCGCTGTGAAGCCTTCAAGGTAATTTTCAACTTCAAGGTTTTGGAAATCTGACATCGCCGTTTTTAGCATATAACAGTATATATATATACATATATATATATATATAACGATTTAAATATATGAATATTTGTATCTGTATTTTATTTTTACATAAAATAACATCTTTTACTAATTAAAATAAAGAACACGTTAAAAATCTCAACTACCAAGTTAACTCCTTACAAGCCCTTCTAGAGTTAATAACTTCATAAAATTAAAGAAATTGGAACTTACCAAGGGAATATTGTTAGTTTGGAAACTATAAGATTCGAAAAGCGATAATTCAGGAAGATATAGGAGAAACATTTTTTTGGGGCGGGTCAGTGGGTGGAAATTGTATGCGATCATTTCATGTTCGCTACTTTGTTCGAAAGTTGAGAAGTTTTTAAGATTTTATCGAAGTCAAAAACGCCCACAAAGTGGGTGTGGTAGGAACTTTATACAGCATATATTCCAAACAAAAATATTTGTATAAAATTTTTCGAATTTGTATGCATTTTGACGACTATATTACTTTTAAAAAGCAGAGTGTTAGTGAGCGGTAGTACGTCCAGCACTCAAAACTCGAGTGTTAGTAACATTATTGTCCAACTGTCTTCAAGAAAATATATTGTTATTTACAAACACTCTATTTTTTGATATACCATTGGAATGACCATGTTATACATGTTATATATTAATTCAAAATTGAAGTTTTCATACAAATTATCGATTGCAAGTTATTTGCACAGGTGATACATTGATCGATCTCACTGCTTATGCAGTAAAATCTGTATTAGCGTTTTCGAACAAAAAACTTTTGCAGTTTGCGTTTTTGAACATTCTTATTTCATTTTTGACGCAGATGACGTTTTCGAAAAAGGCCTAAAAACGAAAACTCTAATACAAATTTTACTGCATAAGCAGTGAGATCGATAATGCAGCTTGCTGTATTCACATGTTCGAAAACATCATCTTCAGGGCATCACCCCCTGCGGGTAAGGGGAAAGAATATACCCGAGGTAGGCATGCCTGTCGTAAGAGGCGACTAAAATCCAAACTCCGTATACTGAGATTGATGTATACATAACTTTGCAATGAGCAAAACAATAAGATATAGTACCCCAGGTGGCAGTCCAGGTTCACTGGAAAATCTACCCTCTTCGGAGGTCGGCTCTATGGATTCTGGGGAGAGCCAATTATTGCATTTAATAAATCCCTTCCTAAAAAGTGCAAGGGTATCTCAATCACCACCATCTAAATAGAGTGCAAAACCATCGAAATTCGGGGAAAAGAGTTCACCCGATACGTTTGCGCGCGCCAAAATAGACTCAGATAAAACAAAAAATCTTGAAAAAGATAATAACGAACTTCGACAAAAACTTGATCAAGTAATGGAACTTTATCAAGAGCTAAAGAAAGAAGTCGATCTTCTTCGAAAAGAAAATGAGATATTGAAAAGCGAAAATCCTCCAATAAACTCAAAGTCTAGCTTGCCACAAGTCAATAATTGTAGATATGAAACGGACGAAGAAGAGCTAGCACGTGAAACGGAGAAGTCCTCAAAGAAAAGATTGAGTAAAAAGCGTAAAGCTGGCTCTTCGCCTGAAGCAGCCTCTTCTTTTGAAATAAGAGTTTCACCAAAACATGCGACAGTAAAAGAAAAACCTGTTAAGGAACGGCCCCCACCACCGATAAATGTTATCGGTATTGCGGAGTATAACAAGTTGCAAACAATATTAAAGGCATTATTACCATCGGCTTTTAAAATTATTTCACTTAACAACAACAAATGGAAAGTTTGTGTGAAAGACCCCGAAAGTTATCGTCTTCTGTCACGAAAACTAAACGAAGAAAAATGGTATACCTATGAAAATAAGTCGGAAAGACCCCTACGTGTTGTGGCAAGAGGTCTACACGCATCATGTTTAAAAGACGATATTATTAGTGATCTAAAAGAGCGCAACCTCAAAATCTTAGATGCGACGAAAATTGTCAAAAGAGAGAAACAGAAAAAAGAGGGTGAAGCGATAGTGGTACAACGTGGTCTCCCACTATTTGTACTTTCATTCGATAAGACTGAAAAATTAGATGAAATTTATAAAATTAAAACAATTCTAAACATCGTAGTTAGGATCGAACCTCTAAGAAAGAGCACAAGGTTAATCCCTCAGTGTAAACGCTGCCAAGAATTCAATCACACCCAAACCTATTGCAAAAAAGAGCCAAGGTGTGTAAAATGCGCTGGAAAACATTTAACTGTTGACTGCAACGGAAAAAGTGAAAGTCCACCGACGTGCATTAATTGTAATGGAAATCACCCAGCAAGTTTAGGGGCTGTGAAGTAGCTAAAGAATTACAAAAGCGACGATCAAAATCTGCCCAAACACAAAGAAACCCACGAAGGCAATTAGAAACCGCAATTCCCAAGAGTGTCAAATCTACGAAAGGTCCAAAACTTAATATCCGTAAGGAAAAGAAAACAGTGTCAGTACCTTCGGAGAAAATATCGAAGCAACGAAATGCAGAAACATATGCCCAAATAGCGGCAAAAAATATACCCGTAAATAAAGACACTGAAACAGGCCCGGTTTCGAAATCTTTTCAATAATTTTGTCAAAACTTGAAGAACAATGTGAAACAAATAAACTTATCTTTGATAGGTTAAGTAAGCTCGAAAATTGTTTTCGACCCAAACCTCTTTCGAAAAATATATGATGGAAAAGCTTAAAATTCTAACGTGGAATGCCAACGGATTATGGCAAAAACTTGGAGAATTGGAGATGTATATGCGAGAAAATGATATTGACATATGTTTGATATCAGAAACGCATGCCAAAAATGAATCAAATCTCAAAATCCATGGGTTTCATGACTACCGCGCTATTCATCCGTCAAACAAAGTAAGAGGTGGATCATCATTGTATATAAAAGAATGCATTGAACACTCGATAGGCCTTAAAATAGAGGTGAAATCAATGCAATTGAGTAGTGTACAGGTTAAAATAAAAATATTCCTCTCAATGTCTCTTCCATATATTGCCCTCCGCGTTGCAAAATTGATAAGAGTGAATTTACGACATTGATAAAGTCACTAAGTCCAAATTTAATTGTTGGTGGTGACTTTAATGCAAAGCACACCTTCTGGGCCTCACGAAGCATATCTCAAAAGGGTTGCATGCTGTATGAAGCAGGAATGGAAAATAATTGTGACTTTCATTCGACTGGCAAGCCAACTTACTGGCCAACTGATCCGTCGAAAATACCTGACCTAATCGATTTATTCATGGTGAAAGGAATACCCTCTAATCGTATATAAATATCATAGGGCTATGAACTCTTCTCAGATCATTCTGCCGTCGTACTCATTATGAGCAAAAGCCTTGTTAAAATTGAAAAACCACCCAGGTTAACAAACAGTAAAACCAACTGGGATGGATTTAAAAAAGATATCGAGGACAACGTTGAGTTAAGAGTATCATTACAAACGCCTCTTGAGCTTGAAGACGCAGTTGTTAAGTGTGCTCAAGTAATCAAAACCAAACAATCACGTTCGCGGTTACAATCAGACTCGCCTCTGGTTCTGGCGACCTACCTGGAACTTCTTGGTTTAACTTCCAAAATGCATTACTCAGCTTTGACCTACTGAGTTGCATTCTAGAAGTTGACTTGTCCCACTAAGCCATTGCGTCACAATAAGTGTGAAACCAAAACTGTCACTATGCATAATATTTAATTGTTATGCATTCTGACTCAGTGGGTTAGGAGGTGAGACATTTAAAGTTAATAAATATACGTATGTATAACACAGTAGATTACTTTGTTAATATAATACAAAAAGCAGCTTGGGATAACACACCTTATCAAAGGCTAATGCCTCGCTTTAAAGATATAAAATATCCGCAAGAAATAAAAGATTTAGTGAAAGAGAAACGAAAAGCACGTAAAAAATGGCAGCAAACCCGTGGTCCTCAGCACAAAGCTCATTTAAATCGCTTGGGTAATATGCTAAAAACGGCGATATCAGATTTCAAAAACCTTGAAGTTGAAAATTACCTTGAAGGCTTCACAGCGGGGAAAGAATCCAACTACTCACTTTGGAAAGCTATAAAAACAACGAAAAAACCAAAGCTTCCAGTGCCCCCGATTAAGAAAAGCAAAAATGAATGGGCTAAAAGTAACAAAGAAAAAGCGACGGTATTCGCCGAATACTTAGAGGAAACATTTAAGCCGTTTGATGGGCAAGAACTCAACGAAAATATTAAAAATGAATTTTACCTCAAATGAAAGCTACATAACGAGAAATGCTACACTTGCCGAATTAAAAAGAGAAATAAAGAAGCTTAAGTCCAACAAAGCCCCAGGATATGACTTAATACTGGCAGAGATTTTAAAAATGCTCCCTCGTATAGGGTTTATTAACCTCCTTTACATAATAAATGCCGCTCTAGGGTTAGAATATGTTCCGCGCCAATGGAAAGTTGCCGAAGTCATAATGGTATTGAAACCTGGCAAACCATCTCACGAAAAGAAGTCTTACAGGTCGATTTCACTTCTTCCTATTATATCAAAAGTTTTTGAAAGAATACTACTCCAGCGCCTGCAACCGATAATAGAAGAGAAACGTCTAATGGAAAAATTTAAATTTACAGGCACAGTACAAAATGTTCCCGTGCCAGTGAGACAAAGAAGTGCCCGTAGTGTCGAGAATGAGGCTTCAGTTGCAGAAAGCCCAAATGTGTCTCTCACACGTCGTTCTCTAGCGTTGGGCATCTCTATGACGTCGTTGTGGTGAATTTTGCAAAACGATCTTGGCCTACATCCTTGCAAGATAAAATTGATGCAAGAACTGAAGCCGCTTGACCACCAGAAGCGTCATATGTTCGTGAATTGGGCTGAGCAACAACTTGAAAATGAATCGGATTTTCATCGAAAAATCATCTTCAGCGATGAGGCTCAGATCTGGCTGAATGGCTTCGTCAATAAACAAAATATGCGGTATTGGTCAGGCGGCAATCCACACGTACTCCATGTGTCATCATTGCATCCAGAAAAAATTACGGTTTGGTGAGGTTTATGGGCCGGCGGCGTCATTGGGCCGTACTTCTTCCGTGATGATCAAGATTGGCACGTTACTGTGAATGGGGATCGCTACCGTTCAATGATAACCAATTTTTGGCCCCAATTGGATGATATGGACTTGGAGGACATGTGGTTCCAACAGGACGACGCTACAAGCCACATAGCGAATGTCACAATTAATTTATTGCAAACCAAGTTTGGAGAACGTGTTATCTCACGAAATGGTCCAGTCGCTTTGCCGCCTCGGTCGTGCGATTTGACGCCGTTAGACCATTTCCTGTGGGGCTACGTCAAGTCTATGGTCTATGCCAACAAGCCAGCAGTATCGGCCGATTTATGCTTGAAAACCCTCGAAAATTGGGTTCAGCGTCTTGACTTCTGCAAGCGTGCCTGTGGTGGCCATGCAAAAGAAATCGAGCTCCATACATAATCGCATCGAACGTACTTTTACAGTAATACAAAATTTCATATATATCCAAAACCATTTTTGTTTTGTTTAAAAAAACTTTTGTAGCGCTCTTATTGAAAAACCCATATTATTATATGAGTTACTTTTTTTTATTATATTCTGTAGCCCTGAAAGCTGCTATGAAATAATCTTTCCAGTCAGCTTTCCAAATCGCTCTAGCTAACACTTACTACGCGATTTCCTTTCTTCTTTGTTTTTTTCTTTTAAGTTTTTGTGGTATAATTATCTAATAAATGTTTGCATTCTGCACTTTTGTGCAAGAAAACCTTTCAAACAATATATAATTTATATGCCTTCGACTTTTGTAACCGCGTAAATTGTTGCACAAAATTCATTTTTGCCGTTTTATAATATGATGTCTGATCATTTCATCAAAACCGGTTTAGTGGTTACATTTTTATGGACATTTTTTCGTTCTCCCGCACTAGTTACACCACTATAAGAATTGCAAATTTGGGACATAATTGCAGCTTCCTCGCTAACTCATTTTCTGCAAAAAGGACATGTACTGCTAACACAGTGAAGTTTAGAGTTCAAAATTGTTTTTTCGATTTTCTTTTGTCAAATTTGGACTTCAAAATTTGAACTGAGTGCATAAAAACTGCAAATTTTGGACATAACTGCAATTTTCCAGCTAGTTCCGTTTCTGAGAAAATTACTGTTCTGCTTACTTCACAGTGAAGTTAACTGTTCAAAATTTATTTTGACATTTTTTGTCAAACTTGGACTTCAAAATTTGAACTGAGTTTCATCTTGAAGTGCATAAGAAACTGCAAATTTGGATCCTCACTACAAATTTTTATCTAGATTTGTTACTGAAAAAAGGACTGTTCTGAAGTTAACAGTGAAAAATTAATTTTTTCGATTTCTTAATTCAAATGAGGACTTTAAAATTTGGACCTTAATTTTTCTTGAAATGCAATTTGGAGCCTTACTGCAATTTTCTAGCTAGCTCCGTTATTAAGAAAAGGAATGTTCTGCCAACTTCACAGTAAAGTTAGCAGTGCAGTATGAAAATCTTTGCATGTAAGGACTTCATGGTTTGGGGTTATCCTTTTCTCAAAATTAAAATGAAACCGCAAATTTTAAATTCGTAGCTAGCCCGGTTTCTGAGAAAAGGACATGCACTGCTAACTTCACAGTGAAGTAAGCAGCGCAGTGGGTGGCAAAATCCGGAAAAGAAATGCATAAAAATGCTAAAAAAAAAATACTTCGTGCCATGGTCCCATTGGTCTAGCTTATAATTGTTCAGCTAACTTCACACACATTGAACTTGAATCGATTATGGTGATTAGAAAACAATAGGGAAATTTCTACGGGACTTTATTACAGGAACAGCAATTTTAATCATCAACTGCATCCCGTTTGGATTTTCTGCCTGTTTGACTTTATCGTCAGCATAATCCAGAAGTTTTATCTTCATTCTAGCAAATTTCCAAGGTCATCCAGAAATAATGAAAGCAAAAGCCGGTTAATAAACAACTCTGCTTTACTCCCGTTTCCGTTGAAAACCGTTCGGATAAAATATTTCCATCCCAGATATTTCCATCCCAGCAGACAGATTTTCAACGTAGAAATTGTGCAGCTCTTTTAATATTTTGAAGAATAAGTTATCATGTAAATAGAGACAAATTTAGCCTTTGAAGTCCACAAAGAATGCATAAGGCTTTTTTTCACTTTACAAGTATGTATGAAGGAGCAGATGCTATCAACCGTATAGCATTCCATGTGGAACCAGCCTGGTGTTCCATTCAGTAAATTGTTTTCTTGTACCTTTATTCAGTAAACATTCCCAGATTCACACCTGTGAATATTTTTATGGCAGTGTTGAGAGAGGTGATTCCTCAGTAATCACTTGGGTCCTTGTCCTTAAGGCCACCTTTCGTTAAGATATTTTGGTCCATATCATTCGTAGCTAACCTTATTATAAAAATAGAGACGACATATTGGTCAACAATTTAATAATGTTCAGCCAGAATGAGTGAGTATATGACCTTAATAACATTTCGATTTTCAATTCAGGGTCATCTTGTGTTGAAAATAAGTTTGACTTTTGTTCTCGTTTTATCTCTACGCGTCTATAACGCTTGTTGGATGTAACATACGCATCTCGAATGCGAACGCGTCATTGTAAATCAGCCATAATTTTAAGACGCATTCGGAAAAAAATTCAGTAATTCATATCTCGAAAAGCTATACATAATTGATTCTAATGTGATCTGCGAGCTCAGAATTTCAAAATGTATAAGAAAAAAAAATAGTCGCATCAAATGTACATATTTGATGTAAGCTAGTGAACGCAACTCAAACTACATGAATATTTGATTAAAGATTAGTTAGAGTATCAAATAACTACTTAAAACAAAAATTACTATAGTAAAAATTCTATATTCTTCTGAAATAAGTTATCCAAGTAGAAGACTTTGCATTAAGGATTGGACTTGTTGAGTTATTGATTCAAAATTGCTTTCATGCCCTTTATTTCTACAAATTGGTGTTTCGTTCGGCCTTCTCACCCTAAAAAAATGTCCAGCTAAATGATTAGGAATTCTTATCTTGTTGGACATAGTTTACAGTGGATTTTTATCAAAGAATTCGTGTAAATTAATCTGAGCTTAATACAAACTACGTGTGATAAATGCCTTCAAGATGTCACTGATGAGTCCATGTGAGTAGTCCGGATGAAACGCTAATTTGTAAGCCTAAAGGCCATAAAAAAGCTATTTTGAAAAAAATACTACACATTAATCAATCAACGTATCGTAAAAAAAATAAATTTAAAAACCTTATTTTCGAGATTTTTATAACATAAGAAAAAATAGTTTGAAAAAAACAACCCCTTGTTATTTAAAAACTTGAGTTAGAAAATTATTCTTCGAAAAATATTAACAAGAACAATGAACAATTTTATTTTAGTTATGAAACAGTTGGAGAATGGATTTTTTTCCTAACAGAGGCTATAGTATTAAATTATCTTTTTTTATTAAACTTATTTAGATAAATATTAGGCCTCAAAGATTACATTTTTTCAAAAAAATTTCTCTTTTTATGAGATCAAAATGAAAACTTAATGTAATTCAATTAAATCTGATTATTACATATTAATAAATGAATTAATCAATTGAATCCACAAAAATAAAACAAAAAAGTTCACAGTACACAGAAGTCTTAGAAATAATAGGTTTTACGTTTATATACCGTTTTCAAGAAAATCTTAGATCATAAAAAAAGTTTTATGAAGAGTACCATTGATAACCATTTAGAAAAACTGGTTTATACTTTTCTCTTAACTAAATGCAATTTATTGATTTCTTTGGGAAATCTGTGAAGCCACTTTTGATCTAAATAAGATTTTTCCTTCGTTATAAGAACTTGAAAGCAAATCTGTCGTTTTCGTATACCCTATCATTGTACCTAATAATGAGTTTAGTCAAAATCTCGAGTTCAATTATTCTTACGAATGCGAAACTTAACTTGAAATCAATTGCAAAATTACATTGTGATAAATTTACCTTTTATGAATTATAAGAAAATAACATCAACTCTTTACGCTGCGATATTTACAATTCCGTAATACAAACTGCAAAACTGATTTTCTGCTTGTTCTCTAATACCTCAATGTTATTCTAATGCAAACCTTCCATTGGCACCTATATCGAACTAAAATATTGCCGGAATCCGTGTATTAAAACTCCAGGTATCCGAGTTCTTAAAATCCGTTTATTAAGAATCGGGAATCGATAAACTTCTCATCAGAGGTCAGAAGGTGGATTGTATTTGGCTGTTGGTTGCGCGTCGAGGTCGACTGCTACTAAGATGTTCTCGAAGCCCTCTTTTCCCAGCTGGCAGCTCAGCTGAAGCTAAAAACCTTATTTCGGTGTTGTGAAAAGTGATGAAATATGCCTTATACATGACGATAGCACTTCCTACTACACACCTAAACAATCTATTTGAGTTCATGTTTAGTTTATCTCGCGCGGCGGTGAAGTGAACTGGCTATCGAGATCGTGTCATTTAACGCCTGTAGACTTCTTTCACACTTATTTGATAGCAGAGATCTATGTGAATTGTGAACGACCACAAAATAATGATTTTTTTGATACTGTAAAGTCAACATAATGAACTACAACTAGCAAATTCGTTAAGATTTAAGCTATACATATTAATACGTATCTAACAAGCATCTTTCTTTAGTAGCATTTAAATATCGAGTATTCTTAATGAAAGACCCATTGTCATGTACCTATACGTGCAGGTAGTTCAGGAACCCAACTGTTTCGGGCAAAAGGATCCACTATCGTTATTGTTATCAAGACTAATTATCGTAAGATATGTATATACAAAGGTTCCTATAGATCAAATAAAATCATATTAGAAAGAAAACATCTATCTTTGTAACTACATTTTACATAACAAAGAAAAATAAAAGTGAAAAACATACCAACCAACAAAATGTAAAGAAAACAAAAAAGAACTGGGTACTCGTATAAACCTTTCTACATTTGTGGCGTTAAGTTTGTATAATCGTTATGAAGAGTTCTTTATTCTCTTTTAGGCATGAATTCCTGCGTTCTCATACTAATAATAAAGCATTAATTTATTAAATTGTATCCGTTTAAGACCATTCGTCAAACAGAAAGTAGATAATTAATCGTCGAGCGCCCTTGTGTGACGCATGAAATATTCATCAATTTGTATTATTTAATGGGTATTTTGAATTGTGAATTTCGATAAATGCATCTTTTTAAAATAAGAGAACGCAGTTTCAAAATTAATTTCATAATTTTTTTCTTGAAGTTATATCGATTGTTTAAACCAACATGTTGGTATATGCTTTCTTCGCACATAGCAGCTTTGATGTATCTATACTTAAACTGTTACCTGATTCAAAAATATGAATTATGTTCGACTTCCTCTAAAAATCCAACATTATGACTTAACGACAATAAATTGAATCAAAACTAGTACCTACCTACATACATATTTGTATGTATTTTCATTTATTTATCATATTTATATTTATGTATTATATCCCTCAAGGGTCGCAGTCGCATCCTATACTTAGGATACTTAGTACTTACGTACTACAGAAAAATAGTACGTTTTTTTTGTGCATTAGGGTGGTCCTTATTTTAAAATGTTTTGAGCACCCTAGATTTTTTTTTTTAAATCACGTGCTGGCGCACCTGTAAGAGTTAGAGTCTATTGAAATCCTTTTTTAGCTTCAAATATATCGGCACTAGCTACACAACAGTTAAGAAAAAACTTATGTATCTCAAAAACGGCTCAATGATTTCGATTAAAAATTCTAAAAATGGTTGTATAATATATATATACACATGTATATGTGTATTAATATTTTCAAAAATTCTTAATTTCGATGCAACTTCAACTATTTGAGCAAGCACGTGCGACCCAGTCGTGTACTTTATTTTTCTTTATTTTTCCTAGCTAGCGTCAGTAAGAGATTTGAAAATGCACTTAACTAATTCTGTAACCCCCAGTCTTAGAGATTCGGTTAAGCCTTGGACTGAGTTCAATTTTTCTGTTGAACTAAAGTTAAAAATGAGTACGATAACAACTTTAGCTCCAAAAATTTATAACGGTATTTTGTAGGGGGTCAAAAATAAGCATTTTTTACTTTAAATTAAATTATTTTTGTCAATAGTTTTCGAAATATTCGCATGCAAACTCAAAATTTTGATTAAAAAAATGAAAAAAAAAAGTTAAGACCTAATTTTTTAATAATTGTGAAATTAACTGCAAATTTGACTTTTTGTGGTCAATGCTCATATCCATTCTGATTCGAAAACCAAAACCGAATGGTTCAGAGTGTGTGAAAGTAGCCCCCCTTTTTTGGAATTTGTTATTTTTGAAAGTTGTTCTAGATTGTTCCCGATTTGTTCCGAATTGCACAAATTTTTGCCTGAAAAATATTCAAAAATGGGGGTCTTAGACCCAAAAACCATTTTTGACCTCTATGTTCAAAATTTCGAAAGTAATGAGCAAAATTCGATAAAATTGTAGCCCACTTTTTTTGAACTTCTTACTTTTTTTTCTGGTTTAAAAAAGTATTCTAAGCATTGTTCAAACAAATTAAAGTTATAGAATTAATATTTAAAAAGATATAGTCTTTTAAACTTTTTTCGAAAATGTAAAACTCCGGCTTCCCAATATTTTTTGTTTTTTTTTTTTGTAAGTTTTTTTCAATATTTTATAAACTGATATCCTTACATAAACTTAAACTGCCTGAAATCGAGCTTTAAAAAAACATCTTCGCGTTTTTTGAATTTTTAGAAAACTATATTGGCCCCCCGTTTACAAAATTCAAAAATCCAAAAGTTGTTCCAAGTAGAACAATGCTCCCTTATAATTAAATATAACGTATAATTAAAGCCATAATCTAACCAAAACCAATATACCACTTTTTTGTTCCCCACGAGCGCCCATCCCAAAATAAAAAAAAAAAAAATTAAAAATGTGCAAAAAATCAATTTTTAAAAAATCCTTTAAAAAAGACAGTTGACTACATCTTATTGCTGCAAAATTTCATTTGAAAACATCTGTAATCAAAGAATTTATAGCTTAAAAACACTATTTACGATATTAAATGAAAATTCTTATTCTGGCATCCCCTTTTTGAAATCAATGGATAGAAAAAAACCTAAATTGTTCATAGGATGATATTCATTGAACCAAAGTAGAATACAAAAATATAATAATGAAATTTGAATTAGTTTAAAGTTTAAATTTAACCCCAAGTAAATGTAAGCAAGTTTTAGAGACTTTAAACTTTAAATAAAATACTTACGATATTAAAAGGAAATTCTTATTTTGAGTTCCCCTTTTCGAATAAAAATGTTAAAAAATTGAACAAGGAAATAAAAATATTATATAATATGTATTTAAGAAAAATGATCCCCAAAGCCCTCCAAATTATTTTAAAAAAATTGTTTGCCAGTAGTGCTGTAAATTTCCATTGTTGATTTATTTTCATAAAATTAATTTTAATTATTTATTTAATCTCCAGTAAATTCATGCTTCTTCAAAAATAATAATTTTTTTACGCTTCAGATTTTATGTTGTACACACAAGGGCTCATCATAAGTGCATGTGTTAGTAGTTAGTAAAATAATGCAAACTAACACATGCTTACAAATAATTACAAAACAACTAGTTTACAAAATTACAAAAATCAATACCTAATATACAAAATTATAAAAAAAAAAACATTTAAAGTATCCTAATAGATATATAAGACGGTCACGATTGTGCGGCACTGGTTCGAAACAATGTTTTCAATCCCATTTTACCTATATTAAAATCAATGGAGGAAGCATTTAAATT
The DNA here is from genome assembly GCA_946251815.1 of Dasysyrphus albostriatus. Taxonomy (NCBI): domain Eukaryota; kingdom Metazoa; phylum Arthropoda; class Insecta; order Diptera; family Syrphidae; genus Dasysyrphus; species Dasysyrphus albostriatus. The sequence continues at coordinate 160,309,079 of OX276335.1, read as the reverse complement.
GAAAAGCTTACACATTCGACTTAAAGGTTCATGAATTCCGTAGTTAGTACGATGAAAATCGACATGTAAAAGTTCAAATCTTCGCAGGTGGTGAGATCCTCTGCGATAATTTATGCCAATACAGGCTAACAAGTCAGGAGCATCAATTTCCCCATTTAAAAGTTGCTGAAGAAATATTAAGTCATTATTAACCCGCCTTTGATATAAAGTTTGGACCTGCAGCAGTTGGATCCGATGTTCATATGGTGGAAGGCTATAAGGATCAGCCCAAGGGAGACCTTTCAGAGCAAAGCGAATGATTTTATGTTGTATTGATTCAATACGACTTTTATGAATTTCATAGAAGGGTGACCAAACTTGAGAGGCATACTCACGATGAGGTCTTACATAACAGTTGTATAGAGAAAGGTTAATATACGGGTCGTTAAATTCTTTTGTCCAACGTTTTATAAATCCAAGCATACAGCTCACTTTTTTTACAATGTAATTAATGTGTTCTGTGAATTCTAGATTAGAACTAAACTGAACACCCACATCCTTGAAGCTATAGACACGGTAAGGTTTGTGCTGCGAAATAGAATAATTTAAAGCACTTGCAACTCGCTTTCTTGAGAAAGTAATTGTTTGGCATTTTACTGGGCTTAGGTTAAGACCGTTTTTATCACACCATAGAGTAAAGCTGTCAATATCATCCTGCAAGAGACTGTGGTCATGATCAGCTCTTATTGTCTTGAAAATCTTCATATCATCCGCAAATATAAGAATTTCAAGAGAACGTATACATGACACAACATCATTTATAGCGAGAATGAATAGAAAAGGGCCCAAATGACTTCCCTGAGGTACACCCGAGAGAGCGTTAAATGGGTTTGAGAGAGAGTGTCGAAATTTTACCTGGTAGGATCTATTTTCAAGGTACGATTTTTCCCAATCTATAAAGAAGGGTGGAAAGCCGAAAGCTTTAAGTTTGAACAAAATAATATTGTGACTAAGTTGATCAAATGCTTTAGAAAAGTCAGTGTAAATGCAGTAAACTTCACTACCAATTTCTAAAGCATTGGAGCATTTGTGTAAGAAGGTAAGGAGATTTGTTACCGTTGATCTTCTTTGCATAAATCCATGCTGTTTTTCGCACATTAAATTTTTACTATGAAATACCAAGCTTTCACAAATAACTTTTTCGAAAAGCTTCGGTATACAAGACAGTTTGATATGGGCCTATAGTTTTTAATATCGTTCCTATCACCCTGAAAACTGGAGTCTAGACCAGACGAGTAATCATCATTTAACGATGAAAGATATCCGAAAACAGTGCTCAGTTGCACAGACATATTATTGCAATTCGTTTGGGAATAGATATGTAAATTTTAAAAATAACCTTCGTCAACAATGACAGGCGTATCAACGAAAGAATCACGAAAATCATTCGCAAATGCCTTGCAAATATCTGTATTATTTTGTAGAGAACAGTTTTCGTATACAAAATTCACCGGATAGCAATCCGAGTTCTTCTTTGTGTTGACAAATTTCCAAAACGACCTAGGTTCCTCTTTTAAAAAGGTTCCCATTTCATTTAAATACTTAGTTTAAAGTGATTTTGAAAGAGTTTTGAACTCTTCAAAAATTGCAATATAAGAACTGTCAATTTGTGAATTAGTTTTTAAGTAAGTTTTCCACGCCCTATTTCTCTTGTTACGGAGTGATCTGAGCTCCTTCGTATACCATGCATGGCAAATGTTCGAGTTTTTCGATATTTTTAGGGGTATAGAAGCATTCATACAACTATAAAATATTGAATACAAAACAGAAACTGCTTCATCAATATTAGCACATGCTGGCAATATGTTACCAATATCAGAACTAACAAGTTTTTCAATCACAAGGATTACTATATATTGTGAGATGGCTACTCAGGTCAAGGAAAATATCCAGGGGAGGATGGTAATTATCTATATTAGTAATCTCAAAACTAGATTTTAGAACAAGAGTACTAATAGCGTCCGAGAAAAATACTAAATCGAGAACTCGATTTTTAGAATTTTTAATACAGCTTTCTTTCTGTAAGTCACTAGTACTAATTTTATCAAGTAAAAAAAGCTCCGATTGTGCAGAATTTAAAGAAGCTTCTTGGCATGATTCATCTTCAGAAGGGACCCAATCTATAAACGGTAGATTGAAATCACCCAGAAGTAAAATATTGCTGTTAGAGCAACATAAGTCCATTACAAAATCTAAGGCCATAGAAAGCTCATTTAAAACTGCGTCAGAACTTTTAGGGGGTATGTATGCATTTAATATGTAAATATATTTTAACTGTAAAGTTATTTTTATACAGATTAATTCGATGGATAAATTGAAAGGAAAGCAATCAAAACACCACCTCCCATTTCTTTTGGTTTATCCACATGACGATCTTTTCAATAAACTAAAAACTCTTGACAAAAGAGTTCTGTGTCCAAAAAACATGTATTGAGCCAAGTTTCGGTAAAAGCAAAGATGTCATGTGGAAATGCCAGAGAGTTCATATAAATATCAGCAGTTTTACTGCGTAGCCCTCTTACATTTTGGTAGAAGAGGGAAATTCTATCTAGTTTTTTGCTGGTGTAATATTTTGTAGAAGTGCTTAGGATTGTTCTTTCTTTTAGTAGTAAATTCCTTTATAAGAACTTCACTAGGCCAATTACTTCTATCGAAAATTGAATCATAATACGAAGATTGAGTTACTATTTTAAAAAACAACACGAAGCTATTTGCTTTACTTATTTTGGTTGCATTTGATAGAAATTTTGTTAGGGATACAGTTTTTAGACACTAGATGAGAAACAATATCATCAGGAATAATATCAGGTTCAAGACGAGAAACAAATATCGATTTAGGTTTAATAATAAAAATTTGATTCCCATTATTGACAGGACAAGGTATCGGTAGATTTAAAACATTTCTGAGATTTGTGCGTTTAGGGGGTGGACTAGAGTTTCTAACAACTTTAGAGTTATCACGACTCCTTTTTTTACTTTTATTCTCAACTTATGAGAAATCAGAAATCAGTTGAAGCAGAAGAGCTAGATTGAGCAAGAAGGTCTTCACTATTTTGAGAAATCAAAATAGTTTCCTGCACTAAATCTTCAGTCGAGGTGGCGGTATCGACTAAATTGTTTTTAAAAGAAAAAGAATTCATTTTAGAGACTGCAGTATTAAAATTAATTAGTAATTCTTCAAAACCCTTTCAAATCTTATTAATATCTGTTTTAAAAGAGGACATTTTAAGAGCAAGTTGGCACAAAGATAAGTTACGGCAAGTGGTGCAATACCAGTAAGCAAACTTTGAATGAGTTATCTTTTCGATAAATGCATTAGTTGAGCCAATACATTTGGCATGGTAAAGATTACCATAAGGTCCAAAACAGGCAAAAAGTGGGGAGGGATTAGAGCCTTCGGAGCAATTTTCCGCAGAGCAGGCCATTTTTCAAGAAAAGTAAAAAAAAACTAATAAAATAAGAAAAAAGAAATTAATTTAAAAAAACGAATCAATTTAAAAAAAAAATTTATTAGATTTGAACTCCGATCACCTATGACCAAGGCTACCGAGCACATAAATTTTGGTAGTCACCAATTGTATCTCCAAAAAAATTAAATGATTTCTAATAGGTGAAGTGGGAATGAAATAGAATGAAACGAAAGAAATAAAACTAACTACATGTACCAGACAGATTATTTCTAGTAAGGAAACAAAAAAAAAGAGGGGAAATGTAAGATAGAATACAGACTGAATTTATTACTAACTTACACTAACATGCATGAATAAGAACACACAACAGTCAACTAAGGAAATTGAGACTAATACAAAAAATACCTACATAAGAAATTGAAATGAGTAGATACTCGTAATATCACTCAATATTTATTAAAAAAAAAAACAAAGAAACCTTACCAAACAATTTTATTTTATTAAATAAACAATAATAAAACTTGCTAAATACAATATTATATAAAATTGACGAAGTTTACCACTAAACAAATTACATTTTTTAGAATTTCGTAATTAAAATTATTAAAATCAAAAGAAATACACAAAAATAGGCAAAAGCGATATACAACACATGAAACACAATCAGAACCAGTGCTGTTACTGTCGATAAAATGTAATGTAAATTATATCCAAGCTCAAAAAATTAATAAAATTTAAACCCCTGATGAATCCGAAAAGTAGCCGAAGAAACGTTGGGAAAGAAAGTACTTGTAAGTTTTATTTTGTTTGGTACAAATTTGTCAGGGGTTAAATTAACAGTTTCGTTAAGATGCTTTTAAAGGTATGACTTTGTTATTTATCTGTGCATGGCCTTTAATTTAGTTTAGGGCTATCCAAGACTACGTCAAATTTAAGGACCACCCTAATATATATATACATTGACGTGACCTAAAGTTCACATTGAAAATTTTTAGACATTACCTAGGTACTACTGTACGACTGAAACAAATTTATATAATTTCTTAATGTATTCATGTATGGGTGATTCTATAAAAAATGTTATAAAATGATAATAATTTCGACACAACACTTTTGGAAGCAAAAAGTCCTACAAACTAACTATATATGAACTTTAGAACACCCTTTCACATACTTGAAAACGGCTATTTTTAATTTTTTTGTTCCAAAGAACTGAACATTTTCTTAACTTTTTATTATGTTAAGTCGTTTTTTTAAGAAAACCATACCCCTCACCTTAATGTGGAGAAAAATACACCCTCCAACACAATTTTTTTTTTCTTGTTTCGACCGAACCTGTGCCCTCTAGCACTCTTATAGAATTTATGCAGAACACCCTATGTAAATTATCTTTAAATTTCTTAACCACTTGAAAATAAGATTTATTTCATGCGATCGAGTCCTGCTTTTTATTTTACATGTATTTGAGAAGAAAAGCAGTATTTTTGGGGTCTCAAGAGATAAAATCAGTAATTAAAGGTCAGGGGACTGAGTATTTTCTGAAAAAAAGCTGAAAAAATAGCTCAAATAGTAGCTCATAACTTAAAACACAATTTATTTGTTTAGTTCTATTTTTAAACACAACAAATAATATAATACATTTTTTGCCCATAAAAGAAAGAAGAAATTAAATGGAAATTCATTGAAAATAGATAGACGGAAAGAATCATTGTGTTATAGGGGAATAAAAGAGGTGCCAAATTGTGGAATGTTTAAAGCGTTTCTAAACCGGTCTCAAAATTCAATTTCGGAAAATGTCGCAGAACTAAAATTACTTCTTTCTTAATCGTTAACAAGATCCACGGTACCCATTTTGAATATAAAAAATAAATAAAAAATTCCGACACTCCTAATGTATATGTATGTAGTTAGGTATTTGGGAGACAAATTAATTGATTAATTTGAGTTTTTAGTTTGTGTAATATGCAAAATTGTTATTTGACTGGTACTCATGGCACCCCATATAAGTCTGCCGTCCCGCCCCCCATTAGTCCACCACTGTACGTAAGTTACGTTCAGGTGTTTTCTGACATTCCGTTCTTCTCCTTATTTCGTTCCCTACGTTTTTTGTATTTTTTCTAATAAAGAAAATTTAATTTGTCTTATGAATTATGCTACGAGTACAGGGCATGTAAAATACCACATGAGCATGCGCAGTGACGTCATTTGTACGTCACATATGCTTCACAATTGCCGCATACCATGTAACCGGCTTATTTGTCACAGCCGCATGGCGTCAGTGCCGCATGTGCATGCGGCAATTAACATACCGCGTACTCCTGGCCGTACTGTTATGTTTTTAAATTAAATAAATAAAGCAAATACGACAAAAAAATAAGTTTAGAGTATTTTTTGTGGAAAAATGCTTTGGCGCTAAAAGTACCCAAAATAAGTGTCTTTATTAAATAGTCCAAGCTTTATTTGAAGTGTTCTTGTTTTAGTTATTTGATTACACAATCGTTCACTATTAAAATTAATTTTAACCAGTAACTGCATATAAACATCAGACCTTGCGTTAGATCCGGTAGTTCTGGTTTTTTTGCTGAGTTGTTTGTGATCTTGGTCTAATAAATAATCCAAGTATTCAACCTCGAGCGCTAAACGCAACATCATAAAAAATTTTAAAAAAAGGTGAAATTTTCGCACTTTTCTTAGTATCTGTCAATTTTATACCTCAAAACTAATTTATGATTCAACATTGCTCTACAATTTGAAACTATTAAAATTAACATCACTTTGAACCCAAAACCGCACCAAGAGTTTCCAAGAGTGAGCCTTTCAAAGTGTATAAATAGTTAATTTAAGGCTACAAGTGGTATAATTAACAGTATAATCACAAAAACAGATTGTTCAAAACTTCAGAGGCCAGAGCATGTAGGTTGGGTCAAAAGAAAAAAGTAACTTGGGAAGGGAAGCGCAGCTATCTAAAAAAGTGACTTGCAACTGAAAATTAAATATTAAAGAACAGTGGTAATATCTGGAGAAAAATCCTTTAGCTGCTGTTTAGGTCAAAACTGAAAAGAAATTTTCAAAAAAACATTGAAGTTTGGCTCTAACTTTCTTGGAAGCACTTTCAAAGATATAAAACTTGTTAACGATTTTGGAGGATTAATTGAGGTGAAACCACGGTTTAAGTTTCAAGTATGTGAAAATAGCTAATAACATGCTTTAAACCACCGTTGGACATTAGTTCACTCGCCAAAATCCTTGAGTGAACTGCTGAATCACGGATCAAAATTTCAAATACGTTTCTACACATGAGCTGACTTAAATAGTTAGTTAAAAAATGGTATGCCATACGAAAGCGATTTTGTGAAGAAACTAGTTCTTACAAATAAACTCGTACATTCTATCTATTACTCGAATATTTAAAAATAGAAATATTATGCTGTCGAAAAAAAAGCATATTATTTTTGAAATGCGAATACCTTTCGAGGACTTGTGGGGCCCCTCGAAGCACGGGGCCGTGTGCGGTGGCACACACCACACACGCCTTTCGCTAACTCCGCATTTCCATATTACGATTAATTAAACGGTTATATTGGCTTTAATTTGAGCCTAAAACCGTTTCTGTAAGCCCAATAGTTTCAAAAATACAACTGTTCACAAGAAAGCAATAGTAGATTTATAATAACTAGTAGTGAAGTTACAGACAGTTTAATTTAACAAATTTACAAGACTTAAAAAGGTGAAGTAGATTTAGTTATTTTCAGTTTTTTCAAAAAATAGATGACTTTTTAGCATCTGGTTTTCTGTATTTGACTAAGAATTGGTAGAAGCATTAAGTATTTAAATCAAAAATAGTGAGAAATGAAATAGAATGAAAAAAGAACAAATTAAAAGAAATATTGTTTTTATCAAATATTTTTGTTTAAAAATTAATTTTTAAAAAACTATCAATTAAAACAAACTTATTTGAAAAGAATATTAAAGAATAGATTTCTGGCCCAAGAGCAGCTAAAGAATTTTTCTCTAGATATTACCACTGTTCTTTAATATTTTTTTTTTCTGTTTCAAGTCACTTTTTAGATATCTGCCCCTTCTGCCGCCTTAAGGGGGGAGATAAGCACCCCCTTTGCTATACTTTTTTTTTTCTTCTTTTGACCCAACATACACGCTCTGGAGTTTAGAACAATCTTTTGCCAAGCAAACTGTTTTTGTTATTATACTATACTTGTTGTTATATAATTACTCTAAATACATTTTGAAAGGCTGTTTCTTGGAAACTCTTGGTTCTATGGAGACTATTTGGGCTCAAAATTGTGTAAATTTAATTTCAAATAATAGAAAAATGTTTTAATTATAAACTAGTACTATTTCAGGTCTTAGATCATTTATATTATATATTTTTATTATTATTTATATTATTTTTTTTTTTTTTTTTTGTCGTGATAAAATTCCCCTGAGGAAGGCAGCAACCCCTTCAGAAACGTCGGGAAAGCGAATGTAGATAAACTAGTTGTATCATTGCAAAAGCTTAAACAGTGACCAAAAAAGCTGACGGAGAGACTTCCACTCATAAATAATATTCAGTGAGAAGTTATTGTCTAAAAACTATCAAATTTTTTTTTCAAAAATGATTTCTTGTTCATCTGAACGAAAATTAAAAAAATAATGTATGTAGAGGGTCGCAACACAAGTGTTTTATTATTGTAGAAGGGGGTCTTTCCTCTATCTATTACCGTTAAGAGAGGAGGGGCCACTTTTGCTCATCAGCACGGTTAAAAATTCTGGGGTACTTTTTAATATTTTCTGTGGTTACATATATGACAACACCAAAAATGTATTGAAATTTAATACTTGGCAAATACTAGAATTATAAAGTTAATACAAAATGTATTAAAATTCAATAAATCAGATATTTAAAAAAATCTTATAAAAAACGGATTACTAATACAAAGCAAAGGTGTGATAATACAACAAATATTTTCTTGAAATTTATTTTGTGGATACCAACCACAAAATGAATACGAAATAAATTACAGAAATAATAATAATAAAAGACTTTTTTTGAGAGAGTGTTTATCTTGTAAGCCAATAAGTATTCGGATTATAATATTCATATAGTAATAGCGACATTATTATTTTTATTGTTTTTCATATTATGAGAACTAAAATCTTATTGAGATTGAAACTGTATCTACAAATAAACATATTCTACCTCGAAAAATTGCAAAGCGCCCTCAAAATAATGCATATTTAATTTTTTATTATTAATTACAAAAAGTGTTACCATGTAATAGAAGAATTTATAATGAAATGACAAGTGACTTTCTCCACATACATAGACTTTCAAGCTATAAAATTTCAAATTCCATTGACATATGGCTACAATGATTATATTAAGAAAAATTGACATTTTTCAGCCTTAATTTTTTGCTCCGGAAAAATATCGATTTTAGGACTTTTGAGTGATATTTGGAACAAAATATTATATTGGCCTGAAAATATGGTTTCTCGACCATTCCGTAAGGCCATCAACTGTCAAATTATATTAAAGGATGGCTGGAATCTCGATGGACTAAAAAAACGATATTTTCAGATTTTATTTTGCAATTTTAGGGGCTTCGAGTTTCATTTGAAGTGGAATATCCTCTTAAAAAAGTTTGTTGCATGTCTTTCAAAATGTATACTATATAATGATAAAAAATGCTCTGAAAATTTGAAAATTTTTATTCGAAAAAAGACCGACTTAAGGGCCTTTCGGTGATATTTGTTATGAAATATTGCAGAAACGTCAAAAAATAAATGTTGCCAATCTGTAAAGCTATAAACTTACCGTCAAACTACACGCTGATGAATTAAAAAACAAACTAATGTCAAATTTACACGGCTGGAAAACTGCATTTTAATGACCAAACGAATCAATTTGTCAATTTTTTTCCAGTATTTTTACTGATAAGTGCTAAAATAATAACAGTTTGTCACTACAGAAGCATTTTATTTTTTTTTTAATATGGCTGCTGTTGCTTGCTTGTTCTTGCTTGCCTTGTTCTTGCTATTTTAATATAATTTGTATTACATTGTAATCCCCATGGGATGAAAAAGACGCTTTGTTTTAATTTTTAAATGTGACTGTTATTGCTTTCTTTGTTCTTCTTTTTTTTTTAATTCAGTTTGTATCAAATTCTAATACTATCTTGTATTAAAAAGTGACGCGCCGTTTTTTATTCAGTATTCACATTTACATTCACAGACTGTTGCTTACTCTATTCCTCTGTGGCATTTTCTATTCACATCTTAATTTTGATGTTACTTACTCTGTTCCTCTTCCTTTTTGTTACTTGCTTTTTCATACTTCCGTTGTTCTTGCTATTTTAACACAATTTGAATTAAATTGCAATGGATTAAAAAAAGACGCTTTATTTTCATATTTTAATGTATCTGTTATTGCTTTCTTTGTTTTTCTTGCTCTTTTAATACGATTTGAATTAAATTTTAATTCTCTTGTGTTAGAAAGTGACACGCCGTTTTCTATTTACATTAAGAATTGACTATTGCTTACTCTGTTCCTCTGTGGCATTTTGTATTCATACTTAACTGTTGTTGTTGTTGGCTGTTGCTTACTCTGTTCCTCTCGCTTTTTGTTACTTGTTTGTTTTTGCTTCCTTTTTTTCTTGCTTACTTTGTTGTATCTATTTTAAAACAATTTTAATTATTATTAATTATTATTTTTATTATTATTTTTTTTTTTTATTTTATTTTTATTATTATTAAAAAAAGACGCTACCATGTCATATTTAAATATGACTGCTATTGCCGACTCTGTTTCTCCTGCTATTTTAATACAATTTGTATTACATTTAAATTTTCTTGACTTGGATTCTAATTTCCTAGGTGTTACATTTTAATATTAAGGGATAAATTGTATACGTTTGAATATAATCTAATATTTTTTGTATTAAAAAGAACGATTTTAATATAAATATATTAATTAATTAAAAATTATTTGAATTTTTTTAATATTTTCGGAGTACTAAAATATAATTTTTGCTGTTTCACATACGGTTTTAATACAAAGGCTGTATCAAAAAATACCCCAGGATTTTTAACTGTGGGCGTTTAAGCCGCTGCCGGTAAGTTTCAACAACAGATTTGTTTAAATTCTCAATCGTCTTTTTAACTTTTAAAATAGGAAATAAGTTTTTAAAAATAGTATTTTATAGGTGCCTACAACAGAAAGCAGAAACAAAAAAATAAGACTTCATTCCAAATAGTTTTATATGTATGTTGATAAAAACAACGGTTTCTTATAATAAAATAAAAGCAGTCCTTTCTTAAATGACCTTATCTCTTTCGCTGTGATCGTTGATTTTTTTGTTGAATCGAATAAGAAGATTTAAGTCACATTAGGCATTCATTATTAGAATTAGAAATATGGTAGAAACAAAAACAAAAAGATGCAAAATTAAAACTCTACTGTCAGTCACATTACGTACATAATGTACACAAAAAAAATAATTCACTAATTAAAGTTCATAATATGCGTATCCCTTTCAACTATGTGATTGACATTGAGCTATTGTAAAGAGTATAAACATTCTTCGCCAAAGTCTTAGCTTCAAACCAACATGGTATTCATTCGCATTCATGTCATCGAGATGGGTTATTGTTATTATTTTATTTCTACAAAAAGATGAGTAAAATGCGTGCATAGAGCAGAAAAAACTCATTATTTATGAGGTAGGATTGACGCATCATCAGCCAAATCCTCAACACCAGCCGCAGCCATTATTGTGCACATCTAAGCAACACGAAACCTATTAAGGGTAGGGGAGACAAGTCCTTTACTTTATTTCCCCCTCGATTTCTGTGTATTTTTGTTTTGATTTATTCAAAACTGTTGTTGTATTGTATTGAACAGAAATTTTCAACAAAATAATTGTGTGCGTTTATGCGACAAAAGGGTGTGTCGAAGTGAGACTTTCGGCCTCGAAAACGCCTGCGGAAAAATTATCAAAAGACGATGTAATGCTTCAGTCAATATGTTTATACGGAAACAAAAATGATGATCTCACATATAAAAATTGACCTGATTCTTATGGAATTCTTTTTATTAAATATTTGGTATAGTAAATGAGCGAAATAAGGAATTTAATCATAAATAAGACCCAATGATGGGTAAAGTTTCTTTTGTTATTCGTGTTATGCCTGCTCCATTGCATCTGAAAGAAAACATCAGCACACCTCTGTCCCTTGAATATCTGTCAGTTTTCTAGTGCGCACAAGTGATACTTTATGGTTGTATATACCTACCTTTGTTTTGAACATCTTGACACACTTATTGGTACACAATACACATAGGTTTTCAGGTAAAATATCTTACATATTGTAGGTGTTCATAAAGTGATTAAAATATTTCCCTAAAATAGAAAAGAGTTAGCAAAACTAAAATCTAATATAGGTTAATATGTAGGTATTCATAAATTCTTTTTGAATTAGAAGGACACTAAAATATTGACTGATTTCTTATATCACTACTCACTAGTATTTTGCGGAAAAATTGAAAATTTAGAATGTTAAACGGCTACTAAAAAATGATTTTATGAATTTCGTAACTGATCGAGGCATACATAAAGTATATGATTATTTCGAAATAACTATTTATAAAAAAACTCTTTAGTAAACTATTCATTGAAAACTATCCAAACTGCTTATGAAACTGAAAAAATAAAAGAACGTAATTTAAAAACTTATTTTGAGTGAATTCGATAAAACACCAATACGTGTATACTATGTCAATACTAAGAGATGAGGTCTTAGAACATTGTAACCTGGAGACTATTATTACCCGTGAGGACTCATCTGATACTGATAGAAAAGAGCTTTTCGATCGATTGTATCAAAAGCTGCTTTGAAATCCACGAGAAAGACGAATATGTTTTTTTTTTCTAGGAACAAGCCAGCAATGTTCTGCAGTACAAAACTGTTGTCTACGGTACAGGAATCTGAATACTGCCCACACAAAACTCCACAATCCGCAAAAATGGAAATCCATTCGCCCTTTATCAGACAGTAGTCGATAATAGAGCAGCCTTTTGACCTGACATCTTTCGATTCTCTCTTCCTTCTTTTATTTCTATTCTGGCGTTTAGATCTCCAATAATCATTATGTTGTCGTATCTGCTGTACTCAAGTATATCATATAATTTCCCAAAATCCCTCTCCCAGTGATTGCAATTTATATATGTTGGTAATATTATAAACTTCTCAGAGCCCAGGGTGATTTTTAAAACTCTAACTTCAACTTCAGTTTCAAATTCGCATATAATGTGTTCGATGTTTTTTTTTGTATCCAAAAAAAATATCCCCCACTTGCTCTCTCTCTCTCGAATTTTGTTTAACAGCGGGAATCCAAATAAATTTAAAATTAATAATTCGATTAATGTATAACTATAATCCTCCTCCGCTAAAAACGTTTCATATAGAAATACAATATCATATTTATTTATAAACTCAAAAATTTAACGTAAATAGAATTATTGCTAGGACCTGCTATATTATAACTTAATATTTTAATTTTTTTTATTTAATTCAATAGATTTAACTTTCTGGCAGACGGCAATTTTACCCTATTGCAAGTTACATGAACTGGTTGTTGTCTCTGCTAAATAATTTCTTGGTTGAAGTGTAGATGTCACTCCTTGATTAGCACTACTGTAATCTGTCATATTAGCTCCCACCTCAAAGCACAGCTGACTGCTCAGATCGGTGTTGTAGACTTTGATTAGCTCTGAAATGCCATTGCTGTTGTTGTATAAAATTCCCAATGATGATCTCCATCGAAAATTTCTTTATCAACAGATATTTCATCATCTCGAACGAAAACTTTTATTTGCGGGTTAATTTTATTAAGGCTCCTGCGTAAACTCAAGGGCAGAGAATATCAATTACGAAGAATCCTTGGCTGTCATCCGGCTTTGCCTACAAACTATAACACGCACACATAAACAGTTGGGCTAAGTCCACCACTAGGTTTTTGCACACATTGACAGCTGGGCTAAGTCCACCACTGATTTATTCGCACACATAGACAGTTGGGATCCACCCACCACGAATATGTGGGTTATTTTTGAAAATCTTAAGTTATTTTCAAATTCACTTGGGCCGCAATGGGCTTGTTCAAAAAGTATAAAAAGGGGAGAAATTATATATCAAGTGCTCACCGGACCTAATGAGAACAGGTTGTGGTTTCTTTTAAAATGTAAATTGTAGTCACTTTTTACTAATCCCCGACCGTCTGGAAAATAAATAACTTTAATTACTTTCTTTTCGATAAACAATTTGTCTTCTCTGTTTTTTTTCTTATCAACTCCCGAAATGTATAAGGAAATGTATAAATGTACTTTCTTCTTGACGGAAAATAACTTACAGTGAGTAAGAAGAAAGTTTTAAATAATTATGCAAAATGAAAAAAGATATTCACAAACTAGAATTTTGGCATATATACTACTCTTAGATGTGTTGTTAACCTGGGTCACCTCTTTGTAAACCTGGGTCGAGTTGAAATGAGATGATTTGACTAGATCTCGTTTGGGGAGCGGAGCCCAGTCGAAATTTGTGACGAAAAACCGGGGTCAAGGAGTTGGTCTTACAGATATTGCATTATGGTCTGTTTATTTGCTTGTTTGGGAGCAAATATAGTTTTGCCTTAATAGGCAGGTGTAGTAAGTACTAGTGTTAATTTAATTACATTTGTCTAGCATTGAAAGATATACAAAAATGTTAATTATTTTTTCTGGAATTTATTTAACTCAACTCTAAACGTGGGTCAAATATTCGACCCTATTGCAACTCGAGCTCTCGATCCTGCTTGTAAACGTTGTAATAGTCGTAATGTTTTTGTCCACGTACATCTCTGCATTAAAAGTCGTTTGTATGGATAATGGTAGTTAAAATTTTGATTCGTGGTTCAGACATTTTTAAATCGCTGACTTCACTGAGGTTTAACGGTGGTTAAGGGCTCAACCCAACTAGCAAAATTGCTCCGCATTTCATACATTAAAGTGATATTTGTTTCTATAGCGCTCCATTTAACCCTCTGACAGAAAGTAAATACCTTATTGGAGCATTACTGAATCTTTAAATATTTTCTGATGCAAATTATATCAACTTGATAGAAACGATGTACCAATGTTTCTTTAATCTCTCTATAATGCTCTTATGAAGTAAACAAGATACTTTCGCTTTAATAGTTATCCCGTAAAATTATTATATTTATAATCTTTATGTTCGTCTTTGTTTCTATATTGCTTGTATTAGTGAATATGGTGACGCCAAGCTTTAATCGGCCATTTTAAAATTTAGATATATTTAGTTTGGCATCTGAGAACATATATTTTTTATTTTTGTCAATGTTTAAGGTTGGTATTAATTAATTATTTAATTAATCTATTCTATCCCTATTTATCAATTTAACAATATGTGTTTGTAATAGCCATACCAATCAATTATTTTATATTTTTCTTGAACAAAAGTTTTTCTTATTAATGCAAACTTTTTGTCTCATAGGAGACAATTCAAGATAAATGTGATTCTAATTTAATGCATTCAACTGTATATCTGCAAGACAATTGCTCCAGGGGGACACGGGTTCGATTCCTGAACCTACGAACAAGATTTTTTCAATTTTATTTAATGTGAACTTCCTTAAAACTCTCATAATTAACTCCATAAAGGTACAATAGGAGTGAAAAATAATCGCCTTTTTCACTCATAGAATTTTATGCAATGCTTTTATGCGTAGATTGAATGAACACGAGATGCATCTATGGATAAATATAGAAGCGAAATTTGTTAGTTGAGCAAGCCTATTTCATAAACGAAAATTCAAGATAGAAGTGATTCAGATTTATTGCAATGCCTTAATGAGTCTGATGGTTGAAAACAAAAAAGCACCTATAGATGAATATAGGAATGAAATTGTTAGCTGAGTGGATGATGGCGGATTTATTTAGGTTTAACGATGGTTCAAGATCCAAGTGTATTATGGTATCCTACTAAATGCCTTAAAATTAATACTAATTATAATATTAATTTAATGCATATTTAAACGTGTTCATAAGAGTCCAAATGAAAAAGTGTTTTCATCTGTAATTTGGTATTTCTTTTGATAGCTCATTTCATTTTTTGAGTTTCAACTCTTCCTGTTAATCGCTTTTTGTTGTTGATTTTTTAATGCAGCTTTAACATTTCCGTCAAAATCTTTGCAGAGCTCTTCAAAATGTGCCCAATTGGGTGTGTTCGTAAGGTTTTGACTTAATTAACTACAAAATTGCGTGCACGTTTGGTTGAAATTATCTCATTTCGAAATTTGAATTTGTGTGGAAAATGAGATGATTTCGTATTAAATTTGAAAATTTTTAACGAAAATTTCCTCATTTGGTCTAACGAAAACATTGTATTAAGGCCGATTGATTCGCAGCGAATCATTCACAATAGTACAAAATATGACTGATACAAATACACAACGCTAAACAACAATAAAAATTCATCGTCGCTCCTCATTCGCGTTGGCTTGGGAGAGCTTTTAGTTTGTTAAACTTTATTTCTATATTGATTGTATCGGGTTTTTCAATAAGAGTGCTACAAAAGTTTTTTTTTAAATAAAACAAAAACGGTTTTGGATATCAATGAAATTCTTTATTCTTGTGAAAGAACGTTTGATGCCATTAAGTATGGAACTCGATTTCTTTTGCATGGCAACCACGAGCACGCTTGCAGAAGTCCAGACGCCGAACCCAATTTTCGACGGTTTAAAGCATAAATCCGCCGCTACTGCTGCAATTTCACGTTCGATATTTGTACGAAGTTCATCAATCGTCGCTAGCTTGTTGGCATAGACCATAGACGTAGCCCCACAGGAAATGGTCTAACGCCGTCAAATCGGACGACCGAGGCGGCAAAGCGACTGGACCATTTTGTGAGATAACACGTTCTCCAAACTTGGTTTCCAATAAATTGATTGTGACATTCGCTGTGTGGCTTGTGGCGCCGTCCGGTTGGAACCACATGTCCTCCAAGTCTATATCATCCAATTGGGTCAACAAATATTCGGTTATCATTGAACGGTAGTGATCCCCATTCACAGTAACGTGCCGGTCTTGATCATCACGGAAGAAATACGGCCCAAAGACGCCGCCGGCCCATAAACCACACCAAACCGTATTTTTTTCTTGATGCGATGATGACTCATGGAGTACGTGAGGATTTTTGCCTGACCAATACCGCATATTTTGTTTATTGACGAAGCCAGAAATGAGCCTCATCGCTGAAGATGATTTTTCGATGAAAATCCGAATCATTATCAAGTTGTTGCTCAGCCCAATTCACGAATATACGACGCTTCTGGTGGTCAAGCGACTTCAGTTCTTGCGTCAATTTAATCTTGTAAGGATGTAGGCCAAGATCTTTTCGCAAAGTTCGCCACAACGACGCACGTCACAGAGATGCCCAACGCTTGAGAACGACGTGTGAGGGGCACATTTGGGCTTTCTGCAACTGATGCCTTAGCGGCAGCAATATTCTCGACACTACGAGCACTTTTTTGTCTCACTGGTACGGGAACATTTTGTACTGTGCCTGTGGATTCAAATTTTTCAATTCAATTGTTGATCTGCCAGGACGATTATGACGACCATAAATTGGACGTAGCGCCCTTAACGTTGAGGCCACTGATTCCGAATTTCGGTAATAAATTTTAATAATTTCTATTCGTTGTTGGCTCGTATATCTTTCCATCATGAAATGGAAAACCTTATTGAAGAGAAATGACAAAAGAACGGCAAGAAATATGGCGTCGTTTGCTGTCCCTGTGGCTCCACTTTTGTAGCGTCCCTGTTGAAAAACCCTTTATTAGTAAACATGGTCACGCTAGAAGCTATTACTAGCCATTTTACAATTTTAATTCAGTTTGGCACCCGAGCATATTTCTATTATTTCTCATTACTGTAAGCCAAAATGTTTTAGATTTGTATTTATTAATTAATCTTTTATATCTATCTATTTATTTATCTAACGATATGTGTTTGTATTAATTAAACAGGGTTAATGTTTTGATCCATAGCTCCGCACTTTCAGCTCCCTGATTTGGTGGTTCAACTGAGGGTGGTTCAAGCATGTAATTGGCTTTTATAACTTACATGAAACCTAAATCATCATTAAAACCTAGTAGATCCACAGAAATTGATGAATTACAAATTTTGAACCACGGAGCATTGTTTAGCCCTGAAGTCGTTTTTTTCGTCCAAGCTCATTCAGGCAAGGAAAAAAACACCTAATGTGATCCTGGCCCTAGTTGGGTTTCTATTTGTTGAACACATCCCATAGTCAGAATTATTCACCTCGGTCTGTCAATTAGATATCAAAACAAAACCAAACACAGGGTGATCCCTATTTCATGCAGGAAATGATATTAAAAAAAAACTTTTGGGAAGGGGAGGATTTTTTATCCGCTTTTAGATAAGAGTATTGACTTTCTTAAAAAAAATAAAAAATCTACGGCACCACTTACTATAACTAGCTTTAATTTCTTAAAAACCGTTCTCGAATCAAGTTTTCTAATTAAGTTATTTCATAATCATTTAAAAAAAAAAAACAATTTTCCAACTTAAAACTTAAAAAAAGATAAAAAAAAATAACCTATTACATTTCTTTTATATTATGAAGTATAATTTCAGTAATTAGTATTCAATTCTCCTATTAAACACTCAAAACAAAATGCTTATGTCATGAAGTCTTAAAAAAAATTTAAAATAGCTATTGCTGTTTTATTATCTCCAAAAGAGGACTGGATTAACTTTTCATACGTGCTACAAAAACAATTTTGAAAACTCCTCTTTATTTCTTTTTTGTACTAAAGTAATACCCGAATCCCGAAAGAAGATAATAAAATCCACCTAATATCTACTTTAATACTTATAAAGTGGAAATTGAGAGTTTAGTGGAGTTTAAACAACAAATTGAAGTTCCGGTGTCAAATTGCAGAAAAACTATTTTTTATTTCTTATTTTTCTTAACTATTTTTTTCCTTAGAATATATCCAACAATAATTTTAAAATTATTCTGGATGAAGAAGGGGCCACTCTGTATAATATGCAAGATGCATTGAAGATGTTTGGAAATCTGAGTGATTGAAGACATTTTATGGATTCATTTTTTTGTATTTTACTATAATTGTGGATGAATATTAACTAACAATTACAATTGTTTGTGTACATTAAATTAATTAAACAGTTTCACATCGATGTTTTTGTTATTAGTCGAAGTAAAATTCTCAAAACTATTTTCCAATTTTCAAAGAAAAAAAAAGGGTGAAACGTACGAAAGATTGGCCTCTTGGTAATTTATATTCTCTGCTCAAGGGTTTATTTCGTTTGTTTCGGATTGTCACAGAAAGATATTTTGAAATAGTGACACCTGTGCCTCGTAGTGCTGCAATCACTTGTTGCTTCGATTCAAGCTTCACAATGAAATTCTTGAAATTATTATTAGATGATCGGATCTCTCTTATCTGAAGATTTTCGATGCTTGGTGTTTGGTGCTTGAATTATGCTTGAACAAATGTTTATTGCAACATCTTTATCTACTTTGCCTTGTTGAGGTGTAACTCGCAGCAATAAATTATTTCCTGGGCTTTTTCTTTGTAGTTCTTCCAATTGGTTCTCAAGCAGTTCTTATTTTTTCTCTAAGGCTCATAGCTACTTTGTCCGACAATTGCAAATTGAGCTCCATAATTTTTTGTTTTCATTTGTTTTTTTTTTTTTTTTTTTTATAAATTTATTTTTATTTTTCAATTATCTTAGAACTATCTTAAAGCTAGACAAAAATTCATAAAAACTAGCCTACTTATCAATATCTTAAAACTAACTTACTGGCCCCAGTCGGGCGCTCTAAGTTAAACTATAATAACTTAATGCTAATGCCTTTCGGCCTAAGAACTATCTTAATACTGCCAGGTCGGTTTTATTTTTTACCGAGAAGAATTTCACAAAAAAACTCGGTATCTATGTCTTTATTTTTTGGTTTTATATAAAACTTACAAACTACATAAAACTAAATTAAAGCTAATTAAAACTACTTACAACTAATTTTAAACTAATTACAACCTACTTATAAGCTACTTACAAACTAGAACAGCCACAGCAAGCATTTTCCAGGTTTTATAATTTTTTTTGTATTTTTGTTGATTTTATAATTTTGTTGGTGTTTTTGTATATTTTATATTTTTTTTTTTTTTTTTTTTTGGTACCGCCTTGACTGTCCCTACTTAAAACTAACTACCTAAACCTATGTAAGTCGGCCATACAAGAGAAAATAGCAAGGTCAACTATTAAATGTCTGAAGGAACTTCATCTTCGTTTTTCAACCACCAGAACTGGTTCTCCTGCTTTACCCTATCTTTTCGGTCCCGTTCGGACACAGTCCTACTGAACCGAAGGTGGTCAGCTCCGTCTTGTGCGAGGACGTCCCGACTGTACAGGAGCCGCCGATCTACAGTTCTCCGGCAGACGTGGTAGATTAGCGGAACCGCCGCTCTATCCTGGATCAACCCTCGACTGTCTAGGTGGAGGAATGCATCGGGCGGAATGAAGCCGCTTAGACGCACACTCTCGTAGTATTCGTTGTTGGGATAATAAACCCCAAAAATTAAGCTGTAAGACGAAGACATCGCTCTTGCAATATGACCCCGAATAAGCTTCAGCATGAAATTATCTATCCTGTTTATGTTGGCCCCGTTGTATAGAACCAGGTTGGAATAGTAATGTTTGTACTCCGACTCTGGTGTTCTGTGCAATCCAAGGCAGCGTCGAAGACACTGCCTCTCAAACACCCGAATCTTTTCCATTTGAGATGGGGCAACGTTGAACCAAACCGGGCATCCATAGGCAATCATCGGGCGGATGAGGGCCATGTAGCAAATCACCTTCACCCTGCTGTCAAGCCGGCTGCTATAAAACAACCGTTTCGTCAGGGCAAATGCTCCCCTAGCCCTGGCCAGAGCAGCATTTATATGTCTGTCGAAATACAAATACTGATCCATCCAGATGCCAAGGTACTTTACTACACTTTTACTCGCCAGTGGATGTCCATTTGGCCCTACGATCACCAGCTTGCGCCAGTTCTTTCTCGTATCCCTTGTGGCTCCACGCAACGGAGTCCTAAACAAGATAGTTTCTGATTTCTGAAAGTTGATTTTGTTTTCATTTGTGATTGCTTCGACGTCACTCTTATTGACGGTATCTTTCATTTTTTCGTCGAGTGGATCACAAAATAATTGATAAAGATCTGCCTTTGTCTTAGATCCAACCAATTCTGCCATTTTTTGTAATGGTTGATTTTGTTTATGTACGTTGAAGTTTTGCCAGAGGATGTTTTCAATAAATTTCTTTTATTTTTCTTGGACATATAAGATTGAAGATATGTGTGTATGGTGATGTCCACACTCAGATACAAATCTAATATAAATATTAAAGTTATAACTCACTTAAATTTATGTATTTCAGGCGGATATCTTTGTAATTAGTGTTAATAAAACATCGATAGTTTAATCGATTAATCGATTGTTTTGAACTATCGGGGCTATCGATAGTTTGGAAAAAATATCGATAGTCGTCCAGTAGATGTGTTTATGTTGTTGGGAAACAATTTTCTTAGAAATGAGTTTTCAACTACTGAGAATTATTCTTGGATGACAAAAATCTAAACAGACCTTAAGTTCAGTTGGTGTGCGACGCACCCTATACTCCATTAACGCTGTTCCGTTTTTGACAGTTCGCCTTACGTTTACGTTTACGTTTACGTTGACTTTGCTTTAATAGGGAAAATCCCTTATCGGCATTTCATTTTTCATTGCAAAACAAAAATTTCATGTTGTTCGTGCTTTTCAGTCTCCCTTCCCAGTTTATTTTTAATAATTAATATGAATAGAAAAAACAAATCGTCGGTTTGGAATTTTTTCAACAAAAAAGGGCAATTTTGCACATGCAAATTTTGTGGCCAGGAATATAAACACTTCGTAAAATATATAAATAAAATATAAATATAAAAAATCTTCGTAAATAAACTTCGTAAATCTGTCAATTTTCCATTAAAATTTGGATAGATTTACGATGTTAACTAATTTTGCAACGTTTACGACGGCTTTACGCTTTTGTATGAATACCCCTATTTAAGACAACAGTCTTGAAGAAAAATAATTGCCTTTTTAAAAATTTTGAATTTTCTTAAAGGTTTGAAAAATGTTTTTTTATATAATTTGAAAATGTTTTTTATAAACTTTGAAACACTATCGATTGTTTATCGATTAATCGATTTTTTTTTTGTAAGCAATCGATACTATCGAAAACTCCAACAATCGATGTTTTATTAACACTATTTGTAATACTGATGAGCTCTTGTAGCATTTAAAAATACTAAAACCATTTGAAATTAACAATTTCGCACTTTTTACTAAAGTAACTTAAAAATAAACTATTCCAAAGTATGACAGAAATGTCAATCGAAAAGATTCATATATGAGTGATTCTACAAAAAGTGGAATAAAATGACAATAATTTCGACATAACGTTTTTGGAAGCAAATAGTCGTACAAACTAACTATTACTATAAATGAACTTTGGAACGTCCTTTCACATAAATGAAAACGATTAAACAAAAAATTTAAGAACAACGATTTTATGGTCTTTTTTTGAAAACAGGTGTTCCAGGGAAGTGAAAATGTTCTAAATTTTTTTTATTTTAAGTTCATTTTTTAGAAAATCGTTATCTTTGTCTGAATGGGGAGACATACACCATTTCCCACAAAATTTTATACAATTTTAGCAAAACTCCCTGTGTAAATTATCTTTATATTTCTAAACCACATGAAAATAAGAGTAAGTTCGTGCGACCAAGTCGTGCTTTTTATTTTACAAGTATTTTATAAGAAAAGCTGCATTAAGATAACATTTTTGAGGCCTTAAGAGATAAAACTAGTAATTATACGAAAAAATAAAAAAAATTATATAATTATGGTTTTACTAAGCCTAAATTAAAGCGCTAAAATATATGCCTGCTTACATATATGTAATTATTTTCTGTAAATACTCATCTGGAGACTGAGAAACTGAACGGACATCACCTCTCGCACAAATGCCTTCCTAACAAATGAAGTAGCAAACGAGCGTAAGATACGAAAATAATTTTATGGTCACTAGACTTAATGCTTCGCGCTGCTAGATCTGAAACTTTGATCGTTTTCAAAGTTGGGCATATTTTTGACTGTTTCAATCTCTCAGTTGACTGATGACAAATTTCCATGATTTTTTGTAATAAAATATAATGGTACTAAATATTCATTTATATCATTAAAAGATCTATTATCCAACGTCAACAATTGAAAGTAAATTTTGGTTTTGCAACTTAAATAAGAGAACTGTGAGAATAGTTTCCTTTGAAAACAGGCAGGAAAAATTCTTTTTGAGTAATTAAAATTTATCAAGTCTTAATAATTTTGTGTGGCCATATAGACATCAATTAGATTTATAGTTATTATATAAATCAGATAGAATACTGGAACAGGTATTAAAATCAATTTGTCTGTCAATAGCCGAAACGTTATGTCAATGCGATCAGTCGACAACATAACATACATACACAACAAAATTTGAAATACTCGTTAAGGATTCCAGTAGACTAACATTAACATTGGTGTGCATATTTTACAGTTCCAACCGTATTATATTAATACTCACAATGATAACCCCCTTTTTTACAGTTGGTTAAAAATCTAACCATCTCTGCAGTGATATAATATGGGTAGTAAAATGTGATCGCAAGGGCGGCATATATTATTTTTGCCCAGGGCGGCGAAAAAGCTGGATCGGGCCCTGACTCCCCTGTGTGTCCATCTGGGACTGGGACATTTACAAAAAGAGAATTTTCCAGTAAAAAATAGAAAGAAAAAAAAGAACATACAAAATGAGGAAAAACTAAAAAAAATCAAAACTACATGCCTATGCCAGATTGTGCTATTTATCGGCAACTGAGCTGTCTTTTTCCAAAATTGCCGACAACAGTTTCAGTATGACAGCCCAATCGTAATTGGGCTATAAAAACATTAAAAACATTTTACTCCCATCAAACATATCCTTATCGCGTTCAACAATTTTGCATCACTGTTTATTCACCGAATAAACCATCATTGTTTTTGATTGGCAACGATTTTAACTTTAATATAATTCAGTTTATGTGTTGTTCCGAGTATTTCAATTTTTATGAGAAAAACAAAATAGCTGTAATAATCAGCAAGGAAACAAATTTGAAAATAATCGTATTGTGACAAGGATTGAAATCCTTTGAGAAAATAAACAAATTGTGGTTGCAATTATATTTGAAAATTGAAGAAAAATAAATTTGTATTGGACTACAATTTGGGATACTTTCTCGGCTCCGATTTTGGGCTACACAATTTTCAAATTGGCCTATCGAACTTGTTCAAGACAAAGGAGAATGAACAAAAATGTATGGGAGCTGGTCTATTTCTCAACACGAATTTGTCATACATCGTTTGAAAGAATACTGTGAAAACATCATTTTATTATATAGCCCCTAAGCACGAAACCATTGAGTTCGCGAGATATTCGGTTTTAAAGCACCGAAAAGAACAATAATGCAACTTCGCATTTGGACATTGTCCTCCTACTCAACTTCAAGGATTCGTATATCATGAAAGGTTATTACATGTACTTCATTTTTGTAAATGACCGGTAAGCTGTAGGTCAGATATTTGTTAAAACGCATTCTATGTACAACAATAATGTAACTCCGCATTGGGACAATGTCCAAATACAGAGTTGCATTATTGTTCTTTTCGGTGCTTTGAAGCCTAATATCTCGTGAACTTCATTGTTTAGAGCTTAACGGTCAATTAATAAAATGTCCTTACAAAAACTTTTTCAAAAATGTTTGACACAATTGTGTTGAGCATATTGGCAAATTGGCCCATTTTCCTTTGTTTTCTTAATATAAAAAAATATAAAAGCAATAATACTGATAATGTATGTTAGAGTGTCTGTTATTTCCCAAAATCGGTTTTAAATAGCAGACGCCCCCTAAATCAAAAGTTTACGCCCTACAAAAAAAATATTTGGATAACAACAATTTTGTCCGCGGTCATTTACACGTGGCTCTAAGTCCATACTTTTCCTATACAAATTTGTATGGGATTTTCACTCTTTCACGTTTTACTTTATTCTCTCAGCCATTTTACGAGTAATTTTTTCAATTGATTGAAGCAAATTTCGCTAGAAATATTACCAAGGGAATTCCATATTAAATTTTCATAGAATAAAACGCCATTAAATTTAACATAGAATTTTTTTTGTTTGTTTGTTTGTTTTATTGTTGGTTTTAGAGCTGTGTAAATCATTCATTTCAAATCGAATCGTTCAAGAATCGTTAAAAAAAATGATTCGATCATTTCAATCAATCGATTATTCGATCTTTTTTAGTTTACTCAGTTCATTATTGGATACTGCTCTGATTCGATTTTTATTTCGATTTTGATTAAATGCAATCTTCAATTCAATACTGCACCGTTGATTGAATCTAAATTATTTAAAATTAACAAACAATACAATTTCATTGGATAAGAAAATCTTAAATTTTCAGTTTTCTTACTGCTCCGATAAAATCCGATTTTACGTCGATTGGTTGACATTTGGATCATAATACACCTACCCTGTCAAAACTAAGTTTGTTCCCTATTTTTCAAGCAATCAATTGTCAAATTCCATTGAGGGATGGTTTCGATGGCAATGGATTAAAAAACTTCTAAGAAATCAGAAATTTTTGAAGAACTCTTACTGCTCCAGAAAAAAAGTGATTTTTGAGCAATTGGGTGATATTTGGATCAAAATATAGTTATCCGGTCAAATATAGTTTGTCCCCTATCTGTCAAGCCATCAATTGTCAAATTCTGTCGTGGGATGGTTTCGATGTCGAAGGATTAAAAAACTTCTAAGAAATTAGAAATTTTTGAAGAATTTTTACTGCTCCAGAAAAAAAGGTGATTTTAGGGCAATTTGATGATATTTGGATCAAAATACACTTATCCTGTCAAAATATAGTTGGTCCCCTATCTGTCAAGCAATCAACTGTCAAATTTATTTAAGGATGGCAACGATGTCGATGGATTACAGCATCTCTAAGAAATCAGAAATTTTTACTGCTCCGGAAGAAAGGTGATTTTAGGTCAATTGGGTGACTTTAGGATCGAAATACACATTTTCTTTCAAAAATATTTTTTCTCTTCTTTGTCAAGCTATCAACTGCCGAATTCCATTCAAGGGTGGCTAAGTTGTCTCTAAAAATTCAGACATTTTTTGAAAAGATTAATACCAAAAATCGAGATTCCTTATTGAAATGATTTAGATTGGTATGGAAAATCAAGAATCATCGAAATGATTGATATTGGGATGGAAAATCGAGAATAATCGAAATGATTGAGATTGGGATCGATTGAAATGAAAATTTGTGATTTCAGTCATCGATACTTTTTGATGATCGGGCAAAAAAATCGAGTCGTTCCTGATTGACACAGCCCTAGTTGGTTGCTTACACACTAAGAAATAGTATTTATTAATTAGTGATAGCCTTAAATCTAAACATAGTTATTACAATTCGATTAAGTATGAATAAAAACTACAAAGACTAGATAAGACTTTTAAGAGTTAATAAAAAAAATGTATACTAAGTTCAAAAATCAATAAATTCAAAATAAGAAATGATGCACTGGTATACATGTATTATATATATATTATATATTATATATTATATATTATATATTATATATTATATATTATATATTATATATTATATATTATATATTATATATTATATATTATGTATTATATATTATATATTATATATTATATATTATATATTATATATTATATATTATATATTATATATTATATATTATATATTATATATTATATATTATATATTATATATTATATATTATATATTATATATTATATATTATATATTATATATTATATATTATATATTATATATTATATATTATATATTATATATTATATATTATATATTATATATTATATATTTTATATTATATATTATATATATATTTATATATTATATATTAGCCAGGACCTGATTACAAGCAGATGTCTAGATCTTTGCGAAACTGTTCTATGTCCCGCACTCTTCATACATGTCGTGGTAAGGAGTTCCACAAGCGGGTTGCATTGATAAAGAACTCACGTTCAGGAGCTAAACGGGAAAAACAAGGACAAACGCGCTGTTCCTATCTATTGGACGAGGACGTACGTAGTCTGTCAAAGAGATAACAGGGTTGATGTGTTTGTTTTTTTTTTGACAAAGTTTTTAAATAAGGTATTTTAAAGGAAGTATTAAGGAACAAAAATCAACAACAAAAATTAAGAGAAGCTGCAGTAATTCGACAAACAAAAAATAAAAACGTGAAAAGATCGAATATCCCATACAAATTTGTATGGGAAAAGTATGGACTTAGCGCCATGCGTAAATAACCTCGGACACATTTTTATTAACCAAATATTTTTTTTCTAGGGCATAAAAAAATGATTTGGAGGTGTCTGCTATTTAAAAACGATTTTGGGAAATAACGGACACCATAATGTATATAAATCAATAATATTCTCTTCGTTTAATTATTGAGATCCTTTTCCTTTGTTTTTTGACAGAGCAGGAGAATCAAATATAAACAGTATTCTTCACACAGAAGTCAAAAAATCATTTCGATGTATGTAATTTACTGCGGCAAAAAATAATTGAGCAAGTAAATCGTGAGGATGTTTTGTAGGAATCCTGTTAATATTTCAGAGTCCTATGAGCCAAATTCAAATTTTGAGTTATCTTTTTTTCTCCGTGTTAATTGGACAGCATCAAAGCCTGATTCACAATGCGAAGAAGGAACGAGACAAGAAATTCTAGGACACGCACATAATCGTGATTTGGTACTTTTTGTTTAGTTTCGTTAACTTTTGCCTTCAGTGTGACATTTTGCTCAATTAACGAGATTAAATTAATTACGCTCAGAATTACATGTTTTTGTTCAATTTTGTTTGTTTATTTTTATTAAAATTGTCTATAGAGAAGAAAGTAATAATTTATCATATACAAACATATTTTAAAAATTTTTGGGAAAAAAACAACATAAAAAGACCACCAATTTACACGCTTTTTACTCGTTTGGTATGTCTAGAAATCGGAGCATCTGGATGCATTTATA
Source organism: Dasysyrphus albostriatus (assembly GCA_946251815.1). Classification (NCBI taxonomy): domain Eukaryota; kingdom Metazoa; phylum Arthropoda; class Insecta; order Diptera; family Syrphidae; genus Dasysyrphus; species Dasysyrphus albostriatus. The sequence goes on along the minus strand of OX276335.1, from coordinate 160,281,314 downwards.
ATTTCCAAAAATATATCTGAAGATATTGACAACCCGTTAAGAAGATATGTGTTTGTGTCGATTAATGAAGTTTTTCGGGTGGAGAGTTCTCTAAATTTTCTATTTTCTTTATATGGCTTCTTGAGCCTCCTCCTTGAGCCGATTGGAAGAATGCAAGTGGCAATTATTTGTTTTTCATGAAACAAGACCTTGTGCACACTTACTTGCATATAATACAAGCCATTATTTTTTAGATAAATTCTCCCTTGTTTCTGATGCAAATCTCTCAAAGGCATCTAATTCAATTTGGAACTCTGACCCAAGAGCTTCTAAAATGACATGAAACTTTTTGCTCATTTGTCTTTACGTCATCTCTGAAGAATTGGAAGGTTTTGCAGCGCAAATATAACAGGTTTGTGATGACGATATAGGTGAAAAAAACGGTACATATTTTGCCATCGATCGTGGTTAGTAAGAAAACTGGTTTGACTAAGATATGAAAGGTGTCCTGATTTGTCTCAACAGGCAATATGGTGTTAATTTGCTGTTGAATTGAATCGACTTCACGTTTGATCAATTCGGTTGATTCTTTTGCAAGACTCAATTTAATAGGACTGCAGTACCTTGTTAATGATTAATGATGGGGCTTGGCTTTGCCAAAGTACTTTTTCGTTTTTTCTTGTAAGAAAAACATCTGGGTGGGGACCATCGAGACACTGAAAAGATTTTCATCGAAATGACCACCTGATGAAAAATTTTGTTTGTATTCCTTTTGTTGAGCACCATCACAACCCCATTTGACTATCAGGGATAATTCCTTTAAGCCTGTTTTCAAATCATCAACAGAATTTAACACGTCTTTTTGAGCTATACATATTCGCTTAATACTATGATTTAATAAGCCTTATAGGCCACATTCCGCAGAGGACTCGCTTAAAGTTCTGCTATCTGGATAGCACTTTATTTTAGCCTCTTTAATTTTGTGGTAGGAGGGTATTAAACTGGGAACAGTTTTATTTATTCCCTGGAGAACATATTGACAATTTCTTAATTTATTTTTCCTACCCTTTTAAGGTTAAGTTCATTCGCAGTTGATATTTCCTTAGCTCTAAACGAATCTAAAAAGTTTTGCACTTTTCTCTTCTTGCTTTTTTCACAGCATTCATCAAAGCTTTTTCTTGGTATTCCTACCTTGTTTATACGAGAGATGAAGAAGGAATTTCATCTAAAAATATTTGAGAGAGTGTTAGGGTTTCATTAAACCACGAACAATTAGTGCTTTCAAAGCGAACTTGTCGTCCAATCTCAAGCATAAGTTTCTTAAGGTTGTTTTATTGACCTAATTGCATCCTCAGAAAACGTATTATTGTTAAAACAGCTCATAAAAAAAGAAAAGAACAGTATCAAAGGGCTTAATTTTGATCTTAGAAATCTAAACATCACAAATTTGTTTTTTCGTAGTTTCGGTAGCCATCCTAAAAAATGAAAAATTTAGTATGAGTATCGCACCTGTGCGCAAAAAGTCAAAACATTTTTTGGTTACCAACAAACATGGCTTTACAACAAATAGAGTCTTCAACTTGAATACACTGAATAAGTATACTTAAACTCTTATGAATGCGGAAAATCATATAAATGTGTCAATATTTTTTGCTTCCTACCCTCCTTAATTTAATTTAAAGTACGCAATATCCAAAACGAACTTACCGTACTATTTATTAAGATTATATTTATTAATTACAAATATAATTTTAAATTAAAATGACGCGATTCACTTGCAAAAAATCTAAAACACTTGCTCTCACAACAAACCTTCTTATGAATAATATTGTACACAAATTGAATAATTTTAACATTGAAAATGTTTATAGGGTCGTTTTGGATAAATTATGGTGTTACTAAAATGAATAAAGTGAATAAATGTGTATATGAGATGAACGCTAGCGTATACGGGGGGTACGATCGAATTTTTGGTTGGTGTTACCAGAATGAATAAAGTGAACAGATGAACGTTGGCGTATACGGAGGGTACGATTGAATTTTTGGTTGGTGTTACTAAAATGAACAAATGTGTATGGTGTTGAGTGCTAGCGTATAGGGAGGGTATGATTGAATTTTTGGTGTTACTAAATTGAATAAAATGAATTTTAACTAACGGGTGATTTTTTAAGAGGCTTAGAACTTAAAAAAAAAAAAAACACAAAAAATTCGAAAAAATGAATGAAATATTTATTTGAGTCGATAGTTTGAACCTTGCAATTTAATGTTTAAAGATAATTTCATGCAAATGTTGACCGCGGCTGCGTCTCAGGTAGCCCATCCGCTGAGTCCAATTTTGGCATACTCTTTCACACATATCGGCCGGTATCTCACGAATGAATGCATGGATGTTGGCTTCCAGTGCGTCAATCGAAGCGGGCTTGTTCCTATAGACATTAGCCTTGACATACCCCCACAAAAAATAATCTAATGGTGTCAAATCGCACGATCTAGGCGGCCAATTGACCGGCCCGAAACGTGAAATTAACTGCTCACCAAACTCGCCTCGCAATTGCGCCATTGTTTCGCGTGCTGTGTGGCATGTGGCACCGTCTTGTTGAAACCACATATCATGGAAGTCAAGAACTTCCATTTCGGGCAAAAAAAAGTTTGTTATCATCGCTCGGTAGCGTTCACCATTGACAGTAACGCTGCGATTCGCATCATCTTTGAAGAAATATGGCCCAATAATGCCGCCGGCCCATAAACCGCACCAAACAGTGGCTTTTTCGGGATGCATTGGTAGCTGTTGCAATGCTTCTGGCTGATCTTCACTCCAAATGCGGCAATTATGCTTATTTACGTACCCATTCAACCAAAAATGAGCCTCATCGCTGAACACAATTTTTCGATAAAAAAGCATTTCGAACCGAGCACGAATTTTGATAGTAAAATTCAATAATTTGCAAGCGTTGTTCATTTGTAAGACGATCCATGGTTAAATTGCAAACCAAACTGAAGCTGTTTGACAGTGACACAAGGTACTAAACACACGTCAGCTGTCAAAACCAGTGTTGCCAAAACCAAACCAGATAAAAAATCACCCTTTATATTTTTTTATAATTATATATGCGAGAGTCAATGCAGCAGTTTATTGCGCAGCTTAGCTAAAAGTGTTGGCAGTTTTTTGAAAAAAAAAACTGTTTGAGAAGAAAATGTATGTAGGGGTGCAAAGTGATGTTTTTTTTTAATTTGAACTATAAGTAGCTAAAGATAGGGTTTTTATATGAAATCTTCGAAAAACCAAAAACCCAAATGGGATGTGCTAGAATGACAATTTTTTTGTCTATCGATAGTTACGTTTAGTATTACAATTTCGTTCATATATATTAAAATTCCAAAAAGTCTAAGAAATGAGATATTAAAGGTTGTAACTTCAAAATTCAAAAATAGATGGTTCAAAAATTATTATTTACCACACATTAGGGCTAAGTCTGATTGTAATAAGTCTTATAATTCTAGAAAGGTAGTAAGAAACTAATTGCTTTTCGCTTCAGGAAATTTTGTGGTATTTTTTTTTATTTTTTATTATTTTTTTTTAAATATACTAATTTTTGTTGATCGATTTTTGGCAGTTATATTTTTTTAGTTATTAATTTAGTAGGTAGTAGGATAAGATGCTTGGGGGATATGTTTGGTTAGTAGTTAGGTACTTAAATAGGTAGTAGAATAGGATGCTTGTGAGATTCGTTGGGATATTTTTTATTTTGTTAATTATTTTTTTTTTAGTTTTATTTACTTTCCATTGGAAGTTATTGTAATTGGTCCGATTTGTTGAATCAAAAATTTTGACATATTTTCACGATTTGATCCATCATTTTTAGAGAGATTTTTGTGTCTGTCCGTACGTTCATACCTTCATTCGCTTTTTTTTCGCTCACCATATCTCAAGAACGAATGAAGATATTGACTTCGAATAAATTTTATTTTATAGATAGAAGCTTCAATACATGCAGAAAGGACTTTCAAAAAAAAAATTCAATGAGGGGTTTGTTTTACTTAAGCAATTTAAAAAAAGTCAAATTTCTTTAGATTCGAATATCTCAAGAACATGATAAACAATTGGTAAAAATATAAATAGGTACTAACGTGCAGTTTTTTTTAAATAACAAAAGTTACTGAAAATGTTTGAAAAAGTGGTTTTTTTCGAATATATTGAGAATGAACAATGATATTGGTTTCGAGGTGATTTTATTTTATGCACTAGTTTATTAATGAAAATGGACACATTTTTTTAAATATATTGAATCAACCGTTTTTTTTATGAAAATAACTGCGAGAAATTTTACCAATAATTGTTGAAAATATTTCTTGGACCTCAAATTTCTTGAGAACAGACAATGATATTGGCTTCCGGTTAATTTAGTTGCACACATTAGTTAATAATTGATATTTATAGGGTTTATAAGAAAATTAAAAAAAATTGAGTATTTTAAAAGCGAAAAAACTAAAGAAAACTATACCAAATATTGTTGAAATTTTGTTTGCGTCTCAAATTTCATGAAAGTAAGTAATGATGGTGGCCTTGGGTTAATTAAATTTTACACAATAGTTTATAATTAATAATTGATAAGATTTGCAATTTGATATGAAATTTTTTTTAAACCAAAAAAAAAAAAACGACAAGAAACTATACCAAAATCGTTGACATTTTTTTTTTGAAGAAACTTTACCAAAAATTATTAAACAAATTTTTTCTTCTCAAATATCTTGATAACAAACAATGATATTGGTCTTGGGTTAGTTTTATTCTACTCACTAATCTGCACTTGATCGCATATATTGAATATATACATTTTTTTCGAAATCTTCAATTGGCGATTTTTAAAAATAAAACAACATCGGGCCTCAAGCTTCCGAGGGGCACCAATGGGAAGTTACCAGTGTGGGCCGCACCCAGCCTCTTTTTTAACTTTGATAAGACGGATTAACGAAGAAAATAAAGATATGAAAAAAGAAAACAATGGGTCAATTAAATCATAAAACTAAAATATATGTCTTTTCTACTTTTGAAAATTAACAAACGCCATTATTGGGATAGTTATTCAAAATAGACTTGTTGAATAGACTAAAAGTCGAATTATCGTTACTACGAATTTCAATTAGTGAATACTTTTATAATTGATTATTATGCATAAACCGATATTTTCCTGTTTGATAGAAATTTCAAGTCTATCAAGAATTTCTGATCGACTTTTGTCCATTCGAATCTTCTGGAATTAACTCCAAGAAGCCCCTAAATTAAGAAAAAAAAGAATAAGGGGAAAAATAATTTTGCAGAGACGTTACACTCACCAGCATTAAATATTTGTATTTGGTGAAAAATCGATTTATTAGTTAGCGTTACCTACCACATAATATAAAATATATTCAAATACTAGAAAAACTACGATGAGCAGAAATATTGAATTTTTGGTTGGTGTTACCACAAAGCTAAATCAAAAAGAATTATAAGGTTACCGCAAAAAATAAAGGTCAATAAAATGTTAAAAGGTTGGTGTTACAACAAAGCATAAGAAAAAAAGTAAGTTAACAAACAAGGAAAATGAAAAATATGAAATTAAAAGACAAGTAGTGTTAAACGTGACAAAACAAAAAATATCAGTATATGCTAACGTCATTTTGTCTACAGCCAAATCAGTTGAAGATAACGGGTGATTTCTTAAGAGGTTTAGATCTTTAAAAAAAAAAAAACACAAAAAATTCAAAAAAATGAATAAAATATTTATTTGAATCGATAGTTTGAACCTTGCAATTTAATGTTTAAAGATAATTTCATGTAAATGTTGACCGCGGCTGCGTCTCAGGTAGCCCATCCGCTGAGTCCAATTTTGGCATACTCTTTCACACATATCGGCCGGTATCTCACGAATGAATGCATGGATGTTGGCTTCCAGTGCGTCAATCGAAGCGGGCTTGTCCTTATAGACATTAGCCTTGACATACCCCCACAAAAAATAATCTAATGGTGTCAAATCGCACGATCTAGGCGGCCAATTGACCGGCCCGAAACGTGAAATTAACTGTTCACCAAACTCGCCTCGCAATTGCGCCATTGTTGCTGTGCTGTGTGGCATGTGGCACAGTCTTGTTGAAACCACATATCATGCAAGTCAAGAACTTCCATTTCGGGCAAAAAAAAGTTTGTTATCATCGCTCGGTAGCGTTCACCATTGACAGTAACGCTGCGATTCGCATCATCTTTGAAGAAATATGGCCCAATAATGACGCCGGCCCATAAACCGCACCAAACAGTGGCTTTTTCGGGATGCATTGGTAGCTGTTGCAATGCTTCTGGCTGATCATCACTCCAAATGCGGCAATTATGCTTATTTACGTACCCATTCAACCAAAAATGAGCCTCATCGCTGAACACAATTTTTCGATAAAAAAGCGGATCCTCGGCCAGCTTTCCAAGAGCCCATTCACCAAAAATTCGGCGTTTTGGTAGGTCGGCTGGCTTTAGTTCTTGCACCAGCTGTATCTTAAAAGGCTTTACGCCCAAATCCTTCCAATATTTTCTTCACTACGCACAGTACGTAAACGTGTTGGTGGTTTGATGTCCAACAAAGTAAATTTGGTGCGAAATTTGGTCACAATCTTCCGAATAGACTGCTCAGAAGGTCGAGAATGCCGACCATAAAATGGAAGCAGCGCGCGATGAACATTTCGAACCGAGCACGAATTTTGATAGTAAAATTCAATAATTTGCAAGCGTTGTTCATTTGTAAGACGATCCATGGTTAAATTGCAAACCAAACTGAAGCTGTTTGACAGTGACACAAGGTACTAAACACACGTCAGCTGTCAAAACCAGTGTTGCCAAAACCAAACCAGCTAAAAAATCACCCGTTAGAACAAAGGGAATATGAAATACTTAACCGAATTTTAAAAAAAACTAAACGAAAGTTATGCAACAGTAGATCCTTATGCGAGTGCAAGTATGCAAATTAAGTTTGGTAAACAATTTTTTAAGTTTTTTTCAGTTCAATATAATTATTAGATTGGTCCTAGTAAAAATAATGATTAAAATTGATGTGCAGGTATGTATGAATGTGTTTGGAAAATGGTAAAGCTAACAATCAAAATAATAGAAAGATTATAAATTATAAAGTTTAAAGATTTATCTAGCGTAAATAAGTCATTTTCAATGTCCCCATTGTTACTCAGGGAGTGAAATCTGTAATTTTTTTTTGTTGCACATGGTTCTAACATACAAAATTTGGTTACAGTCATGAAATTGGAGATGTAAGCTACAAGAAAAGAAGTTTTTTTTTACGGATGCAAAAATCAAAATGTCGGATGCACAGTAAAAATAAATTGGCGCTTGGTGCATAGTTTTCAACCCCTTTTTTTCTGTATGATGAATGAGTGAAGTAAAATCTTAAAATTTTCTTTGAATTGATTTATATCACATCGAATTTCAGTGGTTTCGCAAAGGAAATAATTAAAAGCCTATCACTGCGTGCTGTGAAAGTGTATGAGAAAATAAACATTGAACAGGCGATAGTTTATTTTTTTTTACTTACAAGCACTTAAGTGATGGGACACTTGTGAAATTGACGTTTCGGAAAACTACTTATCGGTCGGTTTTGACAGAATCTTCCCACAAAGTCCGCCTATTCTAGTTCTATCTTTTCTCGTAGTCATATTGTAGAAAAAATTGAAAAAAAGACGCAACACGACGACGAGAAAGGCTGTATTATGTATTATTTCCTCATTTTGAATTTGGTTTTAGGATTTTTTTCTGTATGCCAAAGCTAGTACGATATACTACAAGAAACTATGTATAACAAAGATAAAAAAACAACTAATAATTTAAATTTTCTCACTATCGGCTGAACAGATTTAGATATTATTTTTATAAATAAAATTCAAATAAGATTAAAAAAAAAGTTTTTGAATTTTTAGAAAAGTCTCCACTTTTGTTTAAATTCGATGTTTCGAAAACGGGTTGAAATTTTTTTGGAAATTTCATTTTTATATACACGAATAAAAATACCTTAAAAATGTTTTAAGAATTTGATGTATAAAAAATATTTTTAAAAAAACCACTCCGACGATTTTAATTTTTTTTTTCCAAACAATAATATTCAATCAGAAATTGAGATGGGGTCTTTTTGTTATACCTAATTTAAACTATGGCACATTTAAATGAGTTGTAAATCCAAACAATTATTTTTTTTTGACTTGTGGACTATGACTATGTATCAAAAACTATGCATTTTTAACTATTTATTCTGACGTTTTTTAAGTAAGTAATCCATATAAAAGTTAAGTAATTTATGAACAAATCAAAAAATAATTCAATTGGTGTTATGTAAGTTATTAAAAGAATGAGTTTGGTAAAATTGTTATAAAAATCCTTGTAGCAGTTTTGAAAAAAAAAAAACAAATATAAAAAAAGGTGTGGTAGTGGGTGGATTTTAAAATCGTCTGAAAAGAACCAAGCTTGAAAATCTCATCCAAATCATTGGGTTCGGAAAAAGCAAGCATAAGGACAGTAATTAAAATTACTGCCGTAACCTCTGCATGCCTAAAAAAAAAAAAAAAACTAGGAAAAATTCATTCGAATCATAAGAACCGTCTCCGAGAAACCAATTTCAAGAATTGTGGGGTTTGTAATAAACTAATAATTTAACTCAAAAATCCATTTCTCTGCCAATCCAATACCAACCTATACTATCGAAAGTATTAGTGCATACAAAAAGTACGGTACCGGTTCGTTATCGTTTCAGAGGCTTTGCAGCTGGTATCGTCTCTGTTCATCGTTAAGGTTTCCGATACCGATACCAAACTATAACAAGACTTTTCTGGTATTGTGGCCACCCGTGCCTAGTCGCATGTTATGCATTCATTGAAAAAATATTGAACTCGAGATTTTGATCAGACTTGTCATTACGATTATAGGGAAGACGAAAAAAGTGGTTTTCACAATTCTGTCTATATGTCTGTCTATCCGTTCAGCTAGATCCTAAATGGCTGGATTGATTTTCTTAAAACTTGGTAGGTACATAGTGGTTTTTAGTGATTCTGCCAACAGGCTTTTAAAATTTTGTATTTAAGATAAAAATAACGGTACCTGCCGTAGAATTTTTTTTTAACAATCTATTTTTATTAAAATAATCAATAAATTTTTAACAGTAAAGGCTGCCTTTGGATGGAAAACCATTTTTCCAAAAAAAATATTAATGGTACCTCCCTAAAGAACCATTTTTTTATTCAGGATTTTCTTCAAACCGGTTTTTCTGATTTCAATAACTTCGTATATTCAGAAACTTCTAAACGATACCTAACAGTTTTTCTTACCGAAGTGGTCAAACAAATATATTTTGGATTTTTTTAAAATGTTAAAAAAATTCGTTTGAAAATCAATTATTGAGACACTTAATTATTTATATACTTCGGTATTTGAAGTTTTTTTACACAGTTCAAAGTGTTTTAAGAAAAAAAAAATACTTTTATCAAAAAATAATGTTAAAAAACTGTAAGGGAAAATAATTTGTTTTTTTAAAAACGGTGGTATAAAAATAATTTTTTTTTAAAACCACTTCAACTATTTAAATTTTTGTCCATACAACCATATATGGTTTTCTTTTTCTCATCTCAATCTCAAACTCTTTAAGAAGTTGTTTAAGCTAATTTTAATTTCATGCTTTTGAATATTTTTCTTTCATAATTTCCTTGTGCTTACACACCATTTTCTTAAACCCTAAGCACCTTGATCATAAGAGCAAGTATTTACGGCTCAGACGTGCATGTTATATTTTGGTTTTATTGTAGAAAAAATACACCATATACTACAAAGGTACTTGTTTTTCAGAACTAATTGTTGTTTTAAAAGTGATTTTAAGAAAAATCCAGGTTTTTTCGCAAAAAATAATCAAAAAAAATATTATGATATTGATTGTAAGGTACCAGTTATAACTTTCATTGGAACTCATCATTGAAAAGTTTATTATTGATTTTGAAATGGTAGGAAGTAAAAAATGTATTATTTTGATAGACAAATAAAGCCTAAGGTGTAATCATATTATAAAAGGGCAAACACGAATTTTGATGTATAATTTAAGCGGTCTACAAAAGCCGAAGGCATATAAATTTTATATTGTTGAAAAAGTTCTTTTGCACAGAAGTGCAAAATGTAAACATTTATTAAATAATTGCACCGCATAAACTATAAAACAAAATTGCACAATAAGTGCGAGCGAGAGCCAGAGCGGGACCGAGTACTTATTTCCTCACGACACTAAATTTTATATTTTCACTTTAAAATTTACAACACTTATAAAGATTCGTGTTTGCCCTTTTATCATATGATAGTTACACTTTTGTTTTGTTTAATTTGTTTTTCTTTGTTATTATTAATATTGTTCATTTTTAGTTTGTTTGTTGTCAAAATGTCACCTACTTGTCGACGTTTTGATTTTGTCCACCCACACCAATTTTCCAGCTGATTATTGGAATGTAAAAATAAAAATACCTTAAAAATGTTTTAAGAATTTGATGTATAAAAAATATTTTAAAAAAACCACTCCGACGATTTTAATTTTTTTTTTTTCCAAACAGTCATATTCAATCAGAAATTGAGATGGGGTCTTTTTTTTATTTTAAACACTCAAAGAACTTGTTATACCTAATTTAAACTATGGCACATTTAAATGAGTTGTAAATCCAAACAATTATTTTTTTTTTGACTTGTGGACTATGACTATGTATCAAAAACTATGCATTTTTAACTATTTATTCTGACGTTTTTTAAGTAAGTAATCCATATAAAAGTTAAGTAATTTATGAACAAATCAAAAAAATAATTCAATTGGTGCTATGTAAGTTATTAAAAGAATGAGTTTGGTAAAATTGTTATAAAAATCCTTGTAGCAGTTTTGAAAAAAAAAAACAAATATAAAAAAGGTGTGGTAGTGGGTGGATTTTAAAATCGTCTGAAAAGAACCAAGCTTGAAAATCTCATCCAAATCATTGGGTTCGGAAAAAGCAAGCATAAGGACAGTAATTAAAATTACTGCCGTAACCTCTGCATGCCTAAAAAAAAAAAAAAACTAGGAAAAATTCATTCAAATCATAGGAACCGTCTCCGAGAAACCAATTTCAAGAATTGTGGGGTTTGTAATAAACTAATAATTTAACTCAAAAATCCATTTCTCTGCCAATCCAATACCAACCTATACTATCGAAAGTATTAGTGCATACAAAAAGTACGGTACCGGTTCGTTATCGTTTCAGAGGCTTTGCAGCTGGTATCGTCTCTGTTCATCGTTAAGGTTTCCGATACCGATACCAAACTATAACAAGACTTTTCTGGTATTGTGGCCACCCGTGCCTAGTCGCAAGTTATGCATTCATTGAAAAAATATTGAACTCGAGATTTTGATCAGACTTGTCATTACGATTATAGGGAAGACGAAAAAAAATGGTTTTCACAATTCTGTCTATATGTCTGTCTATCCGTTCAGCTAGATCCTAAATGGCTGGATTGATTTTCTTAAAACTTGGTAGGTACATAGTGGTTTTTAGTGATTCTGCCAACAGGCTTTTAAAATTTTGTATTTAAGATATAAATAACGGTACCTGCCATAGAATTTTTTTTAACAATCTATTTTTATTAAAATAATCAATAAATTTTTAACAGTAACGGCTGCCTTTGGATGGAAAACCATTTTTCCAAAAAAAATATTAATTAAATTAATTACCTCCCTAAAGAACCATTTTTTTATTCAGGATTTTCTTCAAACCGGTTTTTCTGATTTCAATAACTTCGTATATTCAGAAACTTCTAAGCGATACCTAACAGTTTTTCTTACCGAAGTGGTCAAACAAATATATTTTGGATTTTTTTAAAATGTTAAAAAAATTCGTTTGAAAATCAATTATTGAGACACTTAATTATTTATATACTTCGGTATTTGAAGTTTTTTTACACAGTTCAAAGTGTTTTAAAAAAAAAAAATACTTTTATCAAAAAATAATGTTAAAAAACTGTAAGGGAAAATAATTTGTTTTTTTAAGAACGGTGGTATAAAAATAATATTTTTTTAAAACCACTCCAACTATTTAAATTTTTGTCCATACAACCATATATGGTTTTCTTTTTCTCATCTCAATCTCAAACTCTTTAAGAAGTTGTTTAAGCTAATTTTAATTTCATGCTTTTGAATATTTTTCTTTCATAATTTCCTTGTGCTTACACACCATTTTCTTAAACCCTAAGCACCTTGATCATAAGAGCAAGTATTTACGGCTCAGACGTGCATGTTATATTTTGGTTTTATTGTAGAAAAAATACACCATATACTACAAAGGTACTTGTTTTTCAGAACTAATTGTTGTTTTAAAAGTGATTTTAAGAAAAATCCGGGTTTTTTCGCAAAAAATAATCAAAAAAAATATTATGATATTGATTGTAAGGTACCAGTTATAACTTTCATTGGAACTCATCATTGAAAAGTTTATTATTGATTTTGAAATGGTAGGAAGTAAAAAATTTATTATTTTGATAGATAAATAAAGCCTAAGGTGTAATCATATTATAAAAGGGCAAACACGAATTTTGATGTATAATTTAAGCGGTCTACAAAAGCCGAAGGCATATAAATTTTATATTGTTGAAAAAGTTCTTTTGCACAGAAGTGCAAAATGTAAACATTTGCAAAATGTAACAAAATTGCACAATAAGTGCGAGCGAGAGCCAGAGCGAGACCGAGTACTTATTTCCTCACGACACTAAATTTTATATTTTCACTTTAAAATTTACAACACTTATAAAGATTCGTGTTTGCCCTTTTATCATATGATAGTTACACTTTTGTTTTGTTTTATTATTTTGTTTAATTTGTTTTTCTTTGTTATTATTAATATTGTTCATTTTTAGTTTGTTTGTTGTCAAAATGTCACCTACTTGTCGACGTTTTGATTTTGTCCACCCACACCAATTTTCCAGCTGATTATTGGAATGTAAAAATAAAAATACCTTAAAAATGTTTTAAGAATTTGATGTATAAAAAATATTTTAAAAAAACCACTCCGACGATTTTAATTTTTTTTTTTCCAAACAGTCATATTCAATCAGAAATTGAGATGGGGTCTTTTTTTTATTTTAAACACTCAAAGAACTTGTTATACCTAATTTAAACTATGGCACATTTAAATGAGTTGTAAATCCAAACAATTATTTTTTTTTGACTTGTGGACTATGACTATGTATCAAAAACTATGCATTTTTAACTATTTATTCTGACGTTTTTTAAGTAAGTAATCCATATAAAAGTTAAGTAATTTATGAACAAATCAAAAAATAATTCAATTGGTGTTATGTAAGTTATTAAAAGAATGAGTTTGGTAAAATTGTTATAAAAATCCTTGTAGCAGTTTTGAAAAAAAAAAACAAATATAAAAAAAGGTGTGGTAGTGGGTGGATTTTAAAATCGTCTGAAAAGAACCAAGCTTGAAAATCTCATCCAAATCATTGGGTTCGGAAAAAACAAGCATAAGGGCAGTAATTAAAATTACTGCCGTAACCTCTGCATGCCTAAAAAAAAAAAAAACTAGGAAAAATTCATTCAAATCATAAGAACCGTCTCCGAGAAACCAATTTCAAGAATTGTGGGGTTTGTAATAAACTAATAATTTAACTCAAAAATCCATTTCTCTGGCAATCCAATAACAACCTATACTATCGAAAGTATTAGTGCATACAAAAAGTACGGTATTTTTCTTTCATAATTTCCTTGTGCTTACACACCATTTTCTTAAACCCTAAGCACCTTGATCATAAGAGCAAGTATTTACGGCTCAGACGTGCATATTATATTTTGGTTTTATTGTAGAAAAAATACACCGTATACTACAAAGGTACTTGTTTTTCAGAACTAATTGTTGTTTTAAAAGTGATTTTAAGAAAAATCCGTGTTTTTTCGCAAAAAATAATCAAAAAAAATATTATGATATTGATTGTAAGGTACCAGTTATAACTTTCATTGGAACTCATCATTGAAAAGTTTATTATTGATTTTGAAATGGTAGGAAGTAAAAAATTTATTATTTTGATAGACAAATAAAGCCTAAGGTGTAATCATATCATAAAAGGGCAAACACGAATTTTGATGTATAATTTAAGCGGTCTACAAAAGCCGAAGGCATATAAATTTTATATTGTTGAAAAAGTTCTTTTGCACAGAAGTGCAAAATGTAAACATTTGCAAAATGTAACAAAATTGCACAATAAGTGCGAGCGAGAGCCAGAGCGAGACCGAGTACTTATTTCCTCACGACACTAAATTTTATATTTTCACTTTAAAATTTACAACACTTATAAAGATTCGTGTTTGCCCTTTTATCATATGATAGTTACACTTTTGTTTTGTTTTATTATTTTGTTTAATTTGTTTTTCTTTGTTATTATTAATATTGTTCATTTTTAGTTTGTTTGTTGTCAAAATGTCACCTACTTGTCGACGTTTTGATTTTGTCCACCCACACCAATTTTCCAGCTGATTATTGGAATGTAAAAATAAAAATACCTTAAAAATGTTTTAAGAATTTGATGTATAAAAAATATTTAGAAAAAACCACTCCGACGATTTTAATTTTTTTTTTCCAAACAGTCATATTCAATCAGAAATTGAGATGGGGTCTTTTTTTATTTTAAACACTCAAAGAACTTGTTATGCCTAATTTAAACTATGGCACATTTAAATGAGTTGTAAATCCAAACAATTATTTTTTTTTGACTTGTGGACTATGACTATGTATCAAAAACTATGCATTTTTAACTATTTATTCTGACGTTTTTTAAGTAAGTAATCCATATAAAAGTTAAGTAATTTATGAACAAATCAAAAAAATAATTCAATTGGTGTTATGTAAGTTATTAAAAGAATGAGTTTGGTAAAATTGTTATAAAAATCCTTGTAGCAGTTTTGAAAAAAAAAACAAATATAAAAAAAGGTGTGGTAGTGGGTGGATTTTAAAATCGTCTGAAAAGAACCAAGCTTGAAAATCTCATCCAAATCATTGGGTTCGGAAAAAACAAGCATAAGGACAGTAATTAAAATTACTGCCGTAACCTCTGCATGCCTAAAAAAAAAAAAAAACTAGGAAAAATTCATTCAAATCATAAGAACCGTCTCCGAGAACCAATTTCAAGAATTGTGGGGTTTGTAATAAACTAATAATTTAACTCAAAAATCCATTTCTCTGCCAATCCAATACCAACCTATACTATCGAAAGTATTAGTGCATACAAAAAGAACGGTACCGGTTCGTTATCGTTTCAGAGGCTTTGCAGCTGGTATCGTCTTTGTTCATCGTTAAGGTTTCCGATACCGATACCAAACTATAACAAGACTTTTCTGGTATTGTGGCCACCGGTGCCTAGTCGCAAGTTATGCATTCATTGAAAAAATATTGAACTCGAGATTTTGATCAGACTTGTCATTACGATTATAGGGAAGACGAAAAAAGTGGTTTTCACAATTCTGTCTATATGTCTGTCTATCCGTTCAGCTACATCCTAAATGGCTGGATTGATTTTCTTAAAACTTGGTAGGTACATAGTGGTTTTTAGTGATTCTGCCAACAGGCTTTTAAAATTTTGTATTTAAGATAAAAATAACGGTGCCTGCCATAGAATTTTTTTTTAACAATCTATTTTTATTAAAATAATCAATAAATTTTTAACATTAAAGGCTGCCTTTGGATGGAAAACCATTTTTCCAAAAAAAATATTAATGGTACCTCCCTAAAGAACCATGTTTTTATTCAGGATTTTCTTCAAACCGGTTTTTCTGATTTCAATAACTTCGTATATTCAGAAACTTCTAAACGATACCTAACAGTTTTTCTTACCGAAGTGGTCAAACAAATATATTTTGGATTTTTTTAAAATGTTAAAAAAATTCGTTTGAAAATCAATTATTGAGACACTTAATTATTTATATACTTCGGTATTTGAAGTTTTTTTACACAGTTCAAAGTGTTTTAAGAAAAAAAAATACTTTTATCAAAAAATAATGTTAAAAAACTGTAAGGGAAAATAATTTGTTTTTTTAAAAACGGTGGTATAAAAATAATTTTTTTTTAAAACCACTCCAACTATTTAAATTTTTTTCCATACAACCATATATGGTTTTCTTTTTCTCATCTCAATCTCAAACTCTTTAAGAAGTTGTTTAAGCTAATTTTAATTTCATGCTTTTAAATATTTTTCTTTCATAATTTCCTTGTGCTTACACACCATTTTCTTAAACCCTAAGCACCTTGATCATAAGAGCAAGTATTTACGGCTCAGACGTGCATGTTATATTTTGGTTTTATTGTAGAAAAAATACACCATATACTACAAAGGTACTTGTTTTTCAGAACTAATTGTTGTTTTAAAAGTGATTTTAAGAAAAATCCGGGTTTTTTCGCAAAAAATAATCAAAAAAAAATATTATGATATTGATTGTAAGGTACCAGTTATAACTTTCATTGGAACTCATCATTGAAAAGTTTATTATTGATTTTAAAATGGTAGGAAGTAAAAAATGTATTATTTTGATAGACAAATAAAGCCTAAGGTGTAATCATATTATAAAAGGGCAAACACGAATTTTGATGTATAATTTAAGCGGTCTACAAAAGCCGAAGGCATATAAGTTTTATATTGTTGAAAAAGTTCTTTTGCACAGAAGTGCAAAATAACATTTATTAAATAATTGCACCGCATAAACTATAAAACAAAATTGTACAATAAGTGCGAGCGAGAGCCAGAGCGAGACCGAGTACTTATTTCCTCACGACACTAAATTTTATATTTTCACTTTAAAATTTACAACACTTATAAAGATTCGTGTTTGCCCTTTTATCATATGATAGTTACACTTTTGTTTTGTTTAATTTGTTTTTCTTTGTTATTATTAATATTGTTCATTTTTAGTTTGTTTGTTGTCAAAATGTCACCTACTTGTCGACGTTTTGATTTTGTCCACCCACACCAATTGTCCAGCTGATTATTGGAATGTCCGATGGCAGCGTTCAGTGCTGTAGAAAAGTAACTCAGTTCTTCTCGACGCCTAAGGTTGCTTTTAAACGATGTAATTATTTTTGCGATTTTTACTTAATGATGGAGTACATCCAAAAATCGTATTTTATTATGGAAACATATTATGCAATCTCAAATTTTTGTTATGAAACTTTTTCCCAGTGTTTAAGTTAAGTGCCTCGAATTTTCATCGTTAACTTAGTCCGAAGGGATTTTGTGCTACCTACACTTTGTTATACATAAATCGTGTGTGAACCACGTTCGTAGCAAAATTTTTCTCAGTGCCCTGTTTTCTTGTGAGCCTGGAGGGAATTGGATGAAAGAAACGATGTCGCTGCTCATCAGTTCACGGTGAATTTTCGTTGCTTAACTTAAGCACGGAGAAAACTGTCTTACCGGCATAAATTACATACATGTTATCGATAGTTTGAATGGAAACTCCATGTTTTTTTGTGATGGTGTCGGTAATCCCCGGTGTTGTTTTTTTCGACCGATTTCATCCATGCTTGCAAGAAAGCTATAATTTGTCAACGCGTTTATAAATAAAACGTTCGTTGTGTTATTCACATTGGTAACACAATTTTTCTTCGCATTTAAGTTAAGCGCTGATAATTATCTTCGTTTAAATTAGCCCAAAGAGGTTGTCGTCTACCTGCGCGAATGACTGTAATCGATAAATGGAATGCAAATACCACATATATTAGTTCAGCTTAGCCCCAATTTTACACAAACGTCACTTTTGCTACAACCTGACAAAACGCGTTAACACGAAAACGTTTAGTGTCTACTTTACGCCGATAACACACTTTTTATACGCTTTTTAGTTAAGTGTCGAAAAAACAATGCGTTTAGCTAAACATAACAGTTCCAAGTGTCACCCAATTGCCTTAAAATCAACTTTTTCTGAAGCAGTAAAAATTAATCAAAAATTTGAGATTTTTAGAGGTCTTTATCCATCGATATCGTAGTCATCCTTCATTGAAATTTGATAGTTGCTTGAAATAAAGGAGACAAATTATATTTCCTTTTTAAAAAGGATATTTCGATCCACATGGCACCCAATTGCCCAAAATTTCCGCAACAGTAAAAATTCATAAAAGATTTGTGATTTCTTTAAGGCTTTTTAATCCGTCGAAATCATAGCTATCTGTCAATGGAATTAGACAATTGATGGCTTGAAAGAAAGGGGATAAACTAAACTTTGACAAAAATATTTTTATCCAAATGTCACCCAACTGCCCTAAAGTCACACATTCATCATGGAATTTGACAGTTGATGGCTTGAAATATAGTGGCAAGCTATATTTTGACGGAAAAGTGTATTACGATCCAAATGTCACCCTATTGTCTTAAGATCACATTTAAGCAGTAAAATCCATTAAAAATTGGTGATTTTTTAGAGGTTTTTTGGTCCATTCCATGAGCGGGATAACTGGCAGAAGAGGGAGGAGGATAAAATATATTTAAGGTATTTGAAAATATCCGGTATAGAAAATTGGCGTTCTCTTTTTTTATCTTTCTCCTATCCAATCCATCCAATCTTATCGTGTCTTTCATTATGAAACTACGAAAAACACAAAGAGGAAAACAAAAGCTGCAGAATATTATTATTCACATCTGAACACTTCCGTTCTTCACGTGCAATGGAATTTTACAGTTGATGTCAAAAACTTTTTGAACGAATTTTCCTGACAAACCATCACTCAGAATGTACACACTATCAGCCAGCAATGAGAATTGTCTGTCATGGTCGATAATGTGTACAACGCTTTGCTCGAAGAGGTTGTGCTACCTGATCAATAACTTTTACTACGTTTACAAGCAGGATCGACAGATCAAGTTGAAATAGGGTCGAATATTCGACCCAAGTTTCTCGTCACTTGAGTTGAATGCTCCATTTAGAGTTGAGTTGAAATGGTATCGAAAACAAATTAAATCAAAACTGTATTTGTACACAAACATCCATATAAACAGACTATAAATACATTATCTGTAAAACAAACTCCTGGAACTAGGTTTTTCGTCACAAATTTCAACTCAACCTAGCTCAACTTGATTCAGGTATACAAAGAGTTAAAGCGAGCTTGAAGCCTACACCTATACTAATTAATTTTGTCGTCATCGTCATTGCTATCATAATCGCACGGTGATCGTCATCATCAAATTTAAAAAAGTGGTAATAAAACGTTATTCACATACATATGTATATTATATATTTGAATCTATTTATTTCAAATTACGAAAATTCATACAAGACTATATCGTCTCTTTGGAAGAAATGCGAAACAACGCAAAAAATCTCATTTTCTTCAATTAATGAACATACAAACATTAAATTTCTATTAGTTTCTTCGAAAATAACACAAAAAGCTGGGTACTTTCCCAATTTTATATCGAAAAATAAAGTTTTCTAGAACTTTAGTGAGTTACAATATATTTTCTAGGAGTCTGTCAATTAGACGGTAGTGTTATTAGCACTCGAGTTTCGAAGGCTGGACGTACTAGCTAAGATTAATATCCAAAAAAAATTCAAATATGCTCAACTTTCCACTTTAAATGACTTATATTATTTCAAGGATTAAACTACCTTTTTAATGCTCATTATCAATCAAGCAGGATGCTGATGGCATACAAATTTACAAAAGCTATCCTTTGTGTCTGATTGACGATTGTGCCTTTACCGTTAACCAAGAACTGGAAAAGATATCTAACTGGGCATTTTGCAATGGGTTAGTTCTCAACCCGATAAAATGCAAATGCATGGTTATCTCGAGAAAAGAACTAGACCTGTCATACTTTCCTCCCATATAACTAAACGAGAGCGCCATAAAATTTGTAAACACCTATTTATATGAATCTTAGAGTAATTTTCAATAGGACCTTGACCTGGAATGATCACATTAATTCATAGGTAGGAAACACTTATGGAGCACTCAGAGCAATGGACCGCCCAGGAATTCACTCAATTTCAAATTGGAGTAATGCAGGCAAGGACCCTTGTGTCATCAGTAAAAATAAATTAAAAGTTGCCTTCAATAGTACCATTCGAAACATCTTTGGGTTAAGAAGGTATGACTAGTTTCACATCTTCAGGGAAGCCTCCTTAATATGTCATTTGATGCTTTTGTGAGATTCCGAACATTGACCCTATATTTTAAAATCGTAAAAACACGTCAACCAACATATTTACACAAAAACTTAGACTGTCAATATCAAGCAGATCAACATCGGTAATTCTGCCACGCTTCTCGTGTCTGACCTGGGAAAGGAAATTTTTCATTGCTGTATGTCGCCTTGAAATTTGCTCCCCACCCATCTGCGAGATATTGATAACCTACACATATGTCTTTTAAAATAAACTTAAAATTCTTTTTTCGAATTCAGGCAACTAACTTATCTTCTCTTTTTAATTCAAGCTAAGTATTTCGTTCCCCTTTCTGAATTTACTCTTATCTATCTCTCTTTGAAGTTATTATAATACTTCTCTCCTACCTATTTTTTGCTATTATTTCACCCAACTGCCCTAAAGTCACACATTCATCATGGAATTTGACAGTTGATGGCTTGAAATATAGTGGCAAGCTATATTTTGACGGAAAAGTGTATTACGATCCAAATGTCACCCTATTGTCTTAAGATCACCTTTAAGCAGTAAAATCCATTAAAAATTGGTGATTTTTTAGAGGTTTTTTGGTCCATTCCATGAGCGGGATAACTGGCAGAAGAGGGAGGAGGATAAAATATATTTAAGGTATTTGAAAATATCCGGTATAGAAAATTGGCGTTCTCTTTTTTTATCTTTCTCCTATCCAATCCATCCAATCTTATCGTGTCTTTCATTATGAAACTACGAAAAACACAAAGAGGAAAACAAAAGCTGCAGAATATTATTATTCACATCTGAACACTTCCGTTCTTCACGTGCAATGGAATTTTACAGTTGATGTCAAAAACTTTTTGAACGAATTTTCCTGACAAACCATCACTCAGAATGTACACACTATCAGCCAGCAATGAGAATTGTCTGTCATGGTCGATAATGTGTACAACGCTTTGCTCGAAGAGGTTGTGCTACCTGATCAATAACTTTTACTACGTTTACAAGCAGGATCGACAGATCGAGTTGAAATAGGGTCGAATATTCGACCCAAGTTTCTCGTCACTTGAGTTGAATGCTCCATTTAGAGTTGAGTTGAAATGGTATCGAAAACAAATTAAATCAAAACTGTATTTGTACACAAACATCCATATAAACAGACTATAAATGCATTATCTGTAAAACAAACTCCTGGAACTAGGTTTTTCGTCACAAATTTCAACTCAACCTAGCTCAACTTGATTCAGGTATACAAAGAGTTAAAGCGAGCTTGAAGCCTACACCTATACAAATTAATTTTGTCGTCATCGTCATTGCTATCATAATCGCACGGTGATCGTCATCATCAAATTTAAAAAAGTGGTAATAAAACGTTATTCACATACATATGTATATTATATATTTGAATCTATTTATTTCAAATTACGAAAATTCATACAAGACTATATCGTCTCTTTGGAAGAAATGCGAAACAACGCAAAAAATCTCATTTTCTTCAATTAATGAACATACAAACATTAAATTTCTATTAGTTTCTTCGAAAATAACACAAAAAGCTGGGTACTTTCCCAATTTTATATCGAAAAATAAAGTTTTCTAGAACTTTAGTGAGTTACAATATATTTTCTAGGAGTCTGTCAATTAGACGGTAGTGTTATTAGCACTCGAGTTTCGAAGGCTGGACGTACTAGCTAAGATTAATATCCAAAAAAAATTCAAATATGCTCAACTTTCCACTTTAAATGACTTATATTATTTCAAGGATTAAACTACCTTTTTAATGCTCATTATCAATCAAGCAGGATGCTGATGGCATACAAATTTACAAAAGCTATCCTTTGTGTCTGATTGACGATTGTGCCTTTACCGTTAACCAAGAACTGGAAAAGATATCTAACTGGGCATTTTGCAATGGGTTAGTTCTCAACCCGATAAAATGCAAATGCATGGTTATCTCGAGAAAAGAACTAGACCTGTCATACTTTCCTCCCATATAACTAAACGAGAGCGCCATAAAATTTGTAAACACCTATTTATATGAATCTTAGAGTAATTTTCAATAGGACCTTGACCTGGAATGATCACATTAATTCATAGGTAGGAAACACTTATGGAGCACTCAGAGCAATGGACCGCCCAGGAATTCACTCAATTTCAAATTGGAGTAATGCAGGCAAGGACCCTTGTGTCATCAGTAAAAATAAATTAAAAGTTGCCTTCAATAGTACCATTCGAAACATCTTTGGGTTAAGAAGGTATGACTAGTTTCACATCTTCAGGGAAGCCTCCTTAATATGTCATTTGATGCTTTTGTGAGATTCCGAACATTGACCCTATATTTTAAAATCGTAAAAACACGTCAACCAACATATTTACACAAAAACTTAGACTGTCAATATCAAGCAGATCAACATCGGTAATTCTGCCACGCTTCTCGTGTCTGACCTGGGAAAGGAAATTTTTCATTGCTGTATGTCGCCTTGAAATTTGCTCCCCACCCATCTGCGAGATATTGATAACCTACACATATGTCTTTTAAAATAAACTTAAAATTCTTTTTTCGAATTCAGGCAACTAACTTATCTTCTCTTTTTAATTCAAGCTAAGTATTTCGTTCCCCTTTCTGAATTTACTCTTATCTATCTCTCTTTGAAGTTATTATAATACTTCTCTCCTACCTATTTTTTGCTATTATTTGCATAGATCTAAGAAATTGAAATTGTAATTCCACATTAATGTTTATTCACAGACTTTCACTAATTTATAAGATACATATCTATTATCTTACTGTATAAATAATTTTAAGAAATAAATAAACTTAAACAAAAACTAAACTTTTCTTTTCAAAATGGCTTAAAATTGATAAACAAAATGTTCAATGATGAGTTTCATTGAAAGCTATACACAAACCAAATATACAAACCAAAATCCACACACTAATATTCACAAAAACAAAATTCTTAAAACCAAAATTGAGAAATCAATATCCAAAAATAAAAATCCACGAACAAAAATGCACACAAACAAAATCCATACAACCAAAATCCAAAACGCCAAAATCTCTAAACACAGATTCCCTATAGCTGAAGTATTTGTTTGGCTCCTACAGAGAATTTGTGTTAGGAATTTGGCTTTGTATATTAAGTTTTCTAAGAAATGTTTGTATGTCTCATCATAAAAAAACATTATGTGCATACCAACACATATTTTGTAACTTAAAAAAAAATTATAACAAATCCTTAGAAACAAAACTAAAAAAAAGTCTTTTGTTCGTTTGTGAATGTACTCGTACATACAAATATGTAAATTTGAAATAACAAATTAGCAAATTCAACTTAAAAAAAATACAAATGTTGCAACAGTAACGAAATCAATATGGTGATACGTTGTAGGCAACGGTTTTTAGGAGCTCAACTTTCTCGATTTTTGATCGCTTTAACATTGTTTTTTTTACAGCTGGCAATGTTTCTGTGGTAGTAATAACAAAAATATTTCTTTGGATAAATTCTTAATTTATT
The DNA here is from genome assembly GCA_946251815.1 of Dasysyrphus albostriatus. Classification (NCBI taxonomy): domain Eukaryota; kingdom Metazoa; phylum Arthropoda; class Insecta; order Diptera; family Syrphidae; genus Dasysyrphus; species Dasysyrphus albostriatus. The sequence goes on along the minus strand of OX276335.1, from coordinate 160,257,640 downwards.
AAAGAATAAAACCCGGAGTTTTTTTTTCAACGATGGCCTTGAAGAGGTGCCGAGGGGCAGCGCATAGTGGGATGAGAAGTGATTCTAGTACCCCAAAAGTGGTATAAAAATAGTCTGTAAAATGCAATTTTGTTCAGGGAATGATTGTCGTCAATACCTGGGGGCCTTGGGGCTGAAAGATTCTAGTGCCAGTTTTTGTAAGCCTGCATGCGCAGTTTTCCTTTCTTGGAAGGTAATGACTAATCTTCATTATATAAATTCAAATTACGGCTTTTTAAAATGTAGATATTGCTTCTATTAAATAATGAATATCTGCTAGAATTTTTTTTACGTTAACCAATAGTGTCATTTTTAAAAACGCTCAATTTCAATAAAATTAATTATTTGTTATTTGAATTATTTTATTTAAACAATTTTTATGTCATTTTTTTCTTTCTGCCAAAAACCCGAAACCTCATAGAACCTCTAACCTATAATTCTATTTCTATTAGCTAACCCAATATGTATATAAAGGGTGGTTAAATTTTAAGAGCCGATGTTCATTTTGAATAAGACACAAACTATTTAGGAAATTATTGTTATTGCTTTTTATTATGATAATATTGGTATGGTTCAGTTTCGTATAGAACAAATTATCGGCCAAATGGCCGCCGCGACGGCGACCTCGGCGGAAGCCTCCATCCGATGGGCCAAATTTTCGATGACACTGAGGCATAATTGAGGTTCTATGCCATTAATGTGCCGAAATATCTCATTCTTTAGCTCTTGAATTGTTGCTGACTTATCGACGTACACCTTTTTTTTCACCTCAAAGAAAGAAGTGCAACGTTGTCAAATCACATGACCTTGGCGGCAAATTGACATCGCCACCACGTGAGATAACACGGCAATTGAATTTGTCGCGCAAAAGAGCCATTGTTTCGTTATAGCTGTGTGGCAAGTGGCATACAGTCCTGTTGAAACCACATATCGTCCACATCCAATTCTTCCAATTCAGGCCATACAAAGTTCGTTATCATCTCACGTTAGGTAACACCTTTCACAATAACTGCCTGACCAGCCTCATTTTGAAAAAAATACGGCCCGATGATGCCGCCAGTCCATAAACCGCACCAAACAGTCGCTCTTTGTGGGTGCATTGGTTTTTCGACAGTCACAATCACTCTTGGATCATTCGGCCAAATGCGGTAATTCTGCTTATTGACGAATCCACTGAGGTGAAAATGTGCCTCATCACTGAAGATCATTTTCTTCGAAAATTGATCATCCACTGTTACCATTTCTTGCACCATTCTAACCATTAGGGCTGGCCACTATACCAGAAAAGTCTCGGTACCATTTGGTATCAGTATCGGAAACCGAAACGATACCAGCTCCGAAATGATACCGAGACGATACAAACGATACCGCATTTTTTGGACCGAAATTTATCGATACTCTCGGTAGTATCGTTTCGTATCGGCAGAAAATTTGAATATTATTAGTAATTTATTACAAACAATACATTTTTGTAATTGATTTCTCGGAAAAAGCTTCAGTCAATAAAATTGTCTTTTATAATAATGATTTTTGTCTTTAATCTTAGAAATATTAAGCGAGTTCAACTACTAGATCAAGAATATGTAACCAGGTCGTGCATTTTATTAGACCAAACGAGACTGAGTTATACGAGACCGAGACCGATACCGAGACGAAACTGAAATTTTTCGATTTTAACGATACCGAAACGATACTTACTGACCATTCTGAATAACTTTAACGTGTTGCTCGATTGTGTATCTTTCCATAGTTCAAATTGAGTTAGTCTGAAATTAAGAAATGTCAAATGAAATACGGAAAAAAAAATAATTTAAGGTGTGATTCACATTCAATATCGGCCCTTAACATTTAACCACCCAGCACTGACACTCATTTAGTAATAGTTACCAGCTACTACTTAAAATAACGCAATAACCGTACTCCAAAAATAAATTTTTCAAAATAAATATCGAAGCAAAAAACAAAAGTTGTATAATGCTTTTTGTTTAACTCAATACAATCACTCACCACAAAAATTCAGTTTGTCATAAGGCTCTAAAAGAATTGAAAAATCTTGTTGCTTTGATTTTTTTGACTAGTGTACATACAAAAAACAAATTAATTTAAGAAGATAACCAGCTAATGGATTTTTGACTTAAAACCAGTTTTCAAAACATTTAAACTGCTGCCATGTTTTTTAAAATATTTATTTCATTTCAAAACGGGGGGAAAACAGACCTCCTGTCTGATACAATTTTTTTTAACTATACCCAAAAACCATTTCTCAAATAATTTCGCACAATTAACCACCTTTTTTATCGAAAGCTGATGGCATTTTCAATTTATCACCTTCTTACCCCTATTTTGAGCACCAACCTGAAAACAATATTGAAAATGGCTGCAACAACCACAAAACCATAAAAGTTAATCAAAATTAGGTTTTTGCCTACCATATAATTACCCCAAAAATTCTTTTGGCGTGCTAGAATCGCTTCTTATCCCACGCGCGCCAATCCTACTTCAGTTATGGGGAATTTGTGTTTAAGAATTTCGAATTTGTGGAAGCCTTAGTGAAAACTATTTTTTGTAGTTTTTTAAGAAAATTTAGTTTTTATTTCATCAAAAAAACATTATATCGCACAGTAGTGCAAAAATGTCACAACTCAAAAATCTGAGTTTTTCAGTAGAGGCAAAAAACCATGGCAAAGTAGGAAACGTAAAATTATGAAATAAGCAATTTAAGCAGGAGGAATTGGGCTATTAACCACCTTCACAAGATGAAAACGCTTATATTCCAATTTTAACTATAAAAATAAATATTTTTAAGTTATAACGTTTTAAGTCATTTTTTCGTAAAGAAATCAATTAATTATTTTGAGTTTCGACACTTTTGCAATATTTTTTTTAAGTTGTGTCACTTTTGTTTGGTTCTTTTTTTACTTATAATCTTGCTCATGATTATACCTTATTGTGATCAAAATTAACTTTTCTGCTAATGAAAAGGTGAATAACTTAATGCGCGCCTAACTATTTTATATCTTTTGACCTATCTTTACCTTTACTATGTAAACTTAAAATTATAATCAGTATTATTTCGTTTACCAAGCTTTGTTTAGAACTTTCCTTCCCTTTAAACTCAAAGTGGACTCTTATAAAAAAAATAAAAATCATAAGATACGATTTTTATTTAAGAGTTATTTGCATATATAATATATCTTGAAGAACTTCTTTCAGAGGCGCAAGAACTTTGGTAGAAAAGAGGATCTGCGGCCGAGTAGTCAACATCACTCCCGACGGTGTAGGTAAACTGGAAAGATGCTGCAATATTTTTAAGAAGAAGTAAACGAATCTGCGATAGGTATTCAGAGTTACCTACTCGAAATTTCATAAAAATTTTCCCAAAACCTTATGCCATCAAAACTTTGAGTTGTCGGTAAATCCTTATTTTTATTTGCTTAGTCTTCTTTGCTTGCATATCAAATGATGAGCTTTGGATATTCTATTTTTGAAAAAAATCGGTTAACCATTCCTCTTGAATATCATGTCGTAACTAATAAGGTTGTGAACCGTATCAGTTAAAGCAGAAGTGGTTCCAACTTTACGCTTTCTTATTGCCAATCGCACCATCAATATTGATAAACTCATTAAATTCTGAAAAATAAGTTCATTCATCTAAAGTGTCACTACTCAATAAAACAAGACAAATTCCATCAAAAAGTTTTTTTTTTTTTTATTCAAATTATTACATAATATTTGCCATAACAAGCCAACAATTTCTTTCTAAAAAATTAACCATTTTGCTTCTTACTAAACAATAAAAACAAATTTTTTTACTCAAACATCAAAACTCTAAAACCCAATTTTATATTTTTCAAAAGTGAACCAACTCAAAATAATACAAAGTTTTTTTTTATCTATTTCAATTATATAAAGTGACCCAACTCAAAATAATGCAAACATTTTCTATGAGAAAAATCAACAAAAGTGTTTTAAGTCAAAATAAAACGCTTTAAATTACCGTAGTTGTTACCAAAAAAAATGAGCTCGCTGATTCTTGAGCTAGCGCCTATTAATGGAAATAAAAGAGCGGTAGTTGAAGATTCTGTGATAAAAAGTCGGACGCACTAAAATTTGATCCCACTTTTTTATACATATATTACCACTTAAAATAAGCATTGAAAATAACTTTCGAATGGATTCGGAAGTAGAATAAAGTTCGATAGTAGCCCCAAGTCGCTGACATGATTCACAGTGGAAAATAGCCAGTCTGTCCTATCCGGTTAGAGTGAAAACTAGTATCTTGGTTATTAAAATAAACCTCGATAGAAAACTGGATCCCATGTTGTTTTTGATGCATGTTAAAAGATAGCTTCAATCCAGACCGGGAGATAATAAAACGCAGCTAACATATTATTTTAGCATTGGGAATTTGGTTTTGTGAATTTCGGATTCGTAGATTTAGGATTTGTGGATTATAAATTTGTGAATTCTGAATTTGTGGATTTTGTATCGGGGATTTTGGTTCGGGGATTGGATATTTCAAATTTGTATATTTTTAAAAGCGGAGGATTTTGGATTTGTAGATTTTGTAAGTATTGTGGCACGCTCAGCGGATCCAAACAATTTAAACTCCCTTCTTGGGTTCTCTTTACCGCTCATGCATCTCAGTTACTCAGTTGCCTTATTATTATATTTATTATTATTATATTTTATTAAAAGATTAAAGAGACCTTCAGTCCAAACAGGAATGGATCCAGGATTTCGTTAAGGGAGGGGAGGCAATTTTCATGTAGGCTTGTCAGCTGTGCAGATCTCATACCAAACGAAATTGTTTCCAGAGTTTCCACAACCATGATGAGATCTGCAGAAAATTTGAGTTCACTTCACACAGCTCTACACACCTGGTCACTCAAAGTGACTGAATGAGTTTTAATTTGAAGTTATGCAGTTTGTTGCAGTAACAGGGTGTCTTCACAGTGCTTTTGAATTCCCTTAGCATCTTCGTTATGCCAACTCGGATTTTGGAGAGAATAATAGCACATTTATATGTTCCTATTCCCACACATAACGTTCGAGCGAAAGTTTAAGCAGTTTCCTAATTTGGGATACCTAAGATAATATGGCGAATGGCAAGTAAACGGTCCTTTCCGAAAACGACATCTGTGTCAGAAATGCATTTGCAGAATATTCTCTGCAAAAGTATATCCATTCAAAAGGACAATAGAAGTTTTATTGCATTAGCTCTGTGTTCGATTATGCAGTTTTCTAAAGTCCAATATTCGAAAATATCATCATCATTCTGACGTCAGAAATTCGAGTTGAAGACACAGAGTGTGTGTACAAAATTGACTGGCGCTGATCAAAAAGATTTTTTACAAATAGAACGATTGCATATATTTTACAATAGCAATATTCGCGTCAAGAAATAACGATCATTTGACAAGCCAATTGACGTTGAATTAACGTTTTCGTAAATGTCCAAAAACAACTATCCTTAGATGTAGAAATTCTATCCAACTTCTCTTTGGCAGTGACCAGTGACTGCTGAAATTGTTTTTGGTTCCCTGGAATTGTCTACATTGGATTCGTACTCTTTTCCAGTTTAATATGATAATATAATCTTTATGAATACTACCATGAGAATGTGCAGCATAGTTATGGTACAGCGCCGCACTCAAAATACATGCACATCCACGTTTTCTTAAGGTACGTATCCATTTGAGGAAGAAAAAGTTGTGAGAAGCTCTAGAGAGTAAAACTCGCAAATGGACACATTCATGAAATTAGTTCACCAGAGGCAGAGGGGAAGACCGGGGAACACGGTCTATTTCTGGACTAATTTTACAAAAATCTTTTCTTGAGCAAAGTCAGAATTTTTTAACTAATTAAATCCACGTATTTTAAGGATTTTATTTTTCTAATCAAAATCAATTTTAAGGTGGAAAATTAAGATAAGTGGCCCTGCCATTTAAGCCCGTTACATTTAAGTATAAAAAACCACTTACATTATTTGTAGAGAAGGGTTGGGATATAAACTTTCGAATACATTGCTTTTTAAAATTTTAAATTTAAAAAGTGAAATTGGGTCCATGTGGGACTCAATCTGCTTTCAACTACGAAATAATCTGACTATTCTACACTGAAATGTAGCCTTACATTTATCTTTAAATAAAAGAGCTTGACTTTGAAGATCGGGCATTATAAAACCGACATTTTAAGCTTTACAATCTATCGATTTGAAAGATATTTTTGCAAAATGGGTTTTTTTCCACCTGACAGCTCTGAGAGGTTAGTAAGGTACATCGGTTGTTTCAGTACCTTTAATTAATTTCGTGAATGAATCAGGAAAATTAAAATGTAGTCTTCTTTTGATTACATTTTATTAAATTCATATTTTAAGCTTGGTTCATTCCTGCTCTGGGGGGAGGTATTGCAGCCATTGCCCCCTGTTTCCACGCCTGAGTCCAAATGCGTTTTACCCAAGTACAACAATTGGGCTAATCAGTTAGGTGCTGTTGTACCCTTGTAAAGACGCATAGTTTTAATCGATGGTTGTTGATACGTATTAGGTAAACAGCACAAATGCACTGTAAATTATATTATCCAGTGGAATTTGGTTAAATTCACACTAGAAATTGATGACTAGAAAAACTGATTTCATTTGGTCAGTTTATATTTCTTGAACGCTCAGCACTTTTCCTCAATTTATAAGCATTTATAAACAGTATAAACAGTATTCCTCACATAGAAGTCAAAACAACTCTCTTTTTCTTTTCTTCTTATGTAATTTACACAAATAATAATAGAGCAAGCTCATTCTCAGATTTAAGGAAAAAGTCTCTGAAATAAAAGCTGGCTAATTCTATTTGGGTCATTTTCCAATCCCAAAGCCTGAAAGTCAGTAGAGTAGCTAGATGGGGGAGGGCCCTGGGCAGAGAATAAAATAGGGCCGCTTAACAGAAATTGATTTCGTTCTCCACATAAAATGACTTTTTAGATTTCAATGATCATTAATAAGGTACTTCAATCATTGAAATAAGAAAAGTCTTATCATGTGAAAAGTAGGGCCTATTTGGAATTTTGTTTGACTTTAGTGAAAAAATTGAAAATAATTTGGCGCTTGGTGTATAGTTTTCAACTGTTTTATTTTCTTTTTGATGTATGAGTGAAGTAAAATCTTTATTTTTTTTTTAATTAATTTTCGTGGAGTTGCAAAATAAATAATCAAAAGTCTATCACTCTGTGTTGTGAATAAGTGAAAGAAAATTAACATTGAACAAACAATTATTTACTTTTTTCACTTTCCACCACTTATTCATAATGGGTCACTTGTGAAATTGACGTTTTGGAAAGCTACTTTTCGGTCGGTTTTGACATAAGCTTCCCACAGCTGCGTAGAATTAACCAAACTGGTTAAACTTATCCAAACGTCATTGTGACTCCTACTCTGATTGAATTACCAGCATTTAATCAAATGTAGGGTCGCTCATGCAAACTGCGTAAGCTTATCATTTTACACAATTTGTAAGCTTAGGACGTGGCATGAATACCCTTATTAAAAATAGGTACCTAGATGATTTATTTTCAAGCATCAAATCAAATCGAGATCGATTCAACTTCAACAGGACTTAATTCCTTTCATCCAAATTATAGGCCGATGTTACACAGACAAATTTAGATGTGGAGCCATCTGCAAACTGCCCCCTGGTTGCCGTGGCGGTCATTTTCATAAATGGCCGCCAGTGGGTCTTGGCTTAAGGTTTTAATTAATGTTTTCTACGAAAACATGCCTTTTTTTGATACAAATATATATATAAAAATATTTTATTTCAATATATGTACATATATACATTAGGGTGGGTCAAATTTAACGAAGTCGCTTTGATTGTCATGATACCATGAAAAATTGGTTGCTTGAGGCTCACAAAAATTCCTGTAAACAAATTTTTTCAAAATTTTAACGTTTAGAGGTCCCCCATCGCCATTTTGTTTTTTCCATACAAATTGTATGTGAAAAAGTTAGAAGAAACCTTGAAATTTTATAACTTTCTAACCGTTGATCTTGGAAGACATTCGTTGAAATATTTGAAAATATTTATATTCTAAAAAAAGGCCTTAATCAAAAAATAGATAGGAGCTACCATTTAGAAGATACGAGTATTTAGTACTCAAATCAAACTTAATGAGATTTCAGTTTCTCTTAAATGAACAAGGTCGAACGTTTTAATTGTATTTAATAATTTTTAATTATATTTATTAAAATTTAATCTGGAAAAAAATTGATTCTGTATATGACTTACCCTTGCTTTTTAGTAAAAAAAAAATTATATTTCTATCCTATAGCTTGAAAAGGATCAATATTTTTTAGATGTAAGAACTATCCTTTATAACGGGTGATTTCTTAAGAGGTTTAGAACTTTAAAAAAAAAAAAAACACAAAAAAATCGAAAAAATGAATAAAATATTTATTTGAATCGATAGTTTGAACCTTGCAATTTAATGTTTAAAGATAATTTCATGCAAATGTTGACCACGGCTGCGTCTCAGGTAGCCCATCCGCTGAGTCCAATTTTGGCATACTCTTTCACACATATCGGCCGGTATCTCACGAATGAATGCATGGATGTTGGCTTCCAGTGCGTCAATCGAAGTGGGCTTGTCCTTATAGACATTAGCCTTGACATACCCCCACAAAAAATAATCTAATGGTGTCAAATCGCACGATCTAGGCGGCCAATTGACCGGCCCGAAACGTGAAATTAACTGTTCACCAAACTTGCCTCGCAATTGCGCCATTGTTTCGCGTGCTGTGTGGCATGTGGCACAGTCTTGTTGAAACCACATATCATGCAAGTCAAGAACTTCCATTTCGGGCAAAAAAAAGTTTGTTATCATCGCTCGGTAGCGTTCACCATTGACAGTAACGCTGCGATTCGCATCATCTTTGAAGAAATATGGCCCAATAATGCCGCCGGCCCATAAACCGCACCAAACAGTGGCTTTTTCGGGATGCATTGGTAGCTGTTGCAATGCTTCTGGCTGATCTTCACTCCAAATGCGGCAATTATGCTTATTTACGTACCCATTCAACCAAAAATGAGCCTCATCGCTGAACACAATTTTTCGATAAAAAAGCGGATCCTCGGCCAGCTTTCCAAGAGCCCATTCACCAAAAATTCGGCGTTGTGGTAGGTCGGCTGGCTTTAGTTCTTGCACCAGCTGTATCTTAAAAGGCCTTACGCCCAAATCCTTCCGCAAAATTTTCCACGTAGTGCTGTAACAAAGGCCTAACTGCTGGGAACGGCGCCGAATCGACATTTCGCGGTCTTCTGTCACACTAGCTGATACGGCCGCAATATTTTCTTCACTACGCACAGTACGTAAACGTGTTGGTGGTTTGATGTCCAACAAAGTAAATTTGGTGCGAAATTTGGTCACAATCTTCCGAATAGACTGCTCAGAAGGTCGAGAATGCCGACCATAAAATGGAAGCAGCGCGCGATGAACATTTCGAACCGAGCACGAATTTTGGTAGTAAAATTCAATAATTTGCAAGCGTTGTTCATTTGTAAAACGATCCATGGTTAAATTGCAAACCAAACTGAAGCTGTTTGACAGTGACACAAGGTACTAAACACACGTCAGCTGTCAAAACCAGTGTTGCCAAAACCAAACCAGCTAAGAAATCACCCGTTATATGTTATTTAAAGTAAAATACAATATTTTAGTTTTTAACTTAACTGTTTACTGTCATAAGAAAATTTGTTTTATTAAATGTTTTTTTTAAATTAGCTTACAAGTACCAAGTGCCTTATTTTTGTTTTTTTTTCTATAATAGAGTATTTTTATTACAATCAGGATATATGTATAGATCGATGGTATTTGACGACTTGTAACAAATGACTGAAATTGTTCTTAAGTTTTTGTCTGGCATTGGTTATATTCGTTTACTTAAGCCACTCCACGCTCTGCAACGTCATTTACAACTTTGAGTTGATTAAAAAATTGAAGTTTTCTCTAAAACTCTCATTTGTAGGCCAAAATTCGACTCCAACATCAAGAAAATCGTATGACAACTCAAACATTTTAAACAAATCTAGCGATTTGTTGGAAACAAAGCTGCTCAAATCTTTTTCCATAATTGAGTTAATATTTCGTTTATCAATTATAAATCTTTTAGTTTCGAGACTTCTAGTCCGTTGCATTTTTGTATGGCTTTAACTATTTTTTCTTTTATATTCAAAGGGACAGTATAGTCAAATAATGATAAAATGACTAGATCATGATTTAAGTACCACAAATGTAAATTCATTTTTTTGCAAGTGGCCTGAGATATAGAAATATTTATTTGTTTGTATTCTATAAGTTTCTGCATAAATATCAAGCCCTGATTTGGCGCTAAAATTGCTAACGATGATGAAAACCAAGCAAATACAATAGAACAATGAAGATACAAATTTGCCGCAGATTATTCGATTCCTTTTGTGTGATTTTGAAGTCTTCTCGCTACAAAATATATTGCTCATGTGGCATTTTTCCAAGAAAAATTAATGATAGTTCTTAAAACTCTCTGTAGTCGTCTCGACGATGTGATACCTTACAAAAATAAAATTTTAAATTACCAAAGTTAATTACAATGTATAAGTGCAATAAAATACATCAAAACATACTTTCAAGTTCCGAGTAAAAAATCGGATAATTCATTTTTGTTTGTGAAAGAACATCAGCTACGATTTTATCTTCAATACCAGGCTTGAATATTAAAACATCAATAAGATGCCACGAATTTTTAAATCGTCCAAATATAGGTACACTTGGACCTAATTATACTGGCCAGTAAACTTTAAATGCGCTTCTTTAGACTAACTCAAATATGTGGTGACGACATGGCAAATATATTAGTTTTCGTTGTAAACCTTTTTCTAATGCAGCACACGTACCATTTATGGCTCCTTATAACAAAATTTAAATTATATTTAAACTTTGAATATGCTTTACTTCATTTTACAAACCTGTTTTCACAGAAGTGGTGTCGAAACAAATTGCTTTTACATAATTGCTAACTCTCGAGTCGTTTAATGTGATAAGAATTGCTGATGCTTGTTTGCTTCCAGTTCCTGATTCAATTTTGGGAATTTTAAGTAATTGCTCTGCAACAAATCCAGTCAAGATAATGGGAAGTCGACCCACAGACTTTGGTCCGACAATATCTTTGAGCATTTTACCATCCCAGTAAACAACATATTTGTCATGAACTTTAAAAGCATCTTTGAGCCCTTTAGCTATATCTTTTCGTTAAATCATACGAGGCCGTTGAATTGTTCTATAAATGATCTTGATAGAACAGCGGAGATGATATATGTAGCATTCCTACTGCTTATATTTACCCTATCAAGTTTTACACTTGATGTTTGTGCTGGGACCGTGAACTCAGATTCAGAATTTGAACTAATCATTTGACTCGGTTCTTAGCCTACTAATAGTTCAGTTATTTGAGAAGACACAAAAAAGCTTATATCCAAAGGTTTATTTTCGCCTATTGTTTGATTGTTTTAAGAGGTATAAAAATATTAATAATTAGAGGCAAAATATAATTTATTAAGTCGAAGGAAATTAAGCGTAGGTAAATTTCAAATAACATTACTTAAATTAACGTTACATGAGTCCAAAGTAGTCTACAATACCTCTTAAAAACTTTTATTTTGTCCAAATTAACTTAAGGATGTTGTGTTTAAAATTTCATTGTTATTATTAAATTTAAAAATATGTGCGTGACTTTCATTAATAATATAAAAATAGTCACAAATATTTAATTTTTGACCAGTTATTTCTTAAATTTTCCAAAGAGAGGAAGTTTTCAAGTTTTTTTGTGTTTAAAAATAAAAAAAGTAGCTGTACTCTGTATGCAAATTCCTCAAAAATTATAATTTTCGAGAATTTTTGTTTCAATAATAAACGAATAAACGACAAGAACAAAACACGAAAAAACGAGAGGCTTAGTGCGAGACGAAGACGATATTCATTTTTAGCGAGGCCGAGACAAGACTTACAAAAATGTCGTCTTGTTCCATCTAACGACCAACCCTACCAATATGAAATACAAATATGTAATACTCGTACATAGGTACTTACTGATTTGGTAACATTCAGTTATGCTTTCATTTAAAGTAGTTAATGGCTCTACCTTCTTATGAACAAAACTCCTTCGAATTGAATTTTTTTGATTGATATATAATGTTTTTAGTAGTACCTCGTGGCATGATGGTTAGTGCGTAGGACTGTCATGCCAAAGGTCTGGGTTCGATTCCCAGCCGCTGCCACCTAAAAACAGAAATTTTTTTTTCCGAGGTACTGCCTCTTGCGAGGAACTGACAAATCCTCCAAGAGTATTACTTGTCACGAATAAGTGCTTTCTCATTAGCCGTTCGGACTCGGCAAAAAATTGTAGGTCCCCTCCATTCCTGCCAAAAATACGCACACAAGAATGGTTGAGAGTTGTTAGTCACTAGGCCTTGGTTCTCCACGAGCTGTTGTGCCACCAAATTAATTTTATTTATTTTATATAATGTTTTTATTGAAAGTTCAACAGAATTTAGTGCCTTGCTATCGACAATGTCAAATAGCTGTTTAAGTTTAATTCTAAAAACTTTATTCTTTCTTTTTCTGCTGGGAAGATATCTTGCGTTTGAAATTTTTCTTGCAGTTTTAGCCATTGATTGTGGAAGCTTATAATTTTTTAATTGTATTAAATTTACCAGTTGTTGGGATGACCACTTTATGCCATAGTTCTAGAACTTGTTTAGCTGTTACTTTAACACTTTGATAAATCGAACATTTAAAAACTTTATGATGATAAAAAATACTGACATAACCTCTTTGACGGTAGGTAACTTACACCCAGTAATGTGTTGTTTCAGAAAGCCAATTAAATAAATGTCTTTTCTCATACATATTGAAAGAATGAAATTAAAAATTTAGTTTTGAAATTGCAATTTATGTGAACCTTACTAACCTATTGAGAAGGCGTGAATGAAAAAACAGTTAACAGCACCATAGAGATTATTAGTACAGTACGAGATGATTAGGGAGAAAAATTAATTCAGGAAAGCAATTAATAGGGGGAATGAATGACATAAAATGGAATGGAAAGGATTGAAATACAGTTATATTATAGTTATATTATACTTTCTTAAACTATTTTTTGTTACCTTTCAATATCCTGTTAGTTAACTTTCTAAATGAGTACCTATCCCTAAAATTTTTAATTCTAATAAATTCTTTTCAAGCTAAAGGACAGACAAATAATTTGTTTTGTACTAAGAAACAAGGGTACGTCATATACAGAATCAGTTTTTTTTTCAGATTAAACAAATTTTAATACATATAATTAAAAATTATTAAATACAATTAAAACGTTCGGCCTTGTTCATTTAAAAGATACTGAAATCTCAATAGGTTTGGTGTAAGTACTAAATATCTTCTAAACGGTAACTCCTATCTATTTTTTGATTAAGGCTTTTTTTTAGAACATTCAATTTTCTTTTCAAAAGTTTAATGAATTTCTTCCAGGATCAACGGTTATAAAGTAATGAAATTCCCAATTTTCTTCCAACTTTTTCCCATACAATTTGTATGGAAAAAACAAAATGGCGATGAGGGACCTCTAAACGTTGACATTTTGAACTAATTTTTTTACAGAAATTTTTTTAAGCAACCAATTTTTCATGTTATCATGTAAATCAAAGCGACTTCGATAAATTTGACCCACCCTAGTATACATCTATATGTACCTACATATATTTTAATATATATTACAAATAGGAATGTTTTCATGCAAAATATTTAATAATTGTATACACTACCGCTCATCTGAATAGGTTCAACTTTCTTGTACCTTACTGTTAGATTCTCTTCATATATATTGCAATGATACATCTTTGTTATGTATGCAATGAAAGAGCATCATTATACGCCTAGTTTTGGAGATACAATTTAGTCTTAAAGCTTACCATTATTTCTCACACGTTAGTCAGACCAAATGCATTCATAAAAACAATCATATTTTTGTATCATCTGGATAGGTTCAAAGGCAAGAACTTTAGCTTACGTTGAGTCGCGTCGTTCAAATGTTCTCAAATTTTTGTCTGCCAATTAATTTAATAATGTTTTACCTGTTAACGATGAAAATGTGTCACGGAAAATTATTAAGTGGGGAGGAAAAGGGCAAAACTAAAGCATTTTGAGAGTTAGGACTAAACCAACGACATATCGCGAAAAAAATTAGCAAAAGTCAAAATTAAGTTAGCGTTTATATGCAAAATGTCGATAAGTATAGACAAAATATGAAAGGGGGCACTTATAGCGCCACATCAGGAGCCGATAGACGTGCAATCATCAGAGCAGCTTCTAATTCCCATGATTCCGCGTCAAAAATCAAAATAAAAGCTGGTGTAAAATGTAGATTGTCAATAGTAAAACGAGTTATTAAAAGTGCTAAACATTTGAAAAGAAAAAAGTTTAGAAAAAACCAAAGAAATTCGTCTCCAATTTTGTAAAAAATATGTTTGCTGGAAGCCTGGGTGGCAACAAGTGGTTTTCTCAGATAAAAAAAAGTTTAACTTAGAGGGCCCTAACGGCTAAAATTATTATTTTCATGACCTCCGAAAAGAGGAGGATTATTTAAGCCGTTAGCTTAGGAGTGAAGGCAGTGTCATGGTGTGGGGAGCTATTTCCTTCTAAAGAACCTTCGAACTTCCATTTCTAACATCAATGATGAATGCAAATAGTTATATGGCTGAGCTAGAAAAAGCTTTCTCTCAGATTTCTCATCTGTTTGGACCAATATCGTGGACATTCCAATATGATAATGCCCCAATCCACACAGCAAGTACAGGGTGGCGCACGAATCGTGCTACAAAAATAAAACGTAATAACTTTTCTTCTGTGTGAGTAATCGGCTTATTTTTTTTTATTTTGTAGGTTACTATTTAGATTTATAAAAATGGATGCTTCGGATACGTCCGTCATTTCCGTCCAAAGGGAATTTAGGCGGGAGTTTGGCGGTAATCCCCCGAGTAGATGGACCATTATGAGTTTTGTAAACATGTTTTCCGGATCTGGAAGCATCGCACGAAGGCCGTACCATCGAGATGCCAATGTTCGGGTTCAGGATACAATCGCAGCAGTAGCATTTGCAATACAGGCCAATCCGAGCGTTTCGACCCGAAACTTATCGGGGCAAATTGGAGTTAGTAGACGGTCATTACAACGGATACTTCATGACGATTTAAACTTGTTTCCGTACAAAGTCCAAATTACTAGCAAGTTAAACCCTCAGGATTTGCCTATTCGCCTGGAATTTTGCCAAAAAATGATATCAATGGCCGAAGAAGACAACACATTGATCAATTGTTTGTTCATGTCTGATGAGGCCCATTTCGATCTTAACGGCAATGTAAACAAGCAAAATTGCGGTATATGGAATGAATCTAATCCAGAAATGCTTCATGAGACGGAACTGCACCCAGAACGAGTCACTGTGTGGTGCGCAGTTTCATCAAGGTGTATTGTCGGGCCGTACTTCTTTGAAGAAAACGGTGTAACCGTTACTGTCAATGGGGACCGTTATTTAAAGATGTTGAAGGAGTTTTTTTACCCAGAACGGCGCCGAAGACGTATACCATTCAACAGCGTTTGGTTTCAGCAAGATGGAGCAACTGCACATATAGCCAGACCAGTTATGGCGGAGCTAAACAAAAAATTCGCAAACAAATTAATTTCTAGGAACTCCACTCTTCGCTGGCCCCCAAGGTCACCTGACCTGACTGCACCAGTCTTCTTTTTATGGGGTTATGTCAAGCAAGAGGTGTATAAAACGAAGCCTAGGAATTTAACTGAATTAAAGCAGTCCATAGTGACAATAATTGAGGCGATCCCAACTTCAACTCTTCAGGCCGCAATGAATAATTTTTTGATCAGGTGCCGCATATGCGTGGGAGAGCGTGGAGGTCATTTGCGGTCTATAATCTTTAAAAACAACTAACTATTTCAAATAAAATTTAATTTTCTAACCAATAAAAAAAAATAAATGAAATACATCGATTAAAAAAAAAGTTATTTGAATTTCTTATTGTAGCACAATTGGTGCGCCACCCTGTATTTTATTAATTTTGCATTTCTGAATGGCAGGTAAGTTTAGAGTGGATTTTTCTAACATCCGTGGGCTTAGAAAAAATGTCTGTACCGTGTATGTTTATACTGTACAAAACAGGCCAGCTGTTCTGGCACTGTGTGAAACTCAAATAGGGAAAAATTCTGACTATTCAGAATTTAATCTCTATGGATATAGCTTAGTGCCATTATTCTTTTCCCACCATGGTCTCGCCGTTTACATAAGAAATGATGTTGCGTACCAACTCCAACCACAATATGGTTTGTGCTCAAACACAAATTTCAACTTCGTGTGGTTAAAGTTCTCGGTCAAAAAGCACATCATTCATACCTGCTTCATTTATCGGAGCCCAAATTTGGACAGAAATTCAACTTTCAATTAGTTTGATGCTCTGTCCGACTCCATTTAAAGAATTATTGCCCATTATCCTCACACTGAAATCGTCATTGCGGGTGATTTCAATGTACATAATTCTTCGTGGCTTCGCTTTTCTGGCCAGACAACACCCGAAGGAAGGTATGTTGAGGTCTTTGCTGAGTTAAACCAACAAACTCAGCTTGTTGACGAACCAACTCGTATCCCTGACGTTGCAGGTCAATCCGCTAACACTTTAGACTTGTTTTTTACCTCTGACCCTGATAAATACACTATTAGTGTATTATCGCCTCTAGGCACATCTGACCATTGTGTCATATCTGCTAATTTCTCGTGCCAAGACAATCCAGTCAAAGAAACAACTCCAATTAGAACCGTTTGGCAATACGAGAAAGCCAACTGGGATGGTCTCAATAATTTCTTCAAAAACTTTAACTGGTCGCTATGCATCCTCGGTAGTGACGTAAATTCCAGTGCAGATATGGTTACAAATTTAATTCTCTACGGTATGGGAAATTTTATTCCGAACAGGATAAAATCGATCAAACCGAAAGAGAATTCATGGTTTGATTCGAGCTGTAAAGAGGTTATCAGGGTAAGAGAAATAAGTTTCCGAAGAAACAAAGCCAACCCCACTGAGGAAAACCGGAATAAGTTCAAACAAACTCGAAAGACCTGCAACGTTCATATTCGACGAACTAAATTTTTGCATGATCAGAAATTAAGGCAAAAAATACTACATGTCCCAAAGGTAGTAAAAATTTCTGGTCATTTGTAAAAAGCGTACGTAATTCCACCTCGTCTTCGGTTCCAACGCTCGTTTTCAATGATAATTCCCTATGTCAGCTCACAAGACAAAGCCAATTTGCTTGCAGCACAGTTTGCTGTTAATTCGACGCTGCCAGAGAGTATCATGACTCCGCCTGTGCTTGAGTGCGCTAATGATTTTATGGGACAAATCTTTTTTCGCACTCGTGCAGTAGCAAGAGTCTTAAAAGATCTTAACGTACATAAATCTGCTGGCCCGGATAGTATCCCTCCCATTGTTTTGAAGAGGTATTCTTCAACGCTGGCAAAGCCACTGCGTAAGCTTTTCCATCTGTCCTACTCTACTGGCCTCTTTCCGAGTGGATGGAAAACAGCATTTGTCCAGCCTGTCCCTAAAAAAGGCGAATCTTCTTCTCCTTCTAACTATCGTCCAATTGCACTTACGTCCCTTCTCTCCAAGGTCATGGAAACGCTGATTAATTATCAATATATCTTGAAGAACGGAAGCTTCTTAATGACCGGAAATATGGTTTTCGTAGCAATAGGTCCACTGGTGATCTGATGGTATATCTCACCGAGCAGTGGAACAAATCTTTACATCGTTTTGGAGAAAGTAAGATTATTGCACTTGATATTTCAAAAGCGTTTGATAGAGTTTGGCATCAAGCTCTCTTATCGAAAATGCGTGCATTTAATATCGATGAATCTCTTCTTCGTTGGATTAGAAATTACCTTTCGGACCGATCAATACAAGTTGTATTGGACGGTTTCAAGTCTGATATTCATAAAATAAATGCTGGTGTGCCCCAGGGCTCCGTTTTGTCTCCTACCCTCTTTCTCATTTTTATTAATGATCTCTTATCTGAAACTTCTAATCCATTAAATTGTTTTGCTGATGATAGCACCCTCAGCTTTTCACATTCGTTTCTAGATTCACATCCCTGCACGGATGTGGAACTTGAACGGCAGCGTATGATAAGCTCATTAAATTCTGATCTTGACAGCATTGTCCAGTGGAGAACTAAAATCCGTGTAGAATTTAATGTTTCAAAAACCCAATGCTGTCTGTTGTCATTAAAGCGAAACCCACCCCCTTTGCCGATATCCATGAGTGGTACTAGCATCGAGGAAACTAAACAACTTTCAGTTCTGGGTATGTGCATCACAGATCACCTTCTGTGGAACGATCATATATTCAACGTCGCCAAAAACGCTGCAAAGTGTTTAGGTTTTCTTCGAAGATGCAAAAAATGTTTTTCCTCGTCTGATCTGGCTGCAATCTACAAAGCCTACATTTGCTCAAAACTTGAATATATTCTCATATTTGGGCTGGTGCTCCCATAACCCATCTAAGTCTCTTGGATCGTATCCAAAACAGAGCAGAACAATTTCACCGTAATACTCGCACTGCCAGGAGTACCTTGAGCTCAATTTCGGACGTACTGTTAAGTCCAGAGATTCTTTTTTTAGCCGAACCACACTAATGGGGAATGCTTTACCCAGCTTTATTTTTCCCTTCCATTTTGATATTCAGAATTTCAAACCAATGTACATCGGTATCTCCTTTTAAATCCTTCCCTTTTTTCCTAACGCTCGCACTATGTTCAATCATCTTAAGGGTAGTCACAACCTCTTTAGTGCGCCCATAATATAAAAAAAAGCAAAGACAGTAAAACAGTGTATTGATACACAAAATGTGGAGATGCTGGTGTGGCCTCCATCCTTCCCGAACCTCAATATTATAGAGATTGTGTGGGGAATTCTTTTACGTAAAGTATATGAGTCAGGGAGACAATTTAAAGACAAAGAATCATTTATCGAAGCAATTTAAAAATCCTGGGCCGAAATTTCGCTTCAATACCTCACAAAATTGTATAGTTCTATACCAAATAGAATTTACAAGACTTTACTCAAAAAAGGGAGTAATACTCATAGTTATTAATATTATTATTATATTATAACCTATACAAAAGTGTTAAATAAATTATTAAATTACATTTACTTTTCTTGTTTTATTACATTTCATTCGTTGAAACTATTCAGATGAGCCAAAAACTATGTTCGCTTTTTTCAATGCATTTGGTTTAGCCAGTTTTGGGAATAACGGTAAGCCTTAAGACTTAATTCTGTCTCCCAAAACTAAGTGTATAATGATGCTCTTTCGTTACATATATAATAAAGATATAACATTGCAATATATATATATGAAGAGAGGCTAACAGTAGGGTGCAAAAAAAGTTGAACCTATTCAGATGAGCGGCAGTGTAGATGACCATATGTACATTGGGGGTGTTGGAATTTTTTTTTATTTTTAACTTCCCATTTGCAGTGATTGTAATTGGTCCGATTTGTCGAATCGACAATTTAGTTATAACTTCACGTTTCAAGCTCCTTAGAGTCGGAATCCATCATTTTTAGAGAGATGTCTGTGTATACACGTAAATTTCGTACGTTCGTACGTTCCTTCACTTTTTTTCGTTCACCATATCTCAAGAACAAATGAGATATCAACTACAAATACATTTTATTTTGTAGATGGAAGTTTCAATACGTGCAAAAACGACTTTCAAATCCAAAGAGCGGTTTTCTCACTATAGCAGTTTAAAAAACCCCTTGTTAAGTTTCTTTCGTCTCGTATATCTCAAGAACAAATCATGCTAGCGAACATAACAAGGAATTGGTAAGATTATAAAAACATATCAATATTTTTAATTAAGAAAAAAGTTGCTAAGAATTTAAACAAAATTGATTGTTCTCAAATATCTTGAGAACAAATAATGATTTTGGCTTTAAGGTAATTGTATTTCATGCACAACTTTACTAATAAAAATTGATAAAATTTTCAAAAATATGGAATCAACAGTTTTTTTAAAGCGAAAAAAACTGCAAGTAGTTTTACCAATAATTGTTGAATTTTTTTTTGCTTCAAATATTTTGAGAACAGACAACGATATTGGCTCCCGGTTGATTTTATCCTACATATTAGTTAATAATTGATATTTGATAGGATTTTTAGAATAATTCAACAAAAAGTTTCTTAAAGGAAAAATCTACCAGCAACTTTACCAATAATTGTTGAAAGTTGTTTTCCGTCTGAAATATCGTGAGAACAAACAATGATGTTGGCTTGTTTATAATTAATAATTTATAGGATTTGCAAAAAAGTTCGACAACAAAAAAAAAAAACAACAAGAAAATGTATCAAAATCATTAAAAAATCGTTAAAAAAATTTGTCTCCCAAATATCCTGCGATCACACAAAATGGTATTGGCTTCGGATTAATTAAATTCTTTACACTAGTTCATAATTGTTATTTGATTGGTTTTGTAAGATAATTCAACAAACATTGTTTTTTTAAAGTGAAAAAACTACTATAAACCTTTTTACTTCGCAAATATCTTGTGAACAACCAATGATATTGGCTCTGGGTTAGCTTATTCGTCTCACTAATCTTCACTTGGTTGCTTACTGAATATCTAAGAACTTTTTCGAAGATCTTTAATAGGCGATTTTTTGAAAATATAATAACATCGGGCCTCTAGCTTCCAAGGGCACCAAAAAGAAGTTACCAGTGTGGTTCGCACCCGGCCTCTTTTTATATTCAAAATGGGTATCGTGGATCTTGAAAGGGATTTAAAAAGAATTTATTTTTGTTCTAGGACATTTTCCAAAGTCGAATTTTGGGACCCCACAGCCGTTTTAAGGTAAAAAAAAAAAAACACAATTCGAAAAAGTGGTTAGAGAAACCATTTGCGTCGATATGTGGTCATAATTACTTTTTATGTTTTGTTTTGGATATTTTTACTCATTCGGGCTTATTCACTGCGCCAATTAAAGCAATCCATTAAGAAAAAATAATCGAAAACGGCTATGGGGGCTTTCATAAAGATTTAAGGTAAAAAGTTATCTTATGACATTTTAAGGACCAGTTTTTTATTCTATTTTCTTAGCAGCAGGTTACAAAAGCAAAAAAACAAAAAATCACTGAAAGTATCTTTGACCACATATCGACAAATAATTAAATGGTTTTCCTGACCACTTTTTCGAATTCTAATTTTGTACATGAAACCAGCCGCGGGGTCTCAAAATGCAATTATGGAAAATGTCCCAGAACAAAAATTATATATTTTATATATATTATATTCCTTTACAAAATCCACGATACCCATTTTGAATATAAAAAATAAAAAAAATCCGAAACCTCTAATGTACATATATCAATATATGTATTATTATACATCTATGTATATTTATATGTATATAAATACACATATATATACGTTTTATGACACATATATATATATTCATCTATATGAATGAAAACATGCATCAAACGTTTTAACTTATGTTTAAGGAGATGCTGCTGTTTAACACTATTTACATTAAATAAAATAGTGTTAAACATAAACATGTTTTAAATTAAATAAAAATTAAAATAAATAAATAAATTAAAATCAGTTTTCAGAGCATTCCCCGTCACAAGCACACTGTGGTGTGCATTTTTTTTTTTTTTTTTTTTGTAAATTCATTTTTATTTTTCAATTATCTTAGAACTATCTTAAAGCTAGACAAAAATTCATAAAAGCTAGCCTACTTATCAATATCTTAAAAGTAACTTACTGGCCCCAGTCGGGCGCTCTAAGTTAAACTATAATAACTTAATGCTAATGCCTTTCGGCCTAAGAACTACTGTGGTGTGCATCCTAAACCATCCGTTGTGCACTGACACTTTTTTAAATAGTTTTGCAAGAGACAATCTCCCCGCAGAGTTTCGGACAAGCGTTATTCAAAGTGGTTCATGCACGCGCGCCGCTTATCTTTATCCGTTGGTGATGGCAGTGTAAGTGTTAGTACATGAACCAGGGCTTGAACTCAGACACAACTGCACTGGTGTACTGCTATTAGGACGTGCTGCTCTAGGGCTGCCCTTATTAGTGCTTTTCTCTGCAAACGGTGTGCAATCAGCCTTGTCGATATCGGTTTCCGAGGAAGCTGGCCTAGGTTCCGGGTATAGTTTCCCTACTTGGCTTCTGCTGTTTTTTTGAACGAGTTTGTTATGTTGTGCTTCCACTTCTTGCTTCAGATGCACTCATGAAGCTTCATCAAATGTTAAGTTTTCATCTAAGGCAATGCAGAGATCATTAAAAGTACCTCAAAACTAGGCTGTCTAGACAAGTAGATGCCTCAGCCACGCCACGATATTGCAGGGGAGAAAGTTTCATATTTTAAGAATTTGTTTAGATTATAGATATACAGACATAAAAAGATTCACGTTGTTCACGTTAAGCACATTGACCAAATATTTTCAGCTTATTTCTCTTGATAAGATCTTGAATGGGTTACATTATCTCCATCAAGTGTTCTCGATGTGAAGCTCGAAGCAGAGTGATTTCGTTGGAGTCGAGTACCAACAAATCTTGACAATCCTCTTCTATCCTTTTGATCATTCACTGTTCGTCTTTTAAGAAAGCAGTCTGCAAATTCGATTGCTGGCCGTGATGCTTTGTGTCTTGTGACCAGTTTTGGTTATAGTTCTGGAACTTTTCAATGAGTCTGGCAACCTCTGGTCCTACAACAACCCACCGTCACAGTGCGCTGGGATTGTCTGACCTAGTGCACCTCTGTCTTCTTTAAGGGCTGCATGGCATAGAGAGAAAAGGTATTAGATAAAGTTTGCTGCTCAAGTTTTAAGTGAATGTGTATTGAATGTTGGAAACGAAAAAATTATTTTTTACTAGATGTGTTATGTATAAATATATAAATATCTATAAATATAAATAAACAAATATATAAATTTATATTATTAAATTTATATATATTTTATTCAAAACATGAATGAAAACATGTCTTTTTGTATGTTATTTATATAAATATATTTATATATTATATATATACGTATTTATATACTATATATTCCATATATATAAAACACTTTTATCAAAAAGTGCACAGTAGGTTAGCTTATCCGCTAATATCCCGTGAACCCCATGGCTTAGAGCCAAACGACCATATAATGAAATGATGTACTCACTACAACCTTTTCAACACATTCGTGTTGACAAATTTTTGCCCATTCTCCCTTACATTGTATTTATATCATAAATGAAAGGCTTTCAATTAACTGAGGATTACTCAGAGACGAAAAGAGATATAAAGAATATTTAAACAGATCTTAGAAAAAGAAAATTAGTTCTTTTAGAAACCATTACAAATTTTCTTGAAACAATTTACCTCGCGTTATAAAACAACACAAAAACGTATTGTTTTGATTTTATAACGGGAATTTACCTCAAAGACGTAAAAATAAAATAAAAAGTATTATTTGGTTTCTATAACAAAAACTTTGTTGATCAGTGTTATTAGTCTTGTAGTTCTATGAAATAGGCCCTTGGTTTCAGAAGTAGCTTGAAATTGGAACTTTTGTCTGCTGGCTTAGCCTAATACTCTTCTTAATCAGCGGGTAGAGACGATGGATGGCAGAATTAGCTTTTTCAAGGACAGTCCGTGAATGTGGGTTGGTTCGTTTGCTGAAGTTTATGTCTATGTACTTGGCGATGCGCTTAGCTCAGGCGCGGATACAGGTGGAGGGCAATGGCTGCAATTGCCCCTTCTTGATCAGGAACGAACCAAGCATAAATTTATTCAAATGTCATCAAAAAATGCTTTTTTGTTCTACGTTTATAAAATTTTTTCTTGGCAGTGAAAAAATAGACTACGTTTTTATTTTTCTGATTTTTCATTTCACGAAATTATTTAAAGATATTATAGTCCAGTCATATTGTATTTTTGCTATACAAATTGTGGGGTAGTTTTGATATTGTCCCTCTTTTATGTTTTCGGGGTGCAGAATCCAAATTTGAGGTTTGCGACTAATTTCTTGACGCAAGATGGACAAAAATGCAAAAAATGATGCAAAAATGCATTCTCTGGGAGTTTTTCACTAATGGCTCTAAAACTACCTGTAATTCGAAAATTACATCAAAGTACCATTGAAAGTGAACACAATTTCCAATAAATTTCTGTCTAAGGTTTTTTTCTGCGCCAATCCATTTGGACTCAAGCGCTGATTGAAAAGTGAGTTTTCGAAAATCCACTTCAAAATAAATACTTAATGTGAAAACTTTAAAATGTCTGTCTATGACATGATCCAAGATATAATTTTCTGATGGTCTTTGATGCGCTGAATTTGAATCTGGTCTTGAAATTGCTCTAGCATGTCACGTTTTATAGATATTCGAATGTAAGGATACACAAAAAATGTATTTTTGTATGCAAATTTGGGGTTACATTTTTTGTGCAGGTATTTTTTTTCCGAAACATAATTACAGTAAACGCTCGATATAGTGAAGTAATAAAAACCAGCCATGTTCACTATTTCGAGATTGTTCACTAATTCGAGCGGGAGGCTAGAAACGCTTTCCAAAGTTAAATTTGATCAAAAATGCACATTTTGTTCAGTGTGAAGATAATTATATTTATTTAATCGATAAACAAACATTTTAATCAAGTTGAAAAAGCTAAAAACAAAACATAATACATACTTATATAAAATAACGTAAAACTAAAACATTTTAACTCATAAAAAACGAAAAATTTACATAAATGTATACATAGATATAACATGTACAAAGAAGCATCTTTTTTCTCTATAAGAATTAAATTTTTGGAAAGTAGTTTGTCACTTTTGTCTGCCTTTTTCTTAAATTAAAATTAATTTGGATGGCTTTTTCTTGCAAACGTTTCATGACTATAATATCAGAAAAGTCTGTATTATAATATCCCGCCCACTCAATTACCTTATCAAAAAGAACAACAGCATCCTTTGAAGAAACGGAACATGTTGGTCGATCCATGACCAACTGCACATCTTCTTCATTATTTTCGTTTTCGGCTTCTTCAATATCCGACAAGACTTTATCTTTGTTCCAATCACCTATGTCACCAGGTGTATGCGTAACGCCTTCGTTTACATGATTGAGCAGATAAATCACATCTTCAGAAATATTTGTGACGTCCTGTTGCCTTAGAACACTAAGGGGAATATCATCTTCCTCATCAAAACTTTCGTTGGATTCAAAAATATTTTTCCAACACTTTGCAATGACCGCACCATCTAAGTTATCCCAAGCCGATCGTAAATTGAACACTGCATCCTTGATCGTGATTTCTTTTACCGCTTCGCAAATATTTTCTAAAGCAACACATATAAGAAAAGTTAACGTTTTGTATATTTCTTGCATCTTTGTTATCATTTTACTACCTACCTTTTTCAGCTGCAATAATTTTAAGTAACAAGCTTTTTCTATAAAAAAGTTTTGTCAGTCGGATTACGTTTTGGTCCATCGGTTGAATGAGTGGAGTAACATTTGATGACTGTTATGCTGCCATCTGATGTTTGAAGCTGATTTTCCGGAGGGTGAATAGAGCGTTATCCAAAATAAGTAGGGCTTTAAGTGGCAAATCATTATTTCTTAGAAAGTTTCGCACTTCTGGAACAAATAAATTATGAAACCAGTCTTTAAAGATAGCTGCTGGCATCCAAGCTGATTTGGAGTGTCGGTAATGTACAGGCAAGCACACATTTTTAAATGGACGAGGATTTTTGGCTTTTCCAATCACAAGAGGTTTTACTTTATGGTGACCTGAAGCATTGGTGCAAGCCAAGAAAGTAATCCTTTGTTTTTCGGCTTTTCTACCTGGAGCAGTTTTCTCAGCCGACGAAACGTATGTTTTTCCAGGCAGAAGCTTCCAATATAAACCTGACTCATCAGCGTTATATATTTGATCTGGCTTGAGATCCATACTCTTTATTTTTTCTTGAAGAACTCGTTTAAAAGGGCAGACCAGTTCTGGTTGAGAAGGTAGCTTCTCTCCGCATATTTCTATATATCGACCTGTTTTTAAATTTTTGTAGCCAACCATATCGCTTGCAACAAAACCATATCTGTTACCATTTATTTTGTCCAGTATGGAAACAGCTTTTTATTTCAATATCAGTCCACTTACAGGCAGATTCTTTCTACGTTGCTGCAAGAACCATTTTACAGCCTCTTTTCTACCTCTGGAAGTTCGGATGTCCTCAAAGTTTTTCTTTATCCAGGGCCACAATAAGTCTGAGTCACCGTAGCTGTTATATTGTCCCTCTTTTTATATATGGAACTTACGGTGGATCTGGCTATTCCATATTGTTTGGCCAAAAACGTTGCCGAAGTACCTGTAACAAATGTGAATTTAACACTTACCATTTGTTTTTAAAGTTAAGAAATTTATCTTACTTGCTGACAGCTTCTTTAATACCTCAGTTTTTTCAAGCAATGTTAAATGCTTTCGGGCCATTCTAACTTTACAATGCATCAAAATTAACCAGATATGTCTTAACGCACAGCAAATCCAAACAAAAATGAGAATATTACACACACTTCAGCATTTGGTCGAATTTGTTTTCACAATTACAATGTTGTACAAAAGTAAGAACACAGCAAGAACTTGTGTTCTACTGAGTCAAGTGACTACTTTCTTTTGTGATTCAGTGTGAGATATACATGAATGAACGGTAAAATTTGTTCAAAGGCAGTCGACATGCTGTAGACGCATTGCAGCTGCAATATTCTTGTTCAAACCTGAGAAAACATATGTGTTCACTATATCGAGATTTTTATTGTTCACTATTTAGAGTAGTGCATGTTAAATTTTGGGTATTCACTATACTGGATAGTTCACTCTTCCGAGATTCACTAAATCGAGCGTCTACCATATAGTCATTATAAAGCATGAACATTTTAATTCATAATTCTTTTCATTCTTTACAAATATGTATGTGTTTTTTTATAGTGATATGTTACGCGGAAGGCAGCAGTGGCACTTATCTACATTTTCATAAAAAAGGATAATTTAATTAGTTTTAAAATTCTAACTTTGCTTCAAATGCTCAGATGGACAAGATTAAGATATTACTTATTACTTATTTGTATAAAAATTATTGAGAAATAGGTACCACAAAATTTCATACTAAAAAGATGCGAATCCATTTGACAATATCGAGCGTCTACTGTATTCGTGAAGATTTTTCTCAGTTTCATAGGTGAGTTTTAGGAACTTCCGTACTATTCATCCACAAATCAAACAAAACTTATTTCATCGAATATTCTAAAAACTACAGATTTTTGCCCATTTACTTGTTTTTTTTTTGTTGCCTTTGTTCGATTGTTAATGACACGGTGGCAGTCAATTTTGCTTGTAAGCACATTTGACGTTGACGCACACATTCTCTTGCTTCTGAATACTTATTTGTTCCGTCAACTCGATTTTCTTACTGTGCGGTGAAATTGCACTGTAGATGATATTTTCAAACATCTGACTTTAGCAAACTGCATTATCGAACACAGAGCTATTGCAGTAAAACTTTTATTTGCTTTTTGAATAGAAGATTTTTTCAGGGAACATTCTGCAAATGCATTTCTGACTCAGATAATGGCCTTTAACTTGTCTTTGGCCACAGAATCTTATCCCAGCAATGGCTGAAACTTTTGTTCGAACTCGAACGCTATGTGTGGGAATAGGATCATACCGATGTAATATTATTCTTTCCGAAATTCTAGGCGTTGCTACAAAGATCTAGAGGAAATTCAAAAACGCTGTTAAGACACCCTGTTACTGCCACAAACTGCATAACTTCATTTCACGATATAAAAGATATAAAAGAGGTAATGAGCGCGTTCTTCAAATTTTGAGTAGTATGAAAAGTGCTCCAATTGTCTGTAGATCTTATCACGATTATGGAAACTTTGGAAACAATTTCGCATTAGTGGGACCAAAAATACACTAAAACACTCAAAAGAATGAACACTTGACAGGCCTGGTTTCACTATCTCGAACGTCTACTGTATTACCATCAGAAACGTATGTTATGGCTAAAAAAGATGTGCAAGATAGTTGCATACTAAACCGCACTCGAAATACATAAGAGAGATAAAAGATGGGGACAAGCTCTAGAGTGTTGTACTCGCAAGTGGACACATTCATGAAATAAGCTCACCAGAGGGGAAGACATCCGAAAGTTATTCTCGAGAGTTTTCTAGTGAAAGTACTGTCAAATGGATACGCATCTTTTATAGTATGAAATTTTTTGGTATCTATTTCTCAATACTTCTTATACAAAAAAGTAGTTTGTCATTTTTATTTTATTTAAATATTTTAATCTTGTTCATCTGAGCATTTGAAGCAAAGTTAGAATCTTAAAACTAATTAAATTGACATTTAACTATAAAAAAAACACTTACATATACATATGTGGAGGAGAGTAGGGGCATTAACTTTTTGGAATATTTTTTTTTTTTTGAAACTGTGTCATTTTTCATTCACATTTGCATTTTGAAAATTGAAATCAGATCGACGTGGAACTCAATCTGCTCTCTAGGATGAAATAATTTGACTATTCTCAAAAAAGTATTACATGGGGCCTGAAAATAATCGATTAGTTAAAGACCTTAAATTTGAAGACTGGACGTTATAAGACCGACGTTATAAGCTTTACAATAGCTCGATTTGAAGGCTATTTTTGCATATCGGAATTTTTCTCCAATTCACATCTGGGAGAGGCGATAAATAATTTCGTGATATGAAAAATCAGGCAAATAAAAACGTATGGTCTTCTTTTCACTGCTAAGAAAAGATTTTATAAACGTAGAATGAAAAAGCATTTTTTGATGATATTTTAATTGTAAGAAAAAGTTCTTTGGAGAAAGAAAAGAGAAAATAATTTGTGTTAGGCTGAAGGAAAGCCTAGTATGTGGAGTTTATGGATAAGGGCTCCAATCAATAAACTGTCGAATGCTTTTTCAACATCCAGAATGCATGCGACGGTAACTCGATGGTTGTTGAAGGTTGTGGTGATATCATGATGAAACTTCAGGAGCGAATGCAGAGTGAAATGTTGGGCATACGGGTGTGAGTAAAATGTACACTCCTTATGGTCGCGATGGCGATTGCTATTGCTTCGGTTTGTCCGAAGTTCATAAACTTGTCTTGGAGGAAAATTGAATTGATAGCATAAGTGATTGTTGTAAATGCAACCTATATAAGTCGCAAGTAGAGGAAGTAGGTAAATATGTAGGTACTTGAGTCATTTGTTTTTTTTTTTGTTAAATAAAACGTCATTGAGTAAGTTCGTTATTATTCATAAAATCTTTATGTATACAAATAAATTGCTCTCTTCATTGTTTTGTTTTTACTTTTGTATGATTTATTCTATTTGTCATGTCTTATTTGCATGACTTATATGCTAATGCATATAGTGGAATTACAATTATGCATTAAACTCTCGAGACAATTAGGCAGTGCTTACGATAAAAAAAAAACAAACTCTGAAACAAAACTCATATAAATGAGCTAAGTGAGATTTAAAATAACAACACTAAAATACAGCATTGTGTATAATTTGTTCTCGCCATTCCAAACTGATCATGGTTACCGCCCATTTCCAAACATTAAAGCTTCTGTTCAGGTATCCAATCATTGTGTGGATGAATGATTTCAATTATGATAGAGATGAGACTAAAATGTACTGCCTTAGGCATAGTCACTTAGTGGTAGTGGTACATACTGAAACAACGCGAGTGTAGCGATTTATGTTCTAGTATTTAAATTAATAAAAATAAAAGAATATAGCTATAATTGAATATTTTAATTATTGGTTTTGGGACGTTTAAAAGTTAAATCCTTGATTATTTTAAAGCCAAAACAAAGCTTTTTTGTGTTAGTTACAATTTCTAGCCAAAATAATCATTCACTCTCGTCCAGCTTTCTCGAAAATGACTTTTATTATATCTGTGACCACAAGGAAAAACAACATAACAACATTTTATTGTGCTTATATGAATAATATGATCGTCTTCGCAGTTAATGGTGTCGATAGTCAAACTCCTATGAAATCCATGAAATTGGGTATTTATAAGGTCTAGTAGAAAAAGAAGATTTTGAGCTTTTTCCTGGGGAGCATATTGTGGTGAATTACTTTAATGTCCGAGTTTTGAATATTGTTATTTCCATTTTTCAAATGAATATTCTGAGCTCCTGCCATTAATATTTATAGCCATCAGTATTCATTTTTGGCCAGGTGAATTTGTTTGTTTGAGCACTTCGCTTAATATATGCGAACTTAACTGTTAAAATATTGATTGCAGCTTAACCCTAAACAAAAGTATATGGCTTTTCCCTGTCAACTAACTCATGTAAGGGAAGAAAAGAATCTAAACTAGTAGAATTCAAGGTTTAAGCACCCAGAAAAGTTCATCGATAAATTTCAATCGAGATAAAATCATTCGACAAATAATGTCGGATTGGGAATCTTAGAAAAAAATTCTTAAAATATAAGTATTAGAAAGCTTTGAGGAAGTCAAAGAAATCTTCCTCGATGATATTCTGTGGAAAAATAGAAGATACCACAGAGCAACTTGACTAAGGTAAATCCTATATAAAAATCGAGCAATGCCTAGCAGCTTCAAAAATACTGATGGCATGGACTAAATCTTGTGAAGAACAGCTAGGCTCTTGAAACTCATCTCTTCAGAAGCTTTAAATAAAAATAGCTATTTCCACAATGTGTTATTACTAGGGACGAACAGCCGGAGAAGCGGACTCAACAGCTTCAAACCCTAGGGGTCTGTAGGATCAGTTAACGTGGTATTATTGGAGCTGAACTCCAAATCATATCTGATATATTTCTGCAGTTTTGACGACGATTTTTATCAGTTCCTTTAATTTGGTTCCCATTCTTATGCTATGAAGTTAAGTATTAATGTTATATATAAAGGTTTCTATAAATTTTATACATTTTAAATTGCCATTGATAGATGAAATCAGAAGAGTTGTTAAGGTTGAATTTGTACCTAAAGCTAGTAAATAGTCCAAGTGAAGCCAACAAATCTCAGAGCTATTAGTTTGACCATCATATTTCTTAAAACCTTTGAGAAGAAGCCCCCAAACACGAGTTTTATATGCTGTTAAACATGCTTTCTTCAATGGAAAGTCGGTAAATAAAGCTGCACTAAAAAATCGAATATGCCCTTTACCATAAAAAGTACACAAGCTTACTTTCTTAGATAGCTCTATTTTTGCCTAGCATTAGCTTAACCGACATCTATGAATATGCCTTTTTGTATTTCATTTAGAACAGCAGCTCTCTTGATAGTCAATGATTTTTGTTTAAGTATTTTAATACAAAAAATAATTTTTCAACATTTATGTCAACTCATCAAACAATACCTACTTAATTTTAGATTTTGTTGGCACATTACAAAACTAAAATAGGCACAAATCGGACAAAACATCCAAACAATAGCCTACCAGCACAGCAGGTTTATAAGAGCAAATCAGCATAAGTCACACAGTGGGTATAATTTTGTTCTTGGAATAAGGGCACAGTGTACTTATTTTCAAAGAATTCAGTAATGTTTTTGGAAAAACAACATAAGTTAACTTGTGCCAAGACTTCTCAAAGAAAGTGATAGGGAAAAACTACACAAGGCAAGTTGTTTTCATGTAAACCAAAATTTTAGTTTGTGTTTAAAAAAAAATAGTTTTGTAAAAAAGTGCATATGTCTACTTATGTATGCATTTATTGCATTTGCTATTTTACCATAAGAGCATAAGTGAAATGTTAGCATTGTACTAATGCTGTTTTTCCTTGTGCAAAGTTAGTAGAAAATGACTTGTGTCTTTTTTTTGTCTACAACTCAGAAACGTTAATAAATAAAAATACGAACATTTTTTTTTTTTGCTTGCTGGAATGATTTAAGAAAAAAAAAAAAAACCGATAAAAATCAGAACATTTCTGAATATTTTTGTACTCTTCAGAAAAAAGTTATTTGAGGTCAACCGGGTGTCATCTGGAACAAAGTACACTCTTTGCTTTAAAATATAGTTCGTTCATAATAGGTCTGTTTCTTTACTTTTGGGATAAAGTTTGGGAAAAAGTTCGGGAAAAAGTTTGGGGATGAGCTTTTTGATGTTGTTGTTGTAATGTTTAACCAGAAATGAAAAGTAAAGAAACGCATTTGGGATGTTTCTGGTTCGTTGCGGTGTAAATTACCCATTCGACGTCATTGCTTGTAGGCTCAACGCATATAAAATTATGCAATTACAATTCTATTAACATTATCAATTATCATGTTGGGCTCTATTAAAAGATACCAGAAGAAATATTTTAATGTATATTTGTCTCTATTGTATCATTTTCATTTAATTTATTTAAATTAAACCGTTTTATATACGCTACTTCACAAATTTAATTTCAAATTTTTTGATCAGCTGATTTCTTGTTTGACAAGCAAGAAAGTGCCGGAACTAAAATGTTCGGGTAGATTCTTGCTTGAGGGGAAATGAAAAAACGTCAAAAGCTCTGGCATTTTTGTGTCAGAAAATAGTAAAGAAACACGTTTTGGGGAGATTTGGGTTACTTTGGGAACCCGCGGGCGAGTAAAGAAACAGACCTTATATGTCAAACTATTAATTGTCAAATTCTATTGAACTATGGCTAGGATGACAATGGATTAAAAATCCTCTAAGAAATCGGAAAATTTCGCAGATTTTTTACTGCTCTAAAAAAATGTGATTTGCGGCCAACTGGGTGATACTTGGAACGAAATACACTGTTTGCCTTAAAATATAGTTCGTTCCCCATCTTGCAATCTATAAACTGTCCAATTCGCGTTTGACACATGAGGAACGAACTATATTTTAAGGCAAATAGTGTATTTCGTTCCAAATATCACCCAGTTTGCCACAAATCACATTTTTCTAGAACAGTACAAAACTCCGAAATTTTCCAATTTCTTAGAGATTTTTTTATCCATCCGGAAAATATTCTAACCTAAGAGCGGCATTTATTCATTTATTATAATATAAAGGAGGTTAAAAAATCCTCAAAGAGGTAGCATTTTTAAAATTCCTGCCGTAATTGAGTCATATCCTGGAGCTTTATTGGACTTTAGCTTCTTTATTTCTCTTTTTAATTTGGTAAGTTAAGCATTTCGGATATGTAGCTTTCATTTGAGGTCAAATTCATATTAATATTTTCGTTAAGTTCTTGCCCATCGAACGGCTTAAATGTTTCCTCTAAGTAATTGGTGAATACAATCGCTTTTTCTTTGTCACTTTTAGCCCATTCATTTTGGCTTTTTTTAATCGGGGGCACTGAAAGCTTTGGTTTTGGTTGTTTTTATAATATTCAAAGTGAGTAGTTGGTTTCTTTCCCCGCTGTCAAGCATTCAAGGTAATTTTCACCTTCAAGGTTTTTGAAATCTGATATCGCCGTTTTTACATATTACTCAAGCGATTCAATTGAGCTTTGTGTTCTTTTGTGTTATATCAAAAAAGGTATCTACTGCGTCTTAAAGCTCAAGAGTCGTTTCTAATGATGTCCTTAACTCAACGTTGTCCTCGATATCTTTTTTGAATCCATACCAGTTGGTTTTACTGTTTGTTAACATGGATGGTTTCTTAATTTAAACAAAGCTTTCACTCATAGTGAGTATGACGGCAGAATAATCTGAGAAGAGTTCATAGCTCTCTGAAATTTCTACACGGTTAATCGATTAGGTCAGGTATTTTTGACGGATCAGTTGGCCAGTAAGTCGGTTTGCCAGTCGAATTTTTTTATTTATTATCCGATGGAAATCTTCAAAAGACACTCGGTAAGAATCGGTACCGAGTAGTGTGGGACTCTTACTGCACTAAAACCACCGGTGAAACAGGACCAATCTATGAAAGATCGACAAATGATTTTTCTTTCTTAATTTATAAATCGCATTGTCCAAACGGGTTTCAATACTTGCTTATATAACATTAGTTTGTTCTGGATAGATAGGTCAGAGTTCTTTCCTAGTAACCAGTACATTTTTCTGTACTTCAAGTTTAGTTCATGTTTTTTCTTTTTGATGTTCGCTTTCCATTTAAGCTGTGCATCCAAAGTCATTCCAAGGTATTTGGCAGTATTGGAGTAACGTACTGCTGTACTGTTTATAAGAATTGGAACATTTTTTATTTTTTGTTCGTAAAGCTTAATTGCGTCGATTTTGTTTCATTTAGTTTGATTCGCCATTTTTGCGTCCAATCACTGACTTTATCGACTGTATTTTGCAGTTTTTGTGTAGCCTTCGTAACGGATTTATCTGGCACCAATATTGCAGTATCATCAGCAAAGGTGGCCATGATGGCGTTGATGTCCACTGGAATATTCCTTGTATATAACAGATACGGGGTTGGTCATAGGAAACTTCCTTGTGGTACACCGGCTTTAATTTTGTTTAGTTCCGAGTAATTTTGGGCGTACCGTACTCTAAAGAGTCGGTTCGTAACGTAGGATTTCAGTATTTCGTAGTACTGCCTGGGAAGATCCCTACGCAGTTTGTACTCAAGTTCCAAGTGCCAAACCTTGTTAAGGCATACTTATTTTTCTTGAAGTGCCTTTTCCACAACATCCGTAATCCGATGCACTTGGTCTATCGTGGAATGTTTATTTCTAAATCCAAACTGATGGCTCGGAATTAGTTTTCTTTCTCCTATTATTTTAGTCTTTTTAGAAGCAATTTTTCGAAAACTTTTGCCATGATTGGTATAAGCAATATAGGTCTATAAGATATATAAAATAAATTAAAGCAATAAAATAAATAAAAAGAAAACACTAAGATCTCTAAATTTTAAAATTTTTTAATTTAAATTTAAATTCTAAATTATTATCACAACTTTAATTATTTTTATTTTAATATCTAGCGACGCGTTTCGGAGTGTAGGTACATATATCTCCATCATCGGGCTAAGAACTTAATTTAAAATTGGTGTTTCTTGTCAAAGCCGGTGTCTCTTCTTGTGATGTTGTAGAGTTTTGCTATTGTGTCGTTTTATGTTGTTGTCTTCTTTCTTCTATTTTGGTTCTTATTGCCGTATCGTATAGTGGATTTGTTTTAAATGTCAACCTGTCGTTCAATAGTCTGTCCAGTTCTAGTTAACTGGCCTTATAAATTTCATATTCTTCTGTTGCGTCAAGTATTTTCCCTTTTTTGCATATGTGCAATGGTATTAGGTTGGTGTCGAAGTCAGTATTATTATGGTTGTTGTCGATCAGATGCTGGGCAAAGTTTGATTTGGTGTTGTTTTTTGGTTTATGTTCTAGAAACCTATCGTAGAACGTTCTGCCTGTTTGTCCAATATAGTACATGTTGCAACCGTCGCATTTGAGTCTATAAACTCCGGAGCATGTTTTTGTTTTTGTTTTTAGTTTTGGTTTTAGTATGTTTTGGCTGTTGTTATTAGTTCTGAATGAAAGGTTGATGTTTAGTTTTTTAAATTCATGTTGGAGTGTTTGTGGTAATATGTTGGTGTATATTACTGAAGTGTATTTGTTTTCTGTTGTTAAGGTTTTGCTTATTTTGTTGTTGTAAATTTCCTTTTTCTTTTTTGATATTAGTTTATCTATTATTGTGGTATTGTAGCCATTTGAATGTGCGATGCATTTTATTGTATTGAGTTCGTTGTCATAATCTTCTTTGTCCATAGGTATATTTATTAACCTATTAATGAAGGCATTATATGCAGCCATTTTTTGGGAATGTGGGTGGTGTGAGTCTTTGTGTATTGTAATGTCAGTTGTAGTTGGTTTCCTGTGTACTTTGTATTTGAATTTGTTGTTGTTCTTTGTAATGTTTAGGTCTAGAAAGTTAATCGAGTTATCATTTTCAACTTCTGTGGTGACTTTAATTTTTGTGTTTATGTTGTTAATGTATTTGGTTAAAAGGTCTATTTGTCTGTGTGTACCATCAAATATGACAAAAGTATCGTCAACGTATCTTGAATACGATATTATTTTCTGGCTATGTGGATTTTGTGAAGATAAAATGTATTTATTTTCATAGTGATTTAAATATATATCTGCTTATAATCCACTTAATGGTGAACCCATTACCAGACCCTCATTTTGGATGTAATAGTCATTTTTGAATGTAAAGTAATTTTGATTAAGTGTTAATTGTAATAGGCATAAAAATTCTTCAATTTGTTTTTTTATTAATTGTTGCAGTCTTGGTGAGGTTGTCTTTTAGAATTTTAAGGGTTTCATCTATTGGTATATTTGTGTACATGTTAGTGACATCGAATGAAATTCGAACCAATATGAAAATTGCTGTCATTGGCCATGTTGAAATTTCAATGCATAGCCTTTCTAGGATAGCTTTGTATCCATGTATGTGTCTGAACACCAATTAGCTGTTGTTGACATTTCTCAATGAATATCTTTGTATCCGAAAATTTGAAGCTTGAAACATGAAGCTTGAAGCTCGCTTCAACTCTCTGTATACCTGGGTCGAGTTGAAATGATGAGCAGAGTCGATTCGAAATTTGTGATGAAAAATTTAATTTGTTTGCATTGAAATAAATACATTAATGCCATTTATTTTCCTGGAATGTCAATACCATTTCAACTAAACTCTAACTCGAGCAATCAACCCAAGACCGTGCATAGATTGGTTAGTTTCACTACGTAGTGAATTAACATGTCATGGACGCTGTTTAGATTGGGAAGATTGAGACCGGTCTCACGGTAGTTTCTGGACAAGAGAAGTGCGGGGTCAGGGATGTCGTGAGGCATGAACAAAATATAAACACCCACCTCATGAGACTCATTTTTTTAGTGATTCAATGTGCAAAGCATTGAAGTTGTTGTTGTTTCTATGTGTTATGCGGCGCCTCAAATTGTCGAATGTAGACACGATGAGACTCACGAGTCCGGACTCAAATTTCCCAATCTAAATATGCTTATGTATACACTTGTAATTTACAAATAAGTGTTTCTCATTTGCTAATGGACTATTTGCAAATTGGAATATTCGATTTTGATCAGCGTATATGCACTTTTGCTTCTGTTCTCGCCCAACTACATATCAAGATAGAACCTTTCTGTTCAACGCACAAACAAAAATGAAGAAAATGGAATGAAATGGACTAATTTGGTTATGAAACGTGACTGCTCACTCAAATTTTATATTTTCTTCTTGACTAATCCCTCTCTTCCCACCTCACCGATTTCACCACGGAACTGACGTCATGCTGCAGTGAAACCAACAATAGGGTTTTCACACCTAACCCCAGAACCGTTTCTCGGCGAAAACTTTTCAAAAACCCGAAACCCATTCACAGCGAACATTACACGTCTTCGTTTGACATAACAGTTTTTCATTGACCAACCGCTCACAATTTTCTTAGCTTTTTGTCCCATTTTACCTCCATTTTATGAAAGTAAAATGCTGATTATTTATATAAATTTGATACATATGGACAATTTTAATTACCGCTGGCAAAGTTTTATGTGTTTTAAATAAATTAAATAATTTTGAGGATGGAATTTAATATTTGATATCACAGAATTTCGTCAGCTGTTTTCAATTTTTGAAAGCATTCAACCACTTTCTTTTTTGACATTTTATTATGTTTTCGACTGGTTTTATATAAAACTTGTGTTTTACGAAAACCATGAAACAAAACTCATACAATTTTTTTCGGTTTCCATCGTTTCTCGACGAATTTTATCAATGCGATAGTTACACAACATGAGTCCTGGAAGTATAAAAAATGGCCGCGTTCAATGTTGTACCTAAAGTGATCTGGACCGATGTTCTGTAACCATTGCATCGATAAAATTCGTCGAGACACGATGGTTTGTGTTGTTGTAATCCCTTGTTAAAACACAGCTGATGGAAAATCGAATGGTTTTTAATTTGTCAATTAGATCTAAGTAATTTTTAATGCTGTTGTTGTTTCGTGACAAAAGAAATTTCACATTCGTCGTTTCTATCAACAAACTGTGCTTGCTGGAAATGCCTTAAAAACATTCGCGAGATGTTCAACGAAGAGATAAGCCTTTTGTTTTGGGTTTCCGATTCATTTACCATCTTGAGATGTTACTAGCGGGTTTTGTGCCTGTGGTCTTTTTAGGTGCTTGGCTGCTTTCCATAAGGAGTATTCCGTAGAAGCATCCGCCGTCAGACTATTCAGGAATCTACTAAATGAATCACTTTTAAACTCACAGATTCTTTTCTTTAGTTCACAGTTAAGACGGTTAAAAACTGTTCACCTGGAAATCTCGTAGCTTGCCATTTTCTTCGAGCTCTTCTTTTCTCCAAGATCAGCTCCTTTATTTCGACAGGATATTTTATAAGTTATAATATTACTGAAGTATGATCTGATGATAAATCGTAATTTTTTTTGACACTTATATGGTTTTATTTAATATATTTTACTACGAAAAAGACTATAAGCTCTGATATTTTGTTAGAATCAGATGGCTAATATGTTGGTGAGCCAGAAGAATAAAATTCGCAGTTGTATTTGTGGCCTGCAGGGCATAGCCATTTACCTTTCGTTGTTATGAGCCTAGATCCCCATTGGGTGTGTTTAGCATTGAAGTCGCCACCAACAAGGAAGTTATGTCCTAACAAATTTAGGAGTTCTGCATAGTCTTCTTCAGTTGGAGAGCGTCTTGGAGGGCAGTATATAGCTGCTATCTTAAACTCTTTCTTTTTTATACCAATACTAATTGTTGTTACTTGCATGTATTCATTAGTAAAATTAGGCTCTTCATAGTGTGTTAAGCACTTTTTTATTAGTATTGCTGATCCTCCCCTAGCTTTGTCAGCTGGGTGCGGAGCGAGATAACACGTATAGTTTGGTAATTTATTATCAAGATTTTGTTCTATTGCGAGGTGAATTTCGGACACCAAAATAAATGTCTATATGTTCTTTGTCTAAAAAAATGTTTAGTTCTGATACATGTTGTAAAAGACCGTTTGCATTCCATATTGCAATTTTGAGTATCTTGTCCATCATTGTTTCTTAAGAGATTTATGTTTAAATCTTGTTTGTCAATCCTTTTTAGGATAAGTTCAAGCATTTCTTTAATAGATGTTTCTTCGTTCTTCTGCACATTTTTAACAATCTGGGAATAGGATTTACTTTCACCACTTTTGCTTAGTGCAATTGCCCTTGGCGGTTGATTTTTAGTTTTATTTTCAACGGCTACTTTTTTGCTTTCAACTTTTGCTATTGTGTTTGTTGGGTTTCTTAGCTTGTTCCCAATTTTGTTTTTTCTTTTTGTGTCTTGGAATTTTTTGGTGACTGGACATCTTCTGTATCTTGCAAGATGGTTGGCTTGACAGTTAACATATTTCGCTTTCTGTTCTCTGCCCATGGGACAGTTTTTTGTTGCAGGGCTGCCGTCGCATTTAACACAAGCAAACTCACAATTGCAGTATTTTTGTGTATGCCCAAAGGCTTGACAGCGTTTACATTGTGGAACAATTTTTGACTTTTGTAATAGCTCAATTTTGACAACTATACCCATAATTGATATTATACTATATATCTAATCGAGACTTTCTTTATTTTCAAAGGTGAGCATTAACAAAGCTGGAGATCTCTTTGTCGTCGTTGATACCCCAGTGGAGTCTTTGATTACCTCATTTTTAATAAGATTATTCGCATCGAGAGCTTGGAAACCTTTTTGAATAAGGCCTTCGACAATATCTTTGGTAACACATGAAGAGTGTAGACCTCTGGCTACTACCTTTATCGACCTTGTAGCTTTATTTTCGTACGAGTGCCACTGAATTTTCTTTTTGTTCAATTCTTCAGTGATAGATCTATACGCATCTGCGTCTTCAACAATGACTTTCCAATTGTCTTTATTGTATGATGTATATTTACATGCCTTATTAGTACATTTTTCTACTATGTTCTTAAGATCACCAAACATTGTCAATCCGGAAATCATGATTGGAGGTAGTGCAGTTTGCCTAGTAACTTTAGCAGAAGACTTCTTTTGGGATACATCTTTTATTTCATTATTTGATATTTTCACTGTTGCAGCAATATCCGCTTTTGAAGCTACCTGCTTAATTTTTTGAACAGTCTCTGGACTACCCTCTGCTTTCCATTTTTTGGATTTACGTTTATTTCTGTTACCATCTGTTTTAAAAAGAAGCTCTTTCTCATAAGTATGAAACTCAATGGTTTTTAGTGGGCTTTTCACTGCAAGTATTTTTGGACTAGTCTTGCTGTCATTATTTGAGGTGTTCTTGTCTAGCAAGCTGACTTTTTCTTCTCTCTTAACTTGTTGCTGAAGACTTTCAACCAGGACTTTAAGTTTTTTTCTGGCTATTATCTCTTTATGCCACTCCTCGAAAAAATTTTCGGATTCAGCTTGGTGGATCTCGTTGCTTTTTATGAAATACTGCGGATCTTTTATTTCGAACTTTTCATAGATTTTGGTTCCTTTTTCGTTAATGACTTCTTTGTCATTTGATTTTTCGGTAAGGTTTTCGATGGAGTAACCCTTGGGAATATTTTTGGCGGAGTCCTCAGTATTTTAGAACTCCGTCTTTTTCCTGCTGGCAATAATTGGTCCTCCCCAGAATCCGTAGGACCGATCTCCGAAGAGAGTGGATCTACCAGTTTGTCTGTATTGCCACCTGGGGTAATGTACCTGTTTGTTTTACTCATTGCCATGTTTGTTTTTTGTAACTTTTGTTTGCTACCCATAAATAGCTTAGTTACTTCTTCTATTCAAAGTCTTAAATACAGCCGCCCTTATGGGATCAGACGCTGACCAATGAGCCGCACATTATGCGTCAAAAGCTCTAGGGTTCATGGAGAGCTGGTTCTTCCGAGCGATGTCTTGTCTTATGCTCCTAGTTCCCGAGAAGGTAACTCAGGTGTCTCAGCTCTGGATCCAATAGATCCAACGCTCGTCGTTAGTTCACCTAATTGGCTATCCAGCGGGCACCACTTGGAGGTGACGATGCAATTTTGATCCGCCTTTTCCATTACTGCTTCATATAGCATTTGACCCTTTTGAGGTATGCATCGTGAGACCCAGAAGTGTGCTTTGCATTAAAGGCACCACCAACAATTAAGTTTGGGCTTAAGTGCCAAATATAGCTTTCATTTGTAAGGCTATAAATCCATGCTTTTTAAATTTACTATGAAGTTTTAACTAAAGACGTGCAAATAAAACTCTTAAAATTTGACCATGCAGAAACTTCACATGCAATTTTATAAAAAGAGGAAGACCAGACTTCTTATTCGTTATAATGCTTTGTTCAAACTGTCTTAAAAAGAGCTTTATAGTATATCAGTAGAGCAATTTCATGCCTAGCAACAAATTATAAAATGAAAGTACATAAAAACTGTCATAGGATCGTACGATAATTCCATTACATTTGAACATTAAATAACCAAAATTGAATACATAATTATAATAAGTACATTTACATAATGTAGGTACTTAATTTATAATACGTAGGTATGCTTTGAACAAAACAAAATAAAAGCTTTTCGTTTATTATGATGCTTGCGCTCGTATGAGGGTTGCCAGATAATTTAAATAATCAATATCGTAAATAAGCAAGTTTTATCGTAAGAGATAAGATCTCTTACAAATCGATCATCCTGACAGTTAATCATCCTTGATTTAGGATCGCATGCATTTACATAGACATAAAAATTAATCGTTTCGTATACACCTTAGTACATCCCAACTAACAATTTAACTTGTATAAGGTTCTATACAAGCTTTTTTCAGACTGCTATAGAATTAGTAAAAGGCCTTATGTAAGCCATTTTGGTGCATTTACCCAAGCTTATTAACTGCCATAAGACTTTTGTTGACAGGTCTTATAGCAGCAAATAGCTTTTCATGAATTGCTATTAGCTTGGCTGAACAAGCTATAGCTTGCCTTGGATGTTTATAAAAGGCCTTACGAAAGCCATTTTGACAGCTATTGCCAAAAGCTTGCCTTGGATGTTTAAATAAGGCCCTATCAAAGCCATTTAATGACAGCTATTGTCAATAGCTTGCCTTGGATGTTTATATTAG
Organism: Dasysyrphus albostriatus; assembly: GCA_946251815.1. Classification (NCBI taxonomy): domain Eukaryota; kingdom Metazoa; phylum Arthropoda; class Insecta; order Diptera; family Syrphidae; genus Dasysyrphus; species Dasysyrphus albostriatus. The sequence goes on along the minus strand of OX276335.1, from coordinate 160,215,388 downwards.
TCCTTACGAAAGCCATTTTGACAGCTATTGCCAAAAGCTTGCCTTAGATGTTTAAATAAGGCCTTACCAAAGCCATTTAATGACAGCTTTTGTCAACAGCTTGCCTTGGATGTTTATGTAAGGTCTTACACAAGCCATTTAATGACAGCTATTGCCAATAGCTTGCCTTGGATGTTTGTATAAGGCCTTACCCAAATTTATTTTGCATAAGTAATCCATCGAGAGAACAAATTTTTTTAGCAAAGCTGATTCTGAAATAAAAAAATATATTTTCTTATCGGTTTTTATTTTATTTCTCTGATGTTGCAATGTCTGCAATAAGAAATATTGCATTTTATTTTATTGTATTTTTTTTCCTCAGTCAGCTTCCGAAACCTATATTTCTGTATTGTGTAATGAGTCAAATGTTAGTTTAATTATAAAAATGAAAAGTTTTTTTTTTACCTGGGATTTGAATTCGATTCCTTCCTCGTTCCAGTCTACCACTCTACTACTATGCCAATTTGCTGTTGAGGAAAATATAATCAAAAGTGAATAAGTGGATACCATATACTTCACGTTCACGCATAGGGAACAGTCAATAAAAATCTGTGGCAATCTAATATCTGTTATTTGTTCTTCAAAACTTCTTGAATGTTCTCTGGCTGTTTTAAGAAATGCTTCTCTGTTTTTTCTCACTTTTCTTTGGTGGGTTCCAGATCTTAAAATTTTTGCCATGAGTTATTCATTTTTAAGTTTTGCTAAAAAGTTGAATGTTACTGTAAGCACTTCTTTTCTGTTTTACGATGTTCAATGGGTACTTACAATTCTTAATTATTTTAATCTGATTTTTTATAAGCACAATATTTTACAAGACACAATTGTTGATCCTCACTGATTATTTTAATTTGTATTAGGCCTTTACAAACAATTCTTATAAAACTTGTTGGCAATGATTTGTCGTGGAGAGCCTTATAGCAGCTATTATTTTTAACATTTTCAGTAAACAAGTTTGGAAGGCCTTATACAAGCCATTTATAACTTATATTTATGAGCCTTGTATAGAGCTTGTGTAGCTCCTATTTTAAGGCCTTATAGCAGCTATTTGTTTAAATTTCAGGTGGAAAATTCTTGGCTTACTCCAGATTGCCGTATACAAGCTCTATACAAGCTATTACTTGCCAAATTCGAAAAATTTTACTTTATACAAGCTAAATTGTTAGTTGGGATATGTATATATTTTATAGCGAAATTACATAGTAATATTAAATATCTTTTGGTCAAAATATAGTTATGTACCTATACATTTTTTTATTTTAATTTTAGTAGGTAATGTATGTATTTATTTTGAAAAAAAAATACAATAACGATATAGAATAATATCTTTTTATTTAAAAGGTTGAAAACAACTTATAAAAGATAATAACATTTTAGCGATACAATGAATATATATATCTTCTTATTATATAAGTTCGAAAAACTAGAAAATTAAAAAAAAAACATAATATCGATACAAAGAATACTCGAAGGTATATCTGTTTATAAGAAAAGTTAAAAATTATAAAAGATAAGTGATTTTAAATACTGATACGTGTAAAAGTAATTTATGTTTGAATATAAGGTTTCATATTCTCCGGGCAAGACACTCCTTCATACGGTAGGCGAGATATTTGCAATTTTTCTAAATCCTTAATAAGATATCGATCGTTTGGTAATATCTTAACAATCTCAAATGGCCCTTTATATTTAGCGAGAAATTTTTTTGTTTATGCAAGTAGTACTTACAACGTTTTTTATTAATACATGATTTCCAATTTTATACTGAATCGGTTTTTTATGGCGTTTATCAAAATAAATTTTGTTTTGAATGTGACTCTAAACAGTTTTCTCACTTGCTTCTTTGCGTAGCACTTCCAAATTTCGGGGTTCCTACTCTATTATATTTTGTTGTAAATACTCCTTTATATTATCATTAATAACACACTTTTGGGCAACTCCAAAAAGCAACATGCTAGGACTAGTACCTGTACTTTTGTTCTCTGTGTTATTGAGTGCAAACTCAACTTTTTTCAAGTATTTCATCCAATCACCTGGTTCAATTTCACTTTCTTTTGACAGCATAGGAGTTAAGCACCTTAATTCGCTCAACTTGGCCGTTTGACTGAGGTGAACTTGTTGCGACCTTTATGTGCTGAATACTGTATTTTTGAAGTAAAACAACTTCCCCTATCCGAAATTGTGCGTGTAGGTTTGCTATAAAAAGAGAAATAAGAATCTTTACTTGTCGTACTTCTTACCGCATACAGCTTTGTATATTTAGAAAATCCGTCAACTATAACAAGTATATGCTTTTTGTTGTTGCTAACAGAAGTAGGTAATGGACCATAATGGTCAATATGAAGCGCTTCAATTGGTTTTTCACCTTTAGGAATGTTGTGTAAAACTGATTCTTTCTTAATGCTTATAGGAGAAAAATGAACACATTTTAAACAGTTACTTATAACGGGTGATTTTTTAAGAGGTTTAGAACTTTAAATAAAAACACAAAAAATTCAAAAAAATGAATGAAATATTTATTTGAATCGATAGTCTGAACCTTGCAATTTAATGTTTAAAGATAATTTCATGCAAATGTTGACCGCGGCTGCGTCTCAGGTAGCCCATCCGCTGAGTCCAATTTTGGCATACTCTTTCACACATATCGGCCGGTATCTCACGAATGAATGCATGGATGTTAGCTTCCAGTGCGTCAATCGAAGCGGGCTTGTCCCTATAGACATTAGCCTTGACATACCCCCACAAAAAATAATCTAATGGTGTCAAATCGCACGATCTAGGCGGCCAATTGACCGGCCCGAAACGTGAAATTAACTGTTCACCAAACTCGCCTCGCAATTGCGCCATTGTCTCGCGTGCTGTGTGGCATGTGGCACCGTCTTGTTGAAACCACATATCATGCAAGTCAAGAACTTCCATTTCGGGCAAAAAAAAGTTTGTTATCATCGCTCGGTAGCGTTCACCATTGACAGTAACGCTGCGATTCGCATCATCTTTGAAGAAATATGACCCAATAATGCCGCCGGCCCATAAACCGCACTAAACAGTGGCTTTTTCGGGATGCATTGGTAGCTGTTGCAATGCTTCTGGCTGATCTTCACTCCAAATGCGGCAATTATGCTTATTTACGTACCCATTCAACCAAAAATGAGCCTCATCGCTGAACACAATTTTTCGATAAAAAAGCGGATCCTCGGCCAGCTTTCCAAGAGCCCATTCACCAAAAATTCGGCGTTGTGGTAGGTCGGCTGGCCTTAGTTCTTGCACCAGCTGTATCTTAAAAGGCCTTACGCCCAAATCCTTCCGCAAAATTTTCCACGTAGTGCTGTAACAAAGGCCTAACTGCTGGGAACGGCGCCGAATCGACATTTCGCGGTCTTCTGTCACACTAGCTGATACGGCCGCAATATTTTCTTCACTACGCACAGTACTTAAACGTGTTGGTGGTTTAATGTCCAACAAAGTAAATTTGGTGCGAAATTTGGTCACAATCTTCCGAATAGACTGCTCAGAAGGTCGAGAACATTTCGAACCGAGCACGAATTTTGATAGTAAAATTCAATAATTTGCAAGCGTTGTTCATTTGTAAGACGATCCATGGTTAAATTGCAAACCAAACTGAAGCTGTTTGACAGTGACACAAGGTACTAAACACACGTCAGCTATCAAAACCAGTGTTGCCAAAACCAAACCAGCTAAAAAATCACCCGTTATATTATTTAATATTGATTTTCATACTAGGAAACCAGTATGATTTCCTTAAGAAATCTAAACATTTTTTAACACCAAGATGACATAAACCTTCATGGTGTGTTTGAATGACATTTCTCTCCATATTAGACGGAACATAAAAAATACCTTTTTGTTGATCTTCCGATAAACAAGCCCATTTATAAGTTCATAAGAGGGACTTTCCGTCTTCCCTAACATCTCTACTAATCTTTTAATAGTTGGATCTTTTTGCTGAGATGCAGCAAGCGCGTTTTCAAAAGATTCAGGTTCGACGATTAAACATTTTGACACCGACTTAGAGCGTCAACATGACCCATTCTTTTATTGTCTCTATGCTCAAGGACATAATCAAAATCCTGGAGCTCCAAAGCCCAACGCGAGATTCTAGGATTTAAAATCTTCTTATTCAGAGCTTGGGTCAGTGACCTACAGTCAGTGACTATTTTAAATCGGATGCCTGTTACATAGATTCGAAATCTCCTGATCGCATAAATAATGGCAAGGGTTTCCAACTCATAGGAATGATATTTGGGCTCCTGAACTGTTGTGCGTTTGGAAAAAAAGAAGATCGGGTGAAGTTGCTTATCGTTTTGACGCTGGCGCTGCAGCAACATGCCACCAAAACCCAAATTACTGGCATCACAGTGAAGCTCTGTTTCGGTTTTGGGACTATAAATGCTCAAAAGTTTTTCTTTCAGTTAAATAAAAGTCTCATACTGTTTTTCAACGAATACAAACTGTGCATCTTTTTTTAAAAGATCATTTAGTGGTTTTGTCAACAAAGAAAAATCTCGAATGAATTTTCGGAAATATGAGCACAACCCAATAAATGAATGCAGCTTTTTTTGATTTGTAGGTATTGGAAAATCTGCAACTGCTTTCAAGCAATTCTCCGAAACAACCGCCAAAAACTTTCTCCAAAATCATAAAATACTCTTCTTTGGTTCCTGTAGCAACCAGCAAATCGTCAATGTAAATTAGAAGTTGCCCAGATGTTACAAGGTCTTTGAAAATTTTATCAATGTATCGTTGGAACACCTAAGGGGCGTTCTTCAGTCCGAAAGGCATACGCAAATATTCGAATTGCCCGAGAGGAGTAACGAATGAGGTAAATTTAATTGAATCGTCGGCCATTTTCACATGATGAAAACCACTTTTAAGATCGAGAAGGGAAAAATATTTTTTGTTTCGCAATCTATCGAGATGATCCTCTATTAAAGGTAGTTGAAAATTATCCTTAACCGTGATCTTATTTAAATGCCGAAAATCTACACAGAGACGAATTTCACCGGCCTTTTTCCGAGTTAACACTATTGGCGATGCGTAAGGGGAAGTACCTTCGCGGATAACGTTATTTTCAAGCAAGTCTTCTAATACCTTTTCCAATTCAACCTTATGAGCGTATGGCAAACGCCTTGTACCACAACTGAAATAACTGTTCGCGTTTGTCAAAACAATCTTAATTTCGTAATTATCCGAATACTTTGAATTAGTTGAAATATTCCCGAAAACTAAACTTTTTAACTTTACTTTTTCCTCATAACTAAGGTTTTCATTTATTTTTAGAAAAATATTTTCATCACGACTATCGCATGTATCAATATTTAAAATTTCTTCGTTAAATTCTAATTCACCAAAATCTTTAACATCAAAATTATGGCTTGCAATTGCTTCTTCGTTTGCATCCTCAATCATCAACTTAATATTTGTCTTTTGTAAAAAATCACGACCTAATATGATTGGGTTTTTCATAGTCTTATTACTCCCAACATAAAGAGATAGATAAACATAATTACCATTAAATTTAGCATTACAAAACAATTTACCTAAAATAACTAATACGGAGTTATTTATACCCACAAAATCGTTGATTGAAGATTCTAAAGATGTCATCATGTACGGTGGCACATACTGTCGTTACAATTATAGCACCTGATTATGGCTTCCACTCGTGGCAAAGGGGTAGCTTGTTGTACAGGTCGATTATACCCAGATGTTGTTGGTTGCAGCTCACTCATCATCTTCACATACTTCCGTATAATGGCTTTTAACTCAGTGATGGTGTTTGCGGTAAGCATTAGCTGTTTTTTAAACACAGAATCTGGGATTCCCTTAATAATGTACGCAATCACATCTTGCTCATCGATCTCTGCTGAAGATGCTATCTCCTGCATAACGAGGACATACTGTTGATAATTTTCATCTCTACGCTTTTTTCGATTTCGCAAAGTATTATTTAGAGCAGCTCTAAGCTCACTTCATGACCGAAATGATCTGGACCCCAAGAATAATCTGGAAGTACCTTTGAGTAGCCTCTTAAAATATATGAAAGACTCTGATTCACTAAGGTGATAGGTGACCATTGCGTAGCCTTTGCACCATATTTGGCCAAGCCCAATTCAGCTAATTTTTTTTTTTAAGTTTCTGCACAGTAGCAGTTTCCAAAATATTTGATGCACGTGAAGCGAGAAGAAAAAAAATCGATAAAATGCATGCGTTAAATTACTTCTCCCGTGATATTACAATACGATTACATTTTTGGTGCTCTATCGCAATTCTGATAGGTTGTAAGGCTATAAAACCATGCTTTTTAAATTTACTATGAAATTTTAACTAAAGACGTGCAAATAAAACTCTTAAAATTTGACAATGCAGAAACTTCACATGCAATTTTATAAAAAAGGGGAAGACCAGACTTCTTATTCCTTATAATGCTTTATTCGAACTGTCTTAAAAAGAACTTAATAATATAACTGTAGAGCAAGTTCATGCCTAGCAACAAATTATAAAATGAAAGTACATAAAAACTGTCATTGGATCGTACGATCATTCTGTTACATTTGGACATTAAATAAACAAAACTGAATACATAATTATAATAAGTACATTTACATAATGTAGGTACTTAATTTATAATACGTAGGTATGCTTTGAACAAAACAAAATAAAAGCTTTTCGTTTAACATGATGCTTGCGCTCGTATGAGGGTTGCCAGATAATTTAAATAATCAATATCGTAGATAAGCTAGTTTTATAGTTAGAGATAAGATCTCTTACACATTGAAAATTTTAATAATTGATTTTGAGGCATTTAGAAAGCAAAATTATTAATTATTTTGATGGACAAATAAGGCTAAGGACTTAATGAATATATCTAAACACAAAAAATTTTCAAATATGCCCAACTTTCCACATAGGTAAAATGACTTTTAAGATTTCAATGATCATTGTTAAGGTGTTTCAATCATTGAAGAAGAAAAGTCTTTTTATGTGGTAAGTTGAGCGTGTTTGAATTTATTTTTTTGACTAGAAATAACGGGTGATTTTTTAAGAGGTTTAGAACTTAAAAAAAAAACACAAAAAATTCGAAAAAAATGAATGAAATATTTATTTGAATCGATAGTTTGAACTTTGCAATTTAATGTTTAAAGATAATTTCATGCAAATGTTGACCGCGGCTGCGTCTCAGGTAGCCCATCCGCTGAGTCCAATTTTGGCATACTCTTTCACACATATCGGCCGGTATCTCACGAATGAATGCATGGATGTTGGCTTCCAGTGCGTCAATCGAAGCGGGCTTGTCCCTATAGACATAAGCCTTGACATACCCCCACAAAAAATAATCTAATGGTGTCAAATCGCACGATCTAGGCGGCCAATTGACCGGCCCGAAACGTGAAATTAACTGTTCACCAAACTCGCCTCGCAATTGCGCCATTGTTTCGCGTGCTGTGTGGCATGTGGCACCGTCTTGTTGAAACCACATATCATGCAAGTTAAGAACTTCCATTTCGGGCAAAAAAAAGTTTGTTATCATCGCTCGGTAGCGTTCACCATTGACAGTAACGCTGCGATTCGCATCATCTTTGAAGAAATATGGCCCAATAATGCCGCCGGCCCATAAACCGCACTAAACAGTGGCTTTTTCGGGATGCATTGGTAGCTGTTGCAATGCTTCTGGCTGATCTTCACTCCAAATGCGGCAATTATGCTTATTTACGTACCCATTCAACCAAAAATGAGCCTCATCGCTGAACACAATTTTTCGATAAAAAAGCGGATCCTCGGCCAGCTTTCCAAGAGCCCATTCACCAAAAATTCGGCGTTGTGGTAGGTCGGCTGGCTTTAGTTCTTGCACCAGCTGTATCTTAAAAGGCCTTACGCCCAAATCCTTCCGCAAAATTTTCTACGTAGTGCTGTAACAAAGGCCTAACTGCTGGGAACGGCGCCGAATCGACATTTCACGGTCTTCTGTCACACTAGCTGATACGGCCGCAATATTTTCTTCACTACGCACAGTACGTAAACGTGTTGGTGGTTTAATGTCCAACAAAGTAAATTTGGTGCGAAATTTGGTCACAATCTTCCGAATAGACTGCTCAGAAGGTCGAGAATGCCGACCATAAAATGGAAGCAGCGCGCGATGAACATTTCGAACCGAGCACGAATTTTGATAGTAAAATTCAATAATTTGCAAGCGTTGTTCATTTGTAAGACGATCCATGGTTCAATTGCAAACCAAACTGAAGCTGTTTGACAGTGACACAAGGTACTAAACACACGTCAGCTGTCAAAACCAGTGTTGCCAAAACCAAACCAGCTAAAAAATCACCCTGTATAATTGAAGTCTTGTGCTTAATTTCGCCGTCAAAATAATAAATAATTTTGCTTTCTAAATGTCTCAAAATCAATCAGTAAAGCTTTTAAAGATAAGTTTCAATAATAGCTATAACTGGCGCCTTTGTGACTTCATAAATATCGTAAATTATCTCATAATACTAATCTCTTATCATCTGCACACTACTCAATTGCATTGACTCTGCCTCTTTTTTAAGGCTTATTGAGTGCTCAATGCACTCTTTTAATTACAATGATGATCCACCCCTTGCTTTGTTTGACGGATGAATAGCGCGGTATTCATGAAACCCGTGGATTTTAAAATTTGATTTTTGTTTAGAATTAGCAGTTGTTGTTGTTGTTGTTGTTGTTGTTGTTGTTGTTGTTGTTGTTGTTGTTGTTGTTGTTGTTGTTGTTGTTGTTGTTGTTGTTGTTGTTGTTGTTGTTGTTGTTGTTGTTGTTGTTGTTGTTGTTGTTGTTGTTGTTGTTGTTGTTGTTGTTGTTGTTGTTGTTGTTGTTGTTGTTGTTGTTGTTGTTGTTGTTGTTGTTGTTGTTGTTGTTGTTGTTGTTGTTGTTGTTGTTGTTGTTGTTGTTGTTGTTGTTGTTGTTGTTGTTGTTGTTGTTGTTGTTGTTGTTGTTGTTGTTGTTGTTGTTGTTGTTGTTGTTGTTGTTGTTGTTGTTGTTGTTGTTGTTGTTGTTGTTGTTGTTGTTGTTGTTGTTGTTGTTGTTGTTGTTGTTGTTGTTGTTGTTGTTGTTGTTGTTGTTGTTGTTGTTGTTGTTGTTGTTGTTGTTGTTGTTGTTGTTGTTGTTGTTGTTGTTGTTGTTGTTGTTGTTGTTGTTGTTGTTGTTGTTGTTGTTGTTGTTGTTGTTGTTGTTGTTGTTGTTGTTGTTGTTGTTGTTGTTGTTGTTGTTGTTGTTGTTGTTGTTGTTGTTGTTGTTGTTGTTGTTGTTGTTGTTGTTGTTGTTGTTGTTGTTGTTGTTGTTGTTGTTGTTGTTGTTGTTGTTGTTGTTGTTGTTGTTGTTGTTGTTGTTGTTGTTGTTGTTGTTGTTGTTGTTGTTGTTGTTGTTGTTGTTGTTGTTGTTGTTGTTGTTGTTGTTGTTGTTGTTGTTGTTGTTGTTGTTGTTGTTGTTGTTGTTGTTGTTGTTGTTGTTGTTGTTGTTGTTGTTGTTGTTGTTGTTGTTGTTGTTGTTGTTGTTGTTGTTGTTGTTGTTGTTGTTGTTGTTGTTGTTGTTGTTGTTGTTGTTGTTGTTGTTGTTGTTGTTGTTGTTGTTGTTGTTGTTGTTGTTGTTGTTGTTGTTGTTGTTGTTGTTGTTGTTGTTGTTGTTGTTGTTGTTGTTGTTGTTGTTGTTGTTGTTGTTGTTGTTGTTGTTGTTGTTGTTGTTGTTGTTGTTGTTGTTGTTGTTGTTGTTGTTGTTGTTGTTGTTGTTGTTGTTGTTGTTGTTGTTGTTGTTGTTGTTGTTGTTGTTGTTGTTGTTGTTGTTGTTGTTGTTGTTGTTGTTGTTGTTGTTGTTGTTGTTGTTGTTGTTGTTGTTGTTGTTGTTGTTGTTGTTGTTGTTGTTGTTGTTGTTGTTGTTGTTGTTGTTGTTGTTGTTGTTGTTGTTGTTGTTGTTGTTGTTGTTGTTGTTGTTGTTGTTGTTGTTGTTGTTGTTGTTGTTGTTGTTGTTGTTGTTGTTGTTGTTGTTGTTGTTGTTGTTGTTGTTGTTGTTGTTGTTGTTGTTGTTGTTGTTGTTGTTGTTGTTGTTGTTGTTGTTGTTGTTGTTGTTGTTGTTGTTGTTGTTGTTGTTGTTGTTGTTGTTGTTGTTGTTGTTGTTGTTGTTGTTGTTGTTGTTGTTGTTGTTGTTGTTGTTGTTGTTGTTGTTGTTGTTGTTGTTGTTGTTGTTGTTGTTGTTGTTGTTGTTGTTGTTGTTGTTGTTGTTGTTGTTGTTGTTGTTGTTGTTGTTGTTGTTGTTGTTGTTGTTGTTGTTGTTGTTGTTGTTGTTGTTGTTGTTGTTGTTGTTGTTGTTGTTGTTGTTGTTGTTGTTGTTGTTGTTGTTGTTGTTGTTGTTGTTGTTGTTGTTGTTGTTGTTGTTGTTGTTGTTGTTGTTGTTGTTGTTGTTGTTGTTGTTGTTGTTGTTGTTGTTGTTGTTGTTGTTGTTGTTGTTGTTGTTGTTGTTGTTGTTGTTGTTGTTGTTGTTGTTGTTGTTGTTGTTGTTGTTGTTGTTGTTGTTGTTGTTGTTGTTGTTGTTGTTGTTGTTGTTGTTGTTGTTGTTGTTGTTGTTGTTGTTGTTGTTGTTGTTGTTGTTGTTGTTGTTGTTGTTGTTGTTGTTGTTGTTGTTGTTGTTGTTGTTGTTGTTGTTGTTGTTGTTGTTGTTGTTGTTGTTGTTGTTGTTGTTGTTGTTGTTGTTGTTGTTGTTGTTGTTGTTGTTGTTGTTGTTGTTGTTGTTGTTGTTGTTGTTGTTGTTGTTGTTGTTGTTGTTGTTGTTGTTGTTGTTGTTGTTGTTGTTGTTGTTGTTGTTGTTGTTGTTGTTGTTGTTGTTGTTGTTGTTGTTGTTGTTGTTGTTGTTGTTGTTGTTGTTGTTGTTGTTGTTGTTGTTGTTGTTGTTGTTGTTGTTGTTGTTGTTGTTGTTGTTGTTGTTGTTGTTGTTGTTGTTGTTGTTGTTGTTGTTGTTGTTGTTGTTGTTGTTGTTGTTGTTGTTGTTGTTGTTGTTGTTGTTGTTGTTGTTGTTGTTGTTGTTGTTGTTGTTGTTGTTGTTGTTGTTGTTGTTGTTGTTGTTGTTGTTGTTGTTGTTGTTGTTGTTGTTGTTGTTGTTGTTGTTGTTGTTGTTGTTGTTGTTGTTGTTGTTGTTGTTGTTGTTGTTGTTGTTGTTGTTGTTGTTGTTGTTGTTGTTGTTGTTGTTGTTGTTGTTGTTGTTGTTGTTGTTGTTGTTGTTGTTGTTGTTGTTGTTGTTGTTGTTGTTGTTGTTGTTGTTGTTGTTGTTGTTGTTGTTGTTGTTGTTGTTGTTGTTGTTGTTGTTGTTGTTGTTGTTGTTGTTGTTGTTGTTGTTGTTGTTGTTGTTGTTGTTGTTGTTGTTGTTGTTGTTGTTGTTGTTGTTGTTGTTGTTGTTGTTGTTGTTGTTGTTGTTGTTGTTGTTGTTGTTGTTGTTGTTGTTGTTGTTGTTGTTGTTGTTGTTGTTGTTGTTCTTGTTGTTGTTGTTGTTGTTGTTGTTGTTGTTGTTGTTGTTGTTGTTGTTGTTGTTGTTGTTGTTGTTGTTGTTGTTGTTGTTGTTGTTGTTGTTGTTGTTGTTGTTGTTGTTGTTGTTGTTGTTGTTGTTGTTGTTGTTGTTGTTGTTGTTGTTGTTGTTGTTGTTGTTGTTGTTGTTGTTGTTGTTGTTGTTGTTGTTGTTGTTGTTGTTGTTGTTGTTGTTGTTGTTGTTGTTGTTGTTGTTGTTGTTGTTGTTGTTGTTGTTGTTGTTGTTGTTGTTGTTGTTGTTGTTGTTGTTGTTGTTGTTGTTGTTGTTGTTGTTGTTGTTGTTGTTGTTGTTGTTGTTGTTGTTGTTGTTGTTGTTGTTGTTGTTGTTGTTGTTGTTGTTGTTGTTGTTGTTGTTGTTGTTGTTGTTGTTGTTGTTGTTGTTGTTGTTGTTGTTGTTGTTGTTGTTGTTGTTGTTGTTGTTGTTGTTGTTGTTGTTGTTGTTGTTGTTGTTGTTGTTGTTGTTGTTGTTGTTGTTGTTGTTGTTGTTGTTGTTGTTGTTGTTGTTCTTGTTGTTGTTGTTGTTGTTGTTGTTGTTGTTGTTGTTGTTGTTGTTGTTGTTGTTGTTGTTGTTGTTGTTGTTGTTGTTGTTGTTGTTGTTGTTGTTGTTGTTGTTGTTGTTGTTGTTGTTGTTGTTGTTGTTGTTGTTGTTGTTGTTGTTGTTGTTGTTGTTGTTGTTGTTGTTGTTGTTGTTGTTGTTGTTGTTGTTGTTGTTGTTGTTGTTGTTGTTGTTGTTGTTGTTGTTGTTGTTGTTGTTGTTGTTGTTGTTGTTGTTGTTGTTGTTGTTGTTGTTGTTGTTGTTGTTGTTGTTGTTGTTGTTGTTGTTGTTGTTGTTGTTGTTGTTGTTGTTGTTGTTGTTGTTGTTGTTGTTGTTGTTGTTGTTGTTGTTGTTGTTGTTGTTGTTTATGTTGTTTATGTTGTTTATGTTGTTTATGTTGTTTATGTTGTTTATGTTGTTTATGTTGTTTATGTTGTTTATGTTGTTTATGTTGTTTATGTTGTTTATGTTGTTTATGTTGTTTATGTTGTTTATGTTGTTTATGTTGTTTATGTTGTTTATGTTGTTTATGTTGTTTATGTTGTTTATGTTGTTTATGTTGTTTATGTTGTTTATGTTGTTTATGTTGTTTATGTTGTTTATGTTGTTTATGTTGTTTATGTTGTTTATGTTGTTTATGTTGTTTATGTTGTTTATGTTGTTTATGTTGTTTATGTTGTTTATGTTGTTTATGTTGTTTATGTTGTTTATGTTGTTTATGTTGTTTATGTTGTTTATGTTGTTTATGTTGTTTATGTTGTTTATGTTGTTTATGTTGTTTATGTTGTTTATGTTGTTTATGTTGTTTATGTTGTTTATGTTGTTTATGTTGTTTATGTTGTTTATGGTGTTTATGGTGTTTATGGTGTTTATGTTGTTTATGTTGTTTATGTTGTTTATGTTGTTTATGTTGTTTATGTTGTTTATGTTGTTTATGTTGTTTATGTTGTTTATGTTGTTTATGTTGTTTATGTTGTTTATGTTGTTTATGTTGTTTATGTTGTTTATGTTGTTTATGTTGTTTATGTTGTTTATGTTGTTTATGTTGTTTATGTTGTTTATGTTGTTTATGTTGTTTATGTTGTTTATGTTGTTTATGTTGTTTATGTTGTTTATGTTGTTTATGTTGTTGTTGTTGTTGTTGTTGTTGTTGTTGTTGTTGTTGTTGTTGTTG